>OY992502.1:7000072-8200072 GCA_963921215.1 Scoparia ambigualis | reverse complement strand
AAAAAAGACGACAACCTCAGGCGGGAATCGAACTACGCACCTTCCGCAAAAATTTTACTTAAGAATCACGGCATGCTGAGGTAAAATATAGAGATCTAAATAGTTTGTTGAAAACATTTTTAAAAAACCTTTATTTAACTGAGTTATTGCGATTTGAAAATCTCAATAACTCAGCCAAATAAACGATTGGATCCCTGTGTTTTACTTTAGCATGCAAAGTTTCATAAAAATATGGCTTAATGGTCTTTAAAAATTTCTACTTGGAAGATTGTATAGGAAACCGAAATGTGTAAACCCTCTTAAATAAAAAAAAACTTTGGTTAACAATTTTAAAGACATCTGTCAAATTGGACCCAACATTAAAATATTCGGTGAAAGAAAGAGATAGGTAACGCATTGCTGGCAACGTCGCTTTTACAAAATCAGGAGGACGTGAAAATGTCAGCGCATCAAGTAAATGATAATCAATATATCCAGGAAGCCAAAAATTTATCACCATGAAATGGAGTTCATAAATGTTTGGGCACGACTGCAAGAAGAATATTGCCACAATTAAAATAATCGCAAAATAAAATATCCTATGGAGAAAGGCATCAAAAAACTAACAAACATTCGCAGAGAGATGATCTAAATTGTAAGCTGAACTGGAGGACGTCGTAATGATGCACAGCATGCATGACGCCAAATGCGTAGCTGGATGTAAATATATATATATATATATATATGTATGTATATATTATATATATATATAATATATACTTGTGTATAAATATGTATAAAAAATTAAAAGGGTCACAAGCAAAAGTGTAAATATCACTTTTGGATTTTAACCGTGTACTGTGTCATCAACATCATTTTCATGACCTCACTAACTTTCCGAAAAGGTGAGAATCGATGTTAAACGAAACTTCTTGTTTCAGTGAACGTGGTCAGAATCGAGCCGGCGGCGGCGCCGACACAACTTCCTGTGAAAATCGTTAGCCCAGAAATGAACGAGTCGTGTCGGTGCGCCATACACACCATTGTGTTTGTTCTAGTTTTTGTGTGCCATTATAGTATCTAAACAAATCGGTATGTTAGTTGGGGCAATTATGGACGCCTACACAATTAAACAGCGTACAGCAATTAGAACAGTATCAATGGTGATTTCGAATTCGTCGAATTCAATGTATTGTTTGCTCGCGTCAACTTTAGAAAACCAATTGTTGATATAAAACTCGACCACCGATTTGGCTATACAATCACTAAAGGCATTTTTTCTTATGTGCATAATTATATCGGTGTCTGTACACACGTGATAGTTGGGAAGTGGATGGATAGGTACAGATTGAATTGAAAATTCATTTGTGTATCATTTCGGTTGGGTGCTTAAAATTTTAATGTGACACCACGTCGACACTGATTACAACATTTTATGAATGTAGGTACTATCTGAATTTGTCGCGTTCTCACTCTGATGACGATGCTCTTGGCTACTGTGCGAATAGGACAGCTATATAAGTATTTTAGAGCGTGAGCTTAAAACAACTACTACTATAGGCAAGTAATTGTACGGAATTCTTCCTACTCTGCGATCGCACTTTAGCTTAAGTACTACATCAAGCTTGACTTTAGACAATTTTGGAAACAACTGATATGCGAAATATTATCAGACTACATAATCGAAACGGTCTAATTCGACTTTGTTTAGGTCGTTTATGTGCCTGTTTAGTTCAAAACGAAAGCTTCAATACTGTGTGTAAATATTATAGATTTGTAAAATTTATTGGACAATGTAAGACAACTTAGTGTCTATTGATTACAATCTATTGTACAGTATATTTAAAGTCTATTAACTCTAAATATGTGTATACCTTATTTACGTAATAAAATATCAAGAGCAAGAAAAGATAAGATTGTATAATTTGTATTTAATTAACAGGCATTTGATGTTGCTATAATTTATATTCGCAAGCATAAATTAGGGCTTTTAACTGAAAACAGAATATTATTAAAGAGATGACAGAGCCAAATGACAGTATTAGAAATATGATTTCCATTATATAACGTTAGATAACTTCACGATTCAAACATAATTAATTATAAACACTTTCACAAAGTGATTAGATAGTCTAATTTGAACTAAATCAAAATCTTGGCTCTATTCATACTCAAGTTATTTCAAATGTAAGACCTAGTTTAATACTCAAAATCCATTGACTTACATTACCATTCAGAACAGGTGTTGAAAAATTTCCACCACTAGTATTTTAACCCCCAAATTGTGACAATCCGGGTCAGGGCTATATCAATAAGGGCTGTCGATCCGTGCAAAATTTAATCAACACTGACTTTGTAAACCAAAATTGGGCTTTTTCAAAGTAATTCACATCAGTATTGTTGTCATTGACATCCAATCTTAAAAATTATGTTACAAATATCAAGCAACAGTTAATAGTAGGCGAGCTACATTTATAAATATTACGCAACCTTATTGCGAACCAAAAAATTTTAATACAAAAATAGCGTTGAAAAATATATTTATTCGTAATAAAATTTGCGTTCAATGTATACATTGACGTTGCTTGATTCCCTAATGACTTGTGCTTCTTTTACGCTTCTTTCATAAATCCTTTGTAAATTTACCTTTAACTTATGTATGCGCAATTATGAGACTGAATTAGAAATTTAGGCGTTAATGACCTATTGACAGCCATTAAATTACCAAATGCTAGAAGTCCCTGTCCATTGTAGTGTTATTGTGGCCAAAGCCGATACTTTAAGATGTCGACAAAATAAGAATATTTTAAAAGACGATGAGGAAAAAACATTAATTACAAGAAAAGTTTTGGAATTATATTCATTTCATATAATTTAATTTTAATTGACATAATATTATGACGACATAATACTATACTTTGCCATCACTAAATGAAGGGTTGAGTGATTAAAAATATTTTTTTTGCTTAATTACGTCATTAAGTTCTACGCCGCCGCTGGCTCAAAATATTAAACAAAAAGTTTGGGTCAGTAGAAATAAATAATACTACAAGTTTTGCTCTACGGATATTGAGAAATATCTGCGGTTAAACTTTCAAATATTATACGCGTTTAAAAGATATTGCAAGGGAAGATATGAAACTGCGAATTTGTCAAACGGATACGACAAAAGATTTCCAACTATCGATAAAATGTCGATTCACTTACAGCATGTGTCAGTAACATGAAGTATTATATTGTAAGGTGACCTACATGCCAAAACAGTTGTGCTCTGTCTGGCATCTTTGTAGTAGAAGTGACAAGAGGGTAGTAGAAATTTGTTGAAAAGTAATGGTTTATTACAATAATAATATCTATAATAGTTATATATATTTTCTTGATATACGGCTGCGGTCGGAAGTAAAATAGCCTACCACTTTAATACCATGTTACACCAACTCGCTCGGAACGATCGCTTAAAAAATGCGGCACATTGTGTAAATATTATTTGAGATTTTTATTTTTTATATCATTCTACAATTTCCATTACTGGTCATAGTCGCCGTATCATAATTATTAAATAATATATAGGGCGTTTCTAAGTGCGGCAGTTAGTAAAATTGTTTATAAATTTTCATCTTAAGTCTGCTGCCCTATTGTTTCGTACTCAAAATTTTAGGAGCAATTGTGTAACAAAAACATATCATGTTTAGGAGTGAGGCTTTACAAACTATATAAATGTTGTATGTTGGAAAGAGTTTCGTGACGAGAATGGTGTTTGTTTTGTTTTTTATGAAAAAAAATAACGTTTCGATAAAGACGTAAAGTATATTTTGTGACAATCATTTCCGTGTACTTGCGTGTTGTTCCAGCCGACCCTCGCGGAGAGCGAAGGCTGAACAACGTATTACTTATAAATGTAGTTTCAAAATATAATGCCACCATATAAAAGTGGCTAAATTTTGTACCTAAAATAGTTTTTGTGACGTCTGTAATATTTGTAGAATTGAATGTTATAAAATACAATATTGCTAGTTCATACTTGGCATTGTATTTTGGAAAATGTTATGAACGTCTTACTAGTGTGTTACCTAACTATCTATAGGCTGGCAAATTCATACATGACAGCCGTATGGTCTGCGGGACGGGTACGGGGGGCCTATACCATAATCATTAGGTTATTACAGCTCTAACCAAGATATAAAACAGTACAAACGTAATGAAAAATATTTAAAGTAACCAATTTCATCCATCATGTTTGCGGAAGTACTAAGAATCTAATCCATAAGGGTCAGACACTGCTTTAGCTTAATAAGGCAGTGTCAGTTAAATAAAGGTGTACTATAACAACCACTAAATATTCACATAAAACTGAAAATAAATGAAAATTACAACACGCACCCGTTAACGGCTTTAGAAGTACAGGTAGGCCCTCTGACCTTTTACTACGCCGTAACGTTTCCTAAACAACAATTAAAATCGTGTAAATGTTTGTAGCAAGAAGATTTGTGGGTAACACGAGTTGACGGCAACTTGTAAATTTATTTCAGTGCTTTGTACAACTCATCGGTGACTGCTTAAAGCGTTAGACAAGTAGATTGTGTAACGTGTGACTAACTTAAGTGAATGTGTGTACATACGTAGGAGTTCGACGTTATAATTTATGAGGCCCAGCATCCATGTGCCACGTCTGCCCTTATCTGTGCTCCTGTTTATACGCGAGACCGCTGAAGTGGCTCGAAAATCATTTTAGATAGCACGGCATGGAAAATGAGGTTCCTTTGTAGATAACTTCCCTTTATCGAATTTTCCACGACTGAAAATGCATCGCATCCACAAATATGTATAATATAATGGTAACATTATGAGCCCCGTTGTATAGCTTTAGATTGTACTGCGCCTTGTGAAGGCTTCCGATTTTACATAATCTGATAGCTATCGATGTTAATTGCCCGAAAACTGAATATTATAAGCCTTGCGAATTTTCAGTACAGAGCCTCATTAAAACTTTTGCCTTGCTCATAATGTAACGAAAAGGCGAATAACTTTATTATTGTAACAACAGCTAATATGTTTTCAAAGCTTCGAAAGCATTTCTTTTTGTACGTTAAAATTATTTGCTCGTGATAAAATGTACGCGGCCTACAAACTTTTAGAACTGACAAAAATATGAATGGCCTCAATTAATTAGGATAAACTTTTATTTTTTGTGTTTTAAAGTAATGTTTGTGTTATGAAATATAATGTTTTCTTCAGATGGAAAATTAAGGAAGAATCAAATTATTTAGACTCGATAATGAGTCTACGTATGTACAGTCACGAGCAAAAATATGTAAACAATTGTAACTCTTAATACAGTGGAATAAGAGTCAAAGTGTATACATATTGGTGCACGTGACTGTACTTAACACAAAAATGTTAACTTATGTTTCGTATGTTGGAACATTTAATATGTATTTAGAACTGAATATGTTTTAAATATTCATACATACAAACAATCAAGACTGTTATACCCGAAGAGTTAGTTAGAGACTAGGTAATAAGGAACGCAAAAGCAGTCCACTGCCATAGACCACGTTTAACCAAATAACAACACATCTGCTCAGCGTGGTAGGTGGCGAGCCCATCGCCAGTCTATGCTGTTGGATTTAGAGGCAGTCTATAGTCGCCTTTTATGACACTCAAGGGAAGAGATGTTAGTATTCTTTTAATATTTAAATATTCAATTAAATTCAATTCTCTATCGCTTTGCAACAATGTATTCAGGTTTTTAAATATTTGGTTAGCTGTCGGTCACAGCAAATTAGAAGAGAGAAGGTTGACATTGGTAGCAACTAAGTTGACTCAAAAACGGATGAAGTTATTGTCAATGTTATAAATTGTTTATTACCTATCTAGAATTATTGATTTGTACACTTTTTCCATCTGAAGGTAACTTTTAAGATA
Organism: Scoparia ambigualis; assembly: GCA_963921215.1. Classification (NCBI taxonomy): domain Eukaryota; kingdom Metazoa; phylum Arthropoda; class Insecta; order Lepidoptera; family Crambidae; genus Scoparia; species Scoparia ambigualis. Next base: position 8,194,168 of record OY992502.1, on the reverse strand, counting down.
GAACGTAAGCCGTAGAGCATTCTTACTAAATTATATTTATAATTAAACTGCATAACGATGAAATAATTTTATTACTGTATTTTCTATATTGACGAAGAAATTCAAGCAGGCTATCGATGTCTTCCTTATTGCTATACACTCTTTATATAAACTTTAAGTCGTATTGTAAGTTAGATTTTATATCGTAATAGTTAATTATACGTGTCGATCATTGTGAAAATAATAGCAGAATACCTATACTTATTACGTGTTAATCGTGTACTATCTATTTGCTTTATAGAACTATGGTTAAAAATATTATTGTCAATTATGTGTACTCACTTAAAAACTGTGGATACTCAAAGTACCTAGATGTGTTAAATATTACATAGATTTAACTCAAATGAAAAATACTTAAAATGTCATAATTTAGTTATTTTAAAATTACTTATAAATGTTTATTACAAAATGTATGTTTCATCGGAAAATTATTTGTTTACAATTTTTACTTTTAATTTTGTGAATGTCTAGGTAAAGAAATTTTGTTGACAAAGCATTGATTATTATCATAGATTTATCTATATTCACCAAACAACATAGCTAATGATAGAATATTATGTAAAAAAAACACATTGCTTGAAGTAAATTGTGTAATAATGATTGTGATTAATATTTATAGAGTTTTATTATGAATTACACCAAATTATCAAACAAATTGCGGACTTAAAGTCTGTATCTCAGTATCTCCCAGTAAGTCTGTTAGTATTTTTTCCAGGATAGCCAGTTAAAATAATTGTCCCGTTTTGTTTTACCCTTTTAGACATAATTGAGCTGAATTATTAATAAATGTTTACACTGTGTTTAACGTTTACTCAGCTCGTGCTGGATTGTATGGAAATGTCTAATATTTACAAGATGTGAAATTCTATCTCTTTATATTATAAATGTATTACACGTTCGATTTACACCTGAATGCGTAGTTATTATTTTTCTCCCTAATGTTAAACATTTATTTATTAAATAAATAAATAAACGTGATTGCAAAAACATGAAGGTACTAAATTACACACATATACATATATATAATAACGACTATTATCCCCGAAGGGTTAGTCTGAGACAAGGCAATGAGGACCGCAAAAACAGTCCTCTGCCGTAGTCCACTTTTCACGAAATAGCGACTGCACATGTGCTCAGCGTGACAGATGGTGGACCCATCGCCGCTCTATGCTGTTGGATGTATGTGCAGTCTTTAGTTTGTTAGTCGCCTTTTACATCCAAGGGAAGAGAGGGTGGTAGTAGTCTTTCACCGATACGCGACACGGCTCTTATATACAATTTAAAATAAGGATCTAAGAATAAACAAAAATAAATTGTACAAATTGAGTTTTAAATCTTAGCATTTACGTCAACAATTATTCAGGGTAGCATATAATCTGCTTTCTCTTTATATACTATTTTATCAAAGTAAATAACATGCCTCAGCCCGCAAGCTTTTGTTATTCTCAACTGCCTGCAAAGTTAGTTTTCAACGTCCATTCGGTTCAATTCCAGAAGGAGGAAATCTAGACTTGATGGGTTTCCCGTTTGCTAAAAGGGAGATCGCTGGTAAAATGTTGCATCTGCAGTAATTCATTTATTAATTCTGAGAATAGTATAAAAATAAGTGTTTTGATTATTGAGTATTCCGTATAATACACACCATATCCCGATTCTCAAAACAGCGCCGTCATATATTTATGTCATCATCATCATCATCACCAGCCTATAAACGTCCCACTGCTGGGCACAGGCCTCCCACGTGAACAATAGCACGTGGGGATATTGGGCCATAACCCACCACGCTGGCCCAATGCGGGTTGGTGGGTTATGTTTATATTTATGTACTTAATTTTCCTTATCCGTGTCACGTAGCGGTGAAAGAATACTACCACCCCCTCTCTTCCCTTAAGTGTCGTAAAAGGCGACTAACGGAATAAAATAAAATGTTTACTAGAAAAAAATCAACCAGTCTCAGGAAGCTCGAGTGGGATTCGAACCCACGACCTTTGGATTGCCGGTCAACTGCTCTGCTGCTGCTCTACTGCTCTGCTGCAGTGGACCGGCAATCCTAAGGTCGTGGGTTCGAATCCCACTCGAGCTTCCTGAGACTGGTTGATTTTGTTTTAGTAAACATTTTATCCTATATCTATATAGCATTGTGAATGCAAAATTTCAACAATTAAGATAACGGAATAAAGACTGCACATAAATCCAACAGCATAGACCGGCGATGGGCTCACCACCTGTCGCGCTGAGCACATGTGCAGTCGCTATTTGGTGAAAAGTGGACTATGGTAGTTGACTGCTTTTGCTGACCTCATTGCCTAGTCTCTAACTGTGGTGAATAAATGTATTTTTTCATCGAAAAATATGGGCTTTCGTGGTGGGGTTAGGGCTCATGTCCCTGTGTGCCGTCAATGTGGGAATACCTGTATCCAGCAGTACAGTGCGGCGGTTATAGACCGAGATAGAAAGTTTTTTCCCATCTCGCAATGAAGTCGTTAATCCATCATCATCATTGGCCTTTGCGTCTATTGCAGACGATTTATAGTGCAATGCTGGGCAAACACCGTTTTTGGTGGCTGAAAAGTCCGATGCGAGATCAAAATGTTCTACCGCAGGCAATGATATTTTATAAAAGGTCATTGACCGCAGGCCTGACAATAGAAGTTTGCGACAGATGGGACTGAGTCACCATGACGTTGTCTCTTTCTCTTGTCAGCCAGTGCCGCGAACCAGGTTTTATCGCAAAACTTGCGACCCTCCAACACGCGTTTATGCCACTCCATCCGTTTCTCTGCAAGCTTTTCTAAGTTTCTGTGGTCAATGTGTAAGGCAGACATGTCTCTTTTAGCGCAATCCTTAGAGCGAAGCAATGGCCTCCCAACGACTCTTTTCGCATTCGCGATAGCACCAAGAACCACAATGTTCATCCACAGGGAATACATTTTTAGAGGTTGATTTACGTACATTTTGGATCAAGATTTATTCAATATTATTTTTATGCGTGTTTTAGTATGCTTGACGGTAGCAGCAGAATTAAGTCGTTTCAACTTTATGTATCGAGGAATCCACAAAATTGGAGTACCTATACTCGTAACATTTCCTTGTATTATGGCTATAAAACTGCTTTTGAATGTAAGCTAAATTTTTAGAATAAACTGCGCTACGTACAGCTACTTACTCCTAACATTTACTATGTACTTATGTCGTTTAATTAATCGCTATATTAAATACATATCATTGGATTAACCAAACTTAACGACTGAACGCCAGGGTGGCTAAAATGAGTAAAGTAGGTACATTACATTTTTGGAATTATCCATGAACGTAAAATACAATGTTTCTCCCGAGAAGCTTCCGTGTGAAGTGCATCCCATCTTAATTAATTCTTTATTACTTAGCACGCTAGACGAAGAAAAAATATAAAATATAGAAACACCAGATTTAACGTCGTTTAATTTGGTTTCATTTGTAAATATTTGACTGTCCTATGTTCACAACAACAAATGTGAAACAAGAGCCATTAACACCGAACCCCCGAACTTTCAAATGGCTTTACTAGTAATCACCTTTTCCGATAAACCAATGAACCCGACGGGTTTCACACACACCTGTTCAATATCTCACCGCAGCTTAAAAACATTATCGTTTCTGTTTCTCGGAGACGTAAGAGAAACAGTTACGTAGTGTTAAACTGTATGAAAGTTGATTAAGTAAACATTAATAGCAAATACAGTCACATTGCAAGGCAAAGACCTAAATCATTGAAATCAAGTTATAAGTAAAATTGGTGGTTGTTGGCTTACGCTCGAAATTAATAATACTCGTATATAAGGTGACTGCTTGAAACTGCAAGAAACTTCAAGGGCTGTCTGTTTTAAACATGACAAAATTGATAAAAAAGATTGCAGACTAACGTAAGTACTTATCGCCCAGCTGACGCGGACGGGTCAACAGACGGGCGGGTCAACGGCCGGCCGCTGCCCGCGCGTTCTAAATAATCGTTATTTAATAGTTAATTCTTTCTTTATATTTTTCTTATGTTATTTCTTTAAAATAAATTAAGCCTATCAAATTAAAATTCATAAAATGAGTTATTTAACGAAAAATAAAAAAAAGCACGAATTTCTTTTTTGTCATTTTTGTCATGTCTAAAACACTTGACCTGACCAGCCCTTGAAGTTTCTTGCGGTTTCTAGCAGTCGCCTTATATTACTCGTACAGGGTCTAACAAAATCAATAAACGAACGTTTAAGGGCGGTATCTATACATCATTCTGAATACAATGACAAAAAATGGGCTCCTGTTTTATAATGATTTTTCAAAGTTATGTTTTCTAACAAACTAAATCAATCAATAAATGTGTACCTACAGATACGCGCACACAATTGAAAAACCATTGTATGACATCGGCTATCTTTGTGTGCGTTTAGTACAGCTGTACCGGTTTGGAAAGAGTGTATTTTTTGGTGAATTATGATAATGTTTTGTTGATTATCTCGGTAACGAGCCTGTCGTTTTGGACCAAACTTGGTGAGCATGCTCAGTGTGATGTATAGACGCTCCCCTTAAACGTTCGCTTATTGATATCGATGGATCCTATATATCTTTAAGTTGTTTTGCTTAATAATAACTAATTAACCGTGTTGCGTAGCGACGAAAGAATACTACCACCCCCTCTCTTCTCTTGGGTGTCGTAAAAGGTGACTAAAGGACTAAACTCTGTTAATAATAAAAAATACATTACAAATACTTTCGTCTTCTCTTTAGTGCAAAGTTTACCAAACTGACTGTTTCATTACCGAACCTTGCCAACAATCTTAGGTGAACCTGTAAATCTTGAATAGAAAGGGGTCAGCGATAAACTTTGCGAATCACTGTCCTACAGGATAACCGTGTGGATCAGTCAAGCGCGCTGAAAGGGCAAATTGGGCCCTTTGTTTCATCCAGGCCTGTTCCGCACAAAATCTTGTTACACCCAATGTTATGGACTTGTTTGTATTCAGCGCGGGCTCGGCGCACACTTTATTATGTGGGCGCATCAGCGAATATGTAATTGTATTCCGAAATGAAAACTCATCGGTTCTCCATGATTTTAGTTATTGTTGTGACGTTTTGAGAGCCGTGTAATAATAATAGCGGAAAAACAAAACTAACTAAAAGAATACTAGCAACCCCTCCTTGGGTGCCGTAAACTAACAGACTAAAGGCTGCACATACATCCAACAGTATAGAGCGGTGATGTTCTCACTACTGATCACAGTGAACACGCTCAGGTTTAACTTGGTGAAACGTGGACAATGATTGAGGACTGCTTCTGCAGTACTCATTACATAAGAGATATTCATTTATTAAACTTAAATTTGTAAAAAAAAGTACAATAACATACAGACATATTATGTTTGTGTTAGATAGGTGTTATGCTAGTCACAAATTTACGTTTTCAAGGTATTGGGAAAACACGGTTAGGTAATTTAATCATTAAATTAATAAATTGTTCCAGTAAAACTTAAAATAATTGAAGGAACAATAACATAACACAAAATATTCGAAAAACTTAACACATTATAATTTTTCCTCAATTATTCTTAGAAATAATAGATAATAGATCGCATCAAATGTTTATAAATGTCTGCATAGTTACATACACTCATTCACGACTAATATAACCAAAGGGTTAGTCAGAGACTTTTGTCATAGTCTTTATTATTTCTTGCACTTTCCACCACTATGTATTATTAGCATGATTATGATTTCCTGCAAACTAGAACTTCTTAGTGGAAAGAGAATTTCGAATTATAAAATCTCGAAGAGCTGAGATACGCAAGATCCTTCTCAATAAAAAAAGAAGTAATCCGACTCCGACTTAAGAAATATTTACCGTTTTCTCAAGGCATAAGCCATAATATCGTCATGTTGTTGAGTTTAAGAACTTAAAAGCATTGAATTTGGAAACTTTTAAAAGGTACTTTTAAAGTGTACGCTAAACTTTAAATATTTTGGTTTTAAAACTAAGCAAAAAACGATTTCATTCATACTCGTACTGCAACACCGGAACTCGCTGAACGTTTAGTACTTTGTCAAAACAACTAAAGATTCTAAGAAACACTGGTCAATTTGCCATGAAGCTACTATTACATGGCGCTTAAGTGTTTAGCAACTACTTATTAGTCCCATCCCTAGAGACTAGATAATAAAAAATGGGACTAATAAGGTATGAGGTGCCGACTAGTATCAGATCCGAGTAATCCGTGTAACAGAGCGCCTGCCCCTGGACAGTATGTAATAACTAAGTAAGGGTTTATTAAGCGAATATAACATTTTTTATTAAGATGGTCTTATTGGTAATAATAGTTCATTATGATATAAGTGTGCTAAGTTGGTCATTACAATCGAGGTTGGTGGTTGAATGTAGCCGAGGATTGTAATTACCAATGCACACGCGTTTCATACGATGTTTTTCGACACACCTGTGAGAAAAACACATTTTCTGAAAATGACTGCGTGTTTGTTGTTTTTCTAGTATATAAATCTTTGGTAAGCCAACATATTATATTTTTCTTTGAACTTAGATGGTAATAGGCTGTCAATAACATTTTGTGCTTCACTTAATATTTTCGGCGGTGTAGACTGTAAATTTGGTTCTTCATTAGTAGAATTAGACATATTTATTTTTAAACTTTCAAAGTAATATTGAACAAGAAGCCGCTATATGAATCAACAAAAGATAGGTATGTGAAAGAGAGAGACGGAAAATTTTATTACGCACGCTGTTTCTCGCGCGCAAGTAAAAATAATACTAAGGAAAATGAATGACTAGCCAAACAGCCTATATAGATATTCAACATATAATAAATCATCGTGTTTATTTATCTAAAACAGTTTATTTATTCATAATTTGTATAAATGTTTGCGTTTAAAAAAAATCTAGTTATAAACACTCTATGTTGAGATTCTGTTTTTAAACTACATTACCGCACTAGTGTATATACCTAAGCTACATTTCGATGCTAAAATAGGTGTAATAAGAGCCACTCTACGAGCAAGTGTGTTGAAAATGTTATTAAGTAAACCATTTTTGTTTAACTTTTTTTGTTCCTAATAATGTCTTTCCACGCTGTGTGTTTTTAAAGTTTTCAAAACTTTATTGGTATAGAGAGATTGGAGGACTTCTTTTATTTATAGGTTTACTTTCTTTAGTTTTAAAGTTTAGGGAATTTTATTTTATTTAGGTAAAACACAACTTATGTTGTGTTTTACCTAAATAAAAAGTGTTGTTGACGACCTCCTTGGTCGAGTGGTTTGTACACCGGTTTTCATGGTGTCGCCATCTCTGAGGTCCCGGGTTCGATCCCCGGTCGGGTCAATTTAGAAATTTTTTTTTTTCTAAATTTTCTCTGGTCTGAGTGTTTTCTATGTATAATAAGTATGTATTTAAGTATTTTAAGTATGTTTATCCGTTGTCTAGTAACCATTTAACGAGTTTCTTCGAAGCTTCTATTGGGCTAGATAATTTTTGTGACTGTAGGAAAGTTTAAGTTTTTAGTTTATGTTGTTGTTTTTATTATTACTTTTTTATTTCAATAAATTGATTGTTGATTAAAAAAATGTTTGTATTTCTTAAACTATTAAATCATCATCATCATCATCATCATCATCATCATCATCATCATCAGCCTAAAAACGTCCCACTGCTGGGCACAGGCCTCCCACGTGGACAATGGCACGTGGCGATATTGGGCCATAACCCACCACGCTGGCCCAGTGCGGGTTGGTGGGTTTTAACGACTGCCATCTTACGACAACAACCGGGAGCGCAACGGCTTAACGTGCCTTTCGAAACACGGAGTAGCTCGAGATGTTTTTAATGGTCACCCATCAGGCGCCCTATTACATAGTTAATTGATTTATTTCCCAACAAAATGTAAATAAAAGTACTTATGTCCTTTTTTCAAATTTTACTAAAATAATTACGATCTTTTTCTGTACTACACGTTCACATGATTATAACAAAACATTAATTAATGTGAAGTTTTGGGCTTAGACGGCGACCCTTGCTTAGCGCTTTTTGTGCTCATTTGTGCTAGTTGCAAAGCGGAATAGTAAGTAGATAAGGGTAATTTTAATAAAAAAAAACTATAGGTATTATATAGAGGTTATATATAGATTATAAGTGTTCGTAAACGTTTCTTACTTTAATCTTTGTCTAATAACGTAATAACGTTAGTGGCTGTACGTGTATTCCGCAGCACGAAGCTCGGGATGTTTTTATTTGGTCACCTATCAACACCCGCCGGGAGAATTGCGAAAGATGGTAGGATAAAAAAACATAAGGAAAGATTCAAAAGTACCTACTTATTTTTTATTTATGGAAACTAAGAAAATGTACATGTCATGCTGGAGAGTACTAGACAAAAATAACACTGAAACGCAGCAAATTAATATCGGGATCGGAATTAATTGAAATCTTTTGATTTTTTCTTCTGTTAGTTTTAGTTTTTCTTTCCTCTACAATTCCTATACAATGTTTTTTTTAAAACACTCATTTCAGTAATCATTTTAAATATATTTATTACATACTATTTGTGCAGATAAAGTAAAAACTTGCATGGTACTCTAGATAAGTCTCATTGTATACAATTATTTTAATTTTAAATTTTATTTTGTAGCGCCACATGGATCTATAAAGAGAAACACTTTAGCACAATAGGGTTATTTAAAAAGAGATACAAGGTCACCTATTGATAGTAACCTAGTATTTAATGCTAAGCCATGTACAGCCCGTCTAACAAAATATCTATTAACGAGGTCGTGTCTATGAATCCCGCGCCCTGTAAACGCCCGCCAGCTCTTTTAACGAGCTCGGACTTTTCCGGGCTTCTTGCTCATTAGGCGTAAGTATCTTTGTTTCAAAATTTAATGGCGGCGCTAGCTGCACTGGTACGGCGATGCTCCATTGGTTCCAAGGGAAACTGGTTTTATAGTATTTTCTGATGTTGTTTTATTTAGTTTTTATTTAAAAAGGTTAAATGTGGGTCAGTAAGCAGAAAAGTGGTTGAAAATGGTGGTAGATACGTGAATTAACACGGTATACTCGTAGAAGATAATGATTGTCAAATTAAATTTCTATTATGCATATACGAAATTACTTTTTTCGCACAATGCATGATAGAAAAAGTAATTTATTTTATTGGTTTTAAGTACTCAGCACTTCATTACAATACTGAGTCTAGTTAGTTATTATTAAGTGCTGTTAAATAAACCTCATTGTATTTATCCGAATGATTGTAATTTTTTTACGCAAACATTGTTGCGAGCAAACAAATTGCAAAAACGGAAAAGTGTTGAGAACATTTCCACTAGCAAGATTTGGACGTCATCTTTTGGCACTTGTTTATCGCTTCATTTTGTGTGATGATCTGATGTGTTGGGAACATGATTTACTATTCATTAGACCACACAGTGTGACCACGAGTAAAATAAATTCCTGTTAGTCACACCAGTGTGACAATCTGGTGTGACGACGAGTCCGTCACGTTTTTCACATGGAGAACAGCACAATGTAGATATTGCACCTTATCCAATCACGCCATCCCAATGCGAGTTGGTGTATTTTAACTACTGCCATCTTACCACCACAACCGACACCAATTGCTTTTTGTGCCCTCCGAAGCACGGAGGAGTAAAGGTGTTTTTGGTTACCTATTTCAGTGAGGTGGCATTGCAAAAGGTCTTTGCTATATCAAGTTACGTATGATAGGTTACTATTATTTTACAATATAAAATATTATTTAAAAACTTTACCTAGGTTGCCACCACCGCCGCAGCGGAGATAGACCAAAGCTATCGGTGGTTAGGGCTGCAGAGTGAGGAACCTCCTTATTATTGTTATTGTAAGCCTATTTTGTCCCACTGCAGGGCAAAGGGCGCCCCCCTCCTTTTTTCCACTTTTTCTTTCTGCCGCCACAGTGGTCTAATCTGGCTGACATGCGTCCAGCTCGTCGCGCCATCATCGCCTCAGTCTGCTGCGTTTTTTTTATAATGATTGTCTGCAAACAAGCAGGCGGGCCGCCAGATGGTGAGCGGTCACCGCCGCCCATGGACATCAGCAACACCAGAGGTGTTGCTTTTGCGTTACCGACCGGTAAAAAAAACCTCTTTACTCCCCTTTTGAAAGAGTCCATGTCGTAGTTTAATGGGAAAACCTCTGATGGCAGCTGGCCTTTTTATAAGAGGTTATACAGGGAGCAATATTTGCTAACATAACTTTGTAGAATAACAAACAAAATTGCAATTACAATTGTGTAGATTGTACTCCGCTCGCATAATCCTATAACAAACTTGGATGCAACATGCAGCAGGCACCGCCCTCTTTCCGCAAATAAACGCATATACAGAGGGGGCGATAAATGCAGGCAAACTTGCAAACTAAACTGATAGCCAAAGCTGTAGCCAAGTCTGCAAGTTATTTTGGATATCAACCCGTTACCAACCGCTACATCAATTGATGTTAACCTTGCTTGCATGCTAACCTTCTTGCGACCAAAATTATAAAACGACTCGAGCTCTTACGTGCTTCGGCAGGCACGTTAAGCCGTTGGTCCCGGTTGTAGTCGTAAGATGACAGTCGTTAAAACCCACCAACCCGCATTGGGCGAGCGTGATGGGTTATGGCCCAATATCCCCACGTGCTTCGTCCACGCGGGAGGCCTGTGCCCAGCAGTGGGACGTTTATAGGCTTATGATGATTATGATGATATGATAAATTTCTATTGTTTTTAGTTTAACTGCATGTTGCAATTAGTAAGGGGTTAAGGGCCTTGCATTTGGAGATTTCCACCCTACATTGGGCCAGTGTAGTGGGTTAAGTCCCAATCTCTCCTGTGCCTAGCTGTAGGATGTTTATAGGCTGATAATGCTTGTAAACAATATCCTATACCGCTATAAACCACCTTTTTCACAGTGAACAGGATGGTTTTACCAAGGGAAGGTACTAACAAACTACTGATGCAGGTGTGGCTCTGCTGAAACACATATTTGAGGCTTGGGAGGGATCGCAGAATGTTTTTGGAGTATTTTGTGATCTTTCCAAGGCTTTTGATTGCGTTGAATACAACACCCTTTTAATAAAGCTAAAACACTATGGAGTGCACTCTGATGCCTTGAAATTGATTCAATCATATCTCAGCTGAGGAATCCAAAAATTTGGCGTGAATGGATCCATATCATCTGGATCTTCTGTGCTAATTCCACAAGGGTCAATACTAGGTCCATTTTTATTTTTTATTTATATTAACGATTTACCATTTTATGCGGAAAACTTTTGTAATATTGTTTTGTTTGCTGACGATACATCTTTGATATTTAAGACTGATCGAAATAAAAATAGTTTTGATGACATCAACAATGCCTTTAACAGATGTGTTAAATTGGTTTACTAGTAATAATCTTCAATTAAACGCGAAGTAAACCAAATGTATAAATTATACTCTACCTAACGTAAAGAATATTATATAGGTAGAAATTTAAATTAAATTGAATGGTGAACTGTTGAATCTTGTTAATTGAACAGTTTTCATAGATATTACCTTAGATTCAAAAATACAATAAAACCCTCATATTAGCACCCTTGCGGGAAGTCTTGGTTCAGCTGCTTACGCTGTTAGAAAAATTAGGCATTTTACAGACGTGGAAGCTGCTCGGTTAGTCTATTTTAGTTACTTTCACAGTGTTATGTCCTATCGTATTCTACTTTGGGGTAAAGCAGCAGATATAGAAACCATTTTCATTTTACAGAAAAGAGCAGTAATGTATGGACCATACATAACCTAGGATCAAGTAACTCAGAAGCTGTATACAGAAATAAATATTCTTACAGTTGCATAACAATTTATTTATAACTGTATTGTTAACGTGCGGCAAAACATTTCTCATTTAAAAAAACTGCGATATTCACAAACTAAATACTATTATAGAAATAAGTATTAACTTGTTATTCCTAAGTTCGACTTGAGAAAGTTTATGGATCATTCATGGCACAAAGTGCCATATATTACAATAAAATCCCGAACGATGTTATAATTTTTCCCTTTGATAAATTTAAGACACATAAGGACAGACTTTTAGAAAAGGGCTATTACTGTAAGCGATTACATCAATGACAAAAATGCATGGAATTGACATTCCTATAATTTCGCACACATATTGTTCTAATGCGTTCATAGTGCCCGAGTAAAACTTTTAAAATCACTTTTGTTTTTATTTTTTCTTTTATTATTGTTTTATGATTATTGATTGTAGAATTAGGTAACGACATATTGTTTTGTAAATGTCGTTACTTCTATATTATTATAAAGCTGTGGAGTTTCTTGCGCCCGTTCTTCTCCACAGCTAAAAGATACGTCCTGAATGGGTGTTTGCCTTAGAGCATTCATCCAACTTAATGCTCTAAGGTGTTTGCCCATCCATCCATAAAGAATGTAAATTTAAACTTAAATTTTTGACGATTCAAAATCCTTATTTTAAGCATACTGAATAAAAAAATTTTGATTTTGATTTTTTATTTATTTATTCGTTTAAGGTTTTTTTGTTAGCTCTAGATTGAGAGTTAGGGTAAATAGTTCAGGTGTCATTTTAAAGATTACGAGGTGCAGATGTGCACAGAATTGCTAAATCCTACATAAACTGGATAAACTAAAGAGTAAGCGAATTTGCGCGCGTTAAATAGTTTAATTTTATTTTGTTTAAGTAATTCAAATTTTTTTAATGCGTACAAATTTTACTTAATTGTCGTCATTGTAAGTAACAGTTACTTAGAGGGAGAAAAAAGAAAGGCCTCCTGAGTTTCTTGCCAGCTTCATCTCAGTCGAAGGCTCTCCAAAATTAGATTAGTTGTTAAGATTTAACTACATGTTAGTTTTCTGTTAAATTCGTTTTGACATCAATAAGTGCCTGTAAAGGTTTATATTGAATAAATAATTTAACTTTGACTTTGATCACTAGTTCATTATTGTTATGAAACCACTTGATTAAATTAGGCACTAGCCTAATGCGTAGGTTACAAAACACAAACACCACAATGTTGTTCATCAATATTTTCGACTGTGTAATACCTTTTATTGCGCAATCAAGCGCGAAATAGCGAAATAACATTAGCCTACGCAGTGAACACGATATTTGTTTTAATTAGACCGGTGTACAAACCACTCGACCAAGGAGGTCCTTGGTCGAGTGGTTTGTACACCGGTTTTCATGGTGTCGGTCGCCATCTCTAAGGTCCCGGGTTCGATGCCCGATCGGGTCAATTTAGAAATTATTGTTTTTCTAAATTGTCTCGGGTCTGGGTGTTTTCTATGTATAATAAATATGTATTTAAGTATTTTAAGTATGTTTATACGTTGTCTAGTAACCATTTAACGAGTTTCTTCGAAGCTTCTCTTGGGCTAGATAATTGGTGTGTTTGTAGGAAAGTTTATTTATTATTATTTATTTATTTAATTAGGTTCAGTTCGGTCGCATTGGGCTAGCTTATTGGATTATGGCCTATCTCCTCATAATATGCTGTTGTCCATGTGGGAAGACTTGTGCCCAGCAGTGGGACGATTGTAGGCTGATGATGTTATTGATAAAGATCAGTTTATCCTTATAATTTTTGAGCACTTTTTGGTCTTTTAAACATAACAATCGTTTGTCCTATTTATTGCATGTACACGACTGTTTGTAGCCAAAATAAATACGTCACCACGACTCAGTGGCAATCTCAACATCATACTTTTTTATTAACTGGGTAAAATGCTACCTTGTTACCCATTATATAACATAAAAGATAAAAGGCATTTTGGTAATTTATTTATGTAACGCGTTTTCTTTAGGTAGTTTCTACCTAACACATGTCTCATATACCTAGGTGAAAACAGGTTACAGCGAATTAACATTTCCGAACACAGTGAGCACGTTATTTGTTTTGTTTACTCGGTCGCGGGTCGTCGCGACTCGCTCGGGCCCGTTTTTGTCTTGTCACACCGCGTGAAACCTTGTTATGCCAAAGTTATGTAGCTGTTTACATTCGGAATGGATGTGGTACGGACGGGCGACGAGCCAAAACGTGCAGTCAACAGGTTGGGGTAGGCGCACCAATACTTTGGGTACGATTGAACACATACATAGGTACACATTTTTTCTGATTATCTTAATATTTTTAGAGGCTTTTACCCATTAGTTATAGGTATATCAGCCCCATCGTATCTAAACCTTTAAAAATAACAAAAAAATAACAAAACAAAATATATACATACCTACACCATATTTACGACTATTATCCCCGAAGGGTAAGTCAGATACCAGGAAATGAGGAGCGCAAAAGTCCACTGCCGTATTCCACGTTTCACCAAAGAATAACTTCACTCAACAACTTTACAACAATCGAGGCGACTATAGTGAGCAATACTTTCTTTTTAGAGTAAACTATTTATCATGATATTATTATGTAGCTTTTTAGTCTTATAAGTTTGTACTAGATTAGGTTTGTTTATGTTCCCACTAAAATATTATTTAGCTAAATTGATATTTATAAGCGAAGACCTTTTATTGGCTATCAGTGTATGTTACCGGCAATCTGTATAATTCAGGTATTCTATACAATACCTAGGCAATGTATAGATTACCGGGGGCGTCCAGGCAATGTATGAAAATATTAAGCATATTATTGTCCATTACATACTTTACCTAGGTAATGTATAAAATTCCTAGGGATTGTATAGCGTACATGCTGGTCCGCCGGCAATGTGTAAAATAAATGGATTTTTGTAAAATAAATATATTTCATACATTACCTACACGTTTTAGTTATTCTATACATTGCCTAGGTATTGTATAGAATACCGGATTATACAGATTGCCGGTAAAAAATACAATGTTACTTTATAAAATTACTAGAAGCTGTTGGTTTTCCGAAAATTAAATAAAAAAATAAACATGTGCTCAGCGTGCTAGGTGGTGAGCCCATCGCCGCTCTATGCTGTTGGATGTATGTGCAATCTTTAGTCCGTCAGTCGCCTTTTGCGACACCCAAGGGTAGAGATGGGACGGTAGTATTCTACGTAGGTTTACCCTTGAGACCCTACACGTGACCCCTGGGTGGTGCTAAACGAGTGACACTGACTGTGGTAGAGCTACGCTGCGTTGCGTAATACCACCCTCTCACTAATATCCGGCGTGAAATAATAGCACTTGGTGCTGTTGTGTTTCGTCCGGCCACTGAGGGTTCCGGAGGCCCTTCCCCACCCCCCCCCCTCACAATTCCTATTCCTTCCTAAAACCTATTCCTTGATTAAAGGCCGGCAACGCATGTGCGATTCCTCTGGTATTGCAGGTGTCCATGGGCGGCGGAGATTACTCTACATCAGGTGACCCGCCTGCTCGTTTGCAAAAAAGACAAATCAGTGTCAGACGTTACCACGGAAGAAATTGATCCGCGTAAAGGTCGCGCAACTTGTCGGCTATAGACTATGTACACGAATTGACGACGAGACATTACGACCTTTCGTTACTCACTAGGAAAAGAATGAATCAATTGGGATCGGCTTACCCGAAACCCGAACCGAACCGAAGCTCTTCGCTCTCAAAGATATCGCCAAGGTTATGGCAGTCATTTTCAGAGAACAGGCAGAGTGATAAGACGGTATTGCACAAAATAGCCCTATGGGTCCACATGCTACTGTGAGAGGAGGACAGGCAGGCCCCACTGAAATATAAAAAAGATAAGATAAGAAATCAAGTGATAAAGTGGTTATTACTTACATCCTCTTTAGAATACATACATCCTCTTTGGAGTGATCAAGCACTCGGCTTGATATCCGTAACTGTATCAGAATAATAACTATTAACTTTCCTGCAAGATAGGGATTTTTTTCATAATGGCTTGGTGCGGTCAACACATACAGCCAGTGTCAAGTAAGAGAGATAAACATACATTGTTTGCGTATAGTAGATTGTGAGTGATAATATTTTGAATGTATAACCTGTCAGTTGCCGTAAAACACTTTATAAAATATAGAAAAATTATATTGTTAATAACCGATAATTTCACAGACGAGTGGTTAATAATGTTACGTGATATTCCCCTCAAACCCCTGGAGTTTCAGTAAAGATGTGTTGCTTTACTTACTGAGATCTCACACGGACTTCTTAAGAGAATTTAAAAAGTGATGTTGCACTGTTTGGTTTCATTTATTTTATTATGAGTTATGAGTGCTGTCATGCACATTCACGAACACTTAACGGTTATTATTACACCATTATTTAACATTAATATTCGATAAAACACAATTTTTAGAAAATGAAACATGACGCTTCACATCCCGCCAAAAGTCTTTAGTCGTGGTTAGGGTTCGTAATCTTCAACACGCATTTGGCAAGCATGGCGATTAAGTCAATACCTTTACTATTCTGAGGTCAATAACATAGAATGATAACTAAAGCTTAGAAGGAGTCCAAATGAGACTCGTATAGTTGTCCAATTTTTTCAAATGGGTCAAAAACATTGAAACAAAAGAGACAAAATAAGTTAACAAAAACGTCAAATGTCCAGCGAAAAAAAAACCGGTCACCATTTATGATACCGAATTCTAAAGCGACCTATACAAATGTAATTCGAATGGTGACCAAACGGAGTGCCCACTGAGTGTCATAGCACTCCTTCTATGCTTTAGTTAGTATTCTGAGGTCAATACCCATGAATGTCTATGTACATTTGTCAAATAAAACCTATCGTAAACAGTTAATATAATACGATATGTGACTGTAAAGGAATTGAATGTCAGCTCACAGCATTTTCATATTCACGTACGCGTACAGTTACACCGACATGGCAGTGACAGATTACCTTATTTCGTTATTTCTTTTATTTAATCCCAACAGAAAAAGGTTACGAGATCGAGGAGCTCGATGGCGCGGCTGAGGCATTCGGTTTGCAATCTTGGCAGTTAAGCAGCTTTCGCAATGTCGGGTCACTGGATGGGTGGCCAAATTAAAACATGATATCGAGCTTCTTCGTGTTTCGGACGGCGCAAAGCCGTTGGCCTCGGTTGTTGTCAAGATGGTATTCGTTAAAACACCCAAACCCGCCCGAATTGGGTCAGCTAGTGGGTTTATGACCTTAGGTCTTTAGTCTGGATATTTTTTTTATAATTTGTCTTTTTCTCCGAACACTAAATAAAAGAAGTTTAGCTAAATTTTTTATGTTACGATTCTGATGTTACGTTGGTTTGAAGGTTTGGATGTATGAAGGTTTGAAATAGAATAAAAGTTTACTGCGTGTAACCCCGAGAGGGCATCGTTTGAACACTATTAAGTTCTTTTTAAATATTAGTATTGGAATTCCATATACACTGGCCTGCAAATATAAGTATCACACTTTATAAATTTCATTTTTTTCTAAACTATAGAAGTTAAAATAAAAAACGTTTTATAGCAATTTTATCAGCTTTCTTTGAAAGTATAGTAAATTATACAATAATAACATTTTTAAGTCTTGTGTATCTTGTTTATCTTGTTTACTTTAAAAGTGTGATACTTATTTTTGCAAGCCAGTGTAGTTAGCAGCGTGGACATTTAAGTGGAATATATTTTTTCTCCTAGCTAAATACATAGAATTATTTTAGTAAAGTCTGTGGCCATGACAACAAAATATTAGTAACATTGTTACGTTCTGACCCTTTCAGCTAGAGAGGCGTGCGGTTGACGCCGGTTCTGGCGTCGTCATCTCTGTCGCTAAAACACCTGTTAAGGTCAATTTTATTTAGAAATAGCTGTTTCTCTAAATTGATTTCGGGTTTGGGTGTTTTATATGTGTAATGAGTATGTTTATCCCTCAGAACAATTTTATCCCTTATATGAATGATTTGTCTATGATTGGTCTCGCAGCGCTCGACTAGATACCGCCCTATCTAAAAACCACAGCTCCGTAAATGTGGCAACTTATCTATGACAGTTTGCAAGAAGGCTGTCCTTCTTATTTTTTTGTAGTATTATTTTTACACAGTTTTATTACGCAAACTGGCACTTTCCTTTGAATTAAGCCCAAAATTTAATAAAAAATTCGGTACGTACACTTTACACACAGGTATCAGTGTGACTGGCTCTCGGGTACGCCGATTTCGGCGTAGTATTTGTTGCCGCATTTTACAAGTACGACGGAGGTATCTAGTCGAGCGCAGCGAGACCTATCATTAATCGAAGGTTTATCCGTTATCTAACCAATAATAACAAGTTTCTTTTGAAAGTTGTCAGTCTGTGAGCTATGTGGTGGCGGCTCTTATACTTTGACGACCTCTGTGGTCGAGTGGTTAGCGCGCCGGGTCTGACGACGCGCCATGTCTGAGGTCCTGCGTTCAATTCCCAGTGGGTTTAATTTAGAGAAAACTGTTTTTCTGAATTAATTTCGGGTCTGGGTGTATTTCTATGTTGATGTATTTATCCGCTATCTAGTTTAACCATATTAACGAGTTTCAATAGAAACTTATCTTGGGCTAGATAATTGGTGTGAGCGTAAACCTTTTTTTTATACTACCAACTCTCCTCTTCCCTTGTGTGTCGAAAAAGTCGACTAACGGACTAAAGACTGCACATATACATCCAACACCGTAAAGCGGCGATTTGTTCAAGACCTGTACCGCAGCACATTGTGCAGTTCTCATTTGGTCAAACGTGCACTGTGGCAGTAGACTGCTTCTGTGTTCTCCATTTCCTAGTCTCTAGGACTAACTAACGGACGACTAACCCTTTAGGGATTATAGTTGTGAGTGACTGTATGTATGTATGTCATCATCGCCACTTACCATAAGTTAACAACTGTTCCATGTTATGGTACAAAAATCATTGTATAAATGATGTAGTTGGTCCTTCGAGTTGCTCCCGTACTAAGAGTTGTTCTTTGCACATAATAGGGTACTTAGCAGAGTTAAATTATTAATTACCTATTACCAAACCTCCTGTATACAGATAAATTGAGCACCTGCTTTTGAAGATTTAAAGTCGGTTTAACAATATCTAAACTCGCAACGGATCAAACCTAGCAGTGTCCGTAGAAGTCGATCATGACCGTTGGTATGATAAGCCAAGTTTAATATCTGAAATAAATTCTACAACCTTCGCGGAAAATCGTCCGTGAGCAGAATGGCAACCCTCCGAATTAGGCACCCAACATCCCACCCAGAAATTTGTTATATATTTCCTCAAGACATGCCTCGAATTTTATACCCAAGGATGGATGTATGACATAAGGTAACACAATTATTGTCTTGTTGTAGTTGAGATGTTGTTCTTTCGTTATAATTGTAATAAAAATACTCGTATACATGTCATTTAACCGTGTCGCGACGCGGTGAAAGAATACTACCACCCCCTCTCTTCCCTTGGGTGTCGTAAAAGGCGACTAACGGATTAAAGACTGCAGATACATGTAACAGCATGGAGCGGCGATGGGCTCACCACCTGTCACGCTGAGCCCATGTGCAGTCGCTATTTGGTGTAAAGTGAATTATGGCAGGGTTCATTGCCTGTTAGTCTCTGACTAACCCTTCGGAATAATAGTCGTGATTATCCTACTAATATTATAAACGCGAAAGTTTGTAAGTATGGATGGATGTTTGTTACTCTTTCACGTAAAAACTACTAAATGGATTTTAATAAAACTTTACAATAATATAGCTTATACATTAGAATAACATATAGGCTACAATTTGTTTGGAAATTCGTCGCGGTATACCGGGACGGGGGTTCACGCGGACGAAGTCGCGGGCGGCCAACTAGTTATGTTTATATGTTTACATATATTATGAGGCCTGTAGCAGGTTGTAACTATTATCCCGTTGTTGTAAACTGCAGGCATAATCACTAATCCTAAAGACATCCTGGAGGCTTAGTGATTATGCCTCCATGCTCTACGTCTTAATAACTCCACGCATACTTTCACGTGCATGTGAAACTTAAAGAAAACGACTAGATACCTACCTTGGGAGGGAATCGAACCAACTTCTTCCGCATACCAGGTGGTGGCGAAACCTCTTCCTCACCAATGTATTGGTTAAACCTGTCTAAATTCTTCAACGCTTCTTATTTATGTTTTATAGGTACATTGTGCAAATTATTTTAATTGTTTTGTCGTATTACAATGACGGTGACATTAGAGGCTACTAGTAAGAGGCAGCAGTATAGACAAGATTACGTTGTTACTTTGTAATAGCAAGTGCCTCGAAAATTAAGATAGGTTTTCAAAGACCGGTAACATTCTATGTTTCTTTTTCTATTATTCCCATTTCGTCCCATTGCTGGGAAAAGGCCTCCTCTAAACACTTCACACCCAAAAAACAAAAAAAATATCAACAAAAATACTATAATTACAAAGCCATAAAACAAATCCATGAAACAAAACCTTACTTTTTGAATATCTCTCAGTAACTCAGTACAGGAAGTGATTTCAAATAATGATACCGTTCCAATATAACAATAAAGCAACGAAAGCTAGCGTCGTCGTTAA
This sequence comes from Scoparia ambigualis, assembly GCA_963921215.1. Lineage (NCBI taxonomy): Eukaryota > Metazoa > Arthropoda > Insecta > Lepidoptera > Crambidae > Scoparia > Scoparia ambigualis. Next base: position 8,173,608 of record OY992502.1, on the reverse strand, counting down.
TGGCACGTCAGAAATAGTTTAATAGTGTTAGTCACGAACACTCTCGGACCAGGCTTGAATTAATAAAAGGGGATATTAATTGTCGCATGGCACCCCGTCAGGGCTGGCACACCGAACAAAAACATCTTAGAAAGTTCACGTTATTTTAACATACATTAAATACACAGACTATAGTTAGTTAGTTAGTTAGATTAGTTGTTAAGTCTTAACTACAAGTTAGTTAACTGGTTTTTTAAATTATTATTAGTATTGACGTCATTAAGTGCCTGTAAAGGTTTACATTTAATAAATAATTTGACTTTGACTTTGACTTTCATACATTTTAATAGTTTAAGATACATATTCATTACTTTTATTATTTTCGTGACTGTCTGCCATTATTAGCTAACCAGCTTTTCAGTAGTGCGTACTCTTCGCTGGCTTTCCCCTATACTGGAAGATTGCTACACTATCCCATAGTAATCTGTTACCGGGATAAAAGTACCTATTCTATGACCTCTTTTGTTTTCACGTGGGAAAAAGAAAACTGCCAACCCTAACGCTTGTCAGCAATCTGTTCACAATATTGGCCTATAACAATGTTCACTGTGAAAAACTTGACGTGCACTAAAACACCAATGGCATTTAAAAAGTCCTCGCGAAAACTGTTCTAGTTTAATATTATTACGGACTCACTCAATTAATAAGGGTCATAAGAAAGTTCTATGTCGAACAAAAGCGAAGTGTCCCTTTTCCCAATGTCGCCTAAAAACGTTTTCCCTATAGAACAAGTAACTTAACATGCGCATCTAATATTGTCAAGGAAAATGCTGTTTCCTCTTTAGTTTTTTCTTTGAGTTATCCTGTTGTAAGTTTCAGTCATCTTTTTATATCTACGAGTACCTACGAGTATAGTTGGGTCGACATGTCATACGTTGATATTAACTCTTTTTTTTGCTACTTAAATAAGAAACACCTTCGGCCGTCTACGTAACTGTAGATTCGTAACTAGTTACGAATGAGGAATTTATGATCTTTGTACGGAACCAGTTTCGTACAAAGAATTATAAAGGCCAATGAGCAGGCGAGACTCCTGATGGGAAGTTGTCATCATCGCCCATGGATATCTGCATCATCCTGGGAGCTGCCTAACACTTTGACTGCCTCTGACTTTTTAAATACTGCACGTTGTTAATTTTCCCGTTTATAACAATTTCGATTGATTGTACCGCCACCAATATAAAAAAAACACAGTTCTAAAATTCATATATAATATAGTTGAACATATTATCTAATGACTCTTAAAGATAGAAACATGAATGGTAATACTTCACTAGATAGAAAAAAAGTTCAAAGATAGCTCTGTCAATTTTTTATCGTCAGGTAATACATTAATAAATGACTTATTTTTTTTACCAATAGATGAATCTTTTCATTATTTAGTGAATGCAAAAAGCACATATTTGTTATTTTACTTGTTTTTCCTATATAGGCAAAAAACCTATAAAACGCGCCTATTCGCGCCGCTTCGCTGATATACCCGTCCCGTACCTTCGTACCGTCGAGAGAGCGAGAGAGAAGCGCTCGGAATACCTCGCCTTAAATACTGATGTTTACAAGCGAGTACTTCCAATTTCATTATTTTTTTCTGTGAAATTATGTTTGCCATTAAATAGATTTCTTTTACTTTTATACTAAATTAGTAACCACAGAATCATCTCAAATCTTTTGATGGGCCTACGTAATACGTGTTTTGAGTAATTACACTCACCGTGGTCGTAATGCGAGTTTGCAAAATTGCAAAATTCCTGGTTACGCTAGTTCCCATGGACGTAAGGGGTTATATGTCACTCGGTTACGCTAGTTATCATGGACGTTTGAGTGGATAAGGCTAGCAAATTCGTACGAGACAATCCCATAGTCTGCGGGCGACGGGGGAGAGGCGCACAACTGACGTTCTTACTCCGCGTCCCCGCCGCCCGCGCTCTTCTTTCCCGCCCCCGCAACCTTTCGTCCCCCGCCCCGCAGACCATAGGACTGTCACGTATGAATTTGCCAGCCTATAACAGGACGATGACGAAGTGGCTAAGGCATTCGGTTTGCGATCTTGCCAGTTATACAACTTTTCAAATACCAGGTCACTGAATGGATGACCTCATTAAAAATATCTCGAGATCTTTCGTACTTCGGAAGGCACTATTGATGGTATCGCTGTTATCAATAGCATTACTTGCAGAAAGCTATCGATACTATAGATAGAACTGACACGTGACGATACAATCGATAGTACAATCGATAGCTAAACTATCGATAGTTCAGTAACACTAGTGGGAACGACGTCGGAATCAAAGATATATTTAATTAAAATAAAAGTTTTGAATTTATATCAAAGAAGAATGGGCAAAATGTCCCCCCTTCCCTTGTAACACTTACATCTATGCATCAAATAAAAATACTTGAAAAGTGAAGCATTTTATTGTATGACAGCAAATCTGTCAGGTATTGGAGAAAAAAGTTATTGAGAAGAAGAAAATTAAAATAATAAATGATAATAGATAGATAATACTTTTTTTTGTAACATAATAACACAAACATTAATAACGTTATTAAAAATTGAATTAAACATTTTTTTTTAATTTACCTATACACCCTCATTTTTCATTTTTTTTTTCAATTTCCCTTTTTTTATTTTTTTTTCATTAATTCATTCGCTCGTTCATATTTGCTGTTCTTACAATAAAATACACTATTTATTTCGAAACTTACCATGTAACAACTTACAAGGGGTGGGACGGGTTTCATACAAAAACGCCTGACTGAAACCAACTCTGGACCCTTGGTCTCCGATCAGGGCTTGCTTGAAGCTAGCTGCGATTCGCAGCGTTTAGGACTTATAAACTAAAATTTAACTTATGCTAGATACTCACCGAATGATGCGATGGTTAACCCGCTTTGCAACCTGAGGATGAGGAGGTGGTATGGGTAAGAAAGGAAGGTCACAGCCCAGCAGCTGCTGTGATGCGATGTGACGCCTGCCTCGTGGTAGCGTGCCTCGCCTGCCGACTTCTCGAAGGCCAATCCAAATCACACACGTACACGTCCGTTACACACCGACCAGTGTCCACATTCCCAGGGAACTAACTCCTAAGCCAACCTCGTGAGATAATGTTCCGAATTTACGCTGCCGTCTGCGTTCGTCCGTCCGATTAATTAAACACCGCAGCCTCCGATGGCTGTTTACAAAAAGGATTATTAATATTTAAATCGATTTCTTGCTATTTCACAACTAAGGCACGTGGCCATGTACCGACATGAACAACTCACTCAACGCGAACGCGGGTCCAACCGACAGGACTACAATAATGCGCGTACAATCCGCGGTTTTTTTTTACACCATATAATGAGGTCTGAGCTGTTCCGTACCGTGGGAAAATCAATCAGCACACAGTCCAGACCGTCGCTATTACGTTCCGAAAAACCGAACCAATAATGAATGACAGATAACGAATGTCAATGTTAACTGACAGTTTTTTTTTCTATATATTTTCTCTATCTTTGTAGCAGGCAACGGAACTACGCTCGACAGCCACAATCCATTGTCGATTTGTAACAACGCCCATTCTTCTTTACTTTGCGAAATTATTAAAAATTTGAACTTAGCGAACTGACGACTGACTTTTATAACTCCATTTCGCTTTAGCGCCAGCGTGTCTAGCGGATGCGCCGTGCCGATGCTTTTCCGCGCTACACGTATTTGCTCCGTGACCCCGACACACCGCAGGCTTCATTTCCTCTGCACACAGCACGATGCACCTAGATGATATACTCGTATATAGGTCATTCTTCTAGACTGCAGAAATTCGGATCGGATTAACACATAGGATACTTTTTATCCAGACATTCCAACGGCAACGGGAACCACAAGGGTGGAACCGCGAGCGGCCGCTAGTATTATGTGGCGGCCTTAGTCGCCACATAATTTATTATCATCACGTATCGGTTAAAGAGTTTGTAAGCACATTCCTAAACGCGTGCAGATCCGATAAAGATATGTCACGGCATCCTCCCTCCAACATCTACGTAGTATTACTGTATAAATAGTCTTGTAAGGTTTAGATAATAAGTTAGTCACAATGTAGTCACTGTAAATATACAACATCACCTTAAGAGACGCAGTCGTTATTTACCATCGCCATGGAACTCCATCATTACAACACCCCACCCTTCGCCCGACGGAACACTGGTGACCCCGCTCAAGCAACAAACAACCTTCCAATGGAGTACCCAAAAAAAAACACGTGAGTCATTTGTAATATCTACACATCAACCATGGCAGCAACATCTATTCAGCGACGGACACAACAAAATCTTCAAGATAAAATCACTACGCCGTGCCACTTCGAGCTGCGACTACGTCATTTAACATCATTCTATGGCTCCCACAACTTTGGCTTCCTTTCCGGCACATCGTATCAACAACGTTTCATCGACCAAGGCAAAGAAATAAGGTACCCAGAAAAAACAATGTGAAATAAAATAAACTAACGATTTCATAACTGCACACATTATGTCATAAATTGTGTAGCGCAGCGAACGCGCAAGAATTTCCGACGCAGCACTTTTCGCCGTTTACTCTACGCTTGCACAAGGTCAAGATCAGAAAGAACACATTATGTTGCTTATTCATCACGATTATGAAAAATGAAACAAAGGAAAATAAGCATATATGTATACAACGAGTATTCACCCGTTTAACCGCCTCACTTTTTACCGACTGACAAAGTGGTTTGAGGTATGTTATTTATAATTACGGGAAGAGATATTTAGAAGCATTATTTTACCAGTCGATGGTTTTATGAGATATTATTACACTTCATAAGACACTTAACTGCTACTAGCTACCTCCAGTGCGAATTGATTTCTCCGGTTATCTGACAAAGAGCCAAGGAATACGCCAGTCTGAGGATAATTATGAAGCTATAATGAAGTTGTACTCAAAATGAAGATATTCAACAAGTTTAAAATGCTTTGATTGTGCAATAAGAATACAGTAGAATAAATAAGCACAAACCATGTTAGGGTAACTAATGTAATAATAAGATTTTTGTCAATTTTAATAATATTTATTTTAGCTAGGCACTTATTTCCCTATATTAAGCATGTATACTGAATGCAACATGTCTTATCTCTTAAACTTAATGTTTAATCCTAGTCAATTCTAATTTTTATGTTTTGTTATTATGTATTTTATTAAGTCTAATAGTTCAATTTATTATTAACATGTAATGCGTAATTTAAAGTTCATTGCAAGAATATGCATAATTTAAAGTTGTACTTGTTTATGCCACTTAATTTGTGTGTTTATTATAGTCTTGGTATAACGTGATATAAAAATAATATTAGTAACAATATTATGATGTTGAGAGGAATTATAAAAAATATTCGTGTACGTAAATGTAAAACGATCGATTGTTTTTTAAAAGGTATACCTATAATAAGTATTTTGTTCAAATACAAGGAAACAGCTCTCTTAGCAGCATTCAGCAAGCCAGCTAGCCATAAGGTTCCATCGCAGCAACGTAACGCTTCCTGGATCCTCGGCATCACTCGACGGTCAAAATAAGTACCGTCGCACTCCACACGTCTCGACTCACAGCAGACATGGTAGCACACGCTCGTCTCGAGTCATGTAGACCGGAGAACGCTCGTTTTGTCAATGAAGACTTAAGCACGCTCATCACGACTTAACGTGGATTAGAGCACCACTGGCATCTCCAAGCTGAAGACCTGATGTTTTTTTCATTCCCTTTTTCAAGAGGGGGAGTACTGTGGCGGCCTTAGTCGCCACATAATTTATTATCATCACGTATCGGTTAAAGAGTTTGTAAGCACATTCCTAAACGCGTGCAGATCCGATAAAGATATGTCACGGCATCCTCCCTCCAACATCTACGTAGTATTACTGTATAAATAGTCTTGTAAGGTTTAGATAATAAGTTAGTCACAATGTAGTCACTGTAAATATACAACATCACTCTAAGGACGCAGTCGTTATTTACCATCGCCATGGAACGCTTCATCATCACCTCTCACACTTCGTACGACGGAACATATTACATATATCATAAACATTAACCATAACATAAACCAACGAACTTATACATGATATACGAGGGCGGTTTGATAAGTCCATGACTTTGGAAAGAAGAAACACTCTTTTTACGTATATATGTGAGAGATTGGCATTTAAATGTAGATTACTATTAATGTGAGTATTAAAAACAAATGTTTGAAGAAAGCAAATTCATCGAACTATTAATACGAATAAGAAAACACGTGCTTGCCCATTGCGACGCTCTCCACGCCATGCGTCATTAGCGACTTGTTTGTGCATCAGTATAAAAGGCCATGCGCTAGCGCCTTCCGGGCATTCTGTACTCAACTGCGGAGCATGACGGAGCTTTGATTGTCGACATAGTATTGAGGTATGCTATGATGGTGTAACTAGATTATGTATTTTAAGTACATGACTGTGTATGTTACAAGAAATAGTAGTAAGTACCAATTTTCATTATGTAAAATGCGAAATGGCTAATTATTTTAATAAATTGATATTACTGTAATTATAATTAACACTAAATGCGTGTATATTGGCAGACAGTAGTCTGTCAATTAATCTGGTTTTTATGAATATAAATTGATCAAACTCATTACTCTCTTTTCTTAATCTCCCACATATATATTTTTTATTTTTTTACATAATCTCCTTTCAACTCATCGAACTTAGTCCAGCGATGTTCCAACCTCTTCAACCCATCAAAAAAATACTTTTTGTCAAACCTTGAAAAATAGGCCTCAGTTTCGGCTACCACCTCTTCGTTTAACGAAAATCTTTGCCCGCCAAGCAATTTCTTCATGTTTGGGAAGAAGAAAAAGTCACAGGGGGCTAAATCTGGCGAATACGGAGGGTGTGGTAATAATTCGTATCCTAAATCGACAATTTTTGATGTCGCGATTGCAGACGAGTGGGCCGGTGCATTATCCTGATGAAATAGATTTTTTTTCTTTGCTATATGCGGTCGTTTCTTGATCAACTTTTTATTGAATCTATCTAACAATGCAGCATAGTAAGCTCCGGTTATTGTCTTGCCTTTATCCAAAAAATCGATGTAAATAACCCCTTGGCTGTCCCAAAAGACTGTGGCCATCACTTTACCAGCCGAGCGACCGAGACCGAGAACAGTTTTTGCCTTCTTTGGGGCACGTTCCCCGGTAGAAGTCCATTGCTTCGACTGTTGCTTAGTCTCTGGTGTATAATGATGGACCCACGTTTCGTCAACTGTTATGTGCCGACGCATAAACTTACTCGGATTGCGATTATATGTACATGGCTAGGCATTCCTCAGAAGCTGTTACACGATTTCGTTTCTGGTCGACTGTTAGTAAACGTGGCACCCATCTTGCAGAAAGCTTTTTTATGCCCAGAATATCATGCAAAATATAAAAAACTCGTTCAGTCGAGATGTGCACAGCATCACTTATTTCGCGTATCTTCACTCGACGATCTGCCAAAACAATATAATGTAAGATAAAGATAAAGATAAAATATGCTTTATTGTACACCACAGAAAACATACAAAATGACAAACATATAGTACATACAATTGGCGGCCTTATCGCTAAACAGCAATTTCTTCCAGGCAACCATGTTGGACTGGATAGAAGAAACAGTTAACAATTGAAAGGGCAGTCATGGTGTTTATATAGATTTAAGCTTGTACATAAATCATACATATACTTACTTATATATTTATATATGCTTAGACATATTATATATATACATATTTACATATTATAATACATACCTAAATAAATAAATACTAAGTTTTCTTTACAGGAATTAAAATAATAAAATCATAGAGACATAGACAGTGACAGGTAGTGCTCTTTAACATGTCGCTTAAAGCTGTCCAGAGATTGTGCATGCTTTATTTCTGACGGCAATGCATTCCACAGACGGGCAGCTTGAACAGTGAAAGATTTATCAAAAATCTAGTGGAATGCATTGGTATCGAAAAACTCAGGTTCTCCGATGATCTCAATACACGATAATGCGTGTCATTAAGGAAACTAAAGCGTTACTTGAGATAAGGTGGGGAAAAGGGATTGAACAGAATACTGTAAAGTAGGGAGACAATATGTAAATTCCGGCGAAGGCGAATTGGCAACCACCTGAGCTTAGTACGAAATTCGGATACGTGATTATATTTGCGTAGTCCAAATATGAATCTAATTCTAAAGTTCTGAAGACGCTCAAGCTTATTCAGTTGCTCTTCAGTAAGGTTTAGATAGCTGACGTCGGCATAGTCCAGAACGGGTAGAAGAAGAGATTGTGCTAGCGCAGTTTTAGTGGCTATAGGGAGAAAATTGCGGAAACGTTTTAAGGATCCGGCTGCGGCAAACATTTTCCGACTCACCTGTTGTAACTGCGGTCCCCAAGTTAAATTTTTGTCATACAACACGCCCAGGTTTTTAACACTGTCACAAGGAGATAAAGAGACGCCATCAAAAGTAATTGCTGGTAAATGCGACCAGTCAATTATGTATTTTATTAACCATGCCCTCCGTAGTGACCTCAATCGGCCCTCCTGGGCGCTCCGCATCATTAGTGTAGTGGTAGTACGTCCACAACGAAATTCAGTGAACCACTTATGTAGCATCAGATGAAAAGGCGCAGAATCACCATAATACTTTGTCAATTTGTCTTCGGTCTGCTTAATAGTTTTACCACGTAAAAAATAGTGTTTAATTAGCACTTGAAATTCGCTTTTCTCCATTTTCAAAGAATACTTAGAAGTCGCTTAACTTATTTGTTTCTAAAAAGCTTGTTTTCGCGCCAAATTTTAAAAAAGAACGGCATGCGGTTCGTAGTGAGTTTTCAAATATGAAACAACAAAAAAATATTAAAAAAGTTTTTATTCAACTTTAAAGTCATAGAGTTGCCAAACTGCCCTCGTATGTAACGGCACATCGTTCTCGGACATACTGGGGCGGGTAAACGACCAGATATAAAAGTTGTAGAATGGTTTAAACACTATATTGAGTTGAACAATAGATCGCAGTACAGTCCTGAACTTGTGAACGCTACGGGAGTGACTCGCTCCAAACCGTCGTCCATGCTCCCAGACTCTGTACACCCCCGCCAGGCGGCCCTTGCGTTCCGGTGCAACTTCAGACTAGTCATGAGTATGGACTCATGACTATTTTAAACACTTCTCCCGTACGAATTTTCATAGCAATTTATTAACATGTTAGACTGTAAGGGTGGACGACTTTGCCGGGATGCCAAACGTCGATATATTCATTCTGCAGTGGAGGGCTTACCTCCAGGTAAAATCTGTTAAAAAGGTAAACGGTAAAGCGGTTTTGGTGAATTACCTAACCTTAATCACCTTAATAGGCATTTTACTATCTATTTTATTATTTACTATTTTACTATCCGGTTACTGTTACTGACACCACCAAGGCAACCACGATCACCTCATTAGAAGCAACGGCCCGGCCTGTTTGTGAACCTTTTTCATTTCGTGAAATCACGGTGGGGAAGGTTAAGAAGAGTATCCAATCCATCACTTCCAAGGCCGTGGGCGAAGATGGCCTTTGCCGTGACATGCTAATGCCTATCCTAGGTGACGTTGTGCCTATCATCACACACATTCTAAAACACTCTTTGGCAACCAACGTTTTCCCTTTCGACTGGAAATTAGCCCATGTCATACACATCCCTAAGTCCACTTCCTCTTCTACTTTTTCTGAATTCCGTCCTATCTCTATTCCACCATTCCTGTCCAAGGTCCTAGAGAGCGCTGTACACACACAATTGTTCTCTTTTGTTTCCTGTCACAACTTAATAAGTCCGTATCAATTCGGTTTTCGTCCTGACCATAGCACAGTAACTGCCCTGTTAAACGTTACTGACGATACTCGCCACGCCATGGATAACCGGATGTCAGGAGGAGTCAGGAGTGATGAATTATTCTCCGATTGGGCCCCCCTTACTGCAGGTGTGCCACAGGGTGGGGTACTTTCACCTCTCTTCTTTTAATTATTTATTAATGAGCTCGGTAAAGTAATATCTTGTCCATACCACTTAAGCGCAGATGACTTGCAGCTTTACGAACATTCAGATGCGGCCAATATTCACTCGGCTATCGAAGCTCTTAATAAAGATCTCCTTGCGGTAAAGGCGTGGGCAAACGCGTTTGGATTACTTGAGAATCCAACTAAGTCACAAGCTATGATCGTTGGTAGCGTCAGACTGTACGATAAACTGGATTTAAATGCCCTTCCTAAAGTTACATATGATGGAGTGCATCTTGCATATGCGGACAAGACGAAAAATTTTGGCCTTATTATTGATCGTACTTTGTCTTGGACATCACAGGTGAACGAAATGAGTCGGCGCATGCACTACTCTTATCATTCTCTCAAGCGACTTCAGTTCTTCTTACCGTACAATACCAAAATTATGCTTGCTCAGTCGCTTCTACTCCCTCTTCTTGACTATGCCGATGTGTGTTACTTGGATGCCACTGAAGAGCTGCTAAACAACCTGGAGCGCCTACAAAGTCTGGCTATTCGGTTCATATTCGGTCTGCACAAATACGACCACATTTCGGAATTTCGAGCGAAATTAAAATCGCTCCCAATCCGACGTCACCAAGATATGCACAATCCTTTGTCTCCTTTACAAAATCCTTCACTACCCTCAGCTCCCTCATTACCTTCGTTCCCGTTTTACTCTCTTGCCAGTCACTCCCCGCCCCAAACGTTCATGTGACACAACAACCCTTGTGTTTCCTCAATCCAACTCCAAATATTTCCATAGCTCATTCACCGTCCACACAGATTGTGGAATAAGCTGCCCGCTGATGATGCGTGAGAGACCATCGGTGGCATCATTCAAACTTAAGCTAAAAGAGAACTACCTATCCAACAATAACAATTAGAAATATCTTAACTGATTATTCCTTCTTGTTATATAATGTATGTATGTATACGTATATGTATATTTATACAAAATAATTAGTGTATGTATTATATTATTTAATATTCTTATATGTAAGTATTTTGTAATCATTAGTCCCGCAGACTTTTTCTCCGAACTACAGCTAGGGTTGGCTGGAAGAGATCTCTTCTAGAGATAAGCTCACCTTTGTATATGTCTTGTTTAACGTGTTTTTTATGTATGTTTCTATATGCAATAAAGAATTAATTTATTTAAGGATTTTTAAAGTATGCCATGTTTTTATGCTCAATTTTGTCTATTTTTTGAGATACTCCTCTTCACTGTAGGACATGAGTGAATTTTGCACCTTATTTTTTGTTTACATGATCGTCAAGCCTATATGGCTACATCATAGACACCACAAGTATGTGATATGTACTTAACAAGACTAATAACACAATATTATAAAAGAATACATAATTATATTATACAAGGGACAAAGTACACTAGCTGTCTTCTCGCGCGCTTCCCTGTGCTATTCGGGTACTTTCGTGGGTACTGAGGCAAATTTCGACTGGTTTAAACGACTTTGATTGTTTAATGTCATATAAAATATTGTTTGTTTAACTCGCATAGTTATTGTATAACAGTAACTCAAGTACGTAAATAATATTTTATTTCATAAGAATTTAATTAACCAAGTTCCTAATTATAATATCAATAAGAATATAATTGTTTTAACTACTTGAGGAAAGTCAAAACAGATGTCAGTTAATCAATTTAAGGTGTCGCTTGAACCAAATAGCCTTTCACCCCTCGACTTATACGTCAAATATACATTTAACCTCATGTCATCATCATCATCATCATCATCAGCCTATACTCGTCCACTGCTGGACATAGGCCTCTCCAAGAACACGCCACTGAGCACGATCCGCGGCCACTCTCATCCAGCTCTTGCCAGCCACCTTGCGAAAATCGTCGCTCCACCTTGTCTGAGGGCGTCCTACGCTACGCTTGCCGATACGCGGTCTCCACTCCAGAACTCGTCTACCCCCAACGGTCATCGGTTCTGCGACTGGTATGGCCGGCCCACTGCCACTTCAGCTTGCTAATCCGGTGGGCTATGTCGATTACCTTGGTTCTCTGCCGGATCACCTCGTTTCGAATCCGATCCCTCAGAGAAACACCGAGCATAGCCCTTTCCATAGCCCGCTGAGCGACTTTAAACTTGTGAACCAGCCCTACCGTCAGTGTCCACGTTTCGGCTCCGTATGTCATGACGGGTAGGACGCACTGATTGAAGACTTTCGTCTTTAGACATTGCGGAATTGGCGACGTAAAGACCCGACGTAGTTTCCCATATGCAGCCCAGCCCAGCTGTATCCTTCTGTTGGCCTCTTTCTCGAAGTTGTTTCTACCCATCTGTAAAAATTGCACGAGATAGACGTATTCTTTAACAACTTCGAGAGCACTGCCTTGTATTGCAATCGGTTCCGGGACGACACGTTCGTTGAACATAACCTTGGTTTTGTCCAAGTTCATCCGCAGACCTCATGTGTTTTGGTAGAATTAAATCCATGTATCTCTTAAACCAAATCAGAATTAGTGTCCCTTACAATATTCTCGTTACCAAATACCAAAATTATTTAATATACCACGCCACAGAACGAATCTGGGCTTACATTTCCCTATTTCAAAAATATGTAACGCGTACAACGAGACTGTAAAAATGATACCGAATATTGGCATTTTCTGTGACTCCTCTAAATACATTAAAGAACAAAGACTTGTTTTCCTCGTTTATTGTAACTTTTTATATTGTTTGTAGGTATGTAAGTACTTAACTTTTTATTTTTTTTATTTGTATCTTTTATTCAATTCGATTTTTATTTTTTAATTTTAGTTCATAGTTATAACTACTTCTTGTAACAAATGCTGTGTATACCTGTAATCGGCGAACATATTTGTACCTAAACCCTAGCGACTTATTTTGCTATTGTTTAATGTATATTGCTGTTGGTGTACCTTATCAATAAAATAAAATAAAATAAATAAAATAGAATTGCAATATTTAAAGGAGTACACGTTGATACTTAGTTCGCACACTACTAAACGAAATGAGTACCTATACATCTCGCTAGGTACACTTTTTGTATATGTGATCGAAGGTCTGGGCCCATGTGACCGACGTAGCCATCCCAGTTCCATTTAACCTTCGGAAGGATAGGGGGGTGACTCATCACCCTCAGTCACCCCCCTATCCTTACGTGTATGCAAGAAAAGCCTAGCCTGCCGAAGGTTAAGTCTAACGGTCACAGCTCCAACATCAATAATGTTTGGTTGTGTTACGCGTTTCCTGATTCTATCGATCCTCTCTAAACCTAATATGCAGCGTTATTCTTCCATCTTCCGTTTATTCATATTTTAAGGCAACCTGAACAAGCTACTGTGCTATTATCCACCTTTATGATAGAATTTACTTGTTTATGGTATAAAATATGTAACAGAGTACGAAAATGCAAATTAAAAATGTATGTGCGTCGAAGTTTCTGTGCTAAGTCTAGTGGTAACAAACCCTCATGGGAATAGGTTATTGAAGTTATGTTTATTAGTATCCAGTGTAGAATTTTTGCCTAATAGGCAACAGAGCTTAAGGTTTTTATAAATTATAAATACTATTTTAGAAAAAATTTTTGAAGTTCGTCCATAAACAAAAAAAGTGTAAAAAGACAGAAAAATTTCGGCCAAAAACTTCAAAATTTTAAACCTTCCAAAACTTAAAATTAATATAAATTAGACTTAATTTTTCGAAATTAACAAAAAATCGACTTTGAAAAGTCTAACCTAACCCTAACCTAACTCAGAATGGCAACCGCTGATCGCCGCCAATCCCGTGACAGTCCCCCAGAACGCAGCTCGACGCCCATCCTGATCACCCAGACGCAGGAGAAAGTGCGAGATGTGCCGAGTTTCATGGAGGTGGTCGGCCATCTCTGCTTCCAAATCAGGAGGGCGGTGAACGCCGGGAAGTCGGTGATAAAAGCCCACAAGGAGCTCATCGTGGATGCGGCCAATGAAATCGAAAACTGCCTTGAGCTTCTTCCTACATTGTGCCTTCCCACGGAGCAACATAGTGATAGCGTCCGTGAATTAAGCGACAAATTGGACAACGGCATGGACGCGGTCCTCAGCGTACAAAATGAGATGGCAGCGGAGGTCCGACGTGAGGTCTCTCAGAAGGTCGATGAGCTTCTGAGACAGGGGGAGAGACTCGAGGACCTCGTGCGCCTCTCCGGTAATATGCTGACGGCCGCCCTAAAGGACCAGCAACAACAACCGCTGGCCCATAGTTCCATGTCCGAAGTCCAAACAACACCAGTCGCACCAGCCCCTACCTACGCTAGCATTACGGCTAAGAAATTGCCCCCAACTCCCCAAACCCACCCAGCTATCATAGTGAGCCCTTTTGACTGCACCATTAAGCCTTCGGAGGTGATGTCCATGTGGAAGAAGGAGATATCCTTCCGGAGGCACAAGTATGCACCTGTAAAAATTTTGCCGATTACCAACTCCAAATTAAGGGGTCGAATTCGAAAGCAGAGAGCAATGCGATGAGACCATTGCCCGTCACCACCAGAGCCCTAACTTCGCCGCTGAACTGGCGAAGCAGCGACCACCACTCCTAATCCTAAAGGGGATCTCGAAAGACATCCCCCGGGAGGAATTAGTGGAGGTCGCTGTGACCCAAAATGACGTGGCTGTTTCTCGCATTTGCTTTCTGACTTCGAATAGAAACCCGGCGCTGTACAACGCGGTTATAGAGGTCACTCCCGAGATGCGTAAGACCATCCTCGCTCTCGGGAGGCTCAACGTGGACCATAGCAGTGTCCACGTTGAGGACTTCAGCCGTTTTGTGCAGTGCCATATGTGCCTGCAATATGGACACACTAAAGCCAAATGCAAGGCCGAGAAGAAGCCTTGTGCCCATTGCACCAGTCCGGGGCACCAGATTACTGAGTGCCCAAACAAACAGGACAAACCGAAGGGCTATAACTGCACAGCGCACAACCATCGAATGGGCACAAAGGTGGACGCTGGCCATAATGCAACAAACGGTAAAGAGTGTCCTAGAATTAAATCCATGGTGCTGCGCTTGCAGAACCAAACAGACTATGGGAACTAAATAAAATTAAATTAAAAAATTCTTAAATGCTTAAATATTGACTAAATTCGAAAAACTAAAATAATATTATGTAAACTAAATTAAAACCATAAATATCTAGAAATAAAATCTTAAACTAAACTAACTAAAGCACTTTTATTTAAATAATAATTAACTATAAAATTTTACCTAGTCTAAAAAACATAAATCTGACCTAAAACTTTATCAAATTACTCCTAAAACAAATTGGCAAAAAATTACTTAAGCTTAATGCTCTAGCAATAAATTAAAACTTATTATTGAATTTAAATACTACTAATACTACTTTTAAGCTTTAATTAACGTCAAAATTTAAATCATTTCTAATTACCTTTCATTAAAATAAATAAATTAAATAAAAATTGAAATCCTATATAAAATTAGCCTATAAACAATTACCTTTCATTAAAATAAAAAACTGAAATCTTACTTAAATTAAGTCTAAAAACAAAACTAAAAAACTTTATAAAACCAAAATAATCACTCCCATTAAATCCTAAAATTCCTTCCTTATCCTTATTCTTACCTTCTTCTTTCTCCTTTTACCTCTAAAAATCTTTCCTTCCTGACTATTTGTGACCTGCAATTAATTAGAAGTGGACCTTAAGTCCACTTAAATCAAAAAACAAGGACTGTTATGTCCCGACAAAAATTTGGCAGTAATAATTCAAAATTTCCGTTTCCCTTAACTTTCCCTAAAACATCCCCAATATCCCCAAACAAACCCTCATCCAAATAGATCCTCACAACCCCTTGCCCCTAAACTCACTCTATTTCCTTTAATAGCCTACGCTTATCCCATGCGAGGAAATACCCAATCTAACTATACACCTCAATAAAAGGAAACATTTGCCCTAAATAACATTTAGAATCAAACCATCAAATAAAAAAAATTAAAAAAATTAGTTATACCTAGTTTATAGAGTCAGTTTTGAGCATCCATTTTTTTTATCCACAACGGTCAAGCTTTTGGTTTTCATCTCACCTGATGGTAAGTGACGATAAGGCCGAAGGTGGAAGCGCGCTTCACCCGGAATCCTCAACCACTGATGAACTGGCTATCTTATCTCAAACTATCGGAACACAACAATGCTATAAACATCGTTGTTATGGCGACAGACTTAGATAAGATGGTGGTAGCTAGCCAGGTGGACTTAACAGCCTTACCACCAACCAAAGCGAGCACACAAAGATGTACCCCCCGCTGGGAATCGAACCTGGGACCTCTGGGTCTAAAACCGGTGGCTTAGCCGCTAGACCACATAGGCGGATATTATGGTATATTAGGTAAATAATGTTTTTCAGATAGCACTAAAGAAACGTTTCATAAAAAAACAAATACAACGAAATTGTGCTAAATTCTACCCATTTACAGATTAAAATCGTGTTATAAAGAAAGTACACCGCATAGGTAACGACTATTATCCCCGAAGGGTTAAAGAGACTAAGCAATGAGAACCGCTAAAGCAGTCCTCTTCTACGGTCCACTTTTCACCAAATGATAACTCCATAATAATAAAACGCCGCTATATACTGTTGGATGTATGTACAGACTTTAGTCGGTTAGTCGCCTTTTATGACACCCGAGGGAAGAGATGGGTAGAGCCGCTTCCGGCACAGCACGGTACAGGTTCAAAAAGCATGAAAGAACAAAGTACCTACGCAAGTAAAATAAAATGTGTAATGTACCTTTAAGTAAAAAATAATAATTTTGTAAGTTCTAAATAAAAGATCAACAAACAATGCATGTTATTTGTATCCCTGCACTCCACTTTGATGTCCGTCATGTAACACACCTTTGCTGTTAAAAACACCAATAAAAACGACAAAGTGATTTCATCGAAGAGTCCGGCGAGCCTTTAATAAAACGACCTTTCATTGTTAAAGTCTTTGTTCGAGAGTCACCATTGCGGAAATTAATTGGCTGTTAGCGGTGCAGCCACTGAGCCAACGGAGATACGTGCCTCAAGACAAATGAGAATTCTTACAAACAATGTTACCCTCCTAAGTACTGGAATAGATCCTAAAACGATAGTGTAAACAAGATAGGAGAATTACAAGTTGGCTTTCAACCGTGAATGCTAAGCAACTTTCTCAAAGCTTGCTCGCAAGATGGGTGATCGAATTTAATAAATTAAACGAGGAGGTCAATGACGCAGCGGCTTGCACGTTAGTTTGGTGTATTACCTTAAGGTAACATGGCCAAACTTAACCAAATAAAACATATCCAATATCCTCCGTTCGGAAGGTACGTCACGCCTTTGGTCCCTGGACCCGTATTGAGCCAACGTGATGGGTTATGGCCCGATTTTCAAGAGCTATAATTTTGCATGTAAGGAGGTTGGAAAACCGTTGGGAGTGTAGGTAATAGGTACTCCTTTCTTATTCTTTTCACCCCATGAAAGCTTTAAGGATGCCTTACCCCCAAAGTTATGTCAGGGAGGCAGGTTTATGTAAAGCTCCATCCGTCTGTCTGTGTAGTAGTCCGTACTACGGTAGTACCTACTATTAGTTATTCTGTGTCTTTACTACGTTAGGAATCGAAACCGGGACAACATATACATACATACATTTATTTCCGAAGAGTTAGTCACAGACTAGGCAATGAAGACAGCAAAAACAGTCCTCGTGCTCATACTCGGCGTGGTGAGCCCATCGCCGCTCTATGCTGTTAGATGTATGTGCAATATTTAGTCCGTTAGTCGCCTTTTACGACACCCAAGGGAAAAGAGGGGTTGTAGTATTCTTTCACCGTTAGCCGTTAATAACAAACTGGACAATAGCTATTAAAAATAATTATTACAGTTATACCACTTCCAGTGGTCATTCAGTAGGCATATTCTACAACGCAGTCGTAAAACGCCTTTACGGCTGCCGTCAAACACAAGTTATTATTTAGCTGTTCCGAGTTAAGCCTCCGCCTCCGGCGCGCCGTTGTGGCAAACAGAAAAATCATAGCTTAATCTCTGACGAACGCAGTCATAAAACAATATGAGTGCCGGTACCGGCGGCGGCGAATTTTTTCTGCGGACTCTATAAAAGGGTGACGAAAAAGAAACAAAACATTTTCCGTCGTTAAGTTTTAAATCAACAGCTGTGCGCTGCTTAGCTACCTATAAAGTAATTTAATTAGCTCTATTTATTATTTTTAATTATTTAGTGCTTCGAAGGTACGAAAAGCCTTAGCACCCGGTTGTTATCGCAAAATGGCAGTCTTTAAAACCCATCAACCCGCATTGGGCCAGAGTGGTGGGTTATGTCCCATTGTCCCCTATGCTTTTTTCCATGTGAGAAAGTCTGTACTATGAAATTAAAAAGCATAAGTTAACTAAGTAAACGGTAGTAATGTAAAAAATATATCTAAACTCACTTGGCGTTTCCGTTTTAATCGGTATGGTTTACAATTAAAACAGAAAACTCAACTGTGAGATTGAACATGTATCTAAAAGCTAGTAAGTAAACATGTGTTAAGACTAAGTTAGACTGGGTTATACTTGAATCACTCGTATAACTCTCGAGTGACGTTATTAAAAACGTGCCTAATAAACTATTAGCGAGGTTTCTTTTAATAAATGATAAAAGAACACCGGCTATAAAAATAACTTATTAACAAATTGAACAGTCACAACATCGTCCGCAAATATAAAAGGAACCACATAACCAAACAAAACAATGAACTTCTATGTTTTATACACAACGTGTGGATATTAATTTATTATAAACGAAACAAATAGCAAGAATTTCCTGTTTTATCGAATCTTTTGAGATATATTTTCAGGGACTATCAATTCGAATTGAATCAAAGTTTGATTTAAAATTAAACTTTGAGGCAACAGAAGCTATTTGAAGATAAATTGAAAATCCGATGTCAAACTGTCGCTATTCTTGAGCCTATACTTATAGTAGAGGATCCGAGTATACAACGACCTTCACCGAGCGGTTAATGGATGAAAAGTATTTTATATCAAATTTAATATGTTAAAAAATATATTGCGAGTGGGTTAGCTGAAAAATTTCAGTCCAGTATATGATTAATTAAATATTTAAAAATATTTTTTTTAAATATTGCACTTGTTTCGATAATAGATAAATTACATAGGTACCAATCGAAAGTATGAAGCCTCTATAATATGCAAACGTTAGGTTGAATATTTTTTTTTAATATTAAAATAATCATTAATGGTATTGGACTGAAATTTTTCAGCCAACCCACTCGCGATATATTATTTAACATATTAAATTTGATATAAAATACTTTTCATCCATTAACCTTCTCGGTGCCTTCACCGTCATAGTCTAAGATCCGAGTATAGAACGTCCTTACGTTCTATACTCGGATCTTAGACTATTACTCCATCGTGATTTGAGTTGTTAAACACGTACCCCGTTATTAATAAATGTTGATTAAAGTTACAGTTAGTATTAAATTGACGCTGTCTCTATCTGTCTTCTTTAACAAAAACGAGACAGCGTCACTTTAAACCGATTTGTAAACATTTGGCAATTTTTATTAATAAGATGGTTAGATATCAAAAATATAACATCTAAAGGTTAGAGAACTCGATAGTACAGCAGCTTAAACGTTCGGTTTGCGATCGTTCTCGTTAAGCTACTTTCCTCTCACTAAATAGGTGAAAAAATAAATAAAACATCTTGAGCTCTTCCGTGTTCCGGAAGACACGTTAGTCCGTTGTTGTCGTAAGACGGCACTCATTGAAACTCACCAACCCGCATTGGACCAGGTTATGATCGCCCAGGTTGTTGTTAGGCATAAGTTTGTGTTTAAGTGGGCACTGGTATGGGTATTTAAGTATACCACCCCAAATGCCCACGCAATCCGTTTTAAATGTTATGCGCAATGGACAGCGTTGCCTATGCTGTCCAGTGTCGGGTGTTGTGTCGTTTTGTGTTGTTTTTCTCGTTTGTGTCGGTCGTGTTAGTGTAGTGTTTGTTCTGTGGTTGTCCTTCCATGAACCTGCACGGGACCCCATGTGAAAGCCATGATGAGCAACGGGGCGCCATTCTGAGGGCCTTCCCTTGCTCGGAGCGGACACGGGAGGGGTCTCGTACCAGTAAATGTGCGAAATGTGGGTGTCCCTGGGGAGCTGGCGCGGAAACTCTTTGCGAAGCCATGATGAGCAACGGGGCGCCATTCTGAGGGCATCCCTTTGCTCGGAGCGGATGCGGGGAGTCCCGTGCCAGCAAAATGTGTTGTGTTGTGTTGTTGCCGTGTTGTGTCTTGTGGTCTTTCATATGTATTTATGTTTTTGTAGGACCAGTTCGTTGACTCCCTGGCAAGCAATGATGAGCAGCAGGACGGCTAGATGACCAATTGGTCGCGGTTGTCGTGCTGTCGGGCTGTCACGGAGCGACCCTATAATGGAGTCTCGAACTGGTAAATGTGTGTGGTTGTCTTGTGCGCATGCCTGCGAAGACGTATGCATGTCCTTGTCCTATGTTGTGCTGTGTCCAGCAAATTGTGTTGTGTTGTGTCCGCATGCTCGGGAAAGCTGGGCATGTCAGTCTGTGTCTTTTGTGTCTGCCCCCCTAACTGGGGCTGGTTTGTAGTGCCGCGTGCGCGTAAGTCGCCGTGTGTCAAGAGCCGAAGCCAACACACTGGGGTGGTTCTCGCGTGGTCAATTCCCCTGTGGTCAGGTCCCATGACCGCCACCTCAAGCCTCATGCTTTCGGAGTTTGTTCCCCCGGTGATTAGTGGGTAGGCCCCTCCCTCTCGCCCGACGCTATGTGGTGAAAAGGGGAACTTGAGAGTACCACATATTCAGTCTCCCTTCTAGAGGCTGGAATCCATAAGCAGGGATTACACCGGGTAAAAAAAAGCGGTTATGATCACCCAAACTCCACATTTGCTATTGTTTATGTAGTGAGACCTGCGCTCAGTAGTGGGACGATTATAGGCTAATGACGATGACATTTTATGCTAACGACATTAGGTATGTAGGTCGTACAAAGTCGAGCGATTCAGCCATACCTCCCTGCGTGGGTTAAATTAAAACAAGCAGGCAGCGCCGCTCCAAGTTAGATGGGTCTCGAGTTTGCCTCCTACGTAATTAAGTATTCATACCATGAGATTTAGATAAAAGCGTTAAAACATTAGCTAGTACGCCGTAGTGGTTATATAACGATATAGTTTTGTATGTATGTGTGTGATTCGTAAATAACTAAAACGTTTCAGTAGCAAGTTAAAATAATATAAAAAGCAAATAGAGATTGTTTACATCGTAAGATAAATAAAGAACTAATGGCCCGATGATTAATTTTAAATCCGTAATAGATCAAGGATGGTAAGACCGCCGGCGGTCGTGATTGGTTTTGAAACAATTGATTTTCTATTGTGTCTGGTTTTACGGTGCTCAAGGGGTTAGGACACACAAACGTCTAAAAATCCCAAACCCACTTTGCCCTGATAATTAAACCCATGACCTCAGATGTCGGTCCGAGCGGTTTGCAACTCGGCCATCGAGGGAGATCTTTCTTATGATTGTATCATATTTTTTAAGGAGGATAGTGAAGCAATCGCTTTTTATCTCTCAACCACACCCCTGACCTTTGGTACAGTATCTGACTCGAAAATATTGAAAAATAAAAATAAAAAACATACCAACAATTTATTACTTTCCGAACGGCCCTATATTATGCGCTTCCGTTATTTATCAGAATATTAGAAAAGGTAAATAAGATTTTTTCCATATTGTAACATGTCCCAGCTCTATTTTATTTCGTTTACCTAAACACTGTCCCGTTTTGATATATACTCAATTGCTAAGAAGTTATAAGAGGAAAACGTGACTCAGTCCTTTAATAAAAACATTTAAGAAGCAACATAACTCGTGCCGTACAAGAGAAGCGGACGTAGTTATACAGGGTAAACAATTCAAATGGGTCAGTAGGGGAAGTCAAAAACTATAGAGAAATCTGTTCTTAGGAACCATGGAATCGATTTTAGATTTAATAAAAAGTAAAATCCAAGTAAGAATTATTTATTCAACATAAACCCTTTAATTCACTTATTGACATCAATCATCATGGCCTTTGCGTTTATTGCAGACGATTTATGGTGCAATGCTAGGCAAATACCGGTTTTGGTGGCTGAAAAGTCCGATGCGAGAGCGACATGTTCTACCGCAGGCCTGACAATAGAAGTTTGCGACAGATGGGACTGAGTCGCCTTGATGTTGTCTCTTTCTCTTGTCAGCCAGTGCCGCGAACCAGGTTTTATCGCAAAACTTGCGACCCTCCAACACGTGTTTACGCCACTCCATCCGTTTCTCTGCAAGCTTTTCCCAGTTTCTGTGGTCAATGTGAAAGGCAGACATGTCTCTTTTAGCGCAATCCTTAAAGCGAAGCAATGGCCTCCCATCGTCTCTTTTTCCGTTCGCGACAGCACCAAGAAGAACACGTCGTGGTAGTCGAGAGGGTTCCATCCTGTGCACATGCCCTAGCCAGCGCAAACGTCTCTGTTTGAGAAACGCGGTCAGGCTAAGCAGCTGTGCTATTTCTAGAACCCTTTCGTTTGTGATCCTGTCTTGCCATGATATGCCTAAGATCTTACGAAGGCAGCGCATATAGAATGAATTTAAACGACGTTCTACTTTTGCGTATGTCGTCCAGGTTTCGACTCCGTACTAGAGTATGCTTAAAATGGAAGCTTGAAAGACCAATATCTTGGTCTTTGTTGTGGCATGCTTGTTTTGCCATACTCGAGTACTAAGCCTCCTGAACGTGGTCGCCGCCTTTCCGATACAATGTCGACCTCCGCATCAAGCAAGAGGTTGTTCGTGACGGTCGACCCTAGGTAGCAAAATCTGTCAACTACCTCTAACTGAGCGCCATTGAGAGAGATCGCTGGGCCACGGAGATACCTTGCACTAGCACAACGGTCTTATTTCGTGTTTATTGACATGGCAAACAGGGAACACGCCTGTGAGAATTGATTCATCATTAACTGGAGCTCACGTTCGGAGTTAGACAACGAAAGCTGCGTCATCAGCCGTACAGAAGACTGTTGACGAATAGATCCTCGCGGTTTCCTTTGGATTTGAGGAGGGAGATGTTAAACATTTTTCTGTCGGTCCTCGTGTGTAGATGGATACCCGAGCGAGAAGTATATACCAAACAGGGTAGGAGCCAAGACACAACCCTGTCGCACTCTTCTGGAGACCTCGAACGGTTCTGATAGATTTCTAATAAAAACTACTGACCCCTTCATGTCCTCATGGAACGATGCCACGAGACGAAGAAGCTTAGCACCCAATGCTCTCGAGCGCTGTGTACTATCCCTCCCGGCTGACCATATCGAAGGCCTTATTAAGGTCAATGTAGGCTGCAGCCAAGGGGCTCTTTTGTTCACGACACTTCTCCTGCATTGGCGAAGTGTGAAAATCATGTCAACTGTGGAACGCTAGAAGCGGAAACCGTATCGAACCCGGTCAAAATTCTGTAAGTAATCGCATGTCGTATTCGTTATAGTTAATCCTGTGAGCATAAGAACTAAATTTTGCTAAAAAATGTTGTGTCGGGAAACTTGTTTTAATGATGCGGATGATAGGTGGGCAAGAGCCATGATGAAATGGTTTACACTCACACCAATATTATCTAGACCAAGATGAGTACTCTTTTGAAACTCGTTTATATGGTAAGATAACGGTTAAATATACATGTGGGAGATTGGCATTTAAATGTAGATTACTATTAATATTAGCATTAAAAACAAATGTTTGAAGAAAGCAAATTCATCGCACTAATTAATACGAATAAGAAAACACGTGCTTGCGCTCCCCACGCCATGCGTCATTCATTAGCGACTTGTTTGTGCATCAGTATAAAAGGCCATGCGCTAGTGCGTCGTCGTCGTCGTCCCCCCCCCCCCCCACCCCCCCCCCCCCCCACGGGGTGATCGCATCATATGAAGCCTATATGAATCTCTCCAGGTTCATGGCAAGTTCATGGGGGTGTTTAGTCAGTAGGAGTCTGACATATTTTCGCCAGCCGCCTGGTGTCGTACTCATGTAGAGTTCACCTCCTCCCTCCTCTCGGTGTCCGGGAGGGTCCTGCTTCACAGGCGAAAAACAAAAAAAAAACGCCTTCCGGGCATTCTGAACTCAACTGCGGAGCAT
The DNA here is from genome assembly GCA_963921215.1 of Scoparia ambigualis. Taxonomy (NCBI): domain Eukaryota; kingdom Metazoa; phylum Arthropoda; class Insecta; order Lepidoptera; family Crambidae; genus Scoparia; species Scoparia ambigualis. Next base: position 8,149,283 of record OY992502.1, on the reverse strand, counting down.
GACGGAGCTCAGATTGTCGACATAGTATCGAGGTATGCTATGATGGTGTAACTAAATTATGTATTTTAGTACATAACTGTGTATGTTACAAGAAATAGTAGTAAGTACCAATTTTCATTATGTAAAATGCCAAATAGCTAATTATTTTAATAAATTGATATAACTGTTACAATTAACACTAAATTTGTGTATATTATTACTGTCTGCCAATTAATCTGGTTTTTATGAATATAAATTGATAAAAATCATTACTCTCTTTTCTTAATCTCCCACATACATAAACATAGAAAAAACACCCGGACCTGAAATCAATTCAGAAAAACATTTTTTCTCTAAATTGACCCGACCGGAAATTGAAACCGGAACCTCAGAGATGGCGCGACGCCAGACCCGGCGTGCTAACCACTCGCCCATGGAAGTCGTCAATAATGGCCCACAAGGATAGATTACAGGACTAATTTCAAGCCAAGTAAGTATATAGCCTTTATACTGCCCGTCTGTTAAAGTACTTACCTATGTCACCGTCATGCTACGAAAAATAAAAAATAAACACTCTTTATCCGGCCTGCTCCCCTAGACGTCTGGCAAACGCTCAACCCCTGTCTAACTATACGTAATGTTCCGTTTCACTATTATTATTATACTATTTGACAGTTGTAACAGTACAATATGAAATATATCGGCGATACTATATTATATACAATATAAATATATAATAAATATATATAATTTAACGATAAATTATCCAATAGGTTTTTTATTAAGACAACTTTTATATATTTTATTTTTAGAAAATAAAGCGATTTTTTATCTGTGGATTACAAGACCCGAAACACGGGCGGCCATGGTTAAGATTCGTCTAGCGTCATATTTCACAAAATATACAAAAACTATCTATCAGGTTTCAAGTTAAATTTCTTTGTATAAAGTGGTGTGTCGTCACAGGGCTAAATGTCACGTGACCAACCGTTTTTGCACGAAATTTGAAATGAATGAAGAAAAAATATGTTTTTCTCTATTAAATAAAGCTTTTTCGAGAAAAAAAATATTGTACGAGGTATAAAATAAGCGTTTGTAATTTTTGTCTGTCAAGTAGCTAATTGTCAAATAGCTCTTGTGTATGCTACTTGTCTATTGGGGCTAAGAATAAAACACATCCTAAGTTTAATTAAAAAGTCTCGATATTTAAGTAGTTAGATATTTTTGCCAGTTAGCAACTCGTTTGCTAGATGAGACGTTCTCAATCTTAGATATAAATTAAAAAAGTTAATAACCTTTGAATGATTTGTCAAAGGCTGTGGCAATATGTTTAATGCCGTAAAGGTGGCCAAGATAAGGTGATGCGCGGTCGTCGCGGTAAATTCCACTCATACCACCCGCGTTTCATGGTCGGCTGGCGGGCACCTGTGGCTTCGATTTAGGCGTTATTATGTTTCGGCATTTAGATTACGAATAACGCGCGTGTTATTTAATTTATGTCTTTTGATTATCTTTTGATGTTAACATTGGGAAGCGTAATTGAATCGTTTTTCACTTGGCATCATCAACTACTGAGATACCAGCATAGAAACTAATTACTAGTTATCTATAACTGTTAGAACACTACAATCCTGCCAACTTGTTGTAGACCAAATCAAATATTTTCAGGCTCTTTCACGTTTCAAAAGTCAAAAAAGTCCAATAGTTTATTCAATATTGACATCCAAACAAATAAAATAAGAGTTAACTAACATTTAGCTAAGTCTAAATCCTCCGTGCTTCGGAAGGCACGTTAATCCGTTGGTCCCGGTGTTTTCGTAAGATGACAGTCGTTAAAACCCATCAACCCGCTTTGGGCCAGCGTGGTGGGTTATGGCCCAACATCCCCACGTGCTATTGTCCACGTGGGAGGCCTGTGCCCAGCAGTAGGACTTTTTTTTTTTAACTTTGGGTATATTTTTAGGCAAAACGTATCCTTTTAGTATTATATTGTAGCAATTGGGTATTTCTCTAACATAATCAGAGCTACTAGGGAGAAAGGGGGGAATTGGGTCGAAAGATAATTTTAAGGAACATTTGGATAGGGGTTAATTTAGGATATTGGGTATTTAGGGAGTTTGGGGGATGACGATAAAATGAAGCTACTTTTTATATTTCTTGCTTGCTTGATATAAGGTCTTTGCCTATTTTCAAATTAATTGCAGGTCAATTTGGGGGTAGGAGATAAAAGAAGATGAAGAGGAATAAAAGGAACGAAAGAAGGGCAAAGGAGTTGTAGTCACTGGGTTTAGTTTTTATAGTTAAAAAACTGCAGTGATTTTATTTAGTTTTATTTTAGGTGTATTTTAAATTTATAGAGCTATTATACATATTAAAATATTGTTTCATTTGGATTTTACATTTGTTTTAGATGTTGTTTAAGATTTTAGTTTTAAGTTGGTGTATATTGAGTTTATTGTAATTTAGTTTAAGATTATTTATTATTTTAATTTTGAGTTAGTGTATTTTAGGTTTATTATCATTATTTAGTTAGTTTGCTTTGATTATTAAGAATTATATTTAAGACTTTTAGTTTTAGTTGAGTTTTAGTTTTGTAGTTTTTTTAAATTTGATAAATTTGATAGATTTAGTTATTTTAGATATTTTAAAATTTTGTTTTTAAATGTTTAGTTATGATTTTGAAATCAGTTTAATTTTTAATTTGTTGTTGTTTTCTGTGGTTTGTATTTAATTTCATTAGGTTATTTTTAGTTAAGATTAATATAAAAAAATTTTAGATAAGTTTTTAATTTTAATTTAAATTTAGTTCAGTTTAGGTAAAATTTGGTTTAATTACCGTAGTCGGTCTGGCTCTGCAGACGCAGAACCATCGACCGAATACGGGGGCACTCGCTGGTATTCGTGGCGTTGTGGCTTGTATCTACCTTAGTGCCCATGCGCAGATTATGGGCCGAGCAGTTGTAGCACTTTGGCCCCTGGGTCTTGTTGGGGCATTGTGCTATTTGATGGCCCGGGCTGGCACAATGGGCACAAGGCCTCTTTTCTGACGTACACTTAGCCTTTGTATGGCCGTACTGCAAGCATTCTCGGCATTGCACGAATCGGGAGAACTCCACAACGTGGACCCTACTATGGTCCACGTTGAGTCTTCCGAGAGCGAGAATGGTAATTCGCGTCCCGGGAGTGCCCTCGATCACCGCATTGTACAACGCCGGATTGCGGTTTGAAGTCAAGAAGCAAATGCGGGAAACCTCTACATCATTCTGGGCTACGAGGACCTCCGCCAATTCCGCGCGGGCAATATCCTTGGATATGCAATTCATGATCATTAGCGGTGGTCTCCGTCTCGCCTGTTCTGCGGCGAAATTATTGCTCGAAGCGTGACGGGCTATTGTTTCCTCACATTGCTTCTTGTCTTCAAACATACATAACAAATAAAAAATAAATAAAATAAAACTCGACTCTTAATTTAGCATTTGGCAGTGGCAGTATTTTTACTGGGGCATATTTGAGCCTCCGGAAGCTTATCTCCTTCTTTCACCGAGACATCACCTCCGGAGGCTTAAGCGTACAGTCGTACGAGGACACGACGACTGCGGGGTAGGTTATGGGTGTAGGGGCTTGGCTGCGACGCCGGCGTAAGTGGCCTTGGTGGTGGTTTGAGCGGGTGGTATTTCGGCCAACGAGCTGTGGGCTAGGGGCAATTGATGCTGCTGCTCTTTAAGGGCAGCTGTGAGCATGTTGCCCGATAGGCGCACCAGGTCTTCGAGCCTGTCGCCCTGCTTAAGCAGCTCGTCGACTTTTTGTGTTATCTCCTCTCGGAGCACCCCCGCCATTTCGTTTTGGACAGTGATCAGGGCCTCTGTGCTGTTGTCCATCTTGTGGCCCCATTCTCGGACACTGTCCTCGGCGATCTGGGGGGATTGGTGCTCCTCCAGGTACTCACACAGCAGCCGTGGGATTAGGCCTAAGCTTTTAAAAATCTCGTCCTTGGCGTCGTGAATGTCGAGTTTGTCCTGCCTGGTCACCGACTTAGCCCGACAAAGGGAGAAAGAAATGCGGTCGATTTGGTGCATGACCGCAAGGTTAAACATCTTCCTGTCGGTGATGTCCTCCGCTTTGTAGGATTGACCCAGGGGCGACATTGGACCAGTGGTCTCCGCCAAGGACGTTTCTATCTGCGCCATACCAGGTTAGGTTAGAGTTAGGTTAGGGTTAGGTTAGGTTAGAATTTAATTTTAAAAGTTGATTTACAGGAAATTTTTAAAAAAATTTGTTTTTGGGGGTTTTTTGATCTAAAGTTTAATAATTTGAAGTTTTAAAATGATTTTAAATTTTGATATTTTGGGCGAAAATTTTCTAAGTTTTTTGGTACTTTTTTGTTTTTTAGGGAATTTCAAAATTTTTTGCGGGGGTAGTCTCTATAATTTAAAAAAGTGTTAAATTAATTATTTGGTATTTTTAGGTATTTTCCTTCTAGGAAATTTAAGAGTTGGTTAGGTTTGCAGTGGGACGTTTATAGGCTGATGATGAAGTCTAAATCACTGAATCTACCACTAGTTCGGATTTTGGGAGAGCCTTCAACTAAGAAGAGGTGGCAAGAAAGCCAGGTAGCTTTATTTTTGACTTTTTTTACAGTTACAGTATAATATTATAATAAAGGTTGATTAGTTGTAAGATTCGGTTATTGTAATATTGGGGTCTTCAAATCACGAGTGAACAGGTACCTTACTAGGTAAGCATGCCCCACTGTAGGCTACATCATCACTTACCATCAAACGAGATGGTAGCTAAATGGAAGCCTACCACACTGTAACAAAAAAATTGAATAAAAGTGCCATTGACTTAGCGCACGGCAGCAATAAGAAGTTTACAGGCTGATCGTGGTGATAATAACCCCACATTGCACTATTATTACTTATCTTCATTGCTAATTTTATACTGATTTACAATAACTATGATTTTACCACCCAGTTCAGATACAACCCAACCAGCAAACAAGTCGTATAAATGAAGGGTTATACGACTTTTATATCATATAGGAGTTATTTATCGGTTGTTAACTAACTCTGTTATCGTATAAACGTAGTATAAAAGTTTTTTCAACTAAATTATACAACAATAATATAATGGTCTTAACTAAAACGCTTATTTAATAAACGTCTAAGTCGTAAGAACGTTTCAGTCGTAAAAAGGTTTTTTTAAAGACAGTGTCGTCGAAATAGAGTCATTATTATAACATCTAAACACATTATAGGTCTAAAAACGTTTTTAATATACCTTAATATAACGATTATATAATGGAATTATGGTTAACTTTAATATAACATAAAGGTATTAGTGTAACTAATATATACCTTTTATTTAACAGTTAGTTTGTTAACGTAAAACAAAAACTTTGACAATACATACAGTTTTCTGTGACCCTGTTATATATATTTTATTTAACAGCATTTTTATAGACGTTCAATTAAGATTTTAATAAAACAAAATTAGACGTTATGTGGTTTTAATAGAATCATAGGTTTAAATAAAAACGACAAAAAATGGATATTAATAACTGGAAACGATATAAACGATGTGGAACTTTCAGAAGAAATTAAACTGGTCTATATCTAAGATCACCACCATGTTTGTGTCAACCCTAAAACAAATGGCAATAGCGCTCGTTTGCAGTCGTTCTAAAAACGTCTACTTGAGTGAAAGTTATTTTACAATCCAATAACAGTCTACTGATGACATGTACAACAATAGCTGGCCTTAAACGTATAAAATATTTTTTAAAAATATTTGTAAATTAACGAAATTTCGGATATTTTTAGAGAGCTACAGTAAAAAACTAAATATCATCACATACAATATCAATAAAGTGGCATTCCCATAGAAATCTAGACGTCATCTTGAATTTAGCAACTGCACAATATAGATTCAATATTAATTTATTTCACAAACACCACAAGGAAACAAAAATTTTGTGAACCGAAAGGATTAAGGGCAAATCGTTTTATAAATAAAATTTCAAACATTTATGCTCCTTTAAAGTCAAGTAAACCGTGGTTAAAAGTTACGTCATACCTTTTATAAAACAGAATAGTCAGTTTTCACACCATTACTCATTTTTTTGTAAATGTTTTCCTTGTGCTCTTTATACAACATTTGGTCATACTTTAACCGTTATACTACTTTTACTTAACATTTTCTGACGCCATGTTAACCTTTATTTAACTATTACGCTACCTTTGGGTCTTATAAAATGCGCCACTTTCGCCTTTTATAATCGTTTACCCTACGTTTATACGACTAACCTAATCGAGAGAGATCAGAGTTGCATGTAAAATGTTGTCTCAACTTCTATTTTACTTTATTTTGCTAGATGCAAAATGTAGGGACATTAGATATTGCTTTGAATGTTGTTGTGGTCGTCTTGTGTATTTTATGTGTTTAATTTTTTAATGAAAAATGTCCTTTTAAATGTTATTTTCGTTTCCATAGCACCGAGTGATCGTAGCAACGATTGCCGTAGCGACGAGTACAACATATTATAATCTAAGTGTTCGTAGTAATGTTCTTTGATGTTACTCGTACAACTAATAAGTCATTTAAAATTTGTAGCAATAAACCAAAAAGTATGTATGTATACGATCAACCTATAAAGGTTCTAATGCTGCAAGGAACCATTTAATAGCGGACATAGAGATCAGGTGATTACCAACCGCACTGCTTGATCAATTCGGATTGGTGGGTGAAAAACATAATTTTACAATAACTATGACTAACGACATAACTGTCACGTAGCGGAGGAACGGAGGAGTGACACGATGAGGAGGAGTAGAATGAAGATAACAGCACGATGAGTTCAGACGTATATTATTTTAAATATATGGTTAATTATTATATGAAGCACAATTTAAGCGTTAGTACACACACGACAAAAAGTAAAGGTTTAAGTAATAACTTATTATTATTATCAGGACGTATGCCTGGAACTGCCTAGTTATAATAATGCACTGTTCGCAATAACAATAATTCGGAAGGAAAGCAATAATTAGAAGGAGCTCATTCTAGATCCGCGGATGAATCTGAACTGAATTTACACCAAAGAGTAGAGCTTTAATGAAAACAGAGGCTAGACAGAGAATGCAAGTAAATATTTGAATTTTAAATTTTAAACTAGATATAAAAAATGTCATTCACAAAGAAGGTCACAAAAACCAACAAGGCTTTAGTTGCCTTGTTACAGAACTACTTTTCCAAGCCTATCTAAGTTACAACTTACAATTTTGCATGAAAGCGTCATGTAGACTCAGCATGAACTTTTAGACCGTCATGTAGATGCATGAACTGACACCGACAGTATATTTACGACTGTGACCAACGCACGTGTTAAACTCGTCGTAAAATGAAAATGTCGCGGTGACGCACCGTACGCAAAGCTGCGGGGCGGCGGATTTGTTTTATCGCCTCTTTTACGTTTACGATTTTTAATTCTGATTCAATTTGCGGCACGAATTTGAGGGTGCGCAACAATTTACACGAGTGTGAACATTGCTTTACGGGGGGCGTATGGTAATGAAGGGTCGCGTATTGCGAATTAATGTTGCCAAAGGTCAGGTATCGTATTACCTTTTTATATCGGATCATCATCATTGGGTGCTATCTTCAAAATTAACTTTGGAGTTCACTTGTCATAATTTCTTGCGGCCCTATGAAGTTAGTTGCTTTATATAGGATATCGTATTCGTAAGTTTTATCTATAATACTAGATTCAAGTTTCAATTTAATCTATTCAATTTAAGCTACAATCTTCGAGCACTAATTAATGTCGCTACAAAATACAGGTTCATAAGTCTTTTGGGCGGGAGAGCTTGTACTAAGAAGAGCCGGCAAGTAACTCAGCTCAGCAAGGACATTTTCTACCTCCCTTTCCTTTATGAAACCTAATAAAACTATTTTTGTTATATAAGTTACCACGAAGTACACCACTTAGATTTGTTGTACTCATTACTTCGAAGATCATTGCTACGAATACATAGTTTGTTAAACAAGTTGCCACAAAGTACATATCTACGACAACTAAGTTTTGTATAACATTGCTACAATTGTACCAGTTGCTACGAGAACATTGCTACGAACACCCAGTACGTTACAGAAGTTGTGACGGTACATTGCAAATAAATGATTGAAATTCAAGTTGTTACGACCACTTGGAGTAGGTGTACTAGATGCTACAAAGAAATTGCTACGAACACTTAGTACGTTACATAAAGTTGCCTAGAAGTGCACTGCTACGACCACTTAGACTTGTTGTACTTGTTGCTACGGAGAACATTGCTACGAACGCTTAGTAAGTTACACAATTTGCAACGACAACATCAACGAACACAGTAACCGTGCTTCTACGAATATGATACATTTGAGTAAAACTAAATACATAGGTACTTAAATATTGATTCCACGACTATTATTCATAGTATAGTTAGTCCCGTACGGTTAGTCAGAATAAATTATAAAGGAGACAACTTTGCAAGATGCACAGTTTATATACAAATAATTTAAAATATACTTAAAATATTAGTAGTGCGTGCGTTTGTGTTTGTGTTCTTTATCCAGTAGTATAATTTTTTTTAATTATAATCAAGTTTCCACTCACTCGTATTCGGCATTTCAATCGCGGGTGCGGCACACGTGCCAAACACCGAACGAGCTGTAACATCCAACATCAGTCACCGCCTCTTGACAGTTCATATTGATTCGGCCGGGTACAGTAAGCTATGAAAACAAACTTCGAGTCCAAATTAAAGTGTAAAAAGGAGAATGACCAAACCAGCCTATTCGATATCTATTGCGTCTTAATCATTCACGTATCAAAGGTGTTCTCTTAAGTTATAATGATTACTGTTAAAAAAGGTTTCCTATAGAACGCCGCATTAAGAGTCAAGTGATAAATAAATGCTGAACTGAACTGATAGTCATACGATAACAGTTGTCATAACCTCAAAATACCTAAAAAGTCTTAAGCTAAAAATGAAGATAGCTTCAAACTCCCGCATGATATTGTAATGTAATTTTTCTTCATAATTCAGAGCATTGCTGATATTGATTACTACTTATTCCATTAAAGCGCTGTGTTACTTTAGCTAGCTAAAAAACAAAAAAAAACTAGCCTAACTCCCATAGTAAAAAAGATTAAAAAGTAGCGCAGTTGCAAGAAATGTCACCCAGATTGCAAAAGAGAGTATAGTCGTATTTTTTGGTATGCTACTATCAGTATCCTGTCATGTTAATTTCGTTAATAACGCTACATTACATTATGACTTAAAGACATATCATTACAAACACAAAACATAATTGAACTAGAACTAGATAGGTGTAAAACGATAGCCATCATTCTTTAAGAAACACAAAGTAGATTTAACTTTCAAATAATCGTTGTCATAAAAAACCACACGCGACAGACTATAAAAATGAGGCGTCTTCGTGATGAATGTTAGCAATCACGCGAGTGGATACGGCCAATCAATTTATGAACGAACTTTATCAGAGTTTAGTTCAGTCTGCTGGTGTTTCACTGCGATGTTATCTTATAAATAAAAATTAAACGATAGTCGTTGGATAAGTGCATCACATGATAACTGCTCAACGGATTTGAATGATGCCGATCCGTCGGACCTATTTTACGAACGCCAAATGAATTGAAACGCAAAATAACTTTATCGCAAATTGACCTAAACGCAAAATGACCTAAACGCAAATTGACCTAAACACAATATGACCCAAACGCAATGTGGCCTAAATGCAAAATGCCCTAAACGCAAAATTACCTAAGCATTATCATACACGGCATTATACTTATTATTATTATTAAATTTTCAACCCCCATATCTCAGCCTTTTTTTTTACTTTTGATGCATATAGACAGACAATGTCAAAAACTAGGATATAGAATTATCCCGATAGTGCCGCGCTTGCATACTAAATAACATAATAAAAGTTAGGGAGGTTTGTTTGGAGGAAAGTTAGGAATTAAGGAGTTACCATAAAAAAAAGATTGAAACACGAAAGTCATCTCAAATTATTTCTCTTCAGAACATTAAAATTGTACATTATTTTTTAGCTTTTAGTTTTAAGTGCTATGACGGCCATTACTACGAACCCGTAGTTTGGTTGTACTTGCTGTTACAAAAACACCTTTACGGTTAATTAGTTTCTATAAACATACATAGTTTCACAACTATTGTCCCCAAAGGGGGAAAATGACAACTGCACATGTGCTCAGCGTGACAGGTGGTGAGCCCATCGCTGCTCTATGCTGTTGGATGTATGTGCAGTCTTTAGTCCGTTAGTCGCCTTTTACGACACCCAAGGGAGGAGAGGGGTGGTATAGTGTTATTTCACCGCTACCGCGACACGTTTACGCCTCAAAGTTACCTTACTTATAAAACAGTTTAATGTTTTCTTGTACTATTTATTTAAACGTTTCCTTACTATATTTATATAAATGAATATAATATAATTAACAGCAATGAATTTCTTATTATACAAGGTCAACAAACTATCAATAAATTCGACGACGATAACACGACATCTCTTTACAACATTCTTGGAATACCTTTGTTATTCCATGAATTGTTATTTGTTACTAAGAGGGTGCGAAGAAACGGGATATTCCCTAATAGGCTATTCGTAGGATTGCAAATGGTACAGCGCATAATTGATTTACTAAAAACTGGCAATTCAACAATCATGGGAGTAAATGGAGCGAGAGTAGTGTTCAGGATCGTAGCAAATGAAAATCTGTTGTCACGGAGCGGAGGAACGGAGGAGTGACACGATGATGAGGAGTTGGAAGATAATATTATGCACAACGAGTTCAGAAGTATATTATTAAACAAATGGTTAGTTATCATAATTATAAAAGGTTAATGCACTATGCTTGCGACTAGGTGTAGGTTTAGGTTATAATTATTATTATCAGGACGTATGCCTGGAACTACCTAGTTATAGTAATGCACTTCACTAACAACAATGATCCGGATGGATTAGAAGGAGCTTTTACTAGCTCCGCGGATGAATCTGAACTGCTTTTTTCATGAAAACAGAGGCTAGCAGAGAAGACAAGTAATATTAATTAATTTTAAATTTAAAACAAGATACAAAAGAACGATATTCTGAAAAGAGGTCAGAAAACCAACAAGGCTTTAGCTGTCTCGTTACACCGTGGTCGCTGCCTACTCCTACTTGAAACAGGCGTGATGTATATTATGTTCCTTGCTTCTGATAGTTTAGCTGTCGTAATTACAGACACAATATAAATTCAACAACAATTTTTAGCAACCTGTAGGAGTCTTCGAGAAGTCAAGACGATAAAGCAATGAGAAAGTTTTATTGTGACTTAAGAGGCCTATTACATCTCGTCTGTGATTTTGCGTAAAATGGCCAATTTTGGCGTTATGGATATCAGAAACAAAAATACATTAATAATTATGACTTATTGGATAGTGTAGAATAGCTATTGGAATAGTGCGTAGTTGCGTCGCTTTTTGTAAACTTTGCTTATCTTTTTAATTAAACCCAAAATTGTAGAGAAAGATTTTCATAAAGTTCGCGAAGGCATTTTTTTGAGCTCATCGATTGAACTACTGTTCTAAACAAGTGAAATAAAAAAATATAATGTTATCTCTTATATAGTCGAATAGTGCGTAGCGCCCTCGGAATTTTTAGATATTATTGATTTTATATAGGAAAAAAATCTTACTCTAAACCAAAAATATTCTAAAATCGCTATAAGTTAACTGTGAATATCTCCTATCTACGATAATATGATTGAGCAAAATTTATACCAGAGTAATTTTTACTTCATGAGGAATAAAGATTTTATAATGAATTTACTATCCTATTTGGATAAAAACGATAAATACAACTGCAAAATTACTACAAAATGCGATGCGCCGGCCGTCCGAATTCAACTTATGCTTACAGAATGGAGATTTGTAATATTATGCACAAATTTATTACCCTATTTCGATAAAAACGATAAATACAACTGCAAAATTACTACAAAATGCGAAAATGGGCATTTTACGCAAAAATCACGTTCGAGATGTAATAGGCCTCTTAAGGGGTAAGGGTCCTATTACATCTCGACTGTGATTTTTGCGTAAAATGCTCATTTGCGCAATTTGTAGTAATTTTGCAGGTTGTATTTATCATTTTTATCGAAATAGGATAATAAATTCATTATAAAATCTTTACTCCTCATGAAGTAACGCATTTGTGGACTATGAGAAGGCATTTGACTCTATCTAGACCTGGGCTGTTCTTAAATCCATGCCCAAAACTATTCACAAATGCCTGAGAGGATATGTTTAAAACGCTGGACTGGAAAGGACGTGGCATCAACATCAACGGCGAATACATCTCACACTTGCGATTTGCAGACGACATCGTCATCATGGCCGAAACGTTGCAGGAGCTACAACACATGCTGAATGGCCTAGCTGATTCTTCTCGACGCATCGGTCTTCGGATGAACTTGGACAAAACCAAGGTTATGTTCAACGAACATGTCGTCCCGAAACCGATTGCAATACAAGGCAGTGCTCTCAAAGTTGTAAAGGAATATGTCTACCTCGGGCAAATTTTACAGATGGGTAGAAACAACTTCGAGAAAGAGGCCAATAGAAGGATACAGCTGGGCCGGGCTGCGAATGGGAAATTACGTCGAGTCTTTACGTCGCCAATTCCGCAATGTCTAAAGACGAAAGTCTTCATTCAGCACGTCCTACCCGTCATGACATACGGAGCCGAATCGCTCAGCGGGCTATGAAAAGGGCTATGCTCGGAGTTTCTCTGAGGGATCGGATTCGAAACGAGGTGATCCGGCAGAGAACCAAGGTAATCGACATAGCCCGCCGGATTAGCAAGCTGAAGTGGCAGTGGGCCGGCCATATCAGTCGCAGAACCGATGACAGTTGGGGTAGACGAGTTCTGGAGTGGACACTGCGTATCGGCAAGCGTAGCGTATAACGCCCTCAGACAAGGTGAAGCGACGATCTTCGCAAGGTGACTGGCAAGAGCTGGACGAGAGTGGCCGCGGATCGTGCTCAGTGGCGTGTTTTTGGAGAGGCCTATGTGCAGCAGTGGACGAGTATGGGCTGATGATGATGATGATGATGATGAAGTAACAATTATTCTGGTATAAATTTTGCTGAATAATATTATCGTAGATAGGAGAAATTCACAGTTAACTTAAAGAGATTTTCGAAGATTTTTGATTTAGAATAAGATTTTTTTTCTATATATAATCAATGATATCTAAAAGTTCCGAGGCCGCTACGAACTAATACGACTACATTATTATAATAGATAACATTCTGATTTTTTTATTTTATTTGTTTAGAACAGTAGTTAAATCTAGGAGCTCAAAAAAGTGCCTTCGCGCATTTTATGAAAATCATTCTCTGCAATTTTGAGTTTATTTAAGAAGTGAAGCCAAATTTACAAAAAGCAAGGCCGCTACGAACTATGCCAAATTCTACACTATTCAATAAGACAGTCGAAATTGTTATTGTATTTTTGTTTCTGAGATCAAGAACGCCAAAATTGGCAATTTTACGCAAACATCACAGTCGAGATGTAATAGGCTTCTTAAGTTGAATACAGATTATGAATCGACGTTTAACAATTTACCCATATATGAATTTACAAGTCAAACTAGGTAACTGTTACCTAGCCCAAGTTAAGTTTCTGAATCAAAACTTTATAAAATGGTCACCTAGTTAACGGATAAAGATACTTAGCTACACACTTAACAATCAAAACATCCAGAGCTGAGGTAATTAAAAAAAAAGTTATTTATTATTGCCACGAGCGAGAATTAAATCCGGGACCTCAGTTACGGCGACTCCAGAATCTGCGTGCTGATCACTCGACCACGGAAGATGATTTTTTTTATCTCAGGTCACAAAATAGTAGTTTGGCTACCATTTTAACCAACACGGCAGTACTTATACGTTGACTAGATTCTAAATAAAAAGCCGTGTCGTGTAGAGGTTCATTAAAAGAATACAACCCGCTCTCTTCCTTTGGGTGTCGTAAAAGGCGACTAATGGACTAAAGACTGCACTGCACGCACATACATCCAATAGCATATAGCGGCGATGGGATGGGTAATGTGGACTATGGCAGTAGACTGCTTCTGCTGTCCTCATTGCCTGGTCTAACCCTTTGGGGATAATAGTCGTAAAGGACATCATTTTTTTTGGGCTTTTTGTGAAAGTGCCGGCCAACAAAACATATAGTACGTATTGTTAGAACTAGCCATTTGGAGAAATAGGTACTATGGCACAAAAGTTGTAGGATTGCTCCGAGCCAAGTTATACAAGTTCGAAGATTCATCATTTGCATACATTTATTGATTCCTAATTTTTTTTGTATGAACGGAACAGATGATGACCCCACAGCTTTTGCGCTGCAATGACAATTGCTTCAGATCATTAGTTCTAGCAATATCTATCATTATTTTATGTTTCCCAGTTCCAGCACTTTCAGAAATCAATAAATGTATGAAAATTATGAATCATCGAACTTGTATAACTTGGCTCAGAGCAATCTTACAACTTTTGTGCAATATTAACTAACTATCAGAAAAGTCCCAAAAATGTATGTAGCCTGAATGATCTCCTTTATATATGTATGTATTTTAAAGGAACTAACTACTAACTAACTAACAAGTAATATTCACGTAACTAAAAGCAAACACACAGCCGCCGTGAAAACGCGCCGAAACTCAATTGTATAGCGTAGGCTTTCGCGCTCAATTCGTCATTCCGCGGTTCGGAAACAATTCCTGAAAACAAGTTACGCGTCATGAATGCAAAAGGAGGTTTGTAACGAAACGCTCACATAATTTTATTTTTCGCTGTGCCATTGATTTGAAGTTATGTACTGGTAACCAAATAAAAGTATTCAATACTTATAATTTGAGGTTTCATTAAAACTTTTTTTAGTAATTTAAGATAAAATTTACTCTCATAACTGTGTGCATTGGTTGTTACAATTAAAATGGTGTCAACAGTCTGTCCATTTGGGACGTACAATATTTTCCAAAATTCCATAAAAAAATAAATTAAAATATGTAATAAATGTTATGTAATAAATGTAATAGTAAGAGTACCTTTACATATTATTACATACCCAGGTGGGGTATAATTGTCGTTAATATATTTTTTTATTTATACGTCACTAGCGGTAAGATTGTATGACACTTAAAAGTTAACACACAATTTTCAAATTTCTTAGGGCGCTTACAGTGCTACAATCACATCAAGTGCATAAGAAAAATGAACATGGCAAATCTGTATAATCTATATAACAGACACAATAAAAATTCAATTGTTAGCAACCTCTATAGGGGTGTTCGTGACAGACAAGGGAATTAATAAAAAATATTTGCTACTTAAGCATGTTCGCGCATCAATTCAGAACGGCGTTATAACATTTTTTACCTATTTTTCAATTACTTACCATATTAAAAAAAATTACATAATTACAAACGAAGTTTTAATCACATTTTTGTCTATGTGCCTGCACAATTCACAATTTTGAATTAACAACTTACATATCTTATTAGTACAAAGTTAATATTTACGTAATAGCATAGGAACTGAAGGAGTGGGCAAAAACATTTTACATATTTTGTAATTTGCTTAAAAAGTAGGCTTTAAGTTTATTTTTAATGTTTGTACCTGTTAATACTTAACTACAGCTATATACAAGAAATAAAAGTATGTAGAAAATGAAAAACCTTGTGGGTGATGTATGTAAATATTAAAAGGAATAAACGCAATTCTTCACAATAACTATTTAATATAATTACTACGAGTATATTTCAACAACCACCAAAAGCGCGGTAGCTCATTTGTCAAACTCCAGCATGAAGTGCTGGGGTACGGTGGTGCTAATCGATTGATTTAATTTCGTTTAACAGTATGGATATTCATAAAGAACGGCACGTAGTTTGACAGCTTTTAGACAATATGCGTGTAAGTCAAAATGCGTGTAAGTCAATATGCGTGTAAGAAATTAGTTAATAAGCGAGTAACCCTTTTTTTGTAGGCAATGGAATTACACTATAGGTTTTAGTGTTTGTTTATTATATTATTTACTTTAAAAAGAGACAACAACACTTTAGCAACGAGAGACCGCTGGCAATTATTATTTCGCTCCGCGGATACGTCTAGCCATTCAAAGAAGCAAGGCCGCCAGTCTTTTGGGTACCTTGCCTCGAACAGGCGAGTTACTTGATTTTTTTTATTTACAAACGTAGTCTTTTACTTTTTATTTTTTGTGTGTAAGTAATTAAGTTATATTGTTTTTTCCCATTTTAATTTTGTTTAATAAATAATTATATTTTAATAAAATATAATGTAGTGACTTTAAACAAACAAAATACGTCGTTAAATCAATTAGCGTGACTGTACCGACGCGTATTAAATCAAGGCCCACGTCGAGTTAATCCTCGCGAACAAGTAATTTCCGCCGAAATCTTTATATCCTGCAAATAACGGGCACATCACCTGTACGAGTCGAAACACCGTGCGCGTTCGCAAATTTGCTTTGTACACGATAATCCTCATAAACGTATAGGCAAAATAAATCGTGCGAACAAATCTTCTTTTTTTTCGGTGAACGAGATATTTCACGATCAAGACGTCTATTTGATTGATAGATATAATGTTTCGTTAAGAAAACTGTCTGATTTCAAATAATAACAAGTTCACATAAATATTTTTTTAAATACTTTTTTATTGTAAAACTCAGTAAGTATATTGCCTTTTATTAACATTTTGAATACCTTTCTATTTAACCGCTTTTTTATTGATTTTGACCTTGTCATTTTATTTAAATTCAAGTTGGGCTGTATTTTTTCCATTTCTCTTTCTGTTTTTCTATTCCTTACTTTATATTAAAGTTTACTTTTTTATTACCTATGTTACCTTCCGAGATGAGCGAGTAAACGAACATATGGCCTGCCACGTGGAAAGCAGCCACTTGCAAGCAACACTTTATCCAATTTGCCAACCGCAAGTTCCAGTTCTTTGTCTCTACACATTCTAGTTTCACTGAACCCTAGTACTTTTCAAATTAGAAAAGAGCATTGTAAGTAATACATTTTACTATTGAAAATGGTTACCAGATGCAAATCGCCTGAGAAGTATTTTTGGCCATAGCTCCGAGGATTTTGGTAGGACCGAGATGGGAATAGTACCAAAAGTTGAGGAATTTATCGAGACACGTGTGAGCGTTTGAATTTTGAAAATCGGCTAGTATTTTTTTTTAAATTTTGAAAATCTAAAAAAATCGGGTTTTTTGGGGGTGTTTGATAAGTAAATTGTAAATATTTCTAAAAAAAAACAGACTTAAGAAAAAAAAATTAAAAGGGTCCTAAGGTATTATTAGTTCAGCTACAAAATAATTGTGACCTGCGCAGGTGGTCCCTTTAGATTTGGAATTGTAGAAAAACGGGTATTTCCGTATATAAAAGTGATGTAGTTTCTGTAATAGTTATTGACCGATAATATTAACATTTTATAATAATTAATGGTGTTAAAAGATGTGGATGCTGGCAAGAAGTGTATTCGAGATAGAATTTTGAAAATCTTAGTATATTTACTTGATTAAATTATTTATTTATTTATTTATTAACAACGGAATGTCTCTAATTCCATGGAAGCTAGGGAGGTCGCTGGTGTGGAACGCCACTTGTGTAGACACTCTGGCTCACTTCCACATCCGTGCGACATCCTGCGAGGCGGGCGCGGCAGCAGGCGCCGCCGAAAGTCTCAAGCGGCGCAAATACGAAGCTCTTGGCGAGAGCTATGTGTTTGTGCCCTTTGGGGTGGAAACGCTGGGGCCATGGGGGCCAGGAGCACGGCGTTTCGCGTAAGATCTATCGAAGCGCCTTGTCGAAGCCTCCGGCGACCGGAGGGCTGGCAGCTACTTTTTTACCAACGAGTTAGCTTAGCCATTCAAAAGGGCAACGCTGCCAGCCATTTTGGGACTTTGCCGCGCAGCAGCGGTTCTCTTAGAGATATTTTTTTATTTATAAGATATTTATAGGTTTTTAGTTTTTAAGTTATTTTGTTTTAGTTTATAGATTATTTTTTCTTTCTGTTATAATTAGATCTTAAATAAATTGCATGAATTTGAAATGTTAATAAATAAGTACTTACTTAAATAAATAAAAAATCTAAGTGAAATGTATTTCACTTAGGTTGTAAAAGAAAAGAAAATGTTATTCTCTGTGTTGTGCACATACATTCGTATGTTATAATTCGACTTGTAAGTAATGTAGTTGTGTAATTTTAGGAAAGTATACCTCAATCAAAATTTCTTATTATTCAACTTGTAAGCGAAGCGTGCGAAGTATTACACAATATGGAACTGTTGTTGTAGAAAGCGAAAAACTCCCGCAAGTTTCATCAAGAACTCATAACTGCAAGAAAGGTATACCAACCAGTCACCCAACTCTTAAAAGCGGAAGATGGGAGCCTTGTATCGGATCTTGAAAAACAGAAGATAATGTGGCGCCGATACTTTAAAGAACTTCTTAACTGCCCACAGGTTGCTAGCTCTACACTCACAAACCTAAGCATCACTCAGTATCATGACCAACACGAGGACCCACCAACGTTTGATGAAGTACGCAAGGCTATCTTGAGGCTTAAAAATTATAAGTCCCCAGGCATAGATAACATAGCGGGAGAATTGGTGAAATATGGAGGCATAGCATTGCAATCCCGATTGCACGAAATGATCTGCAAGATTTGGGAAGAAGTAGAACAGCCCAAGGAATGGAACGTGGGCATCATCTGCCCCATACACAAGAAGGGAAGTAAAAAGAAGTGCGAAGACTATAGAGGGATTGCGCTTCTCCCAACTGCCTACAAAGTACTCTCATATGTGCTCCTGGGCCGCCTTGAACCATACGTTGAGAAAATACTTGGCGACTACCAGTGTGGATTCCGCAAGAACCGCAGCACAGTGGATCAGATGTTTCTATTTAAACAGATTATGGAAAAACGGTGGGAGTTTGCCCAAAGCGTTCATTGCCTGTTTGTGGAATTCACAAAAGCATATGACAGTATTGACCGAGAAGTGCTTTACCAGATTTTAACATTCTTTCAAATATGGGTCAAGCTTGTCAAACTCATCAGAACAGCCACGAGTACAAGCAAAATGCGGGTAAGAGTTGGCGGTGATCTAACCGAGGAGTTTGAAGTGGTGACTGGACTGAAGCAAGGAGATGCTCTGTCACCTATTTTGTTCAACCTGGCTCTGGAATACGTCATCCGAAGGGGTTGCCCGAGGTATCGCTGGAAAGACGAGGTCGCCAAAGATCTGATAGAGCTTGACGTGCCCAACTGGTCCAACCTGGCACAATAATTGTTGTCGGAGGCCAAGATCCACTTCGGGTCGCTGAGCCAGCGAAGTAAGTAAGTATTCAACTTGTAATGTGTTATTCAAATTAATTTTTTTTTCACAAAATTTTTGTATTCATTTTCAATGCTCCGATTCTTGCGGGGACTGCGAAATATGTAAATTTTTGCTTGGAGGCTGAAATAAAGTATATTATAGTAGTTGATATCCATTCGGATTCTGGACTAAATATAACCAGCACTATTTTATTTATTTTTAATAGATTCTGCGCGGGCAAAGGAACATAACGGTCCTCCTTGTGGTGCGCGGCCACTGCAGCCCATGGACGCGCGCGACACTGAGAGCATCACACGCGCGCTGCCAACCCTAAAGCTTCAGTCCTCATGATTCCATGTCCTGTAATTAAAATGCAGTTACAGAAATAGGTACCACATTTAGAATATACATACAAATACTCACATATTATCCCCAACGGGTGAGTCTGGGACTAGGTTTATGTTAGGTCAGGGGTTAAGGTTAGTCGCGTCCGTAGGTGTACCTTTGAGACCTTACACGTGACCCCTGGGTGGTGCTAAATGTGTTAAATTAGTGATACTGACTGAGTGGTAGAGCCACGCTGTGTTGCGCGTTGCAGCACGCATTGGGCCGGCTCGCCCAGGGTAATACCACCCTCTCACGAATATCCGGCGTGAAATAATGGCACTTGGTGCTGTAGTGTTTCGTCCGGCCAGTCAGAGTTTTTGGGGGTATCCATGGGCGGTGGTGACTGCTCTCCATCAGGTGACCCACCTGCTCGTTTGCCTCCTTCTTAAATAGAAAAAAGGTAATCTTTATGTTAATGTTAAATATATGTGAACTGTACTGTCTCTAATGATCTAATCAGAAAGGTTTATTGCGTGTCTCAAATAAAACGAGATTAATGTTAGTAAAATTCTATAAAATCAATGTACACAAACACAAGGTTACACAAAAGAATGTCAATTTGATCTCAATAACTATAAACTAGCACGACAAAACTGGCAGGCACGCGTGTAAGGCTACGACTGTTTGATGCGGCTACGGTATACGGCTACGATGCTACGGCTACGAATATTTTTGCTGGTGCAACAAACTGTGTCGCTACACTAGGCAATGAAAACCGCGTTTAGTTCGTTAATCTAAAGTCGATTAACGAACTAAACCGACACCCAAGAGATCAGATGGGTTCGTAGTATTTTCTGCCGCCACCACACAGTTCATTAGATGCTTTTAAAAGAAAGGAGTAGGTAAAACAATATAACCCGCCTCGGAACTAGATGGCGCTGAGCAGTCGTTGACACCTACAATTCGTATTGGGCCGCTCTTGCGGTCTTTAGAGAGTTCATAGATGTTCTGCCAGTCATGACATACCTGCTAATAATTCTAGTAAGCGTCGGGCGATACATTAATGATAGTTCCCGACAGCTATTAGTCTGTGTACATATTGCTTTTGTAACCTCATTAAATAACAGTAGCAAAGTAATAATAACCTTACACGTTAAAACTACCTACCTATATTAGGTCAGAACATTGACAATAATCTTGAAACATTAAAAAAATATACTATCTTTTAAAGTTTCACTATCTTTTAGTACTTTTGAGCGTTATTAACACAAAAAACATCAAATATTACGAATACTCTTGCTATTGAGAAGATAATTATTAGCATGTCAAAGAAGGTAACTAACATGATTAGATTTATAATGATTTATGACGTAACTAGTATGTACAGTAAAACTATTTACGGACGAACTCGCTTTTTAAGAATAAACGCAAATTTATTAGTAAAAAGTGTTACATTTCAATGTGTAATGTTTGCGTAAACCTTAAAAAACAATATACTTTAAAGCTGTACATACAGCTTTAAAAATAAACTACTTTCCATCTAGTATAAATACTACATACAAGCTAGCTCTTGTTTTTCCCATTCTCGACCACGCTGACCTGGCCTTTTTACAATAAAAAACAAATAAATTAAATTGGGTCAGTCAAAACGCCCCCGGTGCCCACCGTCTATCGTCGTCTGAAAAGCACAGCCCTTTTTCCTACAAGAGTAATGCATTAGGCATATCACTGCGGCCAAAATCGATGAACAAAGGAGACCCGGCGTTTTATGCTTAAGTTGTATACTTTTTAATTTTTAATTTTTTTAAAATTCATTATTTAACTGGCAATATCTGTCAACAAATGACAGCCGCTAGCTGTCAAATCAAACATGACGTGACGGCAATGTTGACATTTTCCTTTTTTAAAAGCAAAAGAATTATGGTTTATGCAGCCACGTTAGACATTTTTAAGGGAACATGTCTGTTTTTTGAAGACTTAGTGTTTCCATATTAAAAAACATTAATAATTAAATAACTCTTATCCGCGATTCGATAAAAATAAGACAAAACTTGGTTTAGGTAGCAAATAATATTAGCTTTACTTTATGACCAAATTCTATTGTATACAAATTAAGCATTTTTTCTATGGAAAGTGCCGGTTCTCCTTTTTAAACAAATTATTGACAGTTATTAATGCAAATATCTAGTGCTATACAGTTTTTTTTGTAGTTGTTTACCATTACCACTGTTAGTTATTTTCGTATGAATATCTCTTTAAAGAAAAAGTGAAAATTTGAGTAACACATATTTGCACAAAGATTTGTGAATTATTTGTTTACTAATATTTATCGAATTTGGCCGTAGTACGAGTACCTATAGGGAGGTAGCTTTGTGACTCTCCCCCCGCGCAAATTTACGCTTTATAAAACCTATCGGATGGTAAAGATTTTTAACTCTTTAGTAATATGATTTTTACAAAAAAATGCTTAGGTACTTAGGGTACATTAATTCCTGAAAGTTTGCATCGAAGTCCCAATTATAATGGAAACAAATAGTATTAACGGATTAGCAAGTATTTACGTGAACAAAGTCGCGAGCGGTCGCTGTTAAACAACATTCGAATATTGAATACACGTTAAAATGGTGAACAAAACCTTAACACGAACAACGAGATCGGCCCCAACACGTGGCGAAGTCAACATTGAAATGTTCCTGTGGCATCATCAAAGTCCCACATGACAAACACAACGAGAAAGTAAGTACGGAGGAAGGGCGCCAACAAAAGGGCACGAAATCTGTCCCCATCTTGTCAACAAACATCAAAGGGACGGCCGAATCCGAATGCGAATCGCCGCACCGACATTTTGTACCTACGCCCAGGGCCCCTACTCTCTAACTGCGAACTTCGTCTGTCCGTAATTCGTCGTACACGGCTGTAGTAGTACAAGTACTACGCCAATCGCTAGTGGAAAAAACAGTAGTGCGCGTGCATTGAACGACAAATTACTCGCCAAAGAAGTTTCGGATTTGCTTATAGAGTAGGCCCTCTGGTCAGGGTCAGAGGTTGTAAATAATTCATACAATATAGTAACCCGATCCGGCTACCTTTCTGCCCTGAAAAACAGATAAATATTTGACGACTGAGGTTCTACAATTTATGTTATGGGAGCATTTAGCTTTAAACAAGTATAAGTACTATTCGGTTTGCCATGTAAAACGTTAATTCGATGTAGAAATTTGCTATATTAAACGTTCATTCGAAGAAACATAGATTTCAGGCTGTTTAAATAAGAATTACAACGTACTTTACCATTTTCATTGTGTAAGATTTGCGATATCTCGCTGCACGTCATACAATCTATAAAAAACAGTAACAAAAAAATAACTTCGAAAAACACCGTCTTAATTTTACGTAATAAAAAAGTAAGTTAAGTTAGCCTACACTGTCTCACTGCTGCGCAAAGGCCTCACTCACTAAAATCAAGTCTTCGCTTCAATTTCCGGATATCGACTTAATCACTACGCTGGCCAAATGCGGGTTGGTGATGACAAACCCGGGCAATGCAACCAGAAATCGGAAACTCACTTTCCCCAACCTGGGAATCAAAAACACACTTTCCCCGACCTGGCAATCAGAAACACACCTTTTTACCGACCTGGGAATCAGAAACCCACTTTCCCCGACCTGAGAATCAAAAAGTACACTTTCCTCGACCTGGGAATCAGAAACTCACTTTCCCCGACCTGGGCAATCAGAAACACAAATTCCCGATCTGGGAATCAGAAACACACTTTTCCCAATCTGAGAATTGAGGGTTATCGAGCCGAGCGCTTAGCGACTCAGTCACTGAGATTTTACTTAGTTGTCTGACGACAATCTAAAGGTGTAAGCGTATTTCGAACGTATTCTTAAATTATTATCAGTCTGTCTTATCTGTAGTTGTCGGTACACAATAATGCAACAATCATTGTTGTGGTAGCTAGTCAGGACTTAAAGCAAACTCTACCACAAACTAAACCGAGTACAATAACATGTTTAACAAGATTTTATTAACTACGTAAGTACAGTCCGAGCTAAAATATGTAAACAATTGTATGCCTTAATACAATGGAATAAGAGTCAAAGTGTATACATATTGGTGCTCGTGACTGTACGTGCCGAACACACAAGCATTTAGAATCGAACCCGAAACTTATGGGTCTGACTATACCATATTATTATGAGCAGTTAAAAGCTCCGTCAGCTTTTAGACTAGCTCATACAGCTCTTGTACATCCTATAAAATATCGATATGCTTATGACTTTACGCCGAGGCTTTGAAGTTTAGCCTTCACTAATGCTTCGTCGCCTGGTCTTGTTAGCTCTGCATTCTATTAACCGGTTCACTTGCGCTTTTCAATTTTCTATACTTAGTGAACTCTAAATCGCAATAACTCAGCTAAATAAAAGTTTTTTTTTTTATGATTTGTATACAAAGTATTTAGATCTCCGTATTTTAATTTAGCACGCAAAGTTTTATTAAAATTGACTCATTTGTTTGCAAGATTTTGAACTAAGAAGTTTTTAAAAGAAACCGTTATTCTTAAACCCTCTTAAGAATAGAATGGCCAGTTCATACCAAGTAACATCACAGGTGGCTGCCAATGTTCTATATCGTATTTGCGTTTTTTAAAGACTGTTCAATTTTGAACAGATATTAACATTAGGTTCTATGGGTGTTGTTCCTTTGCCCAACGTAGAAATTCAAAGAAACTGTCAAGTGTCAAATATCATGTACAACATGACATTGACAAACGAAAAATGTATACCTAGCTCGGACCAAATTGGTCCGAGATACCTAGCCTGACCACAACCGCTGTACCGTGCCTTAGGTATGCGCGGGGAGAGGGGGAGTGGGAAGTAAAGAGCATGAACTCACATGAGATTCGTAGTGTCAGACAGATCTCACGATATCGAAGCACAGTTTATTGAAGCTTTATATTTACGACAATGATGTTACAATAAAAAGAGGTAGATGTGTTACATGTGCCAAAAAGTGGCAACAGAAAACTATGCTAATTGGCTTACCTTAAGCGTAGTCTCACAAAAGCGTTAGCAGTGTTGACACTTTGACAATGTCAGTTTGCATGTATTTGTTTCTGAAAATTAATTAAAAATATGCTGTCCTGTGTCATGCGAACTACATAAAAGGTCATGAAATTATATATCATGAGTGGCATGAGTGAGTTTAAATTTTAATTGATTTAAGTTCTTATTATTTATCAACTACAAAATGTCAGAATAAATTGTGTCATAAAAATATAAAGTGCGACAGCAAATTGACATGTAATTCGAAATGACACAGCGCTACATGTATCTGTCTTGTTTACGCTCTTACTAGTTGTCATGCTATCTTGCTCACACTTTAGAATACGATCAAGTTAACTCGGCAGATGCGGCCATATGAGATCATTGACTAGAAGTGACAGGTTACCTCGGCCGTATAACATCGTAATATTTAGTGAGTATAGCGCATGCTCAGGTTTTCGTATGTACGACGCTTCGGTCCATTATTGAAATCATATTAGTACTGACATAACCTATCTACCTCTTTTTAATATAATATCATTGATTTACGAGTATAATTACATCCAATCCGTTTTTGTCCAATATGATTTTTAGATAAGTACAATTAAAGAACCAATATAAATCTTTAATTCTTGGAAATATATAATATAAACTATCTTAGTTTGCTTTTCTTTTCTTAAAATATTCGGCCACTTTGAAAATGACAGTCTTGATATCTCGAGATAATGCACCCATTTTTAGATATTTTATCTCATGTGCGTCTGACACACTAGTTGCCGCCGTGAGCGATTACAGCAGAATGACAGAATGGAGCAACTGTTTCGCCCCCCCGCCTCGCCGCTCGCATACCCAAGGCGCGGTACAGCGGTAGCGGTCAGACTACAAAAAGTCGGTCTGAGTATTCCATCGGTGGAACAGCGCCAGATCTTCATAATCTAGTGTAGGTGTGCTAGTTTTGTGAGCTCCACGTACGGTTGACCTGGATGCTTAATTCGTTGAGAGGAGTTGGCCCCTGGAGTTGGCCGTGGGACGGCGTCTGCACAGGAAGTTGGGGGGCGCGCCCCCTTCTACGCAGCGTGGGATCAACTGGTTCAGGATAGTACAGCAGCGCAGGTCAGACCCACAATTATTATTAATTTAATGCATATTACAGGGTGCATCGCCCCATGTTCAGAGCAACCTCCAGCTCGTTTCACCTCATTCGCCAACATCACCCCGCTATGAGCCTGGGTGATGTTGGCGAATGAGGTGGAGTTTGGCTAGAACAAAGACTTTTAATCTGTTTAGGTGTGAAATATTGTTTAACC
Source organism: Scoparia ambigualis (assembly GCA_963921215.1). NCBI lineage: Eukaryota > Metazoa > Arthropoda > Insecta > Lepidoptera > Crambidae > Scoparia > Scoparia ambigualis. The sequence continues at coordinate 8,123,145 of OY992502.1, read as the reverse complement.
TTATTTAAAAGAAGAATCTTGTCGCGTAGCAGTGAAAGAATACTACCACACCTTCTCTTCTAATGGGTGTCGTAAAAGGTGACTAACGGACTAAAGACTGCACATACATCCAACAGCATAGAGCGGCGATGGGCTCACCACCTGTCACGCTGAGTATATGTGCAATAGCTATTTGGTGAAAAGTGGACTATGGTAGAGTACTGCTTTTTATGTTCTCATTGCCTAGTCTCTGACTAACCCTTCGGGGATAATAGTCGTGATTAATATGTTTATATGTATTATTTAGAAGGCTTTAATTATTGTCTGCATTAATATTAATTACCTAAGGGTGCATCCAGATCTCTGCGCCGCGCCGCGAACGCGTCTGTTTGCGAAAGGCATTTGGCAAGGGTGGTGAATAAGACAATATACATCAGTTTAGGATTTAGACAAGCATGGGCTAATTACTTATGCTGCTTCCACTGGATACTAGATAATGAGTTAACACGATTTATCAAAGCTACATCCAGCAATAGATTTTCTCATTAAAAGATAAGATTTCAAGTTAGAAAATAAAAACAAAAAGTACCTAGTGTTTATTTAATATTACTGACATTATTTTTATTTCTTTTACTAGAAATATAAACCTACAGCTCCCTGTAGCCTGCCTGGCTGGTTGATTTTTCTGATTACAATTACATATTTCGGTGTGCTCAAAAATATTTACAATGCATATCATTAGAAGCCACAAGCGTTTCTAGACGAGCGTTTTTTCAGCGCGTATCATAGCTCTATACAGATTATTTGCAATACAACATGTAATGCATTTTCTATACATTTTAATGTGTTAATTAAACTAAAACTTGTAATTAAAAAGAATGTTGGGTTCGAACGTATTAAAAAGTATTTTGTGCTGTATTGCAACATAATCTGTACCGAGTTTAGCGTCGTTTTTAGAAGCGCGTCACCATCGTCATCATCTGCCTATCACAGTTCACTGCTGGACGTAGATCTCTCCCAAACCGCGTAAGTGAATGCGGTCTTCAGCATTTCACATGAAGTTACTGTCAGGAAGCGCGTGTATGTACAGCGCCTTTTGTCACAAACGCAACTAGTAAGGCTGTTTTTATAGTCACGGCGCTAACGCGCCGCTGGACAGCGTGCTGTAAACTTCGCGAACGCGAACGTGCGTTTACCGAAAGGCGCTGCTCAAGCGCGCTACTTTGAAACGCCACTACTACCACCTACTATCCCCCAACATCTCCGAACGCGCGCGCTCCAACAGCGCTGCCGAAACGCGTAACAATAAAACCAGCCTAAAAACATTAACCTCGCGTTTTAGGCGACGCATGTTTAGGTTTTTACCTTTTTGTTGTAAAGTAAAATACAGCCTGTATACTGTCCCACTGCAGGACTAAGGGCCAGAGCAGACATGCTACTTTTAGCAGCGGCGATCGGCGATTTAGTCGCTTTTTAGAAGCTAAATGCAACGACTGAATCGCTAAAATGCGCGATTCCGATACTGCAATCGAACGCAAAGAGTCGCCAAAACGCGATGCCAGTGGCAAAATCGCCGATCGCCGATGCTAAAGGTATCATGTTGGCGGCTGCTCTAACACTTCCATCATTGCAACCAACTCATCGCTTAAAATGATGGATATTGGCTTAATCATAAATACATACATACATAATATAATCTATTATCGACTATTATCCCCGAAGGGTTAGTCAGGGATTAGTCAATAAGAACCGCGAAAGCAGTTCTCTGCCATAGTCCACTTTTCACCAAATAGCGACTGCACATGTGCTCAGCGTGACAGGTAGTGAGCCCATCACCACTCTATACTGTTGGATGCAGTCTTTAGTCCGTTAATCGCCTTTTAGACCCCTAAGGGAAGAGAGGGGGTGGTAGTATTCTATCACCATGCTTCAGCACGCTAAATAATAAAAGCGGGTTGATGATCACAAACCCGGGCTATGCATCGAACAATTTGCAAACACACTTTACCCGACTTGGGAAATAAACCCAGGACCTCCGGATATCGAGCTGAGCGTTTGACCACTCGGCCACCGAGCGTCTAAACGCGCGTAAAAAACGCTGGTCAGTAACCGCTTTAACTCTCACACAAGACAAGAATTACATCGCAGTTCGCGAAAATTACAGGTACTTACCTATTTGTTTTTATTATTCAGAATAATAACATGTGGCCTGTGCTTGAATCAGAGCTTGTACTCGTATTTCCATTACAACCCAGTCATAATTTATTTAAATCTCCGACAGCGTATGATGTTGTTTGTTACGTAAAGTTTTTAAAGACTCACCGCTGCCGGCAAGCGGACTGCACTTTAGGGAATATTTAACATCATAAAGGGCGCATATTTTATGCCGCCATGCTTGTAATGCCGCGAAATTGAAAATGGATAGCCTTTTTTGTGGTTGTTTTAAAATTGTTATTATCGCTTTCACGGTGCTGTGTTTATAACGAAATTGGGGAATTGGAAAGAGCTTACTACCTTGGCTTGGGTTTGATTCAAAATAAGCTGTATTTTGAATCAAACTTAGTACCAGCCTGATGATTTTTTAAATATGCTTGGGAGCGTAAATGGGAGCAGTCAGACATTGCGACTATGTCGTACAGTGAAAAGTACTTTAAACATTGAACATAAACCAACTTATTAAACTTTTAAAACATTTTTTATAGTAACGTTCAATAAACCTTCCGTCGAAAAGTTTAAGTGCTACGTAGTATATGTCTATAGTAGTTTATAACAAATTACCTGAAGAACTGAAAGTGCTCAAAGCAAATGTGTTTAACAAAAAGCTAAGTAATTGGTTAATGCAGAATTGTTTTTATAGCCTTAATGAATACCTAAATTTCAATAAATAATTAATTAATACTATGTAATAATTTTATTAAATTTTAATATGATTATAATAATTATCGTAAAAATATATATAATAAACATTAATGTAATTTCAAATTAACTATGTAATATTTGCACGCCTGCATGCAGGCTGAATACATTGTCTTGAACTTATTTTTAAGAACTTTATTCTATGTATGTATTCTAGCAAATAAACAATTGATTGATTGATTGATTGATTGATACGTTTCTGGACCGAAACTTGGTAACGTGTAACCGTGTCGCGTTCTTCCCTTTGGTGACGTAAAAGGAGACTAACGGACTAAAGACTGCACATACATCCATCAGCATAGAGCGGCGATGGGCTCACTACTTGTCACGTTGAGCACTTGTGCAGTCGCTATTTGGTGAAAAGTGGACTATGGTAGAGGACTGGTTTTGCTGTCCTCATTTCCTAGTCTCTGTCTAACCCTTCGGAAAAAATAGTCGTGATTATTATGTAGTATGTACTTATGCACTATGGTAAATGACCTTCGCACTTCATTCAAAGTCCTCGACCACAAAAGAGCTGGCCAGTATTATTGCTTCGTCTATAAATAGTGATGTTGGTCAAACAACCACCAACATAATAGCTCTAAATCAGAATCGAGCTACATTTACCTAACCCAAAAATAATCACCCATAAAATCTCAACACGCACGCATACGCCCAGCTAATTACTTATGCCAACAAATTTGTTGTTGTACAAATAATAATAACATTTCCTCCACCGAATTATGTTAATTCGCCGCAGCCGCGGTACGGTCAACAACTAAAGCGTTCATTAAGAAGTTTTTGGCGTTCACATCGCCCGACCAGGAACTATTAGGTATCGTGCTCAAAAGCAATTTCCTGTTTGGTTGCTCCCCGTTAAAGTTCACTATAACACTATAGCTATGTTGCTATGTGCATGCTACTGGGCTGTTGATTAAGACTCTAACTAATTAGAATGCTGTGTAGATAGTTTTCTACGGAAGTTTCAGTGTTTTATAAGGAACAAGTTTGTTTAACTTTAATAATTTGTACAGTAGAAGTACATGAGTAAAGAATTTACTCATGTGGTAGAAGAGCGAAGTTAAATCGGTATTCGCATTTTTTAAAGACTAACTGCCGTAAGTACTCAGAGATGTCAATTAAGTTTTAATGACAATTAAATGTCTTTCCTTCTCTATTTATCACTATACATAAGAAAGTGATAGAAAGAGACTTAATTGTCAGTGCACTGTGCAGTAAGTAATATTAGCAACGTTATTCTTGTGATTTGTAAGTTTTATAGAGGGCTGATTCTTTTATATTTGACGCCGTTAAAGACCACGCTGAGTTTTAGTACAAGGACTCACGCCCAGTCGACTAACGAACCGATAGTTTACCTAGTGACATTCACAGCAGCTCAATTATTATATTAATATTTAATTACTAAGTATCCTATTCCAATTTAAACAAATAATTGATAGGGTTCAATGTGAACTACTTAGTACTAGTAGCCAAGGTATATCTTTTAAGTTATGTGCTCTTCATCACATCGGAGACACTCTTAAAATCTGTTTAATTAATAAAACATCTTAATATTCCGTCGAACCTAAAACGATAATAAAAACCCATTTATCACTTTTAAACATTTCATATTAAATGAGGTACGGTAAAATCGTCAATGCGAATGACAAATATTTTATTCGCCGCCACAATCTAATTTGCTTTCGTTTATAAATAATCATGAATATTCTATTACTTCTCCACTCAATTCGATCACAATAACTTTAACGAATCTTGTGCCAGGCAGAGATGAGATTATTTTACATATGAAACGAAATCGTTTTAATGATGTTTTTTAATATTACAAGCGTTCTTATGCGAAGTTAATTGTTCTAACAGTTTTAACTAGATAACATGATTAAACAATTTCTTAGTTTCTTTTATGTTAGTTAATGTTATTGGAGAAATTTAATTCGATTTTAGAGGCGTCTTAATTTCTATATTATAATATTTTAAGCGTGTGGGGTAGCGGTGAAAGAATACTAGGTTCCACCCTCTCTCTTCCCTTGGGTGTCGTAAAAGGGGACTAACGGACTAAAGACTGCGTCATGCATCCAACAGCATAGAGCGGCGATGGGCTCACCACCTGTCACACTGAGAACATGTGCAGTCGATATTTGGGGAAAAGTGGACTATAGTAGAGGACTATTTTTGCTATCCTCATTGAGTCTCTGACTAACCCTTCGGGGATAATAGTCGTATTTAATGTAGGTATGTATGTAAGTATGTATTATATTTTAGCACGACAGCGCCCGGTTTGCTAGTTAACACTTTACCGCATGAATTATTAAGGAGAGGGAATAATTTTTCTTTTTTTTGCAAAATATTGTTTTATTGGGCTTACAAAATAATATCAAATTGATATAAAAAATTAGAACTTATATATTAGAAGTTATTATATGCCACAATATATGGCTTCGTATGGTAAACCTATCATAAATTCGAACATTCCTGTACGAATTAAATTTTTTCTAAAACGGTATGACGAAGTTTTAAATACCAGATTCTTGCTTTTACATTAATTTTGTTAATCCGTAAACATATCATACCTACATACGTTCCATTTTCCAGAAAATTATTAGCCGATTATCAAAACTCTACTTTTTTCTTTTGGAAGATGTTTTGCTTACAGTAAACTTCATATCTAGAAGTATCAAAATTCGAAGTAACTTTTTCTCTAAAATATCAAACCAAGATTTTTGTTTTATACTTATTCATATTATTAGGTAAACAAACCAAAATGTCTTAAAAAGTTAATACATTGTGATTTCGGTATGGTTGTGCTACAAAAGGCAGTGACAGAAACGAATCGCGGCAAAACCGACTCCACGTGGTCTTGTCTGCCCTACGCTAGAGTGTAATTTAAGCCCACGTAGGCGCGGAGGGGCGAGGCGGCCCGCGAGCTGAGGAGCAGCCGTCGTGGCTGAAGCTGGCCGACGAAGCCGGCGAAAGCGACGATAAGCTCGCGTGGGACCGCCGGAGCCTCGCAGCGCTGGAGCCGTGGCAGAAACCAAGTCTGCTGCATGCTTGGATGATGCTGCATGCTTGGTTGCTTGCTGCATGCTTGGTTGCATGCTGCATGCTTGCTTGCATGCTGCATGCTTGCTTGCATGCTACAGTTTGCTTGCATGCTCCATGCTTGCTTATAATAATATGCTGCATGCTTGCTTGCATGCTTTAACGGTACTATTATAACATTAATATTACTACATTTTTGGAATAACCAAAATGCATGACGCTGAATGCATGGGAACCACATATGGCAAGAGTATTTTTTACCTTAATGCATACGAAGCCAAATATGGCGAATTAGAAAAAGTGAAAAAAAAATGAGTAAATAACGAGATATTGAAACAAACACACTAGTTTCATATTTCAGATGGTGCAAGGAGTATAATCATAATTTTTGTTAACTTCTTACTCGCCGTTTTGTATTTTATTTCGAATTCCAAAAATGGTAATCTTTTCTCTGAATCCAGCCGATCGGGCGTGCTGCACTGAACCTTAAATATTGTTCACAGATGTAATGTGCTACATATATAAAATTATTTACTTTCCATTTCATGACAAAAAAATCATAATTTTTTGCATCCATATATGTATGGCTTGGTATGCGGTAAGGGTTAATAAACTTTTGCAATGTTGTGCATATGATAGGTGACGAAATTAAAATATCTTCACACCCTCTATTTCTCGCATGGCCGTTAATCCCAGTCGCCATCGTAAGAATTAAGGCACTCGTTAATAATTACCAATCGAATTGGACAAGTCGGTGGACTGGACTCCTCGTACTATTTACCTGGGCCCTAGTCTAATAAATAAAAAATATTCATAAAAATAGATAAATGATAATTCATTTTCTCTTGTACCTTATATATCATAATGTATACAGGATCATTTGCAAACTTACAACTCATTTATTTTGTCAAAGTATAAAGTTAATAAACGATTTGCGGTATCACATTCTCAACAAAACCTTAAGAGGTTGTTAATATTTTCTCAAACTCAATACCAAAGGTATACTTTAATTACTAACTTTTCTTGTATCTTCAAAGTTGATAATTAAAAGTTGCTCCTCTTAATATCTTTAATCCCCTTAATCTCAACTCTTATTAGCTGAGCTCAAACAACATTAGCTGACTTGGAAAAATTCAATTAAAATAAGCCTGTGGCGCGTCTGCAAAGTCAGGCTTAGTAGTTACTTATGGGCAATTCAGATAACTATTTATTTAAATAGTTTACGTATACAGGATGGCCAAAACATTGACGTCCAATTAAGTTCTGAGATTTTTCAACCTGTCAAATTTGAAATAAAATTTTAAAAAAGTAGAAGACTCTGTCAAGACTTTTTTATTGCAACTGAATCTTCATGAGTAGTACTTTTATGGATAAACTAATTAGCATCGTAACTATGATGAAAGTTATGAAAATATTGGTCTACAGTGAAAAATTTACGTTTGTTAATTACATAATGACTTAAATTTTCAACTTTAAATAAAAATCCGAACAAAAATCGCGGAACATACATGGGGGTGATTCGGATACCCCACGACACGAGGGACGAAATTTTTTTTTTGGACGTCAATATTTTGGCCACCTGTATACATACAAATAGTCACGACTATCATTCCCGAAGTGTTAGTCAGAGACTATGCAAAAAGGACCGCAAAAGCCAAATTCATTAAACGTCAACTGGACATGTGCTCAGCATGATAGGTGGACTCCATCGTCGCTTTAACCCTTTAACGGGCACTGGGACACATATTATGCCACCATATTTTGAACTTTAATCAATTATGATAAGGTCGAAAACCAATGAAAAATTTGAACATGCTGTGCTCGTTAAAGGGCTAAGCTGAAGTATGAAAAGTCTTCATTGCCTTAGTAGTCTTCTACGACACCCAAGAGAAGAGAAGGGTTTAGTATTCCTTTAATAACGAGCCGCCTCCACATAGCTCCCACAATTACAACTATCTGAAAATAACATCTAATATCACTCTAAGTAGAAAAACATTATCACAATCTTTTTCCTTATCTCTAAACTAGAGCTGAATCACTGATCTCAAAACCTGTCCCTTAGAATCAGCCTCAGTGACCTCTATCAGAATAATCGGATCAGGCGTGCATAGAGATAGCCTTGTAGAGTCCAAGAAGAAATGTAAAGCCGTATCCACACTACAGGATGTTTTGCAATAGGTACCTATATAATCATGCTACCATCTTTAATGGGCCAGCGAGTGTGTGTACCAATCGACGACCTCCAGGATCGAGTGGTTAGCACGCCGGGTCTGGCGTCGCGCCATCTCTGAGGTCACGGGTTCAATTCGCGGTCGGGTCAATTTAGACAAAACTGTTTTTCTAAATTGATTTCCGGTCTGGGTGTTTTCCTATGTTTATTTACATTTATCCGTTATCTTACCATATTAACGAGTTTCAACAGAACCTTATCTTGGTTTTTGGAATTAGTGTGAGAGTAAATAAATTTTATTTTATTTATAAAAACAAATATAATCTCCACATATGCCGTGCCTAGCAGTGCACCGTCTATAGGCTAATGATGATGACGATAACTCAATACCCAATACAACGCAGGAGCTAAAGTTACTCGCGTCTGTAGGTTTGCCCTTGAGACCCTACACGTGACCCCTGGGTGATGCTTAATGAGTGACACTGGCTGAGTGGTAGAGCCACGCTGCGTTGCAGCACGCATTGGGCCGGCTCGACCGGCGTAATAATATCACTTGGCGCTGTTGTGTTTCGTCCGGCCAGTGAGGGTTCCGGAGGCCCTTCCCCCCCCCCCCCTCCTCCCTATCACAATTCCTATTCCTTCCTAAAACCTATTCCTTCCTTAAAGGCCGGCAACGCGTCTGCGATTCCTCTGGTGTTGTGGGTGAGGAGCTCGATGGCGCAGCGGCTAGCGCGTTCGGCTTGCGATCTTGCTCGCTAAGCCACTTTCGCAATGCCGGGTCGCTGGATCGGTGACCAAATTAAAAAAACATCTCGAGCTCCTCCGTGCTTAGGAAGGCACGTTAAGCCGTTGGTCCCGGTTGTTGTTGTAAGATGACAGTCGTTAAAACCCACCAACCCGCATTGGGCCAGTGTGGTGGGTTGTCCACGTGGGAGGCCTGTGCCCAGTAGTGGGACGTTAATAGGCTGATGATGATGTGGGTGTCCATGGGCGGCGGAGATTACTCTCCATCAGGTGACCCGCCTGCTCGTTTGCCTCTTTCTATTATAAAAAAGGTGCTTAAAAAGCAAAATCGGGGAACAGACTGCGTGCCTGTCACTTAGAATCAGCCTCAGTGATTTCTACCAAACCTTGTCGCGTAGCGGTGAAAGAATACTACCACCCCCTCTCTTTCCTTGGGTGTCGTAAAAGGCGACTAACGGACTAGACTGCACATACTTCCAACAGCATAGAGCGACGATGTTCTCACCACCTGTCACGCTGAGCATATGTGCAGTCGCTATTTGGTGAAAAGTGGACTATGGTAGAGGACTGCTTTTGCTGTCATTATTGCCTAGTCTCTGACTAACCCTTCGGGGATAATAGTCGTGAATATATGTATGACTTCTACCATAGACACAAAGGAGCGTTTGTCTCTTGTTTAGGGGGCATATCTCTTTAACTTTGTTTCATGCTTCTACTGTTTAATGTTTTATAAAGTTTCAGCCCAGGCACTTAAACTGCTCTAGTGCTTGTGTGGACACGGCCGAAGACTCCTTCAAATATCACGACAATAGAACAGTATGTTTGAAATGTCATTCATTTTGAGTAACTAGTGGAATAGATACCATAACACAATAATAATAATTATTATCGAACATAGATATAAAGTGATTTACTTACTTTGTAAAGAACTCTAATAACAAGCATCTTACCTTAATTTGTTCATGTCTGACAGTTAATTTCAACTTATTGGAGCCATTTTTTTCCTAGGTAAAATGTTGTTTTACACGTTAAACCTAGGGTAATGATAAGCTTGGTGGGTTATGGCTCAATGTCGCCATTTGGGAAAGTTTTGCCCAACAGTGGAGTATTTATAGCCTGATAATATTAGAGTATGTCCGTTAGCAATATTGGATTACTTTATCTCGCTCTCAATCATTGATAATCTCTAACCCAAGAAATTTTAAAACAAGTGTTTTTGTTAACCATTGGTCTCAAAACTGGGTTTCTTTCTAGAGGTACCGGATTCAATTCCCAACAAATGTACATATTGTGCTCGTTCTGGTGGCTGATAGCGTTTGTCCCTAGACCACCTGATTATCATCATATCTACTATCTAATTTATTAGTTATAGCCAAACCTATGTTGATAGAATTGTTGTATTCCATTCGTTAAAGGCTGTGGTAAAAGGTAAGATAGCAGACTTAGTTGTTTCATTGGTCGAGGATATTTTCGGCCTTATCATTACTTCCGTTGTATAATTACTAAGTATATCGCTTTAGCAACTGATTGTAAGGCCCATTTCCTGAGGGCCTACAAGTAAGATTCTGTTATCTTGACCTAGTTTATTCGTAATGTTTATTTACTAACAGCACAGCTTTCAATTCGGCAATGTGGATAAGCTTTTTTTTATTCTACAACGGGTAAGCGCTTGGCCTTCATCTCAACTGGGCCCTTATTCTGTAACGATTCCTTGTTTCAAAACCACGATAATTCCTTAAAAAGTTACGATATCTTCCCAAAAACGTATGCGTTTGATGTTTGTGCGCGGTAAGGTTTAGGTGTGGAATCTATAGATTACGATACCGAATCAGGGCCCTGATGGTAAGTGACGATAAGGCCGAACGAAGGTGGAAGCGCGCTTAGGGTTGCCAGGTGTCCGGCTTTAGCCGGACATGTTTGGCTTTTTACGGTCGTGTCCGGCCAAATATTTACGTGTCCGGCCTGTCCGGCTTTTGTTAGGCTTTTTTGTAACGTCGTGATTTTAAGAAGCTATTGGCACATCAAAAGTGGACTGCTTATTTCAAATCATCTCCTAATAAAGAATTTTATTCCGAATTACTTAAATAGGCAGAATATTATTTTGTGTTTCCACGCCACAACTACAACGTCGAAAGAGTTGTCTCTATAACAGGCCTATTACATCTCGACAGTGATTTTTGCGTAAAATGGCTAATTTTGACGTTCTTGATCTCAGAAACAAAAATGCATTAACAATTTTGACTTACTCAGTATTGTAGAATAGCTATTGGCATAGTTGGTAACGGCCTCGCTTTTTGTAAATTTTGTTTAAGTTATTTATTAAACCCAAAATTGAAGAGAAAGATTTTCATAAAATGCGCGAAGGCACTTTTTTGAGCTCCTAGATTTAAAACTACTGTTCTAAACAAATGAAATAAAAAAAATTGGAATGTTATCTCTTATGTAGTCGTATAGTTCGTAGCGGCCTCGAAGTTTTTTGATATCATTGATTTTGTATAGAAAAAATCTCTTAATCTAAACCAAATCGCAAATCACTTTAAGTTAACTGTGAATTTCTCCTATCTACGATTATATTATTGAGCAATATTTATACCAGGTAAATGTTACTTCATGAAGGAAAAAGATTTTAAAATGAATTTACTATCCTATTTCGATAAAAACAATAAATACAACTCCAAAATTACTACAAAATGCGATGCGCTGTCCGTCCTAACTCAGCTTATTCTCGCTGAGTGAAGATTTGTAATATTAAGCATGAATTTATTATTCTATTTCGATAAAAATATAAATACAACAGCTGCAAAATTAATACAAAATGCGAAAATAGGCATTTTACGCAAAAATCACAGTCGAGATGTAATTAGGGCCCTTAATAAACTCCCAGTGGACAAAGGAACGCAATAAACTACAGACACATACAATATTGCAAATATGATGTTTTTAAATAACATGCAAAGAATTTTATGAAATGATCTCTAAGAAGAACGATGTTCTCGATAAAGTTGGTGCAAATGCTGAATACCTACCTATACAAAATACTAGTGTATTGGGCTTTCCACAAACACCAGTTCGGCTTTTAGGGCAAAATGTCCGGCCTAATACAGCGCTGAGTCCGGCTTTTTCATCTTAGGACCTGGCAACCCTAAGCGCGCTTCACCCGGAATCCTCAACCACTGAGGAACTGGCTATCTTATCTCAAACTGTCGGAACACAATAAACATTGTTGTTATGGCAACAGACTTAGATAAGATGGTGGTAGCTAGCTAGGCGGACTTGACAGCCCTACCACCAACCAAACGGAGCACACAAAGATGTACCCCCCGCTGGGAATCGAACCCGGGACCCCTGGGTCTGAAACCGGTGGCTTAGCCAGTAGACCACAGAGGCGATTAAAAGCTAAAGCTTTACGACCATTAACCGTAACTTCAAACAATGTCAATATTTAAAGAAATTGTTGAGTAATTCAGTTTTCAATCATTTTAATACCTACATAGACTCAACAGTAATATACTAGTGTAAAAAACCTAGGTGTATTGTACCAATGACGTTGCTTCGACAATTTTAATGTTGGCCGGCCTTTTACCAACGTTACTTTTCACTTAACTGTACAAATCGACGAACAATGTGGCCGGTACCGCAACACATTCGTATGTGAATCCATCACAAGCCTATTTAGACGTAACCGGAACCAGGGGCGCATTGAGGGAGGCTGCATTCAGCTCGTCGCATGCCAATTCTAATTAACCCGTCTAAATCAACGGTCGCGAATATTTAGGCTGGTTAGAGGTCCTACAGTGCGGAAAATTCTATGTATAATCGAGGAACTTCAAAATCGACTACTTTTCGGCGATATTATATACTAGCAGCCGCTTGCGGTTTCACCCGCGTGGTTCCCGTTCCCGTGGGAATATCGGGATAAAAAGTATCCTATGTATTAATCCAGATTATAAACTATCTGTATGCCGAATTTCATCCAAATCCATGTAGTAGTTTTTACGTGAAAGAGTAACAAACATCCATCCATACTTACAAACTTTCGCGTTTATAATAATTATTAGTAGCATATAGCCGCGTCAACGCCAGCCGAGCACGGCTCGCGAGCCGTTTGGCTCGGACTTCCTGCTCGCTTTGTGTGAGTGTCAGGTAGCTTTACCGTTTAAACTTTAAGGGCTAAGAGAGTATCTGGTATCGCCGTTCAATATCTGTTTGAGCTCTGCGTCCTCTTTTTGGAGTTTGGCTAAGAGTAATAAATCTATTGACTTTTGCAGTTCTTCAATTCTAGACAAGGTATCAGCGACAAAATTGTCTTTTCCCCATATGTGTCTGATGTCTGTGGAGAATTGAGACAGAGAGAGCCGTGGCACCCGAGGCAAATTTGAAAGGATGCAAGCGGTCCCCGCGAGCCAAAGTAAGCCAGTGCAACCTTTCAACGGGGAATGACCAAACCAACCTATTCGATATCTATTGCGTCTTAATCATTCACATATCAAAAGTGTTCTCTTAAGTTATAATGATTACTGTTAAAAAAGGTTTTCAATAGAACGCCGCGTTAGGAGTCAAGTGATAAATAAATGCTGAACTGAACTGATAGTCATACGATAACCAGTTGTCATAACCTCGAAATACCTAAAAAGCCTTAAGAGAGTTTAAGCATTTCGGTTTCCCATACAAACTTCCAAGTCGAATTTTTTTAAAACAAATTAGCCAATTTTAATGAAACTTTGCATGCTAAAGCAAAATACAGGGATCTAAATTGTTTGATGAAAACATTTTAAAAAAGGTTTATTTAGCTGAGTTATTGCGATTTAAAGTCCACTATAGAAAGTTTAAAATCACATTAACTCAGTTATTTAAACGTTTTTAAAAAATGTTTTCTAAATAAAAATATTTAGATATCTGTATGTTACTTTAGCATGCAAAGTTTCGTTGAAATTAGCTTAATGGTTTTTAAAAATTTCGACTTGGAAGTTTGTATGGGAAACCGAAATGCGTAAACCCTCTTAAGCTTAAAATGAAGATAGCGTCAAACTCCCGCATAATATTATAATGTAATTTTTTCTTCATAATTTAGAGCACTGCTGCTATTGATGACTTTTTTTTTGCATTAAAGCGCTGTGTTACGCTACCTAGCTAAAAAACTAGCCTAACTCCCAAAGCAAAAAGGTCATTCTCCTTTGCCTCGGGTGCCAGGCTCGCGAGCAGGAAGTCCGAGCGAAATGGCTCGCGAGCCGTGCTCGGCCGGTGTGGACACGGATCAAGCGTGCGCGTAGATCGTGTGCAAGCGAATATTGCTAAGAAAAGTGGTTGACCGGGAAATTCTTCGATCGTACAATACCTACAAGGTATAATATACGACCTCCTATAAAGACGACCTCCTTGGTCGAGTGGTTTGTACACCGGTTTTCATGGTGACGCCATCTCTGAGGTCCCGGGTTCGATCCCCGGTCGGGTCAATTTATAAACTATTGTTTTTCTAAATTATCTCGTTTCTGGGTGTTTCTATGTATAATAATTATATATTTAAGTATTTTAAGTATGTTTATCCGTTGTCTAGTAACCATTTAACGAGTTTCATAACGAAGCTCCTCTTGTGCTAGATAATTGGTGTGAGTGTAGGAAAGTTTATTTATTTATTATAATGACAAACTTTTACCAAGGGTTCACGTAAGTCAAGCTGTTTAAATGTTTTTCAGTGCAAGCAATTTTATGTAAAGTAAAAATTGGGACGATTCAAAGTACTTATTAATTGAGTTTATTGAATAAATATAATTTGACTTTGACTTTGATGTACAATACTAAAAAGGTAGCGAAATTTACCAAGAGGTTCATGAAGAGTCAGGCTGTTTAGTGCACCGAAAGAACAAAAAGGTTGATTTTGCACGGGTTGGCGACACATTAGTTAAATTAACAAAGTGATGGGTTAAAGCAAAATGAACAAATTGTTGTTTTCACAGAAAAGTTTTTGTTGATATGAAAACAGTTGTTTTTACCTATTTGTACATGTTGGCGTAACAATTCATGCTTAATTCAATAGGTAATTGTTGATTTTACTGTTCAAGTTGTTGAAATAACCATTTTTAAAGTTAAATTTACAAAATAAATACGTTAAAACAACAAAAGATATATGTAATAAGTTCAAATTACCGTAACTGATCAACAATACAGTTTTTGTTCATTCAACAAAACTCAAGAGTAGGTGCTATATTAACCCTAAAATTTTGTTGAAATATGGTAAACCCAACTAAGAATTTCTTTCCGTGTGGTACGGCAGTGCTCTTCAATGGAAATTATATATGTACAATATTATATCACTACGTATCCCTATTATTATTTAAGAAAGTTTAAATTTAAAAAATAAAACCTTCTATAATGAGTTTCTTTGTAACTCAAAGTCTTTTACTGCATTAAGCTTAAGCCACAAGTTGCACTTTTATTAAAACAATAAACTTAGTATTTGTACAACACTTTTTTGAATCGTCAATGCAATTTGTTTTTACGGTTTACGCGAACACTAAGTCCAGCTCTACAAAATAAAATAAATGAATATCACTACACATTGAAACACATTAAAATGAAAAACTTTTAAAGGATTAACTTGCGTTTAATCTGTTCATAACTAGGGGCCCGCCTGCGAATTCGTCCGTGTGAACAACCAGTATCCAGTCCACCTTTCACCAAACAGCGACCGCACATGTGCCCAGCGTGACAGGTGGTGCGTCCAGGGACTTTAATCGATATTTCATAAATATCGATATTTCCATATCGATACGAAAAAGCGTTAAAAATATCGATAATTTTATCGATATTGTAAACTGACGAGTGCGACGTTGCCAGCTTTAGCAGGCGTAGATGTTTGGGATTGCCGGCGGAGCGACGCGACACCGACAAGTGTTTATTTCTTTACAAGCTTTTTAGCTTGTAGGTATTTATCTTGCAATGTATGTTTGTTCAAACGAAATCTTGCAATTTAATTTTGATCCACTTTCCGGTTACCGATTAAGCTGAAATTTTTCATACATGTGTAAATCGCGTGACAATGCAATATTACGATGATATGGTGCTGATCTAATGATGGAGCTGAAAGGTGGCCATAGAAACTTCGCCATGAAACAACACAACCTCATCGAGTTTGGGCGTTTGAATCGTCTTGATGAGTAGTTTGTCTTTCAATGGTTACCAGGGTCTGATGATGGAGCTGGAAGGTGGTCATAGGAACTCTGTAATGAAACGACGCAACCCCATCGAGTTTTGGCTCGTTTCATTCGTCTTGCCGAGTACTTTGTTTATAGATGATTACCAGGGTCTGATCTGATGATAGAGCTGGAAGGTGGTTCTAGGAACTCAGTAAAGAAACGACGCAACCCCATCGAGTCTCGGCTCGTTTGATTCGTCTTGAGGGTACTTTGGTGCTAGATGGTAAACAGGTTCTGATGATGGAGCTGGAAGATGGCCATAGGAACTCAGTAATTAAACGACATAACCCCATCGAGTATATGGGCTCGTTTGATTGGTCTTGACGAGTACTTTGGTGCTAGATGGTTACCAGGGTCTGATGATGGAGCTGAAAGGTGGCCATAGGAACTCAGTAAGTAAGCGACACAACCGCGTCGAGTTTGATTCGTCTTTATGGGTGGTGAGTGGTGGTGGTTTGGTAAACGTGAATAAATTATGTATAGTTATATAAATATTTGTGTAAGTATAGTGAGATGAACAGATGAAACAAGTGTCTAAAAGGTTAACTAAAAAGTAAAAAATAAATTAAAAGTAAAAAACCTTTTCAAAAAACAAGCTTTTATTTACATGCGCTAAAAAGAAAAAAAAACTTTTACTTTATAACTTTTACTATCAACTTATAACTTCATTACACAATTTATATGATATAAAAGGTTGTCGCGAGATTTACTTTATAAGGTGACTGCTAGAAACCGTCTTGCGGTTTCTAGCAACTTCAAGGGCTGGTCAGATCAAGTGTTTTAAACATAACAAAAATTACAAAAAAGGAATTCGTGTTTATTTCATTTTTAATGAAATAATTCATTTTGTGAATTTTAATTGGATAGTCTTTGAGTATATGTGTAAACAAACAAGTAAATTAAATATATAATTTTGTTTTGCATTTTGGCAAGCGGCAGTTGTACGTTCCTTGCATATTTTAGTAATTTTTCCTATTTATTTGTGGTGCATAATGGGAAGAAGAAAAACTAAAAGTGTATACAGAAGATATAACCTGCACGATGATGGCACATCAAGATGTACGATGTGCAATAAGATTTTAAAACGAGCACTACACATTGAAATGAAACACTTTTTTACGGATTAACTCGCGTTTAATTTACTATTTACATAGTTTTTTATATTATCCTGACGTTTCTCTTCTTTTTTTGACGGTCTCCCTGTGACCACGGACCCTGTAAAAGGTTCGAAACGTCAGGATAGTTTAAAAAACTATGTAAATAGTAAATTAAACGCGAGTTAATCCGTAAAAAAGTGATTCATTTCAATATTTTAAAAGTAAATACCTACTTCTACCTACATACTTACCTACCTATTCACATTTATATTATGTTGTTGTTTGTTATTGTTAGTTAAATTATGAATTGGGGAGAATTACCTAGTTAGGTATGTAGTATGTGAAGTGTATAGATAAATGTAAAACAACGGATTTAAAACGTTTAAAATAAAATGTTACCGTTTTAAAACCCAAATAAAACGTTTAAAACGTTGAAAACTTGCCTACAAAAATAAAAGAACTGTGTTTTACACTTCATTATGGGCAAGTTTCCGTCACCTGATGTCATGCTTCGTTTAATTAGTTTATAGAAAATCAATAGAAAGTACCGTAGTAAGTAATGTAGGTAACATTACCTACTACACGAAAACTTAAGTACTTAGGTATGTAGGTATTAATGATGTAACGAATATCGATTTTTAAGGGGGTGCCGCGCGATCGCATAAACTGACATAAGTCTCTTAATGAACTTCAAAGCAAAATCAATCTTATTGAAATTTATAATAAGAACAATTCTGCTTTGAAGTTTCAGACCTAGTAAATTAGTTAGAGCAATGTTTTTATTCTGCGAAATGTGCAAAACCATCACGCGCTTGTGTTCAAAATTAAAATTTACTTTCCTGCGGAATATCAATACAAATACAATCAATATAAAATCAATAATTATTATTGTTTCATGCGAAAAATTAAGAAAGTTGTCTATAAAAATAATTTTAGTAGTCATCAGATTTATGTATTGCTTGATAATGTTTAAAGAATTGGTTTCAAATTTTAACAAGGCCACGACCTTGTGCAATGATCAGGCCAACCTACGTATATATAAGTTATTTTAATTTTCACAACTTCGCGCAGGACCTCCCCCCCCCCCCCCCCCCCTTAAGCATTTTTGCGAATGCGAATATTCACTTTTAAATTTGGCGTCATTTATCAATGGCTCTATTTTTACTTAAATAGATACAACTTCGGAATTAAGAAGAAAATGTCACTCAACCAAAATATTTATCATGGTATTAAAATATTTAATATTATTCAAATACATTTCACTTCATTGAAATGAAATTTTTCATTAATTCAAACGACAAAAAAAATTGATTTCACATTTGTAGAAAGTAGTGAATAACAGCAGCTTTGCAGCAGGATATGGTTAAGTGGATAGGTAAAAAATTTTCACGAGCTCCTTAAAATGTGTAAACAGATTGCGCACGCCTGATCGCAATGGGGAGCGAGTTCCAGAGACGAACAGCTTGGACGATAAAGGAGCTATCGTAAGAGGTGGTGTGGTGCGGAGGGGTTTTAAGGGTTAGGTTTTCTGAAGACCGTAATGAGCGCGAGTTTGAAAAATGAAGAAACTAAAACGTAGGTACATACATAACATACCTAGTCTGGCCATAAGTTCTGTCCCACCTTAAATGAGGGTATTTTAAAATAAATAATATGACGGTAGTACTGTTATTATTAGATATCATTATGTTAAGTAGGTTTTATTCTATTCATTTCGATTTAACACATAGCTATGTAAACATGGAGTGGGGTACCACAGAGAATCGTGAGAGCCAAGAAGTTGTTGCAGAGACACGCAGACAGTGGCAACCGGAAAACAACTGGACTCGATATTTCGATGAGGTTGAGGCAGGCTTATAAGCAATAATCCAAAGGATTAAGATCAAGACTTGCAGGGTACCAATCTTAAGAGGCGATGAAATTTGTTAAATTCACGTCTAACCAGCGCTGGGCTGATTTCGCTTTGTGCGCTGGTGCTGAGTCTTGTTGAAATATCCATTGTTTACTAGCGAACACAGTGTTACTTAGTGGCTTAACCACCTTCTCTAAAATATCGCTTTGGTAGTTAGTTGCTCGTGTTTTCAACCCTTGTTCACAAAAATGGAGCTTTGTCACGCCTTCGTAGGACACGCCCCACCAAACCATCACAGATGATATTCGCGAATGCGAATATTCTTACATCACTAGTAGGTAGGTATACCTTTATTATACTTTAGTTGCTGCGTCTACACATTCGCGCGAAGCGAACTGGAAGGCGATCAGGCGAATAGCGACATTCCGCGTGTAGACATAAGTGCTATTCGCTCTACGCTCGGAAGGATGATATTTGCCTGACCGCCCTCGCCATTCGCCTCAACAATCGCGCGAATCCACCGCCAAAATATAAAAGAAAAGCCAACAGTAGTGCAGGTATTCATGTCGCCGTCGGATTGTAGGATTCGCCATTTTACACTACGTACAGCGATTAGATGATACGTCTGACCTTGACCTACCATTTGATGTATCCGAAACAAAGCACTTTTCAGTTTCAGTGAACAATGGCTTACAGAGTTGGCTTCTAAAACTGACATTTTATTGCTTTGACGCTTCTTAGGTGGTGATATCAATGACTGTGAGTCTTCGTTATCTGGAACCCACAGATAGTACACGGTACAGCAATTTTACTCTGTATCAAAATTAGCACCAGCTTTAGTGGAAAATGGTTTACTATCCGGTAAAGCTTTTATTCGGTTATAAGGATTCATTTTCTAACTTATGTCAATCACTTATTATAAAACAACATTAATATACTTCATTAGTAGCAGACCGCCGACGACTTCGTTCGCGTGGACCCCGTACCCCGTGACGAATTTTTAAAATTACTCCCCTTCCGTACCCCAGTGACGACGCCTACATCGCATTTGTTCTATCATCGTTTTCGTAGCGCACGCAATGTAAAAAATTTATTAGAGTTTCAGTGAGGATTCCTAATTTTTTGAAAATATAATATAGCCTATGTCACCCGGAGATGTGTAGCTTCCCAACGGTGAAAGAATTTTTTAAATCGGTCTTGTAGTTTCGGAGCCTATTCAATAAAAACAAACAATCAAATCTTTCCTTTACGAAACGGTATTGCGCAAAAAGAACGATACGATAAATAATAAATAAACGATAAATAACTGCAACGGCGCGGCGCGCGAGCCTAGCCACCAAACAATATCAAAACGTAAATTTGGCAACAATGCATGACGCGACAAAGCCTTATCGATAATTAATTATCGATATTTTTTCGATATAATTATCGGTAATAGAAAAATCAATATTTTTAACCGTTAACTTTTAATATCGATATATTTTTTTATCGATATTTTAGTCCCTGGGTGCGTCCATCGCCGCTCTATGCTGTTGGAAGTATGTGTAGTCTTTAGTCCGTTAGTCACCTTTAACGACAACCAAGGGAAGAGAGAGGGTGGTAGTATTCTTTCACCGGTACGCGTCACGGTATCCGGGACGTATTACTCGTACGTACAAGAATAAAAATCTTTGATAAAAACCTTGTCCTGACAAAATAACAAACACAACGAAAAAGAATTAGTCAAATAGCCTAGATACGCGAATGTACATTCGTGGCATTTGATTTTTATTAATATACATAGATTAATAAGACGACCTTCGTGGTTGAGTGGTTAGTACGCCGGGTCTCGCGTCGCGCCATCTCTGAGGTCCCGGGTTCAATTCCCGGTCGGGTCAATTTCGAGAAAAATTGTTTTTCTAAATTGATTTTGGGTCTGTGGTCTGCATGTTTTTTCTATGTTTATATATATTTATTCGTTATCTTACCATATTAACGAGTTTCAGAAGAATACTTATTTTGGGCTGGTTTATTGGTGTGTGCGTAAACAAATTTTATTTATTAACCATTTATTAGACCAATAAAGATTTTTATTATTATTATTATTTTATCCTGACGTTTTGAACCCTTTATAGGTGACTTACCGATCAGTTGTAGCGGTAGTTATCTGTGGTTGTAGCGAATACTTGATTCAATGATGGAAGCGTTTGCCCAGCAAACGCCCAAGCCCAGTGGGACAGTATGTAGGCTATGCTTCACTTCTGTCTACTCTTGTTAGCAAAACATTATTGACACCGGCCGTAATCACAAATACACAGAGATGTCCATCGTCTCACCACTAAACCGCACTAATCCGCCGATGAAAACTTACGTTTTACACAATAAATTTGGTGTAACTCCCAACAAAATGTACAACAAAGCGGTGAACATATAATTGGAGGGATTATGGGCGCGCCGAGGGGCTCCTTACGCGTAATTACGGGGTGTCGGCCCAAATTTGCCGGCGAGCATCGCGTGCCGCCGAGTGTAACGCAATTTGCGCGCGTCACAAGTGTTACAATTACAACACATCACAAATTGTTACGGCGGGCGCCCGGTGGGGCAGAGCCTTAACCGTGCTGTGTGACGAACTTTGACGTCCTCATTTCCACCTGCTGTGCTGTGCTGATAGCGGCTCCTTAGTAGAACTAAGTAAGTAATCATTTATTCGGCTAGATACATCATGCAAAAATTACAGCAATGAAACAAAGAAAAGTATAAAAATAACTATATAAAAAAAAAATATGTAGGCCGAAAAGGCTAACCAGCTCAGCTTTTGTTGCAGCTAGACGCCACAACGCTGATTTTCAGCTGGGCCTGAGTAGGGGCGACGTCTACACAAAAAAGAAGTACCTATAATTACAACTACAACTACCTCTCCATCACTTACCTACTTCCCTTGAGTGTCGTAAAAGGCGACTAAATACATCCAACATCATAGAGCGACGATGGGCACCACCTGTCCCGCTTAGTACATGTGCAGGTGAAATGTGGACTGTGGCAGCGGACTACTTTTGCTGTCCTCATTGCCTGGTCTCTGACTAACCCCTCGGGAATATCTAAGAGTAGTGATTATATGTACCTTCGTATGTACTAACAGGGTCACCGTCGCTTTACCAGTTTGCAGAAATTTTCGTATGAAGCGTACCACCCGCCCGGGTACGTGCCCGTACCACATAGACGACGCGGTGTGCAAGGGACTCTGGCCTTTAGACTGGTAAAGCGATGGAGTCCGCGATAGTATGTGGACAAGTATTTCCACCTGCAACCACCACTGTAGTCCAGTGCTTTGTCAGAAGTGTTACAACACATCACACATTGTTGCTTTTTTAAAAGGGTTTATGCATTTCGGTTTCCCATAAAAACAACCAATTCGAAATTTTTAAAAACCACTAAGCCAATTTTAATGAAACTTTGCATGCTAAAGTAAAATACAGGGATCTAAAAAGTTTGTTGAAATTATTTTTAAAAATCGTTTATTTAAGTGAGTTATTGCGATTTTAAACTTTCTAAATAAACGTTCTTAATAAACGTTTTTTAAAAATGATTTCAACAAACTATTTAGATCCCTGTGTTTTAATTTAGTATGCAAAGTTTCATCAAAATTAGCTTAATGGTTTTAAAAATTTCGACTTGGAAGTTTGTATGGGAAACCGAAATGCGTAAACCTTTTTAAAAGGAAGCAAACGATCAGGTGGGTCACCTGATTTAAAGTTATCACCGCCGCCCAAAGACACCTGCAAAACTAGAGGAGTTGCAAATGCGTTTTGAGGAAAGAGTAGGGATTGTGAGGGGGGGGAGATAGGCCTCCGGTACTTTTACTCACCGGATGAAACACAACAGCAACGAGTGTTATTGTTTCATGACGATATTCCGTGAAAAGGTGGTATTACGCCGGGCGAGCCGGCCCAATTCGTGATGCAACGCAGCGTGGCTCTACCACTATTTAGCACCACTCAGGTGTCACGTGTGGGGTATTAAGGGTGTACCTACTGACTTCACTTCAAAAGCCTGGTGCTTTGTCACAAGTGTTACAACACATCACACATTGTCACGGCGGGGCAGAGCCTTATCAGTGCTGAAGCTTCTCCTTTTTTATTGCTTTTTAATGCTGCAATACACAAACAGGATCATACTTAAAATGACCTATTAAAGTGGAACCATCTTAAAAATAAAATAGAAAAGAAGGTTTTATTCCGCGAAACTGTTGAAGGAAGTCTTACATCATGTTTTCCGCCTGCTATCGCCACTGTAGCCGCGTCACCTATATTGATATAATTGATGGACATTTACATTTTCCATTCCGCCTGCGATGGTTTTACTACGCCATGATGGTTCTGTGGCACAGAAAAGAAGTCCTCTGTCTTCTGTTCTATGCTCTGTGGTATACTTAGTTCAGGGCTTCCCGAATTTAGTTTTAATATCGCCTTTCGAAATTTTAGATTTCTTTGCAACGGAAAGGACATAATATATGCCTATGTTAGCCATATTATAAATTGTGCATGTACGGACTTACCAATATTGAAAACCGTTAAAAAGGTCGTGTCACAAATTTAATTTTCAATAGAAAATTCTCGCCTTCCTGAAAAGAAGTAGCCATCAGAATTGAAATTTGACAAGTACAATCCAATTAAGGGTATTAAGTTAAAGCAGCTCGGAGCCATTGTCACAAGACCCGGGACTAATTTGCGGCGCAGACTTTTCGTGAAAAAAAATTCATTTTAGCCCTTAATTTGCAATTAGAAGTCGGGAGGATAATAATTTGTTAGAATATTATCTTAATTAGCGTCCGATGTCAATTAACTTTTTGTTACATAAGGGTTGGTAGTTCTGAAAGATAGTAATTAGGTAGAAAAACTACAGAATTATGGTATTTTAAATACTGTGTAAGAAAAATTAAATTTTGTTGGATAGCTTTCTTTTAAAAAGGTCCTATGAAAAGTTTTCTGTTTCATAATTACAAAAAAAACACTTTATGAACCTTTTTACACAAGATCAAGAGACAAATGGCGGAATATCATATCGGAGGCCAAGACATATTTTGGGTCGCTGAGTTATTGGAGTAAGTAAGTAAGTAAACACATTACACTGTAAATTTTAAGATAAAATTAAGCAGAAAAATTACGTTAGTGTTGAGAACATTATGTTACTTAAATGTTATTATTATAATAATGTAGGTTTGTATTGTATGTAAGTTTTATAACTATTGTTATCATAAACCCCATGTGTCCAACTGCAGGGCAAAAGCTTATCTTCATTTCTTCTATTTATCCCTTTTCTGTCAGAATGGGGAAACGCGTGGGTTGCATTGTAGATGAACTGGCTTTCTTATCTTATATCCTAATTATCGGAGCACAACATACTTACTGCTGACATTGTAATTGTGGCGAAAGCATTATTTACGGCCTGAATAAACAACGAGCTACGTACATTTATAGTTGCGATGTATATTTATTGACTTGAAAAACGAAAGGGCCAAGCCGGAAGCGGCAGAAAGGGCGTCCGAAAAATACGAGTTCGCTCGTTTTCTGTAAACATTAGGAGTTATTTTGTGTGTTTAGACTGTTCCATTGACCTCTTTACGGATACCGAATATAATAAATATTATAAAGGTAAACGTTAAAAAATACCTTTTTTTTTATCTACAACGGTTAAGCGCTTTGCCTTCATCTCACCTGCTGGTAAGTGACGATAAGGCCGAAGGTGGAAGCGCGCTTCACCCGGAATCCTCAACCACTGAGGAACTGGCTATCTTATCTCAAACTGTCGGAACACAACAATGCCATAAACATCGTTGTTATGGCGACAGACTTAGATAAGATGGTGGTAGCTAGCCAGGCGGACTTGACAGCCCTACCACCAACCAAACCGAGCACACAAAGATGTACCCCCCGCTGGGAATCGAACCCGGGACCTCTGGGTCTGAAACCGGTGGCTTAGCCACTAGACCACAGAGGCGGTTAAAACATAACTTTATTTAATCTGTGCATAACACACCACTAACTAACTAACTAACTAAGCTAACGACAGCCATCTTCGTAAAACAGAGGGGACCGCTGCTTGGCAGGCTTTACGTGCATTTTAAAGCTCGGCAAATTGAACCTTATTTAATTAAAAACTGCAATAAATTAGAAAAAGTCAATGTGAAGTGAACGCGTTTTATGTGCGATTGGTAATTGCTTATTGTTATTAGACCCGGTCAGGTGTTAAAATGCAATTAAAACGGTTCGTGTCATTGATTTATACGGCGCGATAGCATAATTATGGTCCACTGTCGCTTTATTTAAAGGGTTAAACAACCTATCTCAGTCTCATAGATCCTAGTGTAATTGGAAAGTTACGAAGAGGTCGGTGTCAGGGCTTTGTATTTATATAAATTTCAATCATTTATTTGCATTTATTTGCTAACTAGTGACTTACTTTTGCTTACTTTTCACATGTAAAAAAGATACGACCTTAGTAATTAAGGAACCAACAAATCAATTCTTCTCTTAGGTTAGCAATGGTTTATGGGCCTACATGATGTACTTTTAATGTAACTATAAAAATTTGGATTTTTCAAGAGTTGTTACATAAATACTTTTTTTTATATATATATTGATGCCGATGCGGTCCAAAATAATGAGAGCGCTCCTCACCGTGGAACAAGCACGGTAACAAGCGCAATCATTCATGACGGCCTGTATAAATGCCATTTCACGCCCCGCTTAAAAGACCCGGGACTATAGGAGCTGGGAAACACATGCGCCGGCAAAGAACTTCAAAGCCGATTGGTCTTACAGAGGAACGACTTTGGGTTTAATTAAAAAGTTAAGCAAAATTTACAAAAAGCGAGGCCGCTACGCACTATTCCAATAGCTATTCTACACTATTCAATAAGTCATAATTGTTAATGTATTTTTGTTTCTGAGATCCATAACGAAAAAATTGACCATTTTACACAAAAATCACAGTCGAGATGTAATAGGCCTCTTAAGTTTTTTTTCAAGTTTACGCGAACACTACAAGATAATATGAAAACACTTTATACATACTGGTTGTAGTTAACCAGCTACCTGGGCAGCCTGGGCTATGCGCCTGCACATCACTGCACGTTTAGCGAGTGTCAAGTACGGGAGATCTATATTAATAAAAATCAATTACGAAATGTTTGTACGCGCATCACTTCAGAACGGCTCGATCAATTTGGGTGATTCTTTTTTTCGTTCGTAGTTGTCAGGACAAGGCTTTTGTGAAAGATTTTTTTTGGAAATTATTCACGGGATACAAGGTAATCACGCGGACGAAGACGCGGGCCGGCCGCTAGTATAAAATTAATATTACTTGTCAAATAAACATAAAAACAATTTTAACAGATAAAACAAAACTGCAAAGTCTTCACTTTCCCGCCTAGAAGTCTTGACAACCGCACTGTCTGTATGATTTTAACTCGTGGTGTGAGGTAAGCCTTAGATGCATTTTATTTCATAACTTGGAACATAAAAGCTTGAGTGACAGACAATATTATCATAAGAGCTGCAACTCTATACCAATCTTTAAAGTCAACGTTCTAGAGACGAGATATTTTTATGTACAAACCTAACAATTCACACATAAGTACATTGAATGTACTTGCTGAATTTGAACAATATGTTGTATATGATGATATTTTAAGATATAACTGGCTAAGCCCTCCGAAATTCTGTTTCATTTTTTGTTTATATTAATCTGCAAACGAGCAGGCGGACCGCCTGATGGTAAACGGTCACCGCCACCCATGGGCATCAGCAACATCAGAGGTGTTGCTTTTGCGTTGCCGACCTGAGAAAAACCTCTTTACACCCCTTTTAAAAGAGTCCATGTTGTAATTTAATAGGAAAACCTCGGATGGCAGCTCATTCCACAGTTTTTTGTTTTCCATAAAAGGTTGGTTCTTGGTTGAGTCTTGGAGCGGCGGCCTTATTGAATTTAGTGTAATGTTAATTAACTTTATTGTTTTCTACTCTTCAAGCCCTTTCATTTGATACCCATATTAATAGGGTTGAGAAAAAGATTGCAATCTGCCACCTTGGAGCAGCGGCCATATTAAAATTATTACAATACTGAGTATTTCACAGTGTATTGTCCCCAGAACTACAGGTGTAATGCAAAATTTCAGCTTAATCGGATACCAACAAATGGTCGAAAAAAGGTTTGCAAGTTTTTACGGACAACTTACTTACATACTACGAACAGTGCAAGTTAAATAAAAGCTTGTAATAATAATAATAAGTATCAAGTCACCAGCCACAGCTCCTATTAAACCTCTGATGAGAATAGGCACTAACAAACTACAAAGACCTACCTACACGTAACCTTTATGCTTCACCGGCGACAAAGATCAGACAGCCGCCCCCGGCTTGTTTACGATTGTGGGTGGATACACAAAACCACGCTTAATTTGGGCTACGTACACAATTGCGGTTACGGTTGAATCCTAAACTCGCATTTGTTAGATCACAAAACAATTCAATAGAAATTGAATAAATTATGTCTGACTTTAATCATCGTCGTGTAAACATCGCTAGGCATAAGGAGGATTGTTTTTTTAAAATCATAATGTATGTTTCTAGTTATGTGACACAGCTATTTTTATGTTTAATATTTAGCAACAAAGTTTCATGAATAAACAAACGATCATAAATTTTCCTTATCATATGAAATTAGTTTTGCATTAGTTATGCTTGAGAAAGTTTTATTACTACATTTTACGACTTAACACGAAGCGTAGCCTAGATAATGGATTTCCCTCCGAACATCTGAGGCATATATAAGCCAAGCATTTGCTAACTGAGATCATTATTAGTTCTATCGTCTGACCATACTATTGTAACTTAGTATTAGAGTCCAAGTAATTAAAAGTATAATTTCCATCAGAAGAATTTCATTGAGTCGTACTCTCGATAAATTGGTCTAACCCCAACTCTCACGAAGTACCTGAACCTGGCAAACACTTAACTGGCGCAGTTGGTAGGACCATCAACCAGATTCGTCGGAAACATGTTCATGAAGAGAAGAATCCTGAGCATATTACGAAGAGCCAAGCCGAGTAAGTAACCAGCCAAAGAGAAGACCATCGTAATCATTTCCTATATTAAAAATATAAAACTACATTTCTTATCGACATTAAATATACTAAAAAGGTTAATTATCACTGCACCATTATGTGGTGAGGTGGCATGTGTGCTTACGACTTCAAAGGATTCCGATATTTTATACTGCGAATAATAATTATCAACTAATTTGGTACTTAGAAAAGATCTAGTACTACCTGTATCTACCATTAACCTAGCATTTATTTCCGAAATAAAAATGAACGGCAATTCTGATGTATTGGTCAGTTGCGTTGAGCAAAGGTTGAGGCTTTTATTTGAAAATTTCTCTCGTTGGGTTCATCATCATCAGCCTATAAACGTCCCACTGCTGGGCACAGGCCTCCCACGTGAACAATAGCACGTGGGGATATTGGGCCATAACCCACCACGCTGGCCCAGTGCGGGTTCGTGGGATTTAACGGCTGCCATCTTACGACAACAACCGGGACCAACGGCTTAATGTGCCTTCCGAAGCACGAAGGAGCTCGAAATGTTTTTAAATTTGGTCACCCATCCAGCGACCCGGCATTGCGAAAGTTGCTTAGCCAGCAAGATCGCAAGCCGAACGCGCTAGCCGCTGCACCATCGAGCTCCTAGCCGCTGCGCCATCGAGCTCCTAGCCGCTGCGCCATCGAGCTCCTAGCCGCTGCGCCATCGAGCTCCTCTCATTGGGTTGGTCCGTATTAATATAACGTTCGTTGGTATTTATGTCACCCGAGCAAGGTGAGATTGTTTGTGCCTCGTAGAGTTCAAGTCCACGGGTAACGCCCTGACGTTATAATCTCGTATTTTATTCGTACTATCACGCGATGTATAATAATGTGGTTGCTGATATGAATTAATTTGTCTCGAATTTAAGTTATTCGGCTGACAATTTTGTTCATATCTGTTTTGATTATAATTGATTGATTAAAATTATTATTTTGAGGTAGATTATTAGGTTGTATATTAGGTCGACTATAAGATGTGCCCGGTTGATTAAATCTATCCTGTCTTGGTTTAGGCGTACATTGATCTAAAGTTAATGGACGATTCCAAAAAATGTTTTTAGGGTTATTATTCGATTGATAATTTTTCTTATTGAAATTTTGAATTATATTCGCTCTATGTTTTAAATTATATTGCATTTGGAAGTTTACTTCCTCTAAAACTATTTCTAAAACTTCTTCCAGCGTTTCTACATTATGAAGTCTAATTATTCCGGTCATATCTTCAGGTAGATTATACATGTATACGTTAAGGGCTGTTTGATTAAAAATAAGCATTTTGTTTTCGCGTATGCCTTCATTGTCAAGTTAATTAAGTTTAGCGAAAAGATTGCTTCTAATGGATTGTAATCTATTACAAAATTGTAAATAACTTTCATTTGGTTTAATCCTAGCTGTTTTAAGTTTTATCGCTGTACATTCATCACTACGTGGATCTCCAAAGTGTTGGCTAATTCACTTTTTAAAACCTTCGTATGTTTTAATATCCTTTCTTTCGCTTATTAAACTAGCGGCGTCTCCTTTAAGACGACTAGTTATTACTTGCAAATTATATTCCTCCTGTTCCTTGTTACCTTTAAATAACGAAAGTATATATTCGCACTTTCTAAGAAATAAGGCCTTTTGCCTTGAGTTACCATCGAATAATGGAATAATGTTCGCTACATCAGAGGGTACTACCTCAATATTTTTAAAAGACATTACACGCCTCTTGCTTACTTGCTTTTTAGCTTTCTTATTTACTGGGGGTTGATTACCCGTTTTTACACACTCAAAATAACACTTGAATAATATTGCACAAGTATAGATTTATAAGTATCCTAAGCTTTCGTTATTTGCATATATTGAAATCTGGTTGACTTTAAATGTGTCACCTTCTTACAATTTTAATACACGTTTACTTGAGCCTGAGTGATTTTAAGTATATCACCAACTTATTTTCATTACAATTCAAATTAGTACAGGTTAACTTGAGCCTTGGTGATTTTAAGTGTGTCACCATCTTGTTGTCGTTTATGATTTGTTTCACAAACGTAAAGCAAATAATGATAGTAAGAGTGCAACTCAGCTAACTTATTTAATAAATCTTTAAGAATTGTTAAAAGGGTTATAAGTAGAGTTCTTTGCCTTTCCATTCACGTCCAGGATGGTTGGAATCGTTTATCGATACATGACAGGTAGTTGCACTAGTTAATGATGGAGATTAAATTTATGTCCCCTACCGATTACTAGTTAAGTGTCTGAGTAGTTACCAGAGTCTTGATTGATGAGTCGTCGTGCGCTAGTACAATGCAAGGTTACGCACATATGGTTATTCAGAATGAGACCGATTTAGGTCATACGCTTATTGTAAATTCACCTTTAATTAATTTAACTCTTTTGAAGTTACATTCGGTCATACCAATTCTAGTAGTATATTTAACGTAGATTTTGAGCATGCATACATGCAACAATTATAAAAGAACATGTTAAGAGAACTAAATATCTCTACGAATATTTAACACAAAAGATGACGAAAGATAAAATATCTAGACAAAAATATGGAGAGGAAATCCAGGTAGATGTAGGAGACCAAATCTTTACTAAATTAGTTAATAAACGACGAGGTAAAGATAAACCACGTTTTGAAAATGCAAAAGTTATAGGAAATGTTCAAAGAAACATAGTTCCTATTCAAGTAAAAGAGCGTATCACTAAAGTTCCTGTTAGAAACATAGAGAGTCCAGCCAGACACCGATATGATTCAATATAATTATTGTATTACTGTAATATTATTAAGATGCATAAATCTATGTTTTAATCGAATAATGTTAATAATAAATATAAGATAGTGATGTATAAATTAAACAAGTGTAAATATAAGTTCGTGGAATGCTTATATTCATATAAATGTAATTCATTGAATCCTACTAAATCCAAAATCCTACTAAAACACGTTTAAAAGCCAATAAGAAAGTGACACTTGTTTCAAAACTCACTAAAATACCAGTCAGTAAAAATAAAGTTGTACTACTACTGTACTAAAATAGAGTTTTTTTTTATAATAGATGGGTTTGCTCTTGGCCACATTCATATTCGTAGGATTAAGAAGAGGCCAACGATGAAGCGAGCTTGCCCTTCTGGGCAATCTTTGCATGCATCATCGCTCAAGCAGCCTATTCACTCGGGCTTTAAAGATGTTAGTGCTATATGCACTCGGGAACACAGACGCCAGCAGGGAATTCCATACCTTTTGTTTGTTGGCTAATAGCAGAGCTTTATTACGACACGTAACTTTAGAACAGTCGGTATGTCGCTATTGGGCGTTATTGTTGTCATCGCAAACAATGCTTTGTGCGGTTTTGTATTAAAATGTATCTTCATTTGTGAATAAGTGCCTTATAGGGGGTTTCGAAAGTAGATCCCCCAAATTGGGATCTTTTGTACAACCCAGTCCTACCACTCTTCCTCCTCAGTCAAGGTGACTGCCATAAGCTTCGCAATGTCTTTGAGGGCGAAGAGCCTGAAATCTTCTGGTTTTGGGTAGTCCGCAGTACAGCCCATTTAGAAAGCAGCTACGCGCGCAGCACCGAGGGAATCACGCGCGCGCTGCCGATGCTGAAGCTTCAGTTCGTATGCCTCTATGCCCTATAATTTCACTGGATCTAATACTCTTTAAACCGGAACGCAGCAATGTAAAACAATGGTGCTTGTGGATGGAAATAGGGTGGTCCACATCCAGTCAGATCATGGGCAGGTGTAAAATAGTTAAAGGACCATGGGGGATTTTGTATGAACCCCGTCCTCACGCTCAACAGTCATGGGATACGTGTCAATTTGTTTATTGGGACCCACAGAAGCCTAAAGTACCTATGTTAGTTGCAAAAAGTATTGGGTTTATTTATAATTAAAAAAAACTTTTTTTATTGTTTAGTTGCTATCAGTCAGAGTTGCTCGAGTGTGTCATGCTCTCTTAAAATGTCTCTGCGGTGGTGGCACGTGCGTTGGGTCGTTATGTTCCCTAAAACATGGTAGAGCGAAGCAATGGCTGATTCACATGTCATACTCGTGAACGGGTGCCGCCTGTGGAGGCTGGTGGTCTGCTCTTGCAATCTTATTTTGTTGGAAAAAAATTAAATATTCAAAAACAATATATATTTTTTATAACCTAATTTACGTATTTGAAGAATGTCGCCATAGTAAAATAATATCTATCCTACTAGACCCTTTAAATGACACTAATTTCAAATCTGTTGGATGGTGGGGGACGTTTCTTCCCATGGTCCTTTTAATGGATGGCTGAACATTACATGCATGCATACAGTCGCGACT
Organism: Scoparia ambigualis; assembly: GCA_963921215.1. Taxonomy (NCBI): domain Eukaryota; kingdom Metazoa; phylum Arthropoda; class Insecta; order Lepidoptera; family Crambidae; genus Scoparia; species Scoparia ambigualis. Next base: position 8,090,726 of record OY992502.1, on the reverse strand, counting down.
ATTATTTATCCCAAATAAGTCGAAGACTATGCAATGAGGACTGCAAAAGTAGCCCACTGCCACAGTCCCCGTTTCACCAAAGTTAAGCATTGAAAAAGTCACTAAGATCCATTGAGCTATTATTACATTAGTATAGAGAAGACACCGCTCACTACTGCTGTGTTCCGTTCAAGTTGCTGCAAACGCCTGCTGCAAACGCCTCGGTGATTGCGCGTGATTCAAGCGATTGTGGATCTTGCGGCTGCACTTTAGTTGCGCACAAACTTGCTTCGCGGTGTCTTCTCTAGTTTATTGTACCTCAATGCTTAGATCACTTTAATAAAATGCAAAACCTTCGGCGAATCCATATTTAGGCCTAAACTTTTTTGTTCCTCATTATGAACTTCGATACTTATTAACATAAAACAATGAAACGATATTTACGTTCAATTTAAATTCGAACTAGAGTTAGAGTAACCGAAACTCGTGGGTTGGGGTTAAAATAATAGTATTACCATAAGGGACGGAGATTGGACCCGGCTGAAACACTGTCGTAGGACTCGTAGGTGAGCAAGCTACGCGAACGCTAAGCGATGCTTTTCTGTTCTTTAATGTTAGTAGGTATTTTAATATAACCGTGCCGCGTAGCGGTGAAAGAATACTACCACCCCCTCTCTTCCCTTGGGTGTCGCAAAAGGCGACTAACGCACTAACGACTGCACATACAACCAACGGCATAGAGCGGCGATGAGCTATACCACCTGTCACGCTGAATACATGTGCAGTCGCTATTTGGTAAAAAGTGGACTATGGTAGAGGACTGCTTTTGCTATACTCATTGCCTAGTCTTTGACTAACCCTTCGGGGACAATAGTCGAGATTTTATTTATATGTATTTTAAAAGGTTTAATAATTATTAGTTATGAACTTAAACAATTTTAATGAAAATGCTGAAGTTATTTTCCACTTGCAGACTTTGAGCCTGTACCTTGCAGGCATTACGGGCCTGGGGTCTATTAAATCAGGATAAATAAAATGATTTCGTTAGATCATAAAACTCTCTATTATATAAAACCAAATCAATTTTATTGTTCCCCGCTTACTGGTGCGAGAGGTCACTACGCACAGGCCGTTGTACCCCCTTAACATAATTAATTTGTTCTACCTGCAATCGGCAAATCTTAAGTGTTTTTTTTTAATAGCAGAAGGAGGCAAACGAGCAAGCGGGTCACCTGATGGAAAGTAATCACCGCCGCCCGTGGACACCTGCAAAACCAGAGGAGTCGCAGACGCGTTGCCGGCCTTTAAGACGGGAATAGGCTCGTTTCTTGAAGATCCCTAAGTCGTAACGGTCCGGAAATACCGCCGCCGAGAGCTGGTTCCACAACACTGTAGTTCGAGGCAAGAAATTTCGTGAAAAACGCACAGTAGTAGACCGCCATCCATCAAGGTGATGTGGATGGAATGACAGTCGATTGCGTGTAGTACGGTGTAGGAAATCAGCGGCAGGGATCAAAGCGAACAATTCCTTAGAACACTCCCCATGATATCGTCTCTCCGAAGAGCCAATGGGCCGACCCGACCTGAAATAACCATGTCGTCGACAATTCGAGCAGCTCTGCGTTGAATGCGGTCAAAAGGAAGGAATTGGTATTGGGGTGCTCCAGCCAAAGATGGGAGCAGTATTCCATATGCGGCCTGACCTGTGCTTTATACAGTTGTAAGCGTCTTTAATCAGAATCAGTTGTAAGAGTCTTTAATTGTAAAATGTGAGACTTGAACCCTATTTTTAATGGCCCGTAACATGGCTATTTCGTCGCATGGCATCGCGTCGTGGCAGGACGTAGGAGTTAACTCCGGGTATCAAGAAGTCGGTGATCCGTAATCCTCGGTCGGGGCCGGCCGGCGGCGGCCAAGCGCGAGCTGCGCGTCATAATACCATGTTTAACTCAATTTTCAATCTTTTAGCACCGCCATTTGCATAAATACACGTGTGGGTCGCATTTTAATAGGAAGCGGAACTGAATTTTCTGCTAAAAACATTGGGTAAGCCGCAATCTAATAATAGTAATAGTGTCGTCAGCTATTTGTCTTTGTAAGTCTTAAAATGAAATTTAAAAATAAATTCATTGTAAAACTTACAGCAAAACTAAAACTTATATTATCTGTGAATTAATTTACAATACTAATTAAATCCTAACAAATGTTTTATCGATGTTCGTATGCATTTCATTTGTGTTATCATCAGCTGTTGAATTGTATGCATACATACATATAATTACGACTATTATCCCCGAAGGGGTTAGTCAGAGACTTGGCAATGAGGACTGCCAAAGCAGTCCTCTGCCATAGTCCACTTTTCACCAAATAGCGACTGCACCTGTGCTCAGCGTGACAGGTGATGAGCCCATCGCCGCTCTAAGCTGTTGGATGTATGTGCAGTCTTTAGTCCGTTAGTCGCCTTTTACGACACCCAATGGAAGAGAAGGGGTGGTAGTATTATTTTACCGCTGCGCGACACGGTTATGCATAAACTGAGAATAAACAATAGCAGTAATCTTTTGACATAAATGTGATGGAAGTTGGTGTCTAACATGCATCAAATCTGATTCTAAGATTACCAAGTACCCATCCTACAGATAAATCCTACCTAGATGTTTGTTACTCTTTCACGTAAAAACTACTTAATGGATTTGGATGAAATTCGGCATACAGATAGTTTATAAACATTTTATCCCGATCTTTCAACGGGAACGGGAACCATGCGGATGAAACCGCGAGCGGCCGCTAGTATACCTATATAGGTAGAAAATAAAATAATAAGATTTAAATTAGGAGCTGTGTGGCGGCTTACTAATAAAAGAATACAAACCGTCTCTTCCCTTGGGTGTCGTAAAAGGCGACTAACGGACTAAAGACTGCACATACATCCAACAGCATAGAGCGGCGATGGGCTCACCACATATTACGCTAAAAATATGTGCAGTTGCTATTTGGTTGATTAGGACCGAAGCAGTGCTTTGCTTTTGCTGTCCTCGTTGGCTATAGTCTCTGACTAAACATTTTGGGGACAATAGAATGTATGAGTGTGTATGTGACAGTTAAATTAAAAAGGCACAAACTGTTTTTGAGTCGAAAAATATATGTTAGTTAAATGTTAATTTTATTGTTAGTTGTAAGTACTTATACGTATTTATTTTTTTGTTTTTGTTAAGTTGTATTTTATTTTACTTTATTTTTTTATAACATCGCCTTGGGTACCTAATCTGATAAGGTGTTATAATTGTGTCTTAATAAATAAATAAATTTATGTAAAGAATTAACAAAATTATACATACCTACATACAAACATATGATCATGTCTATTATCCCCGAAGGGTTAGTCAGAGACTAGGTAATGAGGACAGCAAGCACTTTTCACCAAATAGCGACTACACATGTGCTCAGCGTGACAGGTGGTGAGCGCAGCGCAGCTCTATGCTGTTGGATGTATGTGCAGTCTTTAGTCGCTTTATACGACAGTCAGGAAGAGAGAGGGTGGTAGCATTCTTTCACCGCTACAGGACACGATTATATAAACAAAATGATAGTGTTATAAAATAAGCATGATTTCTATTGCCGGGTTCAGGTTATTTCAATAGAATAGAATAGAATAGAACTGGGGAACTGGGTCCTGCCCTAAACCACTTAAACTGTATGGGTTACCAAAAATCCACAAACCTGAGGCTCCGCTACGCCCGATTGTAAGCCAGATCGATTCACCAACTTACCGTTTGGCCCGGCATGTAGCAAAAATACTTTACCCACTAAGAGGTAATACAACAGCTTATGTGAAGGATTCTTACCAGTTTGTCAGTGATATTAAAGACCTACATCTTGCTGACAATGAAACCATGGTTAGTTTTGATGTCCAGTCCCTATTTACATGTCTACCAGTACAGGACTGCATTGAAATTACCAAGAAAAGACTAGTTGAACAAAATATGCCCAATGAATATGCAGTACTATTAGAGCATTGTCTAACATCTGGCTACCTTTTGTGGAATGAAGTTTACTACTTGCAAATAGAGGGTGTTGCTATGGGGTCCCCTGTATCACCCATTGTCGCCGATATTTTCATGGGAGACTTCGAGTCGCGGGCCCTAAGCACAGCACCCGTAACCCCAAGGTTCTATAAGCGGTACGTAGATGACACTTTCACTATCTTACCAACTGATAAAGTATCTGCTTTTCTAGGTCATCTTAACTCCATACACCCTAAAATACAGTTCACAATGGAGTTAGAGGCAGACAATAAATTAGCTTTCTTGGACACTTTAATCATCAGGAATCCTGACCATAGTTTGAGCCACACTGTGTTTCGTAAAGTAACCCATACAGATAGGTACCTCAATGGTGATTCTCACCACCATCCTAGACAGTTGGCTACTGCAGGAAAATCTTTGTTTCAGAGAGCACGCGGCATCTGTGACACCCAACACCTGGCTGCTGAACTTCAGCATGTCAAGCATGTACTACAGAATAACAAACTGCAAGTACCGCGGCTTCGTCACAAAAAATGCAAAAAACCAACCACAGTCAAGCGCCAACCTGCTGTACTTCCTTATATGAAAGACGTCACTGGCAAGATTGGTCACATCTTGAAGCGAGCTTCAATCAATACTTACTTTAAGCCGCCAAAGAAGATCTTACTTTAAGCCGCCAAAGAAGATCAACCAGTTCTTACGACCTGTCAAGTGCAATATACCCCTTCAAGATGCAGGCGTGTACAAACTGGACTGCGACTGTGGGCTCTCGTACATCGGGCAAACAAAGAGAAGTGTAGGAACCCGCGTAAAAGAACATATAGCCGACGTCAAGCATAGGCGCGAAAATAAGTCTGCAGTGTGTGAACATGCTCTCGAGGCACCCAATCATTACATCAGATTTGACAAACCTCAAATACTCGCCAAGGAACAACGATTCATCCCTAGGATGATACGCGAGGCTATTGAAATTAAAAAATATCGAAATTTCAATAGAGAGGATGGTTGGAATTTACCACCTGCCTGGGACCCCATCATACAGGTCATCAAATCCCAGCCCCAACAGCAACACATTGCCAGACCTAAAAATATTGTTAGCTCATATAGTGTAAACTTGAACGCACCCGGTTAAACATAAAAATGATTGACGGTAGGCAAATATATAACTTCTAACTATGAGACGACCAACACCTCAGTCTCCTTGTGACCACGGACCATGTAAATGGTTCGAAACGTCAGGCTAATATAAAAACTATGTAAATAGTAAATTAAACGCGAGTTAATCCGTAAAAAAGTGTTTCATTTCAATGTGTAGTAAGCGAGCACGCTTAAACCTCAGAAAACAATATATTCCTTTATTACTTAAACAAGTTCTTTAAAAAAATAGTATAAACAGTTTTCCCATGATCAGGCATGCAATGTATATACACAAATAAATATTATTAACATTAAGATTAACAAAATTCATCGTGAATTTAACAATTAATTAGTCTTGAAACTAAAGTATTCATTTAGTGTATAGAAAACATTATTAAATAACCAAGTTTTTAACTTAAATTTAAATATATGAACATTCAATGTAAAATAGTAGGTAAATGATTATACACTTTAATACCATGTATAAAAGTACCATAAACATTATTTTTGACAATTGGTAAATTTAAATTATGATAAACTAATGTATATTATGGCGATATATTAAGTAACAGTACCCGTTGCGCCATCGATGTCTCTAATCAAACATACATGTATTTCTTTTGGCTGTTTCAGCAACATCCAAAGTTTGGAAAAAGTCAATATACGAAACCAACTCATTAAAAATTTGTAGTTTCACGAAATTTCGCTGTAATTTCTGACTTCCCCTTTGGATGTAACAAAATCAAATTATCACCCGGCCATACATAACCGCTCAAAGGTTACAACGCGAGCGCTCTTAGAGCCGCGTTAATTAACTCCGACCATTAAATAAAAATGAGATAACAACCTCTCGGAGCTCGGGGACACAAGTGGGCGAATTACACAAATTTATGTACTCGCCGAAAATATGAAAAAAGGGGGGAGAGGGACCAACTTTCCCGTGCGACAAAGAAGGGCGAAATTCCGCCCAAACGAAGTTGCCAACTTGATTTGCATTTGAAATAGAAATAAAAAATATGTCGATTGTCCCCAAAATAACGGAGGCACTGGAGAGGTGTGGAGGGAAAATGTTTAATGAGATCAGTTCTAGCGAAGGAGCACCTTGAGAATTGGATTTTATTGTAGATAAAATACTTTTTCCACCGGTTAGTTACACTGGTAACATTTATTTATTTATTCATAAATAGATAGACAAAAAAATACTTATTATTATTCATTGTTTAGAAGTGACAAATGTGCAATTAGTTTGTTCTTATTGAGAGTAGAATCGATTTCACTTATAAAAAATATGGACAGATTTTATGAAAATAAATATTTTAAGTTATTCCGGTTTGTTTATTTACTTAACTCTATCGTCTGCTTAGCAGCGTTGCACTCAATGCCTCGACACAATCATACCTTTGCAAAATTCATTCTAAGCTCTAAGCGAAGACCACAAGTAAAAACAGCAGTAGCACAGCAGTAACAGCAGACATGCACGTACGGTATGGTAGGTGAAGTATGCATGGGTATGAAACAATGCTTCTTTCCTAAATGAGAAATGCGCTTGCAAAGCGAAAGGCACTCTTTCAATAAAACTCTAAAGCATGTGGCAGGCAATAACGACAAATCACAAAAAGTTACAAATGTCTAAAATTCATAGCAGTATATAGGTTGTCTATTACTTGTCCGATACATTTTGAGCCACCCGCTTCAAAATGTATCGGCAAGCATCTAAAGCTGAGGTTTCCAGACTTTTTTTTCTCATAGACCACTTTCAAAATGTTGCTGGTTGCGGTGGACCCTGGCCGTACCATATTCCCAAAACTCGACAAAATGTGAAGATCAAATCTAACTATGGTATGAAAATTTGCGTTGCGGCTGAGTTCCAACCACGAATTAATAGTTTTCGAAAAAAAAAGTTAGAATTAATTGATTGGTTTATTAGTTAATTCATTGTGTTCTTTGTGGATGTCAAAAGGCAATCAAAAAAGTGATTCCAACCAACTTTACTTTTTTGACATCTACTCACATCACAAACCAATCAATTCTCACTTATTTTATATAGAAAACTCCCTAATCGGAATGGTAAAATTAAAAAGAAAAATAGTAAATTTTATTGTGTTTTATTTATTCGAATATAGAATGTAATATAATTAAAATTAAACATTAATAATGTAACGTTACTTCTACAATCACAAAATAGTCATAATTTTAATGGGAGGGATGTACTTCATTGACAGCAAATTATCAATATGATGAATAATGATTTGTCGTGCACCCCCGCTTACGAATTGTGAACCCCTTTTTTTTATCACGCCAAGGTAGACCTCCGTCGAGTCTAATGTCGACAACTGGGGTTCAATGATCTAAAGCAACCAATAGCGATCAATTATGTAATATAAATAAATAAACTGCGAAGCAACATAATAACATAAGTTTCCTCTAGGTTTCTCCATACCCCAAAGGTAAAAACGGGACCCTATTTTATATTTAGCTTTAATAAGCTAAAAGAGTCTGGCCAACGAAAGCTGAACCTCGTAGTTATTTGATTAACACTTTGTCTCTATGTGTGTCTATCTGAGGTGTCATGTCGTATGTCAAATTGAAATTTTTCTGAGAAAATTGCAGCTGTGTGAGGGACCCTATGTTACCCAGTCATGATTTTATTGAATTTTCCGCGCTTTTCCTGGTTCAGCTTTCGTTGGCCAGACTCTTAGAAAGAGCATTAAGAAAGGCAATCTTTTGGGGGTCAAAGTTGCTCGCGTCCGTAGGTTTACCCTTGAGACCCTACACGTGATCCCTGGGTGGTGCTAAATGAGTGACACCAACTGAGTGGTAGAGCCACGCTGCGTTGCAGCACACATTGGGCCGGCTCGCCCGGTGTAATACCACCCTCTCACTAATATTCGGCGTGAAATAATGGCACTTGGTGCTGTTGTGTTTCGTCCGACCAGTGAGGGTTCCGGAGGCCCCTTCCCCCCCCCCCCTCCTCCCAATTCCTATTCCTTCCTTAAACCTATTCCTCCCTTAAAGGCCGGCAACGCGTCTGCTATTCCTCTGGTTTTGCGGGTGTCCATGGGCGGCGGTGATTACTCTCCATCAGGTGACCCGCCTGCTCGTTTGCCTCCCTCTTATATAAAAAAAAAAAAAATCTTTCTACTGTCTCTCTTGATACGCGCTCACCATCCCGTAAGTAAGCATGACGTTACCCTCCCTCGAAAATTAGTTACTTAATAAAACAAACAAATTAGTCAAATGATGTTTATACTAGTTTCATACGTTGACTGCGACACACATCTAAACGACTTGCTTTGTACGAAGGACAAAAGCTGGCTCTTGGCATAACTACGCACTACAGCGGAGTAGCATCCACACGTTATGTTCGCGCCTACTCTCAGTAAATGTGATGTCTCGACAGAGTTAAGTGCTACCTAAGTAGTTATATAGACGATGGTGAACGTGACTTCTTTTTCTGCGGCTGAAATACGTCATGTTACTGGTTTAAAATTATATAAGAATCTATTTACAGGTCGAGCTGGATTTATTTACCAATTAATAACTGAAATTTATTAATAATCAAGTATTTGTTGTCAACACATAGATTGATTATTGTAACAGATGTTCAACTTGCTATTAATGCCCTTCTAGTTGTAAACATCTGTGGGCTTCGGTTACAGCTTTTGATAAAGCTTCCGAGGACCAAAATTAAAGTCAAAGTCTAATGAAATTGCAGACATACTTGCACTTGCTTGGTTTTTTGTTTTTTTTTAAATAACACGAAACTACATTGTTACAATTTTTACTTATTTACTTTCGTTAAATATAAAACACATAGGTACTTTTTAATTGTATTTAGATAAAGCATTTAATCGAAATACAACTAAACACTATAAACCTTTGGAACTTTTACACGAGATAAACAAAAACGAGTAACACATAAAGTTTGCGGGAACAATGTCACTGAAGGTTCTGAAACGAAAATAACGATATTATGTCGAAACTTGGCCAATATCACTTACTAAATTGTCGCAAAGTACAGTTTGGGTGAGTAGTGTGAGATTAAGCGAGTTAGTTTCGAGTGCGTTCAGTGCCGCAATATAATATTAATACCTATACACACATATAATTAAGTACGACTATTGTCCCAGAAGGGTTAGTCTGAGACTAGGCAATGAATACCGCAAAAGCAGTCCTCTGCCATAGTCCACTTTTCACCAAATAGCGTGCTTAGCGTGACAGGTGGTAAGCCCATCGCTCATCGGATGTACGTGCAGTCTTAGTCCGTTAGTCGCCTTTTACGACACCCAAGAGAAGAGAGGGGTTGGTAGTATTCTTTTACCGTGCCGATACGCGACACGGTTCACGGTTAATCAATCAATCAATCAATTCATTTATTTCGACCAACTTAGGATCATACATTGCATTAAAATAACATTCATATTTAAATATTAATAACAATAAAAGGATAATAAAATTAAGAATTTAAATAAAAATTACTATTAAAACTACAATTAAAATAATAATAATAAATAATAATAATAATAGTTTATTTTCTCTCCACAAACAATTACAGTGTACAATAAGTTGTTTTTAATGCTTAGTTAGCTTATTGTCTGCGGGAGACTGAAGTCTAAGATGGGCAGTAATCTGCTTGTATTTTAGAACACCAGGCCCCCAACCCTCAAAAGACATCATAAAAACATACATAATTTTATCATTTATATAAGAGAACGGAATACAAAAATATTACAAAATAACCAGGTGCATGTGAATAGAATAATAATAGAATTACAATAATAATAGAATTACAATAACAATACAATGACAATCAAAATTATAATAAAATAAAAATAAAAATACTATTAATGCCAAATTAAAAATATTAAAAAACTAAGTAAGTATTATTATTTAATTCAAATTCAAATAATTTAATTAAAAAAAAATGAAAATCCATAATTGTTAGTATAATAATCTACGCGTTAGTATTTTACCCAAAGAAGATTTAATACTAAAATTATCTCTGAAGAGGTCAGCAATACATTGCGGATCATTAACTCCGTCAACGCTCACTGGAGGACCAGGTCGAACATTCAACTTCCCAGTTGATTTCCAAAATGCACGAAAATCTTTTTTAGTATGTTGTGAGGCCAATATATCCATTTTAATTTGTTGCTGGTGGTCCTGACACCACTTCAAACGCGATTTAAATTTTCTGCGACTCTCACACATATTTGCATACTCTGCGCCTACTTTCGGCATTCCATACAACCTCCAAACTTGATATTTCTCCCTCGCCCTCCCGTGAGCATCTTTTACGTGCCTGTTCCAGCCAATAACGCATTTTTTATATTTTGGCTTTGACTGATCCGAACTGGCAGTCGCCGACTCCCTAAGAGCCATTACAATATTATTATATAAATTATCAATGACTTCCTTATGACCAGAGTCAAGGCAATATCTATCAGCACATTTCCTACATTCTTTAGGAAACTCTATAAGTCGCAATTTATCATTACACTGTTTACTATAATGCTTAGTCTGTTCTGCTGTTCTATCCCCCCATACTACCCCCCGGTCAGTCACAGGTAATTGTGTTTTCAATCTAGGAGTTAACATGTTTATATTACATTTGACAACAAGAGGAAGATGGTCGGACCACAAAACATCATAATTGACAGATACATCTAGCACAGAACTCGCTGCCGACCTAGTTACTAAACAATGGTCTATAGCCATCGTCTCGAACCATGCGCCTCGCTAATAAAAGTGTAGGTATCGGAAGTACCTCCTAACCAATCCACATCTATGCATAACCAACTTTGCTCACTACAGTAATTAATGAGTTCACTAAAAAATTGTTCACTAGGATGAGCGTTGAAATCACCCATTATGTACACAGATTCGCAACCGTATTCATCAATAATAGCACTCACCGCGCCGAGGCAGTCCGAGAATTCCGGTAGGTTATCACTGCAATCCGTGGGCATATACACATTTATCACGATAACAGGCCTATCATTAGTGACCACTTTGATCGCACACAACCGAAGATTATGACACTGCAGCACCGACACTGTCTGGAACAGCGCGCTCCGCCAAAGCAGGGCAACCCCGCCATATGGGCGCCCGAGCAGCATAGCCGCCCCCGTGTCCACCGCCGACGTCCCCGTGCCGCTGAACTCGGCGTGAATACTGCTCATGTATGGAAGGTCATGAGGCAGCAACCAGGTCTCCTGAAGAGCTATTATGTCACACGAACGACACAGCTCCCTAACACCGTCGACAGAACGTTTCACACTTTTACAGTTAAAACTTGCAATATTGTAAGACCGTACATTCATTTTCTAACTGCTGAGTTGCCGTTCCTGGAGGAAATACCATTTTATGTCCGTACTTAAAATGTACAAACTGTCTGAACATAATTCCATTAGGCCATAGATTCACGTCCATAAACATAGGTAGTTTATGTTGTGACACAAAAAACTTATAAGCATTGTGGTCACTTTGCCTTCGCATGTTTATCTTTTCTAATGTCACTTCCTCTTGAGTTTTTAATTTAATGTAGTCAGTGATATCAGATTCCTTTGTCTCCTTATGTACGTAGGTGATAAACATGGGGATTTTTATTTCTGCTGCCTTAAATTTGCTTTCCAATTCACAAGCCGCTTTTCCTCTTTGGCCCCTATAGCGATAGGACTTCTTCTTACGATTAGTCATAGTTTGCCAGTCGCCGTCGGGTTTGTTTACATCCCGAGTGTTCACGACCGTATTGTTATGATTCTCTTCGCCGCCGCCGCCGCTACTGGGCGCTTCGGTCGCACACTTTACATCACGTGACCCCACAGTCGGCAAAGCGGACAGTCGCCGACGAGTCTCGCGCTGTGTTATTATAGGTTCGCCGTCATTTACCCTCGCCTGCTCGTTACGTTTACAAACTGGTGTTCGCATTACCCCCCGATCGCCATCGCTCAAAATCACACTATTTTCGTAATTTCGTTGTATTCTTTACCATCGCAGATGACGATGCGATTACTAAGTCATTTTTGTGCGCCTCGTCTACAGTAGAATTCTTAGAATAATTATATAGAAAGATAGTCTTCATACAAGCGCTCTGTCAAAAGTGAAGCACTAAACCGATTCACACTTTCGTGACGATTACTTGCTTGCGCTCGGCGACACGCACACGTACGCTTGTAACTCCGTAGTGTACATTGAAAACTCGGCGTTTGGAGCCATATCTGGCTCCAAAAAAAGTGCTTAAAAATGGGCGCGCGGACTTACCTTCTATATGTTATTATTCTAAGGTAGAATTATTATACAGTGACAATCCTACGGGGCCGCTATCTAAACACCAAGCGCCCCGTTTTGCATTCACATTACACCTAGGTAGTCGAGGTGGAGAAATGTTTTTCAACTGCAGCAGCTCTGATTTTAGTTCATCCAATTGTGTAGACGTCACATACGTGCTCTTGATACATGTTATTTCGTCTTGGAGCTGGACCAGATCTTTAAGTAGTTTGGTGCAGTCTAGATGGTCGAAGGTCACTGGAGGCAATTTCTCCAGTTGCCGCGCGACAAAAACAGGTATCACATCTGGTTCGGTTACCTTGAGGACATTTACGATGTCATTCAAATCACGGATACCTTTTCCTTCACCCTTACGCTGTCTTTTACGTTTATCACTCGGAAGGGAATCGTATAATAACGACTTCGATTTTTTAATTTCGTCATCAGTAAATGGCGAAGTACAAATACGCACTAACGTTTCCTCGTCTATCACAGATATTTTATTTTGTATGTAGGATAGCATTTCATCTATCACTACATTACACGAATTACACTTCACCATGGACATTTTTCGGTCCCGATTGCGATTAAAATGCGAACGCGCACGCACTGTATGACGTTCGAACGCCGACTGTTCGAACGTAAATAATAAGTAATTAAACTACAGTATGATTACGTCGGTAAGCCAGGTGCCCACGTTACCATTGGAAGGATAAAGTTCTGAAGAACCTGGCAAAGCTTCGTGTAGACAACTGTCAGGAAGTCGTTAAGAACCAGCACCAGTGGCGCTGACTTGTATAAGAGACCAAACTCACTTGGGGCAACAGCGCCAGGATAATTCCGTCCAGTAAGTATTATTACCTTGAGTAAACTACAGTATTTTTACGTTGATATACTTAACTGACACTTCAACATCTAAGTTTTCTTGTAATCAAAATTGTTATGAATGACTACAGATACTGTGGCTGGGGGTAGGATTCAAGCATAGAAGACAGGTTCTGTTTTGTATCAGGATGGCCACCTTCATACTTAAGCGGCGCAGCGCGGTACTGCGCTGTACTTTATTTCACAGCACCTATCGCACTTTATCCACAGAATAACTAATAGTACCTATAACTGCAGGTAGCGGCAGCTCGCGTCATTCCATTGCCTATTCGCGCGAGAGTAACGTAAAAAGATGGGTGACTACGACAGTGATGAGGATTTGGTAGTTAAGTATTTCTTTGTTATGTGCAGAAGAAGAACGCATTATGGAACAGAAAGAAAAGAGATGAAATAGATTGCTGACATACCAAGGTCGCGCTATAAAGAAGGCATATACCACTATTTCTTTCCTCGTCTACTTAATGACTCTGCACGATTTCATTTTTACTTCAGAATGTTTACGACCTTTGTATACCGCCGTGCTACATATTGCATTACTGCGTTTCGACTTCGAGAAGACCATAAATTGTGCTTTTTTTAGTAAAAAAAATCACAAAATTATGTAGACTTTTGAGATGTTCAAATTATTTTAAAAATAAATTAACGACAAGATTAAGAATGCAAAAACGTAAAGTGTCAGAATAATAAAATGTTGTGACACGCAAGCTGCTGCACTTGCAATTCCTCGCCAATTAACCAGGCTGATGGTATTCTGGGAACATTCTATTACAGGTTCCATTATTGGTATTGAGTGGCAGATTATAAGATGAAACAATCTTAAGGGAGTTTAACCACGTACCTAACCGTGTGCCTACTAAGTACTCATTCTTGCATCACCGGACGTTCATTATCCGACTGTCATGTTCGAAAAAGATTTATAAGTATTCTTTTGTTAAAAATGTGATGTTCCTTTATTTTAATTTAAAAGTTGTTATAAATCTTTTTTCTAAGTTTTTAAAACCAAATGAGTTAAAAACTATTTTATCTTTAATCTCTTCAATACTACGAGTATAACTAATCTGAGGGAACTTTTAACTAAGAAATGGTTTAAGGTAAGCGATAGATAATTATTAGAATTCTTCATCCTTTCGTTAAGGTATAATACACGCTGCATAGTCTTACCCTATTTACTCTATGTTGACAGGCGTGTTCGGGTAATGTGTTTGAAAATAATTACCTGCCTTGAATAAGTTAACAGTTAGAAAGAGTTCATGGATCTGTGACCTCCGTAGGGCTTCTACTGAGGTTCACTTGAGCCTTGACTCATGTGATTCTCCAAAGACATAGGGACAATAATGTCTTTGGGTTCAGACTGTAATAGCCAAAACTTTGTAGTTACGAGTTGGTTCTTGACACGGACTAAGGGCTGTCAAATATAACAATGTTTATGGCGTCGGGGGCCCTGTGGCGTAGTGGCTAGTAAGCAACATTTGCAATGCCATTTCTCGGGATGGGTGACAAAATTTAAATATATCGAATGAATTCGTGCTTGATAAGAAACGTTAAGTTTTGCTGGTCACGATTTTCGGAAGATTGCAGTCGTTAAAACTTACCAACTGGCTCAAAAGCCAGCGTGATGGAATATAGTCTTCGCCTCCTACGCTAATTGTTAACGTGTGAAGGCGTGAACACAACATTGGGACGTTTTATAGGATAAAGAAAATGATTAAAATAATTACCAGATATATGTGGCAGATGGGACAAACAAAACAAATGTTTTAGTTATGCTATGTGGATAGTAAGTAGTAATCGTTAGTATATCAACATTATATCGCTATTCATTTGTTTTTCTTCACCGCTCACAAATAAATGAATCTCCTTCTTCTTTCCAAAGTTTCATGTTACAATAATCAAGTCTCCCCCGCAGCATCTGCGTAAGATCAGCCATATTGATTCAACTCCGACAGTAAGGGATGTAAAGGCTTGAATTAGCATTTTATTTATTTTGAATCCGCAATTCCGCAACCGTGCGTCTTCGGCAGGGTCGGCTTTACGAGCCGTGCATTCCACAAGTAGGGCTCCCAAAACTTGTTAAGGAACTTGAATTGAGCCCCGTACCATAATAATAGCAGCAGGTCAACGTACCAAAAATTGTCAAATTTCTCTATACAATATTGATCTGTATACCTTAGTGATAAAGTTTAAAATGTATTGAAGAAAGGAAACTGGTCACGGCCCATACAAATTTACCCAGGCCGGGCGCAAAAGAAAAGTATCTTAAATATAATTGACTACCTATTATGATAGGATGAAGATAATATTTATTTGGTTCAATATCAGTGGCTATCATATAGATATAATAATATCAAATTGAAAAATAGTTTTTGATTTATTTATAACAGTATTTTACTTCTTTTTTAACACTAAGTAAATATTTTTTCTATGTTTGACTAAAATGCATACTCATAACTATTTTTATGGTATATTTTTAAAAATATATTATATTTTAATGAAAATATCATATATTGACATATATTTTAATGACAATATCCAAAATGAAGTAAGGCAATGCTAAACTAAAAAAAAAATACTAATAAAATACTGAAATAAGCTGATCAATAATAATTTTTTCCAATCATAGAAATATTCCTATAATAGCAAATGATATTGAACAAAAAATATATAAGTATATTTAATTTAAACTCATAAGTAATAGTCAATTACATGAGACACTTTTCCTTTGCGCCGGGCCTGGGTGTCCTATGACTAGTCTCCTTTGACATTTTGTGGTAGGCTGACCTGCTGGCGTCTGTAAATAAGAATGCATAAGTATTTACAAATAACCATTTGAGCCGTGGAGCCGTATCGCGTAGCCGCTCATTAAAAGTATACTTCCACCCCCTCTCTTTTCTTGGGTGTCGTAAAAGGCGACGACTACTAAATCTAGCCATTACAGACTAAAACTGCACATACATCCAGCAGAATAGAGCGGCGACAGGCTCGCCGCCTGTCACGCTGAGCAATCTGCAGTCGCTATTCGGTGAAAAGTAGACTATGGCAGAGGACTGCTTTTGCGGTTGATTATTATAATATTATAGTTACATCAACATCATATAAATTCAATAATAACAAAATTAAATCAATACAAAAGTAAAATTACATCATTTTAAAAAGAAAATCTTAAAATAAATCATAATCAAAATTAAATAAATACAAATTAAATTAAAATAAATCAAATCAAAACATATAATAAAATTAAATTAAAACTAAATCATATAAAAATGAAATAAAATAAACGATAAAATAAAATCGTATGTACACACGGCGTCAGATCAACCTACCCAAAACTGTCAAATTTCTACAATCAATTTTGAACTTTATTCTTTGGCCCTAAGGATCAATATTCATTGGAGAAATTTGTCAGTTTAGGGTAGGTTGATCTGACGCTGTGTGTACATGAATATAAGTTCATTGTCAAAACACAAGCCTCGCCCTATATGCTCGCTGATGCCCTATAGGCATTGCATGCAGGCGTAACCGGTGATCCAACAATGACGAGTCCCATCGGTCAATTAACGCCGTTATAGGCTGACGTTATAATTATTAGGCTATAAAAATATAACGTTGATTTTTTCCAACTGCTGCTGATCATCAGCCTTCAAAATGAGCTCCCGGCCTTCCCGGTCTCGGGCAGTCCGCATCCATGCACTACCGCCATCTTCTTCAAGTCGTAAATGCATTAGGGCTGCAGGGCGTTCTTATAAAGACGCCTGCCGTATCTGAGTCCACAAGCATTTATGTTTATGTGAAAAGGAGGCCAACGAGCAGGCGGGTCATGTAATCACCGCCGTCCATGGACATCGAAACCAGAGGAGTCGCACCCTATATATAAGTTACTCTATGGTCGCAGGTCGCAGATACGTTACCGTCCTTGAGGAAGGAGTAGGTATTGTGCGCTCCACAGGGGAGGAGACCTTGAGGAAGGAGTAGGTATTGTGCGCTCCACAGGGGAGGAGACCTTGAGGAAGGAGTAGGTATTGTGCTCTCCACGGGGGGGAGACCTTGAGGAAGGAGTAGGTATTGTGCTCTCCACAGGAGGGGAGACCTTGATGAAGGAGTAGGTATTGTGCTCTCCACAGGGGGGAGACCTTGAGGAAGGAGTAGGTATTGTGCTCTCCACAGGGGGGAGAGAGATGGAATTTCGGTACTTTCACTCACCGGACACATACAAGGACTTTATTTTTATCTGTGCACATATTTTTTTAAATTATAGAGTAACTTAATCTAGAGCTACAGATTTAATTTTGTTTTTGTTTTAAGTGAAAAACAAAGAAACTAAAATTTATCAAACATATCCACAAAAATACCGTTAATCATGGTCAATCGACTAGGGCCGCGCAATTGAACTCTCGACACATTACGATATCACGGGATACTAGGTTAGGTTAGGTTAGGTTACATGTGACCTTTCGTTCGCCCGGAATCCACGAATTATTTTTTATTTTGCCACACAAATTAAAATATAATTAATCAATATTAAATAAAATTAGAAAAAATGAAAATGATGTCCATTAATGTTACTGAATGATACAAAAAAATGTGCACATATAAAAAAAAACCTTTATAAATACATACATCACAAGAAGCAGAACTCGCAGAATAAGCAGAGTTCACCGCTTTCGATTTGCTAGGATCCTAACCCACTTCATTTACTCACCACTATAACAACATTTAACATCGGATCTGATAAGTAGCACAGTAATTATACTTAGTTTCAAGTAAATAAATACTCTGCTATAACAACCTTTAACATTATGTTAAGTTGCTCAGTTACATAACATTTGCAAAAGTAGCCTAGTTGGCAACCCTACTCGGCGGCATTCGAGCGATCTTGCCGCTCGCATTCCCATTAATCGATAATGTGTGCACATAAAATTGGCATCGATAAAAATAGGGCTCCATCTAATCAGCGGGAGCGTGGGAGGGAGTACGAAGGCTCTTCAGGTAAGTAACGGTCAGTAATGAAATTACGGGGTCGGGAAGTAAGGGAAACACGTTTAGAACTTGTTCAGATACCGCGCATTGTACGGTGAACTCTTAGTAATACTCGTAATACATTTAGTGAAGAACAGAAAACAAAAGAAATACAACGTTCTAAATCAACTGAGCAACTACAAAAATGTAAGTTTTCGTAATATTTGATTATTTTGCGTTAATAACGTTGAATAATTTTATTGAGAACTACCTTTTTTCAGATATTACTATCATCATCAGCCTATAAAGGTCCCACTGCTGGGCACAGGCCTCCCACGTGGACATTAGCACGTGGGGATATTGGGCCATAACCCACCACGCTGGCACAATGCGGGTTGGTGAGTTATATTACTATAATGTAAGTAAATACTTTTTATTTGGAAGTCTAAGGCGGCTTGTCCACTATTAGTGAGGAAGAAAGGAGACGTAAGTGAAGCGGTTCCTAAATTAACCACAAAAATCACAATGTAATCTATTGTATTTTTTTTTTATGTTATAATTACTGCGCAACAGTTTATTTTTGACTGGGTTCCTACGTGCGTTATAGATGTCCTCTTTTAATTGTATATAAAACGGTCGCTAGATTTAAAGATTTTGGCTTGGATCTTAAAACACAGTGCACGCATTTGAATAAAACGATTAATTCACGTTGTTATAAAAAATCAGAGATTCTATGCAGCTTTTCTTTTTGTAAGGAGACTCTTAGTTTTCGAAATATAAGCCTGCAAAGTTTTATTATTTTGACATTTTGAGTGTAATTCTTGGTGTTTTATTTTCATTTTATAGGCAACAGAAATACTAGCTGCCCTACTCCTGTAGGTCACGTGATAGGCTACTAGGTTATGTTGTGAGGTTATTTTATCGTTAGAAAACAGAAATACTAGCTGCCCTAGACATTTAAGACATTCTTGTCTTAAATTTCGAGGTTATTTTTTTTTATTAGACAACAGAAATGTAGCTCCATACAAAAACATTTTTTTATCTCCCTCTCCTATCTCTTTTCGCCCTTCTCCTAACCATCTTCAATGACCTTTCTCACAGATTTTAAGGTTAGTTTAAAGAGAATTCAAATGCTAATGCTTATATCTCCATAACTATGTATCTCCTGTAAGTGAGAATAACACCGGGGGTACCCCTTTACCCCATCTCCCTAAATTCGTGCACTGTGTTTTAAGGTTTCTACCAAGGTTTTTTTCACACTAACAATTTGCATTCACTAAGCATGAAAAGAATAACAAAATGACAAAAAGTTACAATCGATCAAGATAAAAACAAATATTGGATACAATCCATAATAAAAATATGATGTTCGCTCTTTAGTAATTCAAGCTAAAAACCATCGACCATAATCCACGATCACTCTTTCTTATTATCTAAATTCAAAGTGCTGCCCTATTTCCACCAGTGAAAATCCAGATTTAACGATTAGATGAGTCAGTCCCCCATTCTGTTGAAAAATGGTTGTCTCGTTGGAAACTACAGATTTTTTGTTGTTTTGTTTCTCAAGATGGGGTTACAGTACAGCTACTAGTGACGGGACGATACTCAGCGATTTTCTTTTCTTTTGTTATTCTGGTTGATGTTATTATTTTTTTACCAGCTTTATAAAGGAAACATCCTCCGTTACCTCCTCCTTCACCATAGAATACATTAGTAGAATACAGTAGAATCAATTTATTACTAGATATTTTAGGTTTCTAGTTTGTAAGTTTTTTAGCTTATGATTCATTAATATTATTGTATAATTTTCTGTTTTGTGTAAGTAAAATTCCATTTATTACCCGTTTTTAGTACTTTAATATAAAAGTAATATGTAGATAAAACAATGTGTGCAAATTCGAGCGTAGAAAATATCGGTTAATATTACTCTTTTGTTATTTTAGGTGTACTTTTGGTATATTTAGGGAAATGTAATAAAAATCTATTACAATGATTTAGTATCCTTCAATAATATTCTGATAAATTTGGGTTTTACATGTTATTTTCTTCTGAAGGTTCACTATTTATTTTGCAAGGACCGCTATAAATTAAAGAGAGTAAATGCGGCCTGTCATTAGTGAGAATCATCAAAAACTAAAGTTATTTTCAACGAGCTCAAAGTTTTATTTTCAATGTGTAGTATTTGCCTAAAGTGTATAGACTAAAAAGGTTTATTTAAAATTTTCCATTTACCTTAACTTTTAATTTAAAAAATGTGACATTCAAATAATTATTAGGTACCTATTTATTTATTTATTCATTTGCATGTCACGTGGTATTTGTTATATGGTGGTATAAAAATGTGGACGGTAAACATGTGACACCCTGTAAAGGCACCGCAAAACACAAGCACAAAGCACCGAACTACTGCTTCCTTAACTTATAACAAAAACTTTTAAATAAAACTAAAACATATATTTTTTACAAAACAAACCCAAGGATCTTAAATATTTATTAAACATACTTGTTGAGTAAAAAAAAGAGTTAATTGAGGGATGGAATAATCGACTGACCTTGTAGAATGGCGTCGCTCCTCGGGGTGTTATTTCTTCGATGTTTTTATTGGCGCAACCGATGTTTTGTACGCGCGCGAGTACCGCGGCCGCGGATGATTTGATAGATTGGGTTTAAGATGATTTTCTACCGTTACTGGGATGGAAGCCGCAACGGGGAGCAGCTTGACCACCAGCGAAGCACACGAAGAATCGAATATTCCATATAGGATTGGGTAGGGATAGGAAAGAATGTAATCCTACCTACATATTTTCTTAATATTTATTAATGTCACTGCAAGTGATACAGATCATATTATCTTTACCTAACATACCGCCCCCCAAAGAGCCTCTAAGCTCTTTAGAAAGGGATGCTGAAATACCATTAATTAAAGATGAGTGTGAAAATTAATCTAAGTAAATTAAGAACTAAGTTAAATTAAGATGATGCTACAAATTTGTAAGGGAATTACTGTGGATGAGGCAGCAAAGGGCAGACTTTAGTGACTGGCCTAAGTAAGGTACCAGTGGCAGTTCGCAACTCTACTACTCTAACCGTTCCGTCAGAACCCGGACAAACCCTTGAAACTCTAGCCTTCTTCCAAAGCAGTGGCGGTAAATTGGGCTCCTTCACCAAAACCAAATCACCAACCTGGATGTTAGCAGGCTTGGCATGCCATTTCGGACGCTGTTGTAGAGTGTGCAAGTATTCAGCCTGCCAACGCTTCCAGAATTGTTGACTGATTTGGCGAACGAGCTGCCAACGCTTTAATACGCTGATGTTGTCCGAATCTTGAGTGTGTTCGGGTAAGGACTGAAGCGGTTGCCCTATAATAAAATGACCGGGAGTCAAGACCTCGAGATCGTTTGGATCGTTTGATAAAGGGCAGATAGGTCGGGAATTAAGTGCAGCCTCAACCTTAGCAAACACAGTGGTGAGCTCCTCAAAGACGAGAGGACGTTCGCCTATGACACGATTTAAGATGAGTTTGGCAGATCGAACAACTGATTCCCACAAACCGCCCATGTGCGGACTTGCAGGGGGATTAAAATGCCAAATCACATGCTGATTGATCAAATATTTATGAATCTCGTCATTAGATTGTTTAAAAAAAATTGTTATTTCCTTTAGATAATTGCGCGCACCGACAAAATTTGTGCCACAGTCGCTGTAAATATCGCTGGGTAATCCTCGGCGAGACACAAATCGGTCGAGACATGCCAGAAAAGCTTCAGTGGACAAGTCCGAGACCAATTCCAAATGGACGCATTTGGTAGCAAAACAAACGAATACGCACAAGTAGGACTTGACGGTCTTGGAATTCCGCGTAGGAGATGATTTCAAAAGAAAAGGCCCTGCGAAATCGACGCCTACCTTTTGGTACGGTCGGCATATGGTTACTCGATCTGCAGGCAGATCGCCCATAAACGGTTCTATTGATTTTGGACGCAGTCTGTAGCAGCGATGACATCGAAAAATGCGATGACGAATCACTCTGCGGGCAGATAAAATCCAAAATCGACGTTGTAGTAAATTCATAAGGGAGTTTAGACCAGGATGCAGAAACATCCGATGGTAATGGTCCACTAAAAGATGAGTTACGTGATGTGACTTCGGAAGTAGTAACGGATGCTTGCTTTCATAGCGCAGGTCCGACCTGTGAATTCTACCGCCAACCCTTATTAAGCCTTGTGAATCGAGAAAAGGATTGAGGCGCATGAGAGTACCCTTGACGACTTGGTTCGCACGCAGCAATCGAAGTGCATCTGGAAACTCAGACCTCTGAACCGACGAAACAATGCTGAGCATGCTGTCAGTCAACTCAGAAACCGTGAGAAGTCCAGAGCGACGGTTTGAAGGATGGCGCGTGTTATGGAGAAACCGCTTGCACCAAGCTACTACGTTTCGTAACTTGGGAAACGAACTGACATTCGTCAACAAGGGTAGCTCTTCCACATCGCGAGCTGTGACGAAAGAAGAAGCAGTCGCAGATTTGACACCAGGTAGTTCCGTCTCGGGCACCGGTGAAATGGTTTCAGGCCATGTCGAAGATTCCTCTTCGAGCCATGCTGGGCGCCACCAAAGCGGGTGATTGACCAAATCTGAAGGTGAGACACCACGACTCGCTGAGTCCGCAGGGTTCATGTGGGACGGCACGTGTCGCCAAACAGCATTTGGAACCAGTGCTTGAATTTGTGATACACGATTCCCCTCATAAGTCTGCAACTTATGCGGAGATGTGCCAAGCCAAGACAATACGATGCTGGAATCGGTCCAGGCTACTATAGAGTCCAGTCGGAATTTATCACTATAAATATTAAAGACGTGCTCAAACAACCGAGCTAGGAGAAAGGCTCCGTTGAGTTCCATTTTGGGAATTGTTAATTTCTGTTTTAGAGGCGCTACGCGCGATTTGGCGAGCAGCAGTCGAACCAAGGCGCTACCGTCAGCACCTAAAACACGTAGGTAGACGCAACCAGCGTACCCACGTTCGGAGGCGTCGCTAAAACCGTGAAGCTGAATATCGAGCGGTTGATTAGCGAGCACGCAACGAGGAATAGACACTTTGTTGAGTTGGGGAAAATCTGACATAAAGGCAATCCATGACCTTTGAATGTCGTCTGGAAGAGGATCGTCCCAGCCTGATTCCATTGACCAAAGCTGTTGCAAGAACAACTTGGCAAGGAATGTGACAGGCGTTAAGAAACCGCACGGATCATAAAGTCTCGCGATGTTAGACAATATGCCGCGCTTGGTTAAAATTTTGCTCATCTCTGATACATGACAAACAAAACTATCCGAGTTTGCATTCCATTCGATGCCTAGAACCTTGAAGATGTTGTCGCCTGCTTCGAAACGGTAAGGTGTTTCGCAATAGTCTTCCGGCAGCGATTCCAAAAATACCTTGGAATTGCTGGACCATTTTCTCAGCACAAACCCACCCTGCGAGAGAACGCCAACAAGACCTTTCTGAAGTTCTTTGGCAGAATCTAAGTTAGCAGACCCGGTGACCACATCGTCGACAAACGTATCCTCACGCAAAACCCTGGAGACTTCTGGATATTTCTCAGCATTGAGATGCGCCAACTCATGAAGCACACGAATGGCTTGAAAAGCCGAACTCGAAACACCATAAGTGACGGTTGTAAGCTCAAACTGCTTAAGAGGTTCGTTAGGAGATTCGCGCCAGAAAATTGTTTGGTACCTGCAATCGTCGTCATGCATGCGCAGCTGACGGTACATTTGCTTGACGTCACATGTGAACACAACGAAGTGTAACCGAAAGCGTAAAATAATGTCCTCAACATTTTGCTGTAATATAGGACCAGGCATCAAGATTTGATTCAACGGAATCCCATTGGAGCTGGTGGCCGATGCATCAAAAACAGCTCGTAATTTCGTTGTGCTGCTGTGCTCCTTGAGCACTCCATGATGAGGGATGTAATAACGATCTTTGGTCACAGGACAAGACACTTCACGCATGAGACCAGACTGCTCGTAGTCGCGCATGAACGCTACATACAACTCACGCAATCGTGCGTCTCCTATCAGCCTACGCTCCAAATTGTGAAAACGTTTTAGCGCTGTGTGATGAGAATCACCCAAGGATTGCTGATTGACCTTGAAGGGCAATCGAACAATGAAACGGCCTTGATCATCCCTAGAATAGGTGTTAGCAAAATGTTTTTCACATTGAATGTTCTCAGGATCTTGTATAGGTTGATTGGGTGGCTCTTCAGCTTCCCAAAACCGTGATAATGCAAGATTGAGATCAGAGGTGCAGGCCATCGACACAACACAAAGGGAGTGTGGTGATGCTGCCGGTGCTTTACCCATAATGACCCAGCCGAAAGCAGTAGAGTAGGCAGTAGGCATGTTGTCGCCTAGACTGAATCTCCTACCATCAAAAATTTGGTCATACAATTCAACACCTAAAAGGAGATCAATTTGTCCAGGAACAGTAAAGTTTTTATCAGCTAAAATCAGATTATCACATTGCTTCAGTACCTCTGGATCCACATGGACAGATGGTAACTGACTAGTAATGCGTTTTAAAATAATAAATTCTGAAGCAAGTATTTTTGATTTTGTTTTAATGCTACAAGTTATGACACCTCGAGTCTCATTAGCAGACGAAGCGCCTATGCCTAAAATAGTACCGGATCTGGTACGAGGAAGTCTCAATTTTTGGGCTAAGTTTTCGCTTATGATAGAAACTTGAGAACCACTGTCTATTAAAGCACGAGCAGAATGAAAGTACCCGTCATTGTCTTGAACATTTACAAGGGCAGTGCCTAGAATCATGGTGGATTTTCCATCGAAACCATGCAAGGACTGAGGCTGAACAGTAACCTCGCTGACGTTTGAAGACACTGAACTGATAGGCTTAATAACGCTATGCTGGGATGTGGGTATGTGCAACTTAGTGTGGTGCTTACCACGACACACCTGACATACACTTCTAGAAGTACACTTTTGAATGTGATGTGTGCGCAAACAATTAAAACAAAGTTTATGTTCAATAACAAAAGCCTTACGTTGCATGGGAGTCATGTTATCAAATTTTGAACAATAATAAATTGCATGAGCTTCCTTACAGCATGGGCAAGAACTTAAGTTAATTTTATTGTTATCAATTATGATAAGAGAATTTCCGGCTGAGGGCTTTAAGTGACAACCTGAGACATTGTCAATTATACGCAGTTGATTTTCTAAAAATTTTAATAATGAATTGAAAGTGGGAATGTCAACCGAGTCTATAGTTGATTCAAACTTTGTACGTAATTCCACTGATAACTTTTTAAGCACAATGTGTAGTAAAAGGAAACACCATTGATCGACGTTGAATTTCAGAGATTTCAGGGCTTGTGTGTTTTCTTTTAAGGTATTAACGAATTTGCCAAGCGTCTTGGAATTGACCTGTTTTAAAATTGGCAAGCTCAACAAAGCTTCAACATGTTTATCAGCGATCATTCTTTTGTTTTCATAACGCTCCGTTAAAATTTTGTAAGCAACCTCATAATTGTCCGAAGAGATCACCAAATGTTTCACCAAAGTTAAAGGCTCCCTGTCTAATACACTTAACAAATAATGCATTTTTTCAACTGAATTTAGGTTATTGTTGTTATGAATCAAACTGTTATAAATAGATATAAAGTTGGGCCACTCAATATGTATACCACTAAAATTCGGAAGGTTTTTTTTCGGTAAATGGAAGTCAGTAGATTTCGAACCACCACCGAAACCTGCATTGTCTTTGCATATGACAGAATGCAAAACCTGCACACTATAAAACATATCCTGTAATTGTACGTATTTTGCGTCGAAATCATTCCTTTGCTTCTCATCCGTGTCTAAATTCACTATAATGTTTGTAAAGCTATTGTCTAATGATTGTTTATTAATAGGTAAGTCCTTGTATCGAACAAGAAATCGTTGTTTATCCAACCCTTCAACGCATTTTTCTTGCGATAATTTTGATGATAGGTTATATAAATCCTGAATGTTGCGAACAGCAATGTTAAACTGTACAGTGTACTTTTTAAAATCAGCCATTATTGCTAAAAAACAGTAAAATTATTTGAAGTTCGAAGTTGATTTAGTTTGTTTACAAAAATAATTGCGAGCGAGTTACGAAAAATGACAAGTTACTTTTTCTGAATGACTGAATGAACATTAGTGTTGCCTGTCCTGTCCACTAATGCTGGCGCTACACTATCGCGATAACACGATGTTTTGTCACTAACTTTAAACAAACGTTGAAATAGTGGAATGAGCGAATGAGTGAAATATTAGAATGGAATTTGATGGATGACTAATGCAATATTTGCAATGTTGTACTAACGAAAAAAAAAACGGGATAAAACTCATTATAATAATAAAATAAGATTGGTTCATGGATATTTGGGACGAAGGACCAGCGAAGGGATGTTGAGTAAAAAAAAGAGTTAATTGAGGGATGGAATAATCGACTGACCTTGTAGAATGGCGTCGCTCCTCGGGGTGTTATTTCTTCGATGTTTTTATTGGCGCAACCGATGTTTTGTACGCGCGCGAGTACCGCGGCCGCGGATGATTTGATAGATTGGGTTTAAGATGATTTTCTACCGTTACTGGGATGGAAGCCGCAACGGGGAGCAGCTTGACCACCAGCGAAGCACACGAAGAATCGAATATTCCATATAGGATTGGGTAGGGATAGGAAAGAATGTAATCCTACCTACATATTTTCTTAATATTTATTAATGTCACTGCAAGTGATACAGATCATATTATCTTTACCTAACATACTATATCATCTTCCTTACTTATAATATTCTTGAACAAAAAGGCATGTTACAATATCATTGAACATTTTTGTTTTACAATTTACAATTAAGTATTAGAATTACATTTTTTTTGAACTATCAATTTAAAAAATACGTGCTTCAATGGGTTAGTGGTGGTTTACCATGATTGTGTTATTTAGGTAAACCGCTAATACATATATCTATTTCACGTAAGTACTTAACTGTTTTTAATTTTTAATATTGTCACTTATTATTTGTTTTTATTTATGTATAGTGTGTAATTGAAATTTTAGTAGGTTGTGTTGTAGTTTTTGTATGGATGAATACTTTGAAATTGTTTGATGTTGTCTTATATAAATGTTTCATTTTTTTGTCTTTATGTTTATACATGTTTTAGTGTTACAATTTAGAACTTTTACCTTTTTTTGTTTTTGTTAAGTCTATAAATAATTGTAATATGATAAGTGTACCAAATAAATAAAAAAAATATTATTGTTTTTTTTATATAAATAAGGTAATAAATACCTGACTCGCTATGCAGTTTTAAAATAACCTTAATAACTTATAGCTACAAAACATCAAAGGTAACTCTACGACGAAGAAAGTTAAGAATAAAGAGTAGAAGGACAAATGAAAATTATCACTAGCGGCCGCTCACGGTTTCATCCGCGTGGTTCCCGTTCCCGTGGGAATATCGGGATAAAAAGTATCCTATGTGTTAATCCAGGTTATAAACTATCTGTATGCCGAATTTCATCCAAATCCATTCAGTAGTTTTTACATGAACGAGTAACAAACATCCATCCATACTTACAAGCTTTCGCGTTTAAAATATTAGTAGGATTAGTGCCTACTTATTAAAGAGTGTATTTATTTGTAAAATGTAGATTACTTTTACATTGGTAAATGTTTCTTACAGCTACATGTTTATACAGCAAATGCTGTAACTATGGGAAGAACAAACGCTAGTAATTACAAATTAAAATGCGGTGAACCCATACCTTGTCCCAGATTCGAGCAACACTAGGCACTTGATGCGGGAACTTTGGACAGTCCCTAACCTAAATAAATTGGCCATCTTGTAGGTAACGGCCCCTTCTATTACCGGTTTGGCGTCTCAAATGTTTCCTTGAAGCTTTTCCACGGGAAGTTCTTGTAGGTAGAAACACTACTAAGAAGTACCTTAACTCTTTGGAACCTTTCCACTCCAACTTGCTCGGAAAGATCGTGCTCGTGAAGCCGTTATGTATGAACGCAGAGTTATTGTGAAATGGTGCTAAAGTGTAAAGTTATTTCTAAGACTCTAATCTGTAAGAAAACTTTTAAAGTTAAGTTACGTCAGTGGGAATATTCAATGTCTTCGACGGTTTTAAAACGGACTCGCGAGAAATAATTGATTGGTGTCGAACTTCATTGGACTCCGTCGGATCGTTCGGAAACTTTTTGGATAATCAAAAGTAACTGAAGACTAAAGACTGTTGACTTTCGCTTAATTTCTTTAGCCACGTAATTTTTAATATTTGCATATTTTTTTCTCTAAAATAATAATTAATTTTACAAAGGGTTCTCCAAAGGGTTAGCCAGAAAATAGGCAATGGCGATCGTAGAAGCAGTCTACTGCCATAGTCCACGTTTCTCCAAATCCAAACTGCACATTTGCTCAGCTTGATAGGTAATGAACCCGTCGCCGCTCTATGCTGTTGGATGTATGTGCAGTCTTTAGTCCGTTAGTCGCCTTTTACGACACCCAAGAGTAAAGAGGCGTTGGTAGTATAATATTCTTTTAGTGAGCTGTCATGTACACAAAACCATGTCGGGTAGCGGTGAATGAATACTACCACTCCCTCTCTTCCATTGGGTGACGCAAAAGGCGACTTATGGACTAAAGACTGCACATACTATGAACAAAACCGATGCAGTACTACTTTCAAAAAATTTTGCTTGCACCAGATGACCATAGTTCGTCCCGCCCTTTGTTTAACATTGGCCAATGACGACGGACCGTTTATTTAAGAGAAATAAATTGTTGGCATGTGGTGGTCATACCCCGTTCCGCCTTTTGTTTTCATTGATTAACGACCAACAAAACGTCCCTTTTTTAATAACTTGACTGTCTTCACAATGTTATGATTTTTTAGTTAATAGAGGGATGTTGCAGCAAAAGTTTAAACATATGCGGGCAAGCCGGTACCATAGATTTGACAAATGCAAATGAAAATAGCCATAAAAGGTAGTATACGGCCAAAGACATTAATACTATTTAAATCTCTTTGTATACGGCAGATTTTGTTGATAGCCAACAGCAGAAAAGAGGGGTTGGTAGTATTCTTTCATTAAGCCGCTGTACACGCGGCTCTAGTTAGTTAATTTTAATTTTGTACAAATAGCTAAACACGAATTAAAGATAGCTAGACAACGTAGCAGCTTACGTGTTCGGGACGCAATCTTGCGAGTTCTCTTTTTCTCCCAACGGCGGATGGGTGTCAGTAAATTATTATTCTTAGTCACTTCTTAGCAGTTAGGAACATATCAATATTATAACAATGTTCTCCTATTTAATTACAATATTGCCGTCTGCTCTTTGCACATCCGAATACGACATTGTCAGTTAACGGATACACAGGTAAAAGGGGTGTGGATAAGTAACATTCCCAAGTCAACGTCTGTCAAAGATCACAAGCCCGTTGTATACGTAATACACGCAAACTTGAAATCGAGTTTGTGCGCCGCACGCGCCATTGACTCAAATGTGAAGGGCCATAATCCCCTGAGTGCTGCCGGCGTACATTCGGTGACGACGAATGGAATACGAACGATACTTACTATAACACTCTTCGGGGTTACTTCGTATATAGAACCTTCGATTGTCGACGGCATTTCTTTTTACATACATACATCATTTAACCGCTTCCCGGGTAGGCTTATATGTCTATCAGATACGAGCCTGAGGCACTTCTTGGCAATTCTTTTTTAAACTACTAAGGGCTGATTTTTTCAACCCTCGAATAAAACTTATCCGTCTGATAAAGTCTAACACGATCAAACTAAAGTGTCACCTGTAAAGAAAGAAAAGACGTGATATGACAATACATTACCATTGATTGTCGACGGGTTTTCTTTTCACATACATAGGTACATCATTTAACCGCTTCCCGGGTAGGCATATATGTCTATAGATATGAGCTTAAGGCACTTCTCGGTATATCTTTTTAAACTAGTAAGGGCTGATTTTTTCAATCCTCGGTTATAACTTTTCCGTCTGATAAAATATAACGCGATCAAACTAAAGTGTCCCCTGTAAAGAATGAAGAGATACTTAAACAGACAAATAAGTTTTATCCGACAATTGAAAAGTCGGCCCTAAGGTACCTACTAATCAAGCGAATGACCCGCTGGATGGTAAGCGGTCCGTTTCTTGGAGTTATAGATTAAGACCACAGCTTTGTTTTTGCTAAGACCCGCTATCACACTTCTTGACACTTTTAATAGGTACCTACCATTATTTTCTTTTTAAAATTAAACAGATCAAACGACTATGGGGGTCCCCTGATAGCAAGCAATTATCGCCGCTCATGGATAGCCGCAAAACCAGTGGAGTACAGATGCGTTGTCGGCCTTGAGGAAAGAGTAGGAATGGTGAGGGGAAGGGGGGAGGGGAGAAATGGTCCTTCGATACTTTTACTCTCTACGAAACACAACAGCAACAAGTAGCCTCCGTTTCCAGCAGCAAAGACCATTGCTTTGCTACGGTAATTGCTACGGTAATTGCTACGGTAATTGCTACGATCCTTTCTTGATACTTCTTTTTTCACCGTGTCGCGTAGCGGTGAAAGAATAGGTACTACCACCTCCTCTCTTCCCTTGGGTGTCGTAAAAAGCGACTAACGGACCGCACATAATTCCAACAATAGAGCGGCGATGGACATCCACCTTAAACGCTAAGCACATGTGCAGTGGCTATTTGGTAAAAAGTGGACTAATGGCAGAGGCGGTCCTCATTGCCTGGTCTCTGACTAACCCTTCAAGAATAATAGTCGTGATTATATGTACCTATATGTTTGTATATTACTAATACTTACTATTAAAAAAAATAAACGGAAGCAAACGACTATGCGGATCACCTGGATGGAAAGTAAACACCGCCGCTCATGTGATGGATACCCAGAGGAGGTGCAGAAGACGATTGCGGGCATCCGGCCTACACGTAGTGTAAAGGGGAACTGATAGAATCAGACGACAGCCGATACACGAAGTTTGCCAGACATATTAAGAAAGGTTACCTATTGAAAAGCATAAAGTTATTCGCCATACAATGATAATGCATCATGTTAATGGCCATAATGATCACTTGCCATATGTATTTATAGCATAACTTCATAACGCATAACATAAATGGCCAAAATTTAAAAGGCATAACCATAGAAAAGCACAATATCGATAAGCATAAGTAACAAAAGGCATATTTTTTATTTGCCATAATGTTCAGAAGACATAATATTCAAAAAACATACGTAATAAGAATAACTGACAAAATCCCTAAGTCTTACAGAATAACACTTATCTTATTTACCATATTTTCAAAAAACGTACATTTGGTACATTTGATTTAATATACATTTGATAATTATAATAATCTAGAAATATTAAACTTATTGATATAATGAGCAAACAAGCGTGCAGCATGCAGGCAAACATGCAGCAAGCATGCAGCATGCAGGCAAGCATGCAGCAGGCATGTTTTCTGTCACGGCGGTCCCACGCGAGCTTATCGTCGCAGATGGTTTTCGCTCACCACCGCGGCTTGGGGTTGCTGGCTGGCTTCGCCGGCCAGCCTCAGCCACGGCGGCGAGCGTTAAACCCACCTGCACCTCAGCTCGCGGGCCGCCTCGCCCCTCCGCGCCTACGCGGGCTTGAATTACACTCTAGCGTAGTGCAGACAAGACTACGTGGAGTCGGTTTGCCGCGATTCGTTTCTGTCACTGACTTTTTAAGCACAACCTTACTGCTTAACGTATGTAGGTAAGTATGCATCATTAGAAATAATAGAAAATAAAAAGGACTTTTTTGAATTATGCTTTGTAAAAGTATGTCTAACAAAATTATGAATAATACAATGATGCGTTTTAAAGTATGCTTAATAAAAGTATGACAAACTATTATATAGATTTTAATGATTATGGTTTTTAATAATATGTCTTTCAACGATTCTGCGTTATTATGTGTATGCGTAATAAAAAAATTGCTACAAGCTATTATGCTTTTTGAATTGTATGCCATATGATGTATGTCAATTTAAATTATGGCAATAAACTTTCTGCGTTTCAATGTGTCACCAATAAGAAAATATAGTGCGTTTATACATGACATTAGATATCAGATAATAACTATCGATGTTCGATATAAGGAGTAGGCTTATTTTTCTCGTCTTGCCTTTTCTTCGCATATTTACTTACTCTTTTAGATCAATGTGAAGCCGGAATAAAGTAAACAATTCTTGACGCAAACAAGTAGGTATTATTAGTAACAATATTTTTTTTCAAATCATTCTATAGAACTAACTAAAGAGCCTAACAGGCTGATACTATAACATACTTTGTTTTCCACATTAATTAAAATTAATCACTATTTAATAGAAACTGGGAAACCTTGGGTAACCTTTAAATTGACTTAATAAATCAATATAAAGTAATTAAAAAGTGCACAAAACTTTAGTAACCTCTTTGAAACTCGTTACAAAGTCAATAAATTCATAATGTAGATAGGTACTTAGAATTTGCTCAAATCACAGTTATTTTTATAAATGTAAGGCATTAAAAGGCAATTTCTATCGTTGGCTATAGTTTTCTTTGGAACATTCAATTTCTAATTTGTACTTAGGTATACAAAATGTGTTTATCAATCAGCATAGATAATTTATTACTTAGTTTCAAAATGTACAGACAGTAGTCTTTGCATGTTTCAATTAAATTTAAAAATGTAATTTTTTTGTTTACCTTTACACCAATTACCTAGCCCAAGACAAGTTTCTTTCTAAACTCGTTAACATGGTACCTAAGATAACTGATAAATATGCATAAACATAGAAAAAACACCCAGACCCGAAATCAATTAGGAAAACAGTTTTCTCTAAATTGTATGGACCGGGAATTGAACCCGGGACCTCAAAGATGGCGCGACGCCAAGCCCAGCGTGATAACCACTCGACCACGGAGGTCGTCAAAGGAGAGAAAATACTTTTTTTACATTTTTTTTAATTATACTGCTGACAAAGAATCATACCCCGCACCTGTTGAAATGTCGTTTTGTGACACTACCTATATCACGCGCGTAGCAGGCCCTAAAGGTTTGTGTGACGTCGACCAAACAATGTGGGTACACAAAACTTAACTCACTCAACTTAAAATTTATTTATTCAATAAACCTAATTAATAAGAACTTTGAATAGTCTAAATTTTTTTTAACCTACCACCCATTCAGGGCGTCATTTTTAAGCTGTGGCGAAGAACGGGCGCAAGAAACCACAGCGCACAGATCATACATTCTTATACATACATTTATCATTTTTCATTTACACATCACGCCGGCTTCCCGGAGGGGTAGGCAGAAACCACAGCTTCCCATTGGCTACGTTTTTATATTGTTTTGTTTTGTTTTGCTGGGCTGTGCGTGTCATGTTTACATCTTACTCCAACCAACCCAGCTCCTCCCAAAAAGTAAGCAGCCTTTTCAGACAGCTGCAGGCTTCTGGAAGTGATGCCGGCGATTGGAGAATCCGTGCCCGTTGATCTGCCACGCTTCTGCACTCCATGAGCACGTGTTGTGGCGTTTCTTCTGCCTCCATGCATCCTCTGCACAGAGGGCTGTCAGTCACACCTATGTTAAACAGATGCTTGTTGAGACAGTGACCGGTTACGTACGATAGTGGCTAGGGTTGCCACCTGTACACTAAAATAGAGTATTGTCCTCTTTTTCATGTAGTCGTACTTTATAATCTACGACACACCTATAAATTACGCTAAAATACTATATTTTCGTAAAACTGATTGTTACTGGCTCGTTACTTGTTATGAGTACTTATGAAATAAATAAACGGGTATCCACAGCCACAAAATATTGATTGCAAAGAGGCTGAAAGAATATGTTCAAGAATGACAAATATTTGTTAAATCAACGACCGAGGCGCTTCAAACGCGCCGACTTACTATGTGAACTAGGACGTTACTATGTGTTTTCGACAAAAGTCACTTTTACAACTTTTTTATCCTTGCTCGTACAGCGGTTATTATTTCATAAATAGGTACAATACTTTTTTATATTATAACGTTTTCGGCTCCAAAACCAATGAAAAATCTCGGTGTATATTTTAGCGTTTTATTAACGCTTAAATATACCTACTTAAGTAATTTTTTTAAACACTGAAAAATTATTACATCAACATTAATTTATAAACGCAGCTTCATCTTAATTGTATGTTCAAATATTTGTAAAAAAATTTCTTTCGGATCTCAGAGGTCTTCTAATATTTGATGAAGCAATTTTGACTAAAAAACGTAAGCATCAAGCACTGACAACGAATTTCGACGGGTGAAAACCAGACCTCGTTAGCCAAGTGGTTAGTCGCCTTTTGCGACACCCAAGGGAAGAGAGGGGGTGGTAGTATTCTTCACCGCCATGCGACACGGTTATGTTTAACTACTGCTTAAAGTGTTTACAAAGGCCGTCAGTGCGTACGCTTCTATGGCCTTTAATTTTAATACATCTAGTACCTTTCACACGCAAGCACCAGGGAATTTATCATTGATTCTGATTCTGTGCAGAATACTACCACCAGACAAATAAATAGCAAATAATTATAACTCTATACTGGCACACCTCGCTAGCCGAAGGGCTAAGCGAATTCTTGGCGGGAAAGTGAAGCGTCATGTCTGTAGTTTTGTCTTATTTTCAAAAATTTGTGTATTGTCGAATATTAATGTGAGATAATAGTGGATTATTAACCGTTAAGTGTTCGTGAACGTGCCTACACTCGAGTGTTGGCAAATAAAACAAAACAGTGCAACATCACTTTTCAAATTTTATTCTCTCAAGAAGTCCGTGTGAGGTTCAGTAAAGTCCCACATCTTTACTGGAGCTCAAGGGATTTGGGGGGAATATCATTTAGCTTAATATCATCACTCATTATCATTATCATCTTCTAAGCATAATAAATGAACTCTTTTATTTCCACTGAAGGACTAGTATCCATGGTGAAGAAACAAATTATCAAAAAAAAGAAGGACACAGCGTTCGGCCCGATAAGCGGAGGTACCGAATTCAATACCAGGTCGGGCCAAGTGCGTTTCGTATTTTTCGATGCATATTTTTATAAAATATTTTAATAACAATCATAGTAGGTATGTAGGCCTAAACATGCTGATATAAAGAACGGAGAAAAGGAAAATAAACTTCGGCCATTAAATAAAATACCCTTAGCCAGTTAACTCGGCATCCTTTTGTAATTCTCCGCGCGTCATTGATTCGAAAGGGTTTCGATAACATAAATCCTTTGTGTACCACGCGAGGGACACGCGGGGATAAATCATGTCGGACCTCTTTAAAGTATTCCAGCAGCGCCGAAAATTTGTTTAGGATAAACCTGTTAGCATCTTGTCCTGGCTTCTTCAGATAGAGAATAAATACTAAGGGTATGTTAGCATTGAAATAAAATGATTTTTATGAACGTACTCGCGCTTATTTTATTTGGAAAATGTTGAAACCATTTTCACTAGAAGGCTCTGTCCAGCCCGTGCAAGTTTATCAACACTCTCTCTCTGCCTTACTCTTACTCTTGGCAGGGTTCGGGAGAAGGGAGGGGGCGAAAATTTTATTTGTATCATTCTTTTATAATAAAAATAAATAAGGGTGCCTGATAATTTGCGCTATTTAATTAACACGTTGTATAGTGGATGTGGATGCAACGCGATTCCAGGTGACGACGCAGCAGGCCTAGTAGGAGATGGCGGGACGAGCTTGACTCCTACTGCAAAGACTGGCCATCAAGGGCCCTTAATCGCGAAGAGTGGACAAGGGAAGGGAGGCCTTTGACCATGACTATACCCTTTGACCATGGCTGAAATAACATACATAATATAATCACGACTATTAACCCCGAAGGGTTAGTCAAAGACTAGGCAATGAGGACTGCAAAAGCAGTCCTCTGCCATAGTCCACTTTTCACCAAATAGCGATTGCACATGTGCTCAACGTGACAGGTGGTGAGCCCATCGCCGCTTTATGCTGTTGGATATATGTGCAGTCTTTAGTCCGTTAGTCGCCTTTTACGTCACACAAGGGAAGAGAAGGGGTGGTAGTATTCTATCACCGCTACGCGACACGGTTATACGGCTGAAATAATAATAATAATAATAATAATAATAATAATAATAATAATAATAATAATAATAAAAATAATAATAGTAAAATGTAAGAAAACACACATGACGACATTACGAGTAATGATCAAGGAAAATTAAGTTAAAGTGCCCAAGGTAAATTACAAAATAGACTCCAAAGAAAGAATTTTGTATTGCCGCACGTTAACACCTACTAAAAATGAAACAAAGTCATGTGGCACTGCATTCGACGTCCCTTATCTCTACCTGGCCCGTTATCTCCTCACCTGGCCCCATTTCTCCTCAGATTGTGCTACAAATTCGTTTATGTTGTACATAAAGTAACAAGAGCCAGATTACGAGCAACCATCAGCGATATAGTTTTCGATGTGCCTTGCAGCGCTTGCAAAAATGTTGGAGTTAAGATAAATTTCTATCTGCCGTGTTTGTTATGAGAAGAGGGGAGCGCGTTGTTATGTAATATGTACCTATGTATGTGTATAATAATAATGTGTGAATGTGTTTTTTTCTGTTGTTTCTTTTTATATACTGTTTCATTAGTTAATACCTATTATAGCTTGAGTGTTAATATAACATTTGCGAACACTAGACATTGAGTGTTATGTACCTACGCCGTTAATTTGGTACACATCAGACTGTTTTTGTTACATTATTGTGTTAATATTTTTTTTATAAATATGTATCATGTGGTGTTCTAATATATAAATACATATGGCGCAGCGGTCTGGTCGCGGTTCGTGACCGGCTAGCGCGTTCGGCTTGCGATCTTGCTCGCTAAGCAACTTTTCCAATGCCGGGTCGCTGGATGGGTGACCAAAGCTAAACATCTTCGGTAGGCACGTTAAGCCGTTGGTCTCGGTTGTTGTCGTAAGGTGACAGTCGTTAAAACCCACCAACCCGCATTGGGCTAACGGGGTGTATTATGGACCGTCTTATATTGTCCACGTGGTAGGCCTGTGCCCAGCAGTGGGAGGTTTATAGGCTGATGATGATGATGAATGATTCTAAAAACCATCCCGATCCTGAACTACTTATGATATAAGTCTTTTGTATATACACAAAACTTATATTTTAAACTCAAGTTGAGCAACAGTTAGTAATCGAGATCTTTTTTTTATTTTCAGACCTCATTTTTAGTCGTTTAAAAGAAATTAAAGTTGAGTTCCACAAATGAAACTAAACAACTTTCCCTAAGAAACCTATGTGCAAAAAGAACTCGAACTTTGAACTCCCATACAAAACTGGCCGATCAGCTGACGACAATAGTGTATGGGAGGTCGAAATTTTTTTGTCATTTTTGTACATAGGTTTCTTGAGGAAAGTTGTTCAGTTTCATGGTAGGAACTCACCCTTATTTTCTTTTTAAACGGCTAAAAAATGAGGTTGTATATAGGTAACAAATATTAATAAGTAAGTAATGTTATTCTGGATTATGTGAACAATATGAGGGAGGTTGTTAATATTTTACAAATAACCTCATCAGGCTCCTGTTGCTGTACTTACTTAGTTACATAATTGAATCGTAATTAGCATATAGCAGCAGAGTCATAGTTTGAGATTTCATCACTGTAAGCTAAAAAATATTTTTATTACTAAGAGATTATAGGCATACATGTTTTGCTAAGAAGGTTATAGGCACTTTAACTACGACAGTTTAATGGAAGTGAATTATTTAATTTCTTAACTGAAGTCATTATCAGTAAATAATTGTTTTCTAAGGTTTTTCGTTCATAAACCGTGTCGCGCAGCGGTGAAAGAATACTACCACCCCCTCTCTTCCCTTGGGTGTCGTAAAAGGCGACTA
Source organism: Scoparia ambigualis (assembly GCA_963921215.1). Classification (NCBI taxonomy): domain Eukaryota; kingdom Metazoa; phylum Arthropoda; class Insecta; order Lepidoptera; family Crambidae; genus Scoparia; species Scoparia ambigualis. The sequence goes on along the minus strand of OY992502.1, from coordinate 8,052,460 downwards.
ACGGACTAAAGTCTGCACATACATCCAACAGCATAGAGCGACGATGGGCTCTCCACCTGTCACGCTGATCACATGTGCAGTCGCTATTTGGTGAAAAAAGACTGCTTTTGCTGTCCTCATTACCTAGTCTCTGACCCCTTCGGGGGTAATAGTCGTAATTATATGTAATGTAGGGTTTCTAAAGTTTACGCGAACACTACACACTAAAATTAAACACTTTATTACAGATAAAGTTCGCGTTCAATCATCCGTATTATAACACTACGTACCTATTAGTGTCTTGCTATCTTGTATTATTTGTATAAGATACATACATTGCAAACATTGTATAAGATACCTATCGCCGTTTCCTAAGGTTCAGGAAAAAGCAATAACAGACTTAGTACCTATCATTATTTTACGACAAAGTTTAAGTATCACCCATTTTGAAATACGGTTATGTGCAACTTTAAATGTGTCTCTTCCTTTATATCTACAATATTTACACACGCCTTCGAGTAACAGGTATCACGCCATAAAACGCCATTTACGATCTACAGGTGTCAGCATTGTTCACTGGCGAGCAACAATGTCCCTTTGTGCCGAACTTGTACAACAACAAACAAAGGTTCAGGCATTCATCATCATTTATCATGTCGATTGGTGGCTGAACTTCAACGGGTGGGTGTACGTGCCCGCCGATCGTCATTTGTCATTCTTGCCGCTCACCCCTCTGATTACTTCACGACGAGACGCTGTCGAAAAATGGAAGCAACACGAATGTGTTATGTTACAGCCGCGAGACGTATTTAAAAATATTAAAGCAATACGATTGTGTTATGTTACAGCCGCGTGGCGTATTCAAAAAAATTAAAGCAATACGATTGTGTTACGTTACAGCCGCGTGACGTATTCAAAAAAATTAAAGCAATACGATTGTGTTATGTTACAGCCGCGTGGCGTATTCAAAAAAATTAAAGCAATACGATTGTGTTATGTTACAGCCGCGTAAGTCGCGTGACGTATTCAAAAAAAATAAAGCAATACGATTGTGTTATGTCACAGCCGCGTGACGTATTCAATAAAAATAAAGCAATACGATTGTGTTATGTTACAGCCGCGTGAGTCGCGTGACGTATTCAAAAAAAAAAGCAATACGATTATGTTTGGTTGCGGCCGTGTGACGTATTCAAAAAAACCGACCAAGTGCGAGTCGGACTCGTGCAAGAAGGATTCCGTACTATTATCTTTACAACATTAGACCCTATTTTTTTAGTTTCACCTGACCCGGTGTCTGTCTGTAACCACGCAGTCTGTAACCAAATCTTGCAGTTAATTTGGACCCACTTTGTGATTTCCGATAGAGCTGAAATTTTGTATGCGTATGTAAATCGGGTAAAATTAAGTAGGTAATTATTTTTATAGTAAATATTAATCTGAATATTCAACGTCACGTTATAGATTAGAAATTTAAGTGAATTTCGAGGTTATTTTTTAAATTAGACAACAGAAATACTAGCTGCCCTACTCCTGTAGGTCATGTGATAGGTTAGAAATCGCTTCGCGATTGTCTTACATTTAAAATGACAGAAAGTAATACTAGCTTCTATTTAGAAAGAAAGAAATACTAGCTTCTAATCTAGGTTTGTATACCATTGACAATTAGGAGTACATGAAATTCGGCGATCCAATTTAGACCCGAAAAAAACTGCACAAAATTACGTTTGTGGTATGGGAGACCCCCTTAATTTATTTAATTATAATTTAATTATTTATTTTTGTGTGAATACACAACTAAATAAACTGTGAATACTTCATACGTCTACCTGTTGCCATTATTCATTTCGAGCAAAAAACGGCCAAAAAGTCACGTTAGTTGAATGGGAGCCCCCCTTAAATATTTATTTTATTCTGTTATTAGTTAACAGAAATACACCATGTGTGAAAATTTCAACCGTCTAACTATCATGGCTAATGAGATACAGCCTGGTGACAGACAACAGTATAATATTTCTTACTAGCGAAACTTCGTCCGCGTGGACCCCGTACCCCTGTAACGTATTTCCTAAAAAAATATTTGATACAAACCTCTTCCTAATATTTACAAACACAACAAAAAAAGAATTAGCCAAATAGGTGAAGCCATTCGAAAGTAATGCGCGTGCAAATATTTATAAAACCTTATTTTGTGCAAAAATGACAAAAAACTTACAAATACAAAACTGTCCGATCCTGACGACAATCGTATGGGAGGTCAACATTTTTTTGGCATTTTTGCACATAGGTTTCTTGGGGAAAGTTGTTCAGTTTCATGGGTGGAACTCACCCTTAATTTCTTTTAAACGACTAAAAAATGAGGAAGTATAGATTTAAGGTACCGATGCATTATTCTCTACTCCTAATTGAGTTTCAAATCAACTTGTTGTTTGTGATTGGGAATACGTCAATATGCTAATTATAAATAAATACTTCATTTTATTTTGAAACATACTTTTGATAAAGTACGTCATAATTTACATGCTACAACATTGCATTCAAACAATCGCATGCGGTGTAACATTGTAGGCAAACAATTTTAAAACAAACACCTATGTTGTCATCAAAACCAGCCGCATCATTAAACAACCAAATCATTTCGTTCGCTAATTAAAGTGGGACTCATGGTAATTGATTAATTAATTAGTAAACTATAGTATGCTTATACCATGATATACGGGGTGCGTAGTTACCTTCACACGCCATTTCAAAAGTACTGTACCGATATTACTGTATGATTGTTAGATATACTGATTGCTTACGCGGGCTTGAATTACACTCTAGGGTAGGGTAGATGACTACGTGGAGTCGCATTTTGCCGCGATTCGTTTCTGTCACTAACTTTTGTAGCACAACCCTATATACCGAAAACACAACACAATTAACATTTTAAGACAATATTTGAAATCAATTTTAGAACTTTGTTTGTATTTTGTATTTTCGATGTGAAGTGAAGTAAAATTTTGTGTAACGACTATTTTGCAAATGGAAATTTACGTGAAAACAAAATTATTGGTAATAAACATCGGTCTAACAGTATATCGATGAAATAAAAAAAAATCTGAAAAGAATTACGATGAAGTGAGTTTAATGACAAAAACTAATTCAAGAAAATGAAAATACCACGTAGGTAACGAGATTCGCGGATTTTTTAATTCAATATTGAATTAAAACTTCTGTGAATAGCGTTATGAGAAATGATTTTCGATGTAATTAATTGAGATAAAGTGATGGGTTCCCGTAAGAGTCCCCGCAGACTGCAAACTTTATATCGGCCGATAGTTTGGTTGGCTTTTTAATCAGTATGTGAAGATGTGCGTATTTACATACTTCCTCACACTGATTATAAAGCCAACCAAACTATCGCCCGATATAAAGTTTGCAGTCTGCGGGGGCTCTAAGGGATAAACTGTGAATTTTGAGAAAAATATGAGAAAATTTTTCGATTTGTGAATATTAGTAGGTTGTAGGTGGTAGTACCTAATACAAATAGTACCTATTCCCGCCCCGTTGGGCAAAAGCTTCCACCATAGAAATAAATTGGCTGGGTCAGTAGTTAGTTGTCGCAAAACCAGGCACCAAAATATTATCTTCAACAACTTGCCCAGACTTTGACCAGAGCGGAACTCAGGACCAACAGCTCGGCCAAGGCATGGATTTAAAATTATTATGTTCTTTTTTCTAATTTAAAATCATATTTACATTGTAAATCTTGTACATTCTACATTGTTTTTCAATGAAGCGATCTAAACTGGTAGGTAATGTAGGTATTATTGTAATACAATAGAACTTAGAAACAGAGTACGACGTAAAGATATGATTAGGAATAGGAGCACTTAAAAACAGAATGTTGAAACAAAGAGAAGTAATTTACTTTTCTCAATAAAACTCTTAACGTGTTTTCTAAACGAATTACACACACCCACGCCCGCTTTGGTATTCTCAAACACGTTCCGTGTGAAAAGATCTCGATTTTAATACATCTGTCCCTCCAAAATTGTAGGCTTAGAGAGAGACAAAACATAATTCCATGTGAAATATACCTAATATGACTGTAAGCCTTTAAGAATTAGGCGAGGGTTACACGACGGACCTACCCACGCTAGCTCCTCTTTTTATTACCTATTTTAAAATAATTTATGTAGTCACAAATTTTACTACTAGCTCCATCTGTTTATGGAATCCTTAACTATATGGTAAAACAGTGGACATTAATGCAACTTGCAACCTCAACAAAGTGCTTTTAGCTTCCACTAAAGTTCACTCCATTGTGTGCAGATGGCGCTGCACAGAAGCTTTAATGAAAGCTTAGCTTTTTACAACTTTACTGTGTTTTGATTTTACATTTTGAAAAATGTAAAGACATAAAATGCAAATATAAAAATAGCTACGGTGTAAAATATATTTAGTTTACGGCCAAATTGCTTTGCATAGGTACTAGAATTAGAAATTTGACTTAGAGAAGCTTCATTTTATGTCAATTTTTTAGTCTACTGGTTAACAATATACAATACATTGATTGATTTATCAACGGAATAGATAAAACTGCTCTGTAGATTTATCTATTTCTGCCGTTATTGAATGTTAAATTTTCTAGACAAAGTCTACCGCAGGAAGGTGAAAAATGCTGAATAAACACGTAAGGTATCATCTTTGTTGACCTTATACATAAAATACGCTATGAGATATAATTCTTTTCTTTTTTTGTATTAAGTTCAATTCATTTGGATAAGCACATTTCGTTCGATTTTCAGTGTCACCACAACACAAATAGTCATCGGTGACTTCAATTAACAGTGGGAGCGAACAAACGCTATCACATTTGTGATCATAGTAAGAGAAAAATATTCCTCTTACTTACTGTGGCAGTAAGCTCAATGATGGTAGTATTAAATTCATAACGACACGTGTCGTGAGAAGGGTTGCCAGGGGACTTTTCCACTAACACGTTCGTTTGAAACTTGGTTTATTTGGTTAGACAATTTACGGACAAACGGCTAATTCATTGAAACTAGAAACTGAGTCTGGTTCTGGTATAAGCATCTCGATTACTTCAGGGCTGAATTGTTTTCTATTTAACCCCTTGAGGATCGTAAAACCAGACACAATTAAAAATCAATTGTTTCGCGACCGCTGGCGGTCTTATGATCCTTGACTTATTAAACTAGGAAGTGGTCTCAGGCTAGTAATGATGGGATCTGAAGAAATGAATTATCTGTGAATTCCTTTTTGTACTGTAACTTTATTGGCCTACAATACCTTGGTGAAGAAGGTATGGGGTTTTATCATACAACTATATTTTGACCATCTTTTTCACATACTAATCGCAAAGGAACCAATTAATTAAATTATCGTCACTCGCTTCAGATAGAAATTTTTGCATTTTGGTATAAACTCAAACTCACACTTTTTGTATTGGCACCTCGACTTCACATCAGATATTGAAATTGCCTCAGGATAGCACTCCTGTTTCGCTTTTTTTTATTTTTTTGAATTTAGGAAATACGTCCATGGCATAATTTCTAATAATATTATTTTGTTTCCTTGATAATTGAGCCTTGATCAGTAAAGAAAGCGCTTGTTCAGAGATAAATGACGGTTTTTATTTGATTTTACTTCTGCTATATCAATTTTCAATAGGTCATTTATTACACTCGCCTCTTTCCGTTTCCCACTAGCCCTGAATTTCATTTGAGCGGCATAAGCCAACTTCTCAGACGAATGCGAATCCCGCAGTTCTGCTGCTTTTCTACGCTTATAACGTTCACTACTAGGGCATGGAACACTTGAAAGTTCTGTCAAAATTGGTTACGCGGTTAATAATTATTTATATTGTTTCATTGGCACTGATATCACAATCAAATAGGTATTAAAAATAGTCTCAAATATCTCTCTTAGTCACAGCTTATACTATGAATACGAACGAATTGTTAAAACAAAATCAAATGAAAATGAAGGTACCGTAAAAACGAATTATTTTGATATAAACCAAAATATAGGCGCAAGTCAAGTCCATCAATCAGGCAGATCGCGTTTGTTGGAAAATCGAACGAAGAAAACACAACGCGTTCAAACTTGCGTCGTTGAGCGATGATTTTATTTTGTTACATAAGTAACTTGCAGCTGAAAAAGCCCTTTCTGATTCAACGCTTGTGGAAGGAATGCTTAATAGTAGAGGATACGAGTATACAACGACCTTCACCGAGCGGTTAATGGATGAAAAGTATTTTATATCAAATTTAATGTGTTAAAAAATATATCGCGAGTGGGTTGGCTGAAAAATTTCAGTCCAGTATATGATTAATCAAATATTTAAAAATATTTTTTTTAAATATTGCACTTGTTTCGATAATAGATAAAATTACATCGGTACCAATCGAAAGTATGAAGCCTATAGAATATGCAAACGTTAGGTTGACTATTTTTTTCCTGTCATAACATTGGGTAGGCAGGTGTAAACAGGCAAGTCAATATAAGTAATTTGCAACAGTCTGGTTAAATAAATAAAATTTATGTTTACATAAAGATAAGCTCATTACAAACACACACACACCAAAATAGTGCTACGTAAAAAAAAAAATTTTTTTTAATATTATATTAATCATTAATAGTACTGGACTGAAATTTTTCAGCCAACCCACTCGCGATATATTATTTAACATATTAAATTTGATATAAAATAGTTTTCATCCATTAACCTTCTCGGTGAAGGTCGTTCTATACTCGGATCTTAGACTATAAGAGGTACTTATTTAAAAAAACATATATATACTCATCTGCAGTATGAACAACACTATCAATCATATTTCTGCATAGTCTTTAAACCCTCATACGAAAATAGATCACTTTTTTTGAAATACCGAAATAACTATATTTTATTCTCAAATAACGGTATCAAAATACCGAAAAAACACCGCGGTATTTCGATATATCGGTATACCATATCCATGCCCTATTCACTACTGCTTTGAAAGTCTATTGTGGGTCGTCCACCTTTAGTCTTTTGATATAATGTAAATTGCCTAATATTGTCTAACCAAGATTTTTCAGCCTGTAAATATCTGTCTTTGTTTCTGCCACTTCTGTCCCATTTGAAGGAAAACTGGCTTTTAAATTTCCGTAATTCCAGAGCAATTCTATTCAGGAATTCCTTAGGACAGTTAAGGTAGGACCGCACTAGGCGGAACTGCACCGCAGCGGAACTGAGCGATGGAATTATAGGAGACGCGGAGTTCTTCTGCAGTGTAGTTCCGTTGCCGCTTAGTGCGTGTTGTCTCATATAATTTCGTGTCGTTCAGTTCCGCTGCGGTGCAGTTCCGCCTTTAGTCTTATCAATAAAGGAACTTGTCTTTGATTGCTTTATATTTACTTTGGAATAAAATGTCGCATAATAAACGATTTTGTAGATGTATGTACTGATTACCTGAAGCAAATCCCACACAAACTTTATAGTTAAAGTATCACAGTGTTTTCTAAAACTAATTCACATATTAAATTCTAAATTGTTTAATAATTTTCCCGACAAAAATAAGATGACGTTTGATAAACAAGTCATATCAATTATAAAAAAAAACAATTTATAAAATTATTCGCAAATTTCTTTCTCCATCTATTATTGTTACATGAAGCTCGAAATGTAACCATTGTAATAGACATGATCACAAAAAAAGAACATTGCGAAACTAAATATTCTTTATTAAAATTACCGATAGTTGAAAAAAATTGCAGCCACGTTAGCTAGCTCAGCAAAGTTGTACCTATAGCAAATGAATCAAAGTTTATATTATAAATAAATTATACATACCATGATCAATTGACATTGTAACGGTTTATTCCAAATATTTACTGCACAATAAAAACATAAAACAAAATATAGCATACGTGCCCGTAATCAGCGTATGAAGCTAACTTTAATGTTCTATGTCACAGAAACGGTAGCACGCATTGAGTCAAATATCAGCTAATGAGATGTGCCATACCCTCATGTTTAGAATAGTGCTATTTTTTTGGTAAATACCCTCATCCTAGAATTTGAGTTCTGACCAGCACATTGTATAGAAGGGTCCCAGTGGCGGCCCCACGCGAGCTTATCGCTCACCAGTGAGCGTTAAACCCACCTGCTCCTCAGCTCGCGGGCCGCCTCGCCTCTCCGCGCCTAGGCGGGCTTAAATTACAATCTAGCGTACGGCAGACAAGACTACGTGGACCGGTTTTGCCGCGATTCGTTTCTGTCACTGACTTTTTGTAGCACAACCTTACCGAAAACACAAAGTATTAACTTTTTAAGAGATTTTAGTTTATTTACCTAATTATATGAATACATACCTAGATGAAAAACAAAAAAGAACGAAAATCTGGGTATGTTATTTTAGTACTTCGAATTTTAATACTTTTAGATAAAAAATTTATTGTAAGCAAAACATCTTCCAAAAGAAAAAAAAAGTTGTTTTGATAATCGGCTAAGTAATAGTTTTTTTTTTACTTTACTACTAGTAAGCGCTTGGCCTTCATCTCACCTGATGGTAAGTGACGATAAGGCCGAAGGTGGAAGCGCGCTTCACCCAGAATCCTCAAGCACTGAGGAACTGGCTATCTTAACTCAAACTGTCGGAACACAACAATGCTATATAAACATCGTTGTTATGGCGACAGACTTAGATAAGATGGTGGTAGCTAGCCAGGCGGACTTAACAGCCCTACTACCAACCAAACCGAGCACACAAAGATGTACCCCCCGCTGGGAATCGAACCCGACCGAAGCTACCGGTTTCAGACCCCCTCTGGGTCTGAAACCGGTAGCTTAGCCACTAGACCACAGAAGCGATTACTTACGATTATTTTTTTGGAAAATGAAACGTATGTATGATATTATTATGCTTATGGATAAATAAAATTATGTAAAAGCAACAATCTGGTATTTAAAACTTCGTCATACCGTTTTCGAATAAGGTACTTGCACATACGAAGGCCCGGTCTCTACGAAGACCCACTTGAAAATCGCGCACTTGCCAACTGCCTAAAACATTCGAAATTTCGCGCCCACATTCACCTTGGCCTTATTGTAATATATGTGCAAAAATCCGTAGTATTGCCTGGGCCTACAAAGGGGCCTATGGGCTTTACTAAATCTTTTAAAATTAAAATGCGCTTAGATTGTAAATACTTAAGAAAGTACTTAAGTAAGTATAATAATAAATTTTTATTTCAGACCATTTTGATCCATAGCTTTATTAGTAAATGTTAGTGACAATTGGGCTTAATCCTATGTTAGTGTTGTTAGCATATTAATTATGTACTATTTCTTAAGCCCCGTTGCAATCTCTACCCAGTATCTTTGAATGGGGCAGTCCTGTCTAGCAGCAATCATCTTAAGGATACTTTTGCTGCTCTTACGTAAACGCTGCAGTAGAGAAGCCGCTTTTTTGCGCATAATAGCATGAAACCCGTCTGTGCGAGTAGGGTTGCCAGGTCCTAAGATGAAAAAGCCGGACTCAGCGCTGTATTAGGCCGGACATTTTGCCCTAAAAGCCGAACTGGTGTTTGTGGAAAGCCCAATACACTAGTATTTTGTATAGGTAGGTATTTAGCATTTGCACCTACTTTATCGAGAACATCGTTCTTCTTAGAGATCATTTCATAAAATTCTTTGCATGTTATTTAAAAACATCATATTTGCAATATTATATGTGTCTGTAGTTTATTGCGTTCCTTTGTCCACTGGGAGTTTATTAAGGGCCCTAATTACATCTCGACTGTGATTTTTGCGTAACATGCCTATTTTCGCATTTTGTATTAATTTTGCAGTTGTATTTATATTTTTATCGAAATAGAATAATAAATTCATGCTTAATATTACAAATCTTCACTTAGCGAGAATAAGCTGAGTTGGGACGGACAGCGCATCGCATTTTGTAGTAATTTTGGAGTTGTATTTATTGTTTTTATCGAAATAGGATAATAAATTAATTATAAAATCTTTTTCCCTCATGAAGTAACATTTACCTGGTATAAATATTGCTCACTAATATAATCGTAGATAGGAGAAATTCACAGTTAACTTAAAGTGATTTGCGATTTTTTTTGGTTTAGATTAAGAGATTTTTTCTATACAAAATCAATGATATCAAAAAATTTCGAGGCCACTACAAACTATACGACTATATAAGAGATAACATTCCAATTTTTTTATTTCATTTGTTTAGAACAGTAGTTTTAAATCTAGGAGCTCAAAAAAGTGCCTTCGCGCATTTTATGAAAATCTTTCTCTTCAATTTTGGGTTTAATAAAAACTTAAACAAAATTTACAAAAAGCGAGGCCGTTACGAACTATGCCAATAGCTATTCTACACTACTGAGTAAGTCAAAATTGTTAATGCATTTTTGTTTCTGAGATTAAGAACGTCAAAATTAGCCATTTTACGCAAAAATCACTGTCGAGATGTAATAGGCCTGTTATAGAGACAACTCTTTCGACGTTGTAGTTGTGGCGTGGAACCGCAAAATAATATTCTGCCTATTTAAGTAATTCGGAATAAAATTCTTTATTATGAGATGATTTGAAATAAGCAGTCCACTTTTGATGTGCCAATAGCTTCTTAAAATCACGATGTTACAAAAAAGCCTAACAAAAGCCGGACAGGCCGGATACGTAAATATTTGGCCGGACACGACCGTAAAAAGCCAAACATGTCCGGCTAAAGCCGGACACCTGGCAACCCTATGTGCGAGAGTCAGCAAACATTTTTGAAGCGCTACAGCGACACGGTAGCCCCAACAGCATCCTGAAGGCGTTGTTGTATTGTACACGCAGAATGTTATAGGCTCGCCGCGAATACGTCACTTACAGTCCACTCGCATAAAATGACTGGCAGAACGCTTTAAACAAAGTCACTTTTACGTCTGTATTGCATCGAGTGAATCTGCGGGCAAGCATATTAGCCCTCACCGCCAACGCCCTGCGTTCCCTCTCTATGTTATCATCATTCCTTAGGTCTTCCGTGACAACATGTCCTAGATATTTAAACCTCGGCATCACCTCTAATACAACACCATTGAGATGTACGGGCGGTATCAGCCGAGGCCGCTGTTTAGGTGATTTGAACACAAGTATTTTAATCTTTGTACAGTTGTATTTTAGGCCACCTTCACGTAAGATTCACAGGTAGCTAGTAATATTCTTAACCCTGCTATCGATGGACTGAGCAACACCATATCGTCTGCGTAGCTTAGGTTATTGATACAGGTACCATCAATATGACGGCAAACATGTGTATTGCTCAGTTCCTCGACAAGCTGGTTTACATAAAAGTTAAACAAAAGAGGTGAGCTCAATCCCCCCTGCCTGACACCGCACTCCAACCCGTATTCGTCCGACAGGGTACCGACGACCCATCTTACCTGGTTCTTCTGGTTAGCATACCAGTACATATGAAGGGACGTGCACTCAGCCGGCACACCCGCATCACCCAACTTGCCCCATAGCAAATCGTACGCGACCAAGTCGAATGCTTTTGACAAGTCGAGGAAACACGCCTATACCGGCGTTTTCCTAGCGGTGTAGTACTTTACCGTATGTTTTAGACTTAGGATTGCGCTTTCCGTTGACACTCCCTACCTAAATCCAAACTGAGCGTCATGTATGTCAACATATTCAGAGAGGCAACCATTTAACACACTGTCAAACACCTTGGCCGCGGTAGTAGCAAGCGAGATGGGCTGATAGTTACTCATATCAGACGTGTCACCCGTTTTATTTTTAATTATCGGTACCACATAAATAAAACAAAATTGGTTTGTTTAGTTTATTTCTTTTTTTTTAATATTTTAAATTAGACACAACGTGTAACTAGGTGATTTGAACTAGCATTTCATATTTTGTACACTTATTAATGAGAATTTTAGTATTAACTAATATTAGTTTTTCTTTTATTAGATCATGGATCTACATCCACAACCAAAGAAAAAAAGAGACCATTGGACTGAAGGGGATTTTTAAATTAAAAAGTTGTTCCTAAAGCTAAAGAAAAAAATGAATTATTCTGTAGCTTTAGTAAGGCCCACTTAAAATTTGAGTGGCAAATGAGTACTGAATATTTAGATTCTTGAATGAATAGTGTCTAGAGTTTCGGTTTTATCATCATAAATAATTGTTTTTTTATTGATTTAGAGCAGAATTTAACTTTTATGAATATTTTGGTTTTTCGTACATGGGTCAAGGCCCAGTGTGCAATTTTTTATTATGTTGAATAACTTATATTTGAAACTGTATAACGTGAGTTGTTAATAATTTTTTAGGAATATTAGGTAGATTTTAAGTAACAGTTAGTCATAAACGAGCCTTAGTAAGGGACTGTGCTTTTAACTAGGCCCACTACAGTGTTTTTAAAAAAACCTTGCTTTATATAGTTTTATGTAAGAAAATTTTAATTTTTTGTTTATTTTTAGAAGGATAATTAAACATTACATCATTAAACACTTGACCGTCATTAGAAGCTTATAATATTGAGATAGGCATATCCGTTTCCCGTCGTATTTTCCTTCTCTTTCTTCCGGTATATCGCTGTCTCTCTCGCTCATCCCACTCAGTGGCGTCACCAGGTGGCGCGGTGGGGGAACCAGGATTTCACCCCCGTGCCCATTTGTTCATCATTGGCGTGAAATTTCCCGTCGGCGTAACTTGTGCACTACATAGTGATCAAGTGACAAAGAAATAGAATCATTTTTATTTAAACTGCAACACAGTTCTCGTGAGTTTCTACAATACACGTAAGTACTTAGAATAGTTTCTTAACATAACGGTGTTACCGTTCGCTGAATTTATAATTTAATCTTATCTGGTATATCAAACTTTTTATTTTAGATAGATAGATAGATAGATAAACATTATTGACCAAAAAACAAGGTTAACAAATAGCACAGCACAAAAAACAATAACAACAATAACACAAAATCTTAATTATGAACTTATACATAATAAATACGCAGTGGTCGTATAGGTACGTAACGTGCTGTGCACAACGGATATTGTTAATTTTGGTCAATAAGGTGCGTGCCTCAGCATGTGCTGCGGCAGCCCGAGAGCCGCTGCAGCAGCACTGGTATTCTGACCGCACCTTATGAGTGCACGTCGCATTCACTGACCGACATTAAAATATTAATGTAGGTCAGTGCATGCATTACATTATAATAAATAACTAAGAATAAAAGAATAAAAAAAAAAAGTAGCAACTATAATAAAATTAACAGTGACAGTATATAATATAAAAAACAATAGTGAAGCCACAGTATTAATGCTTATATTTATACTGTGGTGAAGCGGAACAAACCAAGCATTCAACCAATAACTAAGGAGAAAAAAAAAAAAGCAATTAGTGTATACAAATAAAAAAAAAAAGACACACATGATGACACATGACACATTACACGCTCACTCACTTCTCACTTGCTGCCTGCCACACCTAAATTGTGAAAGATTTTGCCACTTATTAACCTATTGTTTTTACTGTGCGGTAAATAATAAAAAGTTTTAAAATGTGTTTAGGAGAAAGAACTGAGTGTGAATTGTAACGGAGAGTGTACATATAATGGCAAGATTCGCGAGATATGGGGGACATTGGGAGACAACAACAAGGGCCAAAGGAGCGAAAGAAGCGTGCTGGACCAACGCAGAATAAGTAGGCACCAAGCCTGGTAGCCATCCTCAATAGTGCTGGGACGGGACCTGCGACAAGTGACGTGAAGAACCCAGAGGTAAATCTACAGATTTCTGTTTATCAAGCAGAATCTTTTTGAGTCTGTTTCTAAAAGTATGTACCGTTTTTTATTTTACCCGCAAGGGATGTAGATACACCTTTTCTTTTAAGATAAGAAAGCATTCGATTATGATAGTATTTTTTAAAAGTGTTTTTTGTGTTTAATATGTGGTATCTACCCTCCAGGCACTTTAACTTTTTATTTTAGATAAGAAACCGATACTTAGTGCTTACATTAGATAATGAGAAAAACGAATTGTAGCTATGCGGCTATAGCTGGTTCTTCTAACAATCCCGATCGTATCGGCGAAGGTTGAGTTCGAGTTAGTCGTCATCGTTCAAAGAAGCATGGTCATCGTACCTGCCTTTCATGACGATAACGACAATGTGTCTGCTTTATCGGACGTTAGAGGAAATCTTACAACGATTGTTGCACCTCGCAGGTGTTATCAATACTGACTAAAACAGTTAACAATTTAAATATTCCGTGTAGTGGTCTAGATTTGATTTTTGATCTTAAAAGTAAACTAAAAGAGCCAGCTAGGCCTTAAACACCAATATTCTGATAAATCTTGTGCACCAATAACTTTTGGTATTTTAAAACTAAAAAGATATTATAAATAATTGTCTGCGCAGTTTACTAGTTGGTCGCAAACATCTGATGCCTCTCTTAAAGGTCTTATTTTCAGTGGTGATTAGATTGTAGACTGAAACTACAAATATACGAAAAGAGGATAATACTCATAAAAATGTAAAATACCCTCTAATGCTTGTTACTTTGAATAAGATTCTACCTTCAAACACACATTTGTTTAATTTTGAACAGATTACAGTTGCACTAAAAAAAAAAAAAAAAAAAAATTGTCTGGTACTGGGGATGCCTCGCAAGCAAAACCTGTACTAACAACAAACGGTTTGCCTTTCGCAAGGGCAAACTTCTTATAGTATACCATCGCGTTGTTCTTCTGGTTCATGGGACAGACACACGCACAGCATGCTGTGAACCGCCCTCACAGGGCGCTTACCAAAATCAATGTCCTCCACAAGGACATACTTATGGCAGCCACGAACCATATCGTGGCTATAATCTGCCCGCCCTCGCAGGGCGCTTACCAAAATCAATGGTTATTACATGAGTGTTCGCGGTTTTGCGAGAAGATGCATATAATTATGTTAATATAACGCTAAATGTACCCTATTTAATTTAATTTGATTTTGAATGATATGTTTAATTATTGTAATTGGTATTTAACCGTTTTAATAAAATTAAATAAATAAATGTCCTCCGCAAGGGCATGCTTATGCCCGCACGAACCATATCGTAGCTATAAACTGCCCTCGCAGGGCGCTTACCAAAATCAATGGTTATATTACTTGAGTGTTTGCGGTTTTTGCGAGAAGATGCATGTATGTTAATGTAATGCTAAATGTCCCTTATTTTGAAAAACAATGTCCTCCGTAAGGACATGCTTATGCCAGCCACGAACCACATTGTGGCTATGGACCGCCCTCGCAGGGCGCTTACCAAAAACAATGCATTCCGCAAGGACATGCTTATGCCAGCCACGAATCACATCGTGGCTATGAACCGCCCTCGCAGGGCGCTTACCAAAATCAATGTCCTCCGTAAGGACATACTCATGCCAGCCACGCACCACATCATGGCTATGAACCGCCCTCGCAGGGCGCTTAACAAAAACAATGTCCTCCGCAAGGACATACTTATGCCAGCCACGAACCACATCGTAGCTATAATATAAACAACCGGAGGCTGTTCTTACTTTCGATCCCCAGGATCATAGGCTTGGCAGCTCTTTCAATCAGGACAAAAACGTCCATCTTCTCTGCTAACAGAGGTAACAAAAGACATAGACAATGACGCTCCGAAATTTCGAGCCAGTCAATTTGCACTTTATCGACACCGTTGGGACTAAATAGGTGCTCCAAGTATCATATCACAAAGGTATCGAATACCGTTTTATCTGAAGCCATCGCTCAAGGTTCCAAACGTTACAATCGACAGTTGTTACACGCTTGTATCGGACAAAATGTCTGCAATGCTGACATAGATGAAAGAACAGGTTTCTAGAAACAGTAAGTTTTTTTTTCCAAACTTCGTTTTAACCCAGTTCTTAATACCAAAGAGCACTCAAGAAAGGTCACTCCGTCCAATTTTTAACCCGAAGTCGTTAAATTATAATATGAATTCCGGACTGTGTACGGCCAAGAGACGGGATGTACAAATTACTTTTCTCAAACCTAGGTACTACCATCTGACTATAGCCAAATCTCACAATGGTTTCTTCGTCGGTTCTACAAAGGCGAATTACTAAGAATTATATGCCTTCCATTTGAGATAGCACGGCAATGTTTTCTTAGACTATTATCTTATAGACATAAAGACCAGATGGTTCTGTCCAGACATGCCAACATTGTAATAGAAACACTTACTTATTTTGGTGTCTACATAAACTTTAAAAGGTCTGTTTGACCGCCCTCGCAGGGCGCTTACCAAAATCAATGTCTTCCGCAAGGACATACTAGGATACATGGAGGAAACACAAGCGTCTGTTATCCCCGAAGGGATAGCCAGAGACCAGGCAATGAGGACCGCAAAAGCAGTCCTCTGCCATAGCCTACGTTTCACCAAATGATAACTGCACATGTACGTGACAAGTGATGAGCCTATCGCCGCTCTATACTGTTGGATGTATGTGCAATCTATGGTCCGTTAGTCGCATTTTACGATACCTAAGAGATGAAATTGGGTGGTAAAATAGACTCTACCTTACGATGTAGTTAAATGTATTGGTAGCTAAAAATTATCAGAAACACCAATACATATACCTCCACCAACATTCTTTTTGACAACCGTTGCTTCAGGATTGGGGGGTCACAACTCAACAATTCTGCCCTATCGGGAAAGTGGAGTGCATCCCAACAAAGCTGCACTGCAATCAAAAAGAAAAGCGGGCTTTTCTAAGTCTTAGAATTACAAGCATCGAACACGAAGCCTGCGACAATTTTATTTTAATCCTCCAAATTGCCAACCAACAAATGATCACCAACCAAGTTGTGGTCAAAATTCATTACATTCCAGGGAAATTAAACAGCCATGCAGATCAACTGTCTCGACATAGCCAAGCTCTAGAGTGGCATCTACTGCCAGAATTCACACAAACGATATTCGCGAAGTGGGCCTGGCCAGTAATTGACCTGTTTGTATCCAAGAACGCTTGAGTATTGGGTAAACTATGCAGATTTATCTCAATGATTACGTAGCGATGTTTCACAGTGCTTTCAGCCTGGAGTAGAACGCTTCCCTCTGGCTTGGAAATTCGCACCACCTTCCCTCATCCCCCGGGTGCTAGTACACCTCAACAGCAATTTATCTGATTGTGGTACCCCTTGCTGCCTCATTCACAGTATGGAATTCGAAACGTAGACGCCTGGTAGACATAACCACAGGCCTGCCAACCCCCAAGGTTCAAGACATGACGTTGAAATTTGGTGTGCTTAAATGATATATCGTTATGGAACCACAAGCAAATTTCCCTGCTCAAGCGTCCGGTTATTATAAAAACATATGAGCACTTGTGCTTGGTCCAGTAGTACAGGAAGGGCGTAAGCAGCAGCAGCGGCGCCATCCACACGCGGAACGCGTACCAAATGGGTCCAGTCAATCCAGTTTTTGGCAGATTTACACTTAATATTTTAAATCTTTCTTACAATACTATACACTACCATAAATTGTCGTGTCTACTTTATGCAGCACACAATTGTATGGAAATCTTAGTGACGAGGTAATAGTTAAATATGTTTTGAAATCAATCTCAATTAAACATTTAAAAACAACAAAACCTCCTTTTTCCAGGTTTTAGTAATATTAGTCTGTAGACCTTTGTAATGTATTTCAAACCTAGGATCAACTAGATTTCAAACAGTTCGTAACACTGCAATATTATTGTCGCATTGCTCCTTTGTTACCTTGCTGTGGACACCAAACATTATTTTGTTCAGGACAATGCAGTAATATTAAGGCGACAGTTTGGGTCAAAGACTGACTGTAGGGACTACAGACAAACACGCTGGAAATTGCTACTGGTTAAAAGGATCAATAAATATTGTACAAAATGGCTAAACTAATTTATTTAAAACTTCGAGTGGTTCACCTACACCTGTTTCAAGCATTGTGGTAGCTATAGATGGATATTACAGCCACACCTGGTTGTGTTTTGCTTCGCTGTAGCATCTACAAACTAGATTGATATGATTTACCCATTGAGGATATACTAACTATTGCTAATTGGAGATTAGTTAATACTTTTCACAAGGTTTATTGTCGTGAAATATTGATTCAGGCGTCACGAAGTTTTTCATTTTTTATTTTTACCCTGTAAAGTGATTGAAATCAAATATTAAACAATATTTATTTCCTAATACTAATGTTTACATGGTTTACAAGCTAAATTATTTGATTTTTCATCAATGACTGGCCAATTATTTTCTTACATGACTTAAATTGTAAATAATGAGTACTTAATTAAATCTCTTATTTATAACTTTTTGTTTAGACCTTAGTCATATGATTAACTCTCTCGCACTTATAGTTTAATTTATTTCTCACATTGGCGTTTTCACCAGGCGATAACAAACAGGTCTCAATATTATAAGCTTCTAATGACGGTCAAGTGTTTAATAGACGCGTTTTACCTGAAATAAAACGCATATTAAATACTTACCTCATTAGAAGCTTAGTTTTTATTTCCGCCTGGCGCTTATTGCATATTTCGACGCAATGATGAACAAATGGGCACGGGGGTGAAATCCTGGTTCCCCCACCGCGCCACCTGGTGACGCCACTGAGTGGGATGAGCGAGAGAGACAGCGATATACCGGAAGAAAGAGAAGGAAAATACGACGGGAAACGGATATGCCTATCTCAATATTATAAGCTTCTAATGAGGTAAGTATTTAATATGCGTTTTATTTCAGGTAAAACGCGTCTATTACAAATAGTTGTTTTTGTCAACCTTTAAAACACAATTTATTATTGAGATTTTAAATAAGGTGGGCCTTCCTATGTGGCAGTACCTTAGGTAATTGAAATTCGTACAGGAATGTTTCGAATTTATGATTGGTTACTGGCAGAGCTATACCATCTACAGTAATTGGCTTAAAACTGGAGAGACCGGCGAAATCGCAAAATAATTATTTGGTTTTTGATCTGCGGATTGTTAAGCCAACATTCTCCAGCTTATGTTGCTATATATTCAGTCTGCTTTGGACCCCGAGTCCACCTTTACCGATAAGCACAATGTCGTCAGCAAACAACCATCCACGAGGAGGCTAAGGGGGTAGCTGGTCAGCGAAAATTTGAATGTTGCGCGGTGCCTCGCGGGTGTTGCGCGGTGCGGGGTCCGAGGTAATTCGTAAGACATTCGACATTCACATTTTTATCAAAAAGTTAATAAAAATGTTTAGTTATTTAGAAATTCAAATCAGTCAAGAAATCGAAAAGTTAAATACCTATGTGTTTATGATTTTATAGTAATTATTATTGTAAAACACGCTCGCAATGGTCATTTATATGAAATTTTAGAAGTAACTTCAGGATTTTTTTCTATCTAGCAAAATGTTTACAATCGTGTTTTGGCTTCGTTCATCCCCTCACACATACGTTCTGTAATACACATTGAAAATTTCATTGCGAAATATCTAGAATATTTTGAATAACAGCTAATAGAAAACAGACAATTTTTCCGTGTATTTTTTTAAATGTAAATATGGCATGTATTAATGCCATGCCGTCCTTCAGGGGTAGCGTCTATTATCAGGAAAAATAGATAAGGACTTAAAGCAGACCCCTGATGCAAACCGACCGGGTGCCCTTCGGCTCGCCTTAAAATAGTCCTAATTTCAAATGGCCGAACTGTGTTGGCCTAAACTTTTAACGTCCAATTATCTAGCCTAACAGTTGTTTTCGCACTATTATAGTTTTGCCTAAAAAATTAAAAACCCAAATTTTAGAATGCCTTACTTCAAATCACTAAAATGAATTGGCATTACTTTCTTTCGGCATTATGAAGATTACGCTGTAGTGTTGAAAGCCCTAATTTTGGGATCTCTAATATTAAATACACTTAAAATTAACTTTAAAGCTATCATCATCATCATCATCATCATCAGCCAGAAGACGTCCACTGTTGGACAAAGGCCTCCCCCAAGGATCTCCACCACGATCGGTCTAGTGCTGCTCGCATCCAGCGGCTACCCGCGACCTTCGCCAGGGCCCTGTTTAATAAAACTTACAAATTGTAAATTGTAATTGTAAATTACAAACTACAATTCTACAAGTTTCTGTTCAATAAAGAATACAATTTACAATTCTACCATGGTGGAAAGTCTACAATATTTTTTTTTTATAAAAGAGGGTGGCAAACGAGCAGGCGGATCACCTGATGGAGAGTAATCACCGCCGCCCATGGACACCCGCAAAACCAGAGGAATCGCAGTCGCGCGTTGCGTTAAAGGGAGGAATAGGTTTAAGGAATAGGAATTGGGAGGGGGGGGGGGGGGGAAAGGTGCCTCCGGAACCCTCACTGGTCGGACGAAACACTACAGTACCAAGTGCCGTTATTTCACGCCGAATATTCGTGAGAGGGTGGTATTACGCTGGGCGAGCCGGCCCAATGCGTGCTGTAACGCTGCGTGGCTCTACCACTCAGTCAGTGCTACTCATTTAGCACCACCCAGGGATCACGTGTAGGGTCTCAAGGGTAATCCTACGCACGCGAGCAACTTTAACCCCCATTGTGGCTACAATTTCACATATTTTTGTTCAATAAACAAATATTACAGGTGATAATTTACATATTTGTATGGAAAACTGTTTTATTGAATGCAAATTGTAAATACAATTCTACGTATTTTGTAAATTGTAGTACGATTTCGACTGGTGGACTCGTCGTGTGTACTTTACAATGTAGTGCCTCAACCTATTAAGTAAAGAAATTTATTTGTTATTAGGTACACAAAAAATGGTTCTAACAATAATAAGTAGTGACAGAAGTGATGATGAATATACTTATATAAGTGAACGGCATTCGGCGAGTTTTCGTAACAGGATTACCTAACTTTTCTTATTTTGTTGTGACAGATTTTACATTCAACGATAAATTTCGGGTCTGCAAAACTACCGTTGAATATTTGGTAACAAAAAAAAACATGATCTTAAATACGATTCTAACAGAAATGTAGCCCTTACACCCACTCAGCTAACCTTGTCTAATTTGTAACTTACAACTACAAGTAGGTAGATGTTTATTAAACAGCATCTGTAATTTTAACATTTGTAGATTTTTACCTGTATGTAAAATTCTTACATAATTGTGAAGTTTATTAAACAGCACTTGTCGTACAACTTAACAAATATGTCTCTTATTTACAAAATTGTCGAATTGTAACGTTTATTAAACAGGGAAGAGAATTGACTCTGTCTCTTTCATATTCATAGAATTGAAAGAGACAGCAGATCACAGCCATGCGCGCAGCCCCTGAAGGCGGCTCGTCGTTACGAACTTCAGCAGCATTAGTAGTTCCGTCGAGCAGTTCAGCAACGCCCAATGCGCGAACTTCTTCAACCGTTTCTTGTTCTGAAAAAGGCCGATTGAATTTCTAAGTTAAGAAACAGACTCAGAAGTACTGTTCGAAAACTAATTTTCGGGTAGTATAATTTCAAAAAGAAGTGCAAATACTATCAACCAATATCTTAATTACCTTGGGTGTCATAAAACGGCGACTAACGGACCAAAGACTGCACATACATCAAACAGGATAGAGCGGCGATGGGCTCACCACGGGTCACGCTGAGCACATGTGAAGCTGTGCATTTGGTGAAACGTGGACTGTGGCAGTTGACTGCTTTGCGGTCCTTATCGCTTGGTCTCTGACTTATTCTTCGGGTTGATAATAGTCGATAATAGGCGTGAATATGTATGTATGTATGAAAGCAAATGACTAGCAATTCTTTCACCGCTATGTATGTACAAAACACACAGTAATTTAAAAGATAACAATTTATGAATAACTAGCGGCCGCTCGTATCCTATGTGTTAATCCTGGTTATAAACTATCTGTATGCCGAATTTCATTTAAATCCATTCAGTAGTTTTTACGTGAAAGAGTAACAAACATCCATCCATACTTACAAACTTTCGCGTTTATAATATTAGTAGGATAGGATTTATTTCCAAAAAGTTTGTGCCTCTTCCAAGAAAATATTTTAGAAATAATAAGCATTGGAATATTACACTCAATAACAGAGCGGTTTTTTTTTTTTTATAGCAGAAGGAGGCAAACGAGCAAGCGGGTCGCCTGATGGAAAGTAATCACCGCCGCCCATGGACACCCGCAAAACCAGAGGAATCGCAGGCGCGTTGCCGGCCTTTAAGGAAGGAATAGGCTCGTTTCTTAAAGATCCCTAAGTCGTAACGGTCCGGAAATACCGCCGCCGAGAGCTGGTTCCACAACACTGTAGTTCGAGGCAAGAAATTTCTTGAAAATCGCACAGTAGTAGACCGCCATCCATCAAGGTGATGTGGATGGAATGACAGTCGATTGTGTGTAGTGCGGTGAAGGAAATTAGCGGCAGGGATCAAGCCGAACAATTCCTCAGAACACTCCCCATGATATATACGGTACAATATACAGAGAGACGCAACGTCTCTCCGAAGAGCCAGTGGATCGAGCCGACCTGAAATAACCACGTCGCCGACAATTCGAGCAGCTCTGCGTTGAATGCGGTCAAATGGAAGGAGTTGGTATTGGGGTGCTCCAGCCCAGAGATGGGAGCAGTATTCCATATGCGGCCTGACCCGTGCTTTATACAGTTGTAAACGGTGGGCCGGCGTGAAATACTGACCCGCTCTATTAAGCACACCCAGCTTTTTCGAAGCTAATTTAGCTTTACCTTCCAAATGACCACGAAACTGAACGTCACTCGAAATATCGACGCCAAGGATTCCAATAATCGGATTGAGATCAAGGGGAGCTCCCTCAAAGTTCAGAGGTACGACGAAGGGATGTTTTTTCGCGGTAAATGCGCAAACTTGTGTTTTGGAGGCGTTAAAGCGGACTAGGTTATGTCGGCCCCAATCCGAGACATGACTTAACATGTTCTCGGTGTCAGTCACAAGTTTATACCGGCTCTCGATGACGCTTTCCAGAGACATGTTAGTTCGCCCGGTGTAGAGCGTATCCCCAGTACTGTCGTCTGCATAGCAATGAATGCTGTTGTTATGCAGCATGCCATTGATATGTAGAAGAAACAGAGTAGGGGACAACACACACCCCTGCGGGACTCCAGCATTCACGGGCTTCATGTCGAAGCACGAACCGTCGACTGCGACTCTGATGCTACGCCCAGTAAGAAAGCTGGCAACCCATGAACACAATTTCTCAGGAAGCCCGTATGATGGAAGTTTAGAGAGAAGAGCCCTGTGCCATATACTGTCAAAAGCTTTCGCTACGTCCAAGCTAACTGCCAGTGCCTCCCCCTTACTCTCGACTGCCTCCGCCCATCGGTGAGTAAGGTACACTAAAAGATCACCAGCCGATCGACCGCGACGAAAACCATACTGGAGATCACTTAGTAGCTGGTTCTCTTCTAGGTACCTTAAGAGCTGGCGGTTTATAATGGACTCCATTACTTTGGAGAGTAAAGAGGTAATAGCTATTGGCCTGTAGTTGGACGGATCTGAGCGATCGCCTTTTTTTGGAATCGGGTGGACAAGGGCTGTCTTCCAAGAGCTCGGGACGACGCCAGTGGTGAAAGAGAGCTGGAAAAGGTGCGTTAGAACTGGTGCCAATTCAGGAGCACACGTCCGAAGCACAATGGGTAGAACTGCATCAGGCCCACTCGCCTTATGGATATCAAGGGAAAAAAGATCCTTACGAACTGACCTTTGCAGGAACTAAACGTTTGGCATTGTACAAGCACAATGCGGTATGGTTGGTGGAGAGTTTTCCCCATCGTCCAAGGTCGAGTTTGATGCGAAAAGAGAGCCCAAGAGATCGGCTTTCTCCTTTGCAGTATAGGCCAGGCAGTCATCGGTCTTGTGCAATGGTGGTAGGGACGGCTGACTAAAAATCCCTAAGATAGCTTTGGCGAGAGACCAGAACGCACGCGTCCCCGAAGGAAGACGCACTAGCCTCTCGCCAATTCTACCTATGAATGATGACTTCGCCTTGGCAATGTCCTTCTTAAAGGATCTAGCGGCAAAGTTGTACTTCTTTCTGAGCGCACTGGTGTTTGGATCTTTTGATGACACCGCATTAGCCCAGGCTTGGTAATGTTGTCGCTTTTCTCGAGACGCCATTTTGCAGGAGCGACCAAACCATGGTTGGGACTTGCCGCCAATGAGAACCACAGAGTTTGGAATGAAAAGTTCCATTCCCTGCAGTATCACATCAACGACAGAGTCAGCGGCGACATCAGGATCATCCAGCGAGAAGCAAACTCGCCACCACGGGTAGGACGCAAAGAAGCTTCGCATCCCATCCCAGTCCACTGACCTATAATGCCAGACTCGACGGCTAGCCGCTGGTTGCGGTTTTGAAGTTTCTGTAAGAGGCACAGTGCTGCGAATCAGGCAGTGGTTTGATGAGCCTAGTGGTGCATCAACAGAAACTTGATAGCCGTCTGGGTGCGAGGTCAGCAGAAGGTCCAATAAAGAAGGTGCATGGCCCTCCACATCTGGAACCCGTGTTGGCTCGGTTACCAATTGGGACAGACTGACAGGCCAAAGCGAAGTCATGAACGGCTCTACCCGCGTGGTCAGTTGTGCGTGAACCAAGCCATTCGACGTGGTGGGCATTGAAGTCTCCCAATACCACAATCTCGGCCGAGGGGATCCTTTGGAGAAGGGAGTCTGTCGCTGTTTGGACGGTTTCGATAACTTGGTCAGTTCCGATGTTACCGCTGTGGGACCTATACAGGCACGCGTAGACGCGAGGATGACGTCCGCAGTCGACGTGCAGCCATAAGATGGAGAGGTCCCTATCTTCAAGATTGCCAAGGCGACAAACGCACATATCCTCCCTGACATAGGCACAAACACCGGCTCGTGGCACAAATGCATGTTCCAGGTTGTATCCCGGGTAGCGCAAGTACGAGATGTCAGGAGGGGGGGATATCTGCGTCTCGGTGAGGAAGAGCAAGGCCGGTTTCGCCGTCTCGAGGTGGTAATGGACGGCGCTCAAGTTAGAGTGGATTCCCCTGATATTGCAGAAGTCCACGCGAAGCGTAGGAGGGGGTGCCAATTGTTTTGCCTTTCTCCTGCCTGCAGCATGCCTTGGCACGAGCGGACTTTTGCCCTCCCCAGAATACGTATGGCAGCCTGAGCGAGAACGCTCAGGGAGGGATTCTCCGACACCGGATGTGTTGGTACCCCCCTGGGGTAAATCTAGATTAAAGTTCGCTGCCATATCAATTGTGAGGGGGGGGGGGAGGGGTCTCCGGAACCCTTACTCGCCGGACGAAACACAACAGCACAGAGTGCCATTGTTTCACGCCGAAAATTCGTGAGGGGGTGGTATTACGCCGGGCGAGCCGACCCAATGCTTGCTGCAACGCAGCGTGGCTCTACCACTCAGTTGGTGTCACTCATTTAGCACCACCCAGGGGTCACGTGTAGGGTCTCAAGGGTAAACCTACGGACGCGAGCAACTTAACCCCCGGTAACGATCGTCCGAAGATTTTATAGACCTACTGTAGACTCTGTCCGGCTCCGACTGCGATAATATCGTCTTACTTTCTTCTCTAATTTCTTAATTGTTTTAATCAATTTATTGACATTATCTTCACTTCTACGTTTGGGTATGATTACTTTCTAAGTCAACTTCTAAATTTCACTTTCAAATGACACGGACCGGACGTGCGCTCGTGGCGAGCACTGAAAAGCTAATGACGCGGTCGAACGGATCAGCGGACAAACTGGAAACGGAAAGTTTTTTGTCTCCTGCCTCCTAAATAAAGTGCGTTCTTTATTATTTGCTAATCCTGAGGTCGAAGCCTGCCTGAGTATACATTTTTTTATTATTGATATTTTGTAGAGAAACCTAAAATGTCCTCACTATTATTTAAAAAAAATGTTTTGTTTAGTTTTACTGATTTCAATGTAAACCGTTCGACCTTCATATTACCTGATGGTGAATGACGATAAAAGCGCACAGTTTTACGGAGCAGCGAGCCGATTCTCTGACCATTGCTCGTTATAACTATTATCATACATAAGACGGCATAGGATGCGGGTTTCAGAACACTAACCTGACCTTAATTTGAAGTGTTGTACTATACGGAAGGCTCAGTCATAGAAAGGACGCATGACCAAAGAATCCACTCGCCACTCCGTTCACAGTGGCAAATCGTGGCCGAGCTGTTAAGGAACTGGCTTGCCCATTTCTTAACTGTTGGAATAACGTGGTTTTACAGTTGTTATGACGACAGACTAAAACAAAATGATGGTAGTTTGCCAAGCAACAGTTGCCAAAGGCTCAATGAAGCAAAAATAAAAGGCTACATGTATTTCGACACTTTATAATTGTGTGCTACAACGTAAATGGAAAACCATACAAAAAATTATATTTAACTTTTGGTTGCGAAACAGAGAGCCTTAGCCAACACGTTGAAACATGGAACAACAAAAATTAACCCTAAATAATAAAAAAACATTTCCGCATTATTTCTCCCACAACGTGACTGTAAAACCATATAAAACATTATTTCCCTATAACTTTTGGCTGGTTTCGAAACATGGAGCCTTAGCCAACACGTTGAAACGTGCCACAACAAAAATAAACCCTAAAATGTCGAAGTTCACTAGGGTGGGGGAGGCGGAGGACCTGCGTAGTTTGACACTACGCATGCGCCGCAACCATCGATCGACAAAACCGACGCTCCGGTCTCATTGTGCCCGCTGATAACACATTGGTGAGTACTCTTGAAAAATTTCCTCGCGATAAAAGAGAATCTGTGGTTTTGTTGGACTTAACATTTTGTATTGCGAAGTTGACAAGGAAGAGTGCATGTACCTTGCGGTGGCGCTGATTATTATTATCGCGAGTTTGGTCAGACTGCACGTAAGTTTGAATTGTATTAGTCTGTGCTCTGTTCTGTACCTTCTCTACCTCACCTCTAGCATAAGCTTTGAACTCTTCACTAAAATATTAGGATCTCTTCCCACGAGAAATCGTTTTATTTTTTCAAATTGTTTGCTCACACGGTAATTAAAAATAAAACGATAAATACAGTGTTTTCCTAGTGGAAAGTAGTACTTCAGGTATATTTTTTTTCTCAATTTTCTGCCATTTTTTGTGTTGTAAATTATACATTTACCAACCAACAACAGCGTCTTAGAAAGACAAACGAATCGCGATAAGCCACGTCAACAAGGTCAATGTGGGTAGCAACAGGTACCTTAAGCTGGCGCACCGTATTTATTTTTAGACCGGGTAAGGAGTACCCATATAATGTGTTATGAAAGGGTTAAGAAAATGATAAAGAAAAATAAAAACTGAAAGGTAGGTGCATATGTATTTGATTTCAAAAAGCTGTTATTTTCAATAGTTAACTAAATGTAATAATAAAGTAAATATAAAGATATATCAAGATAATAGTGCCGTTCAATCATCAATGCCTTCATACGTCTACGAAATGATTTGATGGCGTCAAGAAGAGTAAGGCAAAGGGTAAGGTTATGGCAACAATTTTGTACAGTCAAAAGACCCTGCCAGTTCAGGGTTAGTGGCACGTTCGTGTCTTTCCTGGCGTGCCTGTAGTACCAATAATCTTCGTAAAGTTAGAAACAGACCAATCGGTAAAAAGGTACCAGAGTAAGTTTAATATAGTAATTAATTTTACAAATAAATAAATAAAGTTAAAAAAATGTATTGTGAAATTAAGAAGTTTACAAAAAGAAAATGAGCAATAATTTTAGAGTATTTTCTAAACAAAGGAAATGGCACTTAAGCAAATAAGCATAATTATTTAAAAACGACATAACAATTTCTAGGTTTCTCAATTATTGTTCATTTTCTACTTCAGCTACATCCAAAACGGTACTGAAGAGAGCAACTAAAAACGATTTATCAAAAAAAACTATCGAAACAAAGAAGCATCGCTGGACCATCGCCATTTTGATATCATTGATCACGTGTAATATGCATACGTAACAATCTAGATGCATCCAGACTTGCGCCGTTGCGCTCTCCCGGACATTATTGACCCGCGTTATTAACAACCTAGACTCTATTAAGCACTAGGTGACCTGCGCCGTAGATATCAGCACCGATTGAAAGTCGATAACGCCACAGTTGCAAGCGGTGCATACAGGAAGAGTGACGCGTTGCAGACTGCCTCCTAAGACAATGGTTCAAGGTACCATTTTGCTTGATAATATTGAGCTTTGCGTCGTTATAAGATAAATCTTTCGTTGTCGTGCGTGACTGGAAAAAGCTCGCGTTTACTTTGTGTTAAGGTGATTCCGTCATTTTGTGATGGCGATCTCATCTTTTGTAACCCGTTTTAATTAGTCGATTGTAATAATTATTCGGAACTTAATATGTTTAATTATATTTTTTTTACAATAAATTTTACTCAAAACGAAGTGTAGGTACTAAAAATTTCAAATTGACAAAAAATTCAAGTGAAATTTTCTCTTTCGCATGTCCTATTTTTGTCTTTCCACTATTATTTCCCTCAATTCCTATCAAATCTCGGACTACCCTCTTTTTACCTCAATAAAATTTTGCTAGTCGACTCTTTATCGCCGCCATCTTGTTCAGACGTTTCTACCCTCACCCCTCTGCCCCTCACCCCTCTGCCCCTCCCCTTTCTGACGCTCCCCTCCTCCCCCTTGCCGGTTCCCCCTTCCCCTTGGCCTATATATTTCATCTCCTTTGCCTGTCCCTCCCTTCCCCTTTGCCATTTCCCCCCTCTGCGCCCTCCCTGCTTCTCGCTAAATGCTCCCCGCTCCTTAACGATGGCACCTTTCTTTGTTTTAAAATCAAACTCTACGTACTGTACACGTGCCACTATTTGGAACGCCAGTACTCGCGCGCTCTACATACGTAGAACAATTTCAACTACCTGTTTTTTAGTGAATTTGAAAAATAAAAAGAAATAATTTATACTATAACAAAACACACTTTATTAAAAATCTACTAGAAACCAAAAATAACTTTTTTTGTTTATTATATGCTTTATGTCAGACTTCATAGAAAACTTGACGAAAATCAGTAATTTTATGACATATAAACTTGAAACACTTTAATTTTTATTCTTTCTTCGGTTTTACTACAATCAGGGCATTGGAGAAACTGATGCTCGAGACAAATCCATTTATTGCATGTATAACATTGTGTCCTGATGGACTTATTGCGCGCTCTTCCACAAAAGGAACATTTTCAGACACGCCCAGTATTTGAGGTGGTACTTGATTATGATGCGGCTCAGGTGGATTATTCAGGCCCAATAGCATGTTTCCTTTCATTTTCAATGATTTTGGAAGGCTTTCTAGTGCAATCCTGCGATTTATGCATAGAGCCACGAGATGAAAACAAACTTCATACAAAAATCACTTATGTCACTATATATCAAATATAAACTCAACTACATAAAAAATGATAATTTTCCAATGTATCTTAAATTATTTATAATATATTACTAATATTGAATAATAAACACCAAATAAAAATACTAAAATCACTTAACGCCGCACTATGTAAACTCGGCGAAATATCACGATAAAAAAGTTACGCGAATACCCGCGCGCTCTACTATTGTAGAATTTTAGTTTTGAAACAAAATATGTCACTAGTATGATCGCTCCGGTTGCCGTGCGGTTCCTAATTGTGTTCATTACTTATTCGTGGAAGTATACAAAGAGTGTCAGTGTTAGCTACCCTTAACATTTTTAATAAATAAACAAAGTGCATGTCTGTTCTACGACAGTAGAACACGCGTGTAATGGAGTGTGCCCCTCCCCTCTCTGACTGCTCCCCTCCTCCCCCTTGCCGATCCCCCCTTCCCCTTGCCCTATATATTTCATCTCCTTTACCTGTCCCTCCCTTCCCCTTTGCCTTTTCCCCCCTCTGCACCCTCCCTGCTTCTCGCTAAATGCTCCCCGCTCCATAACGATGGCACCTTTCTTTGTTTTAAAATCAAACTCTACGTACTAACAGTAGTTATATCGGACATTTTCACTATCAAAATGTCATTGTTTTTCTAGTAGAGGATTGTAGATTCTAGTAGAGGAACAAGACTCGCTTGCAAGATGATACCCCTGCTAGAGTAACTCTAGGAACCTTCAAGATTTACGCTGTCCTTAAAATCCGGTAAAGCTGTATGAGCCTTATGCGGTTTACAGCTAAATATGTACAAAAAATTGCGTAAAATCTTTTTAAAACAGTATATAAATGTTATGAAATTTTCTCCGAAATTACAAACGGGGAAATCTTGCGTCTCTTCCCACGACCCCTTTTTTCAAGTAATAATTAGCAAATAATCCATGTAAACATTTTTTTTATTGGGAACGGGCAAATTAATCAATACTTGGTAATAATAAAGACTTCTGTACACTCTCGAAGCCAAAGTTGTACTGAGTACAGGCGCACGCGCCGTTTGCCTGCCGCGGGTGCGCCGCCTATTGTGGCGTGACACTTTATAATTTTATAATAGAGTATCATATTGTTTTTTTGTCAATATACTTTATACATCTTTTTGTATCTTTATAAAATGTGTTAAAATTCTCTATTTCGAGTAAACTATCGGTACAACAATGCTTAGAACTAAATATTAGCAAGTCAGAAAAAAATAATTATTGTTAGTACCTAAGTGCGAAAATACGTGTCAAAACAATTAAATAAAATCAATTCAAAGTACTTAGATTTTTTATTCCTTTGTTAAAGATGTAACCTTTTGTTTGCCTTTGCGTGGCCAGATACTTTTTTGGTAATTTTCAAATAGTTAATAAAGTTTCAATTCAAATTTAATTATTTTATAAGTATTAAAATTAATCCTCTATACAGGGTGATACAGGGTAAGTAGGGAAGGGAGGCATCAAAAATTATAAGGGATAGGGAAATCTGTTCTTAGGAACCATGGTGTCGATTTTAGATTTAATAAAACTGCATTAATTTTTTCATACGTAGCCGGGAGTCGAACTAGCGGTCTCTATCTCTGTAAACAATGTTATAAATTCTGCAAGTTCATTCGTTGTTATTGTTGATGGTATGAACAATAAGTCATAAGGAACACATTTTTAACGGAATCTTGTTTAAATAATTGAAAGAATTCCCAAAACTAAGATAATTATTTTTAAGGTTAGTTCAAAATGGTAGCCATTTTCTTAGATGAAAAAATAATTAATTAGGTACCTAATCGAATGTCATTATTATATTGACCCTGTGAGTATAAAGCCCAAATTATGCTAAGAAACTTATGATAGAAATGATATATTTCAACATAACTGGATAGGTATAATTAAAAAAAATTAATTGAAATTGAAAAAACGTTAGTCTTTCGTTACCCAAGAGAATTAATTTTTGTATCCAGGAAAATGATCTTATTATTGAGATTTCTTTCAATTATTTAAACAAGATGCCATTAAAAATGTGTTCTTGATGACTTATTAATATTATTCATACCATCAACAACAATAACGATAAATTTGCAGAATTTATAACATTGTTTACAGACATAGAGACCGCGGGTTCGACTCCCGGTTACGTATGAGATCAAAAAAAATTGGTCTTAATTAAATCTAAAATCGACGCCATGGTTCCTAAGAACAGATTTTCCTATCTCTTTTAGTTTTTGATTTCTCCCTACTGACCATTTGGATTGATATTGATAGATCTACTACATTTGAAAACCCTTGTTACGCAATTTTGCACGTTTTTGCGTTTCGTTGTGCGTCAGATCACGTTGCCTGTTAACTTTTTTCTTAGAAGCCGAATAATATCCTTTTACTCGAAGGACCGCGTAACGCCATCATTCATCATACTTTTCTTAGACATCAGAGTTTATTATTTCGAGACGTATATACGTGATGCTGGGGTTAGGTACTTACCGCTGAACCCAGATACTACTTCGTACCTATATATTTTATTACAAATCAGTACATATGACGTCATTGTAAGAGACTTATTTAAAAACACGTCGTTTCTAAAGGATCATTACCGTTAATTGACGATTATTTTTTCGATTCGAAAACATAATTAATATATAATAATAAATATTATTTACTCAGAGAAAATCTTTGGGCTTTGTTGCTACATATTCTTCTTTTTATTTGTCGAAATGAAATTTTTTATAGTATGAATCTAAACCCGCAAAACCGTACCGTAAAGTATTAAAACACAAAATAAAATTTTACTTTGATTTGTATAGTACGTCATATTAATTAATAAACTTTCAAGTAAGTACAGTTAATAATTATTTACGTTAACCTTTCAAACCTCCAAATTAAAACTTTACCTTGTCTACCTAGCCTAGTATAAATGAAACGAAACAATTTATAATTTTTTTTTCTGTTTCATTCGCCATTCGAGTGATTACTATCGACAGATCCCGGATTCAAACCAAATACACGTGACCGTGTTAGCAATGAAGTTGTGATGAACAAATCGATCGTTGACACGATTATATCGATTTTACAATTCCACCGTTATCAATACGGATCCTATCCAGGATGCGACAGAAAAAAAAATATCACAATAGTTAGCCATGTATTACAATTGTTTATATTTTATATAACTATTAAAATCAATAATTCGATATTACAAACAAAAAACGTCAAATTCATTTATTCAATTTAGGCTACTATAATTGAACACTTATGAATGTCGCTATACCATCATCATCATCAGCCTATAAACGTCCCACTGCTGGGCACAGGCCTCCCACGTGGACAATGCACGAGGGGATATTGGGCCATAACCCACCACGCTGACCCAATGCAGGTTGGTGGGTTTTAACGACTGTCATCTTACGACAACAACCGGGACCAACGGCTTAACGTGCCTTCCGAAGCACGGTCGCTATACCATCGGTTCGTAAGCCCTAGCTATGGGGTGGGAGCCTTGTACTGAGAATAACCGGCAAGAAACTCAGCAAGGGCATTTCTTATCTCCCTTTCTTTTACAACGTCAATACAAATTGGAAAATGCCTTCCCCATCATAGAAGGACATTTTCCATTACAAACTCCACGAGCATTCTGAGACTTCTCCCAGTCATCAAATATATGTTTTATTAAAACAACACCATCATGAGTAGTGGAACGACCCTTAGTAAAACCAAATTGCTTACTATGTAAAAGATTATTTAAGTTAAAATTTTCCACTAACCGTTCGAGAATTTTTTTTTATCAATCTTACTAAGCGCGGGTAGTATTGAAATTGGTCGATAGTTACTGGGGGTCTTCTTTATTTCTCGATTTAAATATAGGTATAACCTTACTAAACTTCATAAGATCAGAAAAGATTCCCTTATCAACACAGTTAATAAATATGTCAGTAAGATAGGATGCAATAGCATATATTATACTCGTTTAATATTCTTAATTATCTTAATAGACATGCCCCACAAATCACCTGTGTTTTTCGTTTTTAGTGATTTGAAAGTCTTAATAATATTATTAAAGTCAATAGGTATATTGAAATTTAATAGAAAAAAATTACATTTGGGTACATGTTGTTCAAGAAAAGATTGTGCCGCCACTGGTGATGAATATAAATTTGAGGTTCTTACCACAGGTATATTTATAAAGAAATCATTAAAAAATATTAGCAATTTGTGCATCTGAATTAACAAGGTTGTCTTTAACTTTTAGAGTGAAAGTGTTGTCCTGTGATTTTAATTTACCAGTTTCACGGTTAATGATATCCCAAGTGGCTTTTATTGTAATATTAGACTTTTTAATTTTATCTTAATAAAATTAGATTTTGTTAATATGCACACTTTCTTGAAGAGTTTATAGTATTTTTTTACATATTCTTTAAAATTTAAATTATGGTTATATTAAATTATATAACTCATACAGTTTATTTCTACTTTTATAAATACCAGTCGTGGCCCAGTCACAGAACATAAGTTTTTGTGAAAATTTTATTGTTTTTTAAGTAAACTCTTGGTTGTATTCAGTCTTTATTAAATCAAAGAGATTACTATAGTACATCTGGAATCCGGATCATCTTGTACAAAGGGCAAAGTATCAAGTTTTCAAGCTACATTAGTTTTAAAACACTCCATTCGCCTTTTTGTAACTGGTTTACATGATACAGTTTTAGGCTCCTCTATAACATCAAAATCATAGCTCATTTTCAAATCGCAATGGTCAGACGTAAGACTACTAATAACTGACTTAGATACAGGGTCATAGTCTGTAAAAAAGGTTACCTATTGAAACGCATAAAGTGTTTCGCCATAAACTGACAATTCATCATGTTAATGGCCATAATCGTCACTTGCCAATATGCCTATATAGCATAACTTCATAACGCATAACATAAATGGCCAAATTTAAGAGGCATAACCATAAAAAGGCATAATTTCGATATACATAAGTAACGAAAGGCATATTTTTTGTTTGTCATAATGTTCAGAAGACATAATATTCAAAAAGCATACATGCAATAAGAATAACTGATAAAATCTCCAAACTCTTACAGGATAACACTTATTTTGTTTACCATAATTTCAAAAAGCATACATTTGGTACATTTGATTTATATACATTTTGATAATAATAATAATCTAATGATATAAAACTTATTGATATAATAAGAAAAAAAGCGTGCAGCATGCAGGCAAACATGCTGCATGCAAGCAAACATGCAGCATGCAGGCAAGCATGCAGTAAGCAGCAGGCATGTTTTCTGTCACGGTTCCGGTGGCGCTGCGAGGCTCCGGCGGTCCCACGCGAGTTTATCGTTGCAGATGGTTTTCGCTTGCCACCGCGGCTTCGGCTTGCTGGCGAGCGTTAAGCCCACCTGCTCCTCAGCTCGCGGGCCGCCTCGCCCCTCCTCGCCTACGCAGGCTTGAATTACATTCTAGCGTAGGGCGGACAAGACTACGTGGAGTCGATTTTGCCGCGATTCGTTTCTGTCACCGACTTTTTAAGCACAAACTTACTACTTAACGTATGTAAGTATGCATCATCGTAATAATGGAAAATAAATTTCTGGACATTTACAATTATGCTTTATAAAACTATAACTTTTATGAATTATGCTTTGTAAGAGTATGTCTTACAAAATTATGAATAATACAATTATGCGTTTTAAAGTATGCTTAATAAAATTATGTCAAACAATAATATAGATATTAATGATTATGGTTTTTATTAATATGTCTTTCAACGATTCTGCGTTATTATGTTTATGCGTAATAAAAAATTTGCTACAAGCTAATTATGCTTTTTGAATTGTATGCCATATGATGTATGTTAATTAAAATTATGGCATTAAACATTCTGCATCTCAATGTTTCACCCTGAAAAATATTATCGAGACAAGTGGCCGAATGTGAAGTTATATAGTGGGTTCACAAATAGATTTTTTAGATTAAAGCATTTAAATAAAGCAAGAAGATGAACACTCCCTGAAGTGTTTTCTAGAACATTTACATTAAAATCCCTTAACATTAATTAAATTAATGAATGAATGACATTAATTAATATTTACATTTAAATTAATAAAATTAGAGTAATATAGAAGAATTAAATAACATGTTTTTGTTGTCTTTTGGTATCCAATGTTTCGGTAAAGTAGCGTGCGCCATGATTACGGATGCCCTGAATGTTATTGATGCAGGTAGAAATCTTCATAGATTTCTCTCATCTGTCTATCTATGAAGATTTCTACATGCTCATGCAGACGTACCTTTTGTATACGTTTTTCCTTTTCACTCGAGCATGCTAACGAAACTACCCTCACAAGTATTTTTTCTATTCTTACACAGCGAGTGGATGTAACTTTAGTACGTCTATCTACCCTACCCTCCAGTTTTTCATTACTTATTCCCTTAGTACTTCCACACCTTCGCTCTTCACTCGACATTTGAACCACTGTTACTATCCAAACAAATATTTAATTTGTTTGAATTTCGCAATCGATATTCTCGGTCTCCTAACAAATATAAAAGCATTTACTTTAGCTATGAGTTATTACGATATGAAAGAGTTACAAAGCAAAAAGCCATGAACATAACGCATAACGTAAAACGGTGTGCTATCAGGCGATATTTGTCATATTATACAATTCTATCAATATAAAATTAAAGTTACTTTACTATCTTAGCGCCCCCGCAAACCAAACTAGTTGTTGCTCTTCGAAGTGATGTGATTGCTAGTGTAAAAACATCGATAAGTAATTTAAAAAAATAACAAACAGAAAATGTTCCTTGTGCTTTAACTATAATATTCTGGTGATCGATTCACACTAAAACACATGGATCGTTTGCTGTTGTTGAATTATCAGCATTTTTTTTAACCAGGATAGTTTCTTGTTTAATTAACCTCCTCCTTATAAAACTTCTTAGCTAAGCCGATAAACAGGCCTAACAACATTGATATGTTTCGACAATTTGAGATAATTTAGCTGCAGCCTCAGAAGCTCTTGCAGATTTACAGTGAAGTGCGCAAACGTTTTTACCCTTTCGTTACTTAAACTACTAAGTAAAAAGTAAACAAAAGTAATAATATTAATTAGGTATTAATTAATTTCCACTAAGTGCATTCTCGCAATACCTCTATCCCAAACAATAGGTATTTCACCAACAAGAGCGATCAGATAAAACGAAGATCGGCTCACTAAAACGCCGTTTACGTGATTTTTATTAGCCGTTTTTATTGCTCATCAAACTCAATATGCCTTATTGGTCAATAAAAAGCGTTATATATCGATACTGCTGAATGGCAGCATGCTAAGGTTTATTCCCACTGGCCAACGCATCATCGATTTGTGAATACGCTCGCGTTGTGCAACTGCTATCTATCAGTTGTAATACTAAGCAACGATGGCAGTTATGAACTGGCCACTGAGCTACGACTTCCGAGCTCAAGTTATGATAATGGTTGCTGAGTTTTGTGTGTTTGAAATGGCTGTGTAACTGGACTTTGCTTTGCTTAGTATTAATTGTGCAGTAGAACAACAAAGTCAATTTCTTTTTTAAAAAACTTTCTTGTTGTTGTTTTATTTTAACTTAAATATATCATTAAGTATATTTTATTTATTACATTTTTTTGTATTAGTATGATATTATTTTACTATTTATTGGCACCTGCCCAGGAATGTCAGCAAGGTGCAGGGCCAAATACTGCTCGTGGAAATTTTTTCACAAAACATACCAAATTGTAGTTTTTTCGAGGTTAAACCAGAGAGCCTCTTTCTTCGAAACGAAATTTCGGCCAATTTTCGTTTACTTTTTACAGCGGTTTCCATTCCTTCCGAAATTTCGTTCAAACAAAATAGGTTTGGAATTAAGATTATAAATTTTTAGAAAATTGAGAGTAGGTCCTCAGTACATATACTTATGGAACACATACATACTTAAATATATTCATGACTATTACCCTCGAAGGATTAGCCATGCAGATGGCAATGAGGACTGCAAAAGCAGTCTACAGCCATAGTCCACGTTTCACCAAATTACAGCAGCACATGTGCTCAGCGTGACAGGTGACGAGCCCATCGCCGCCCTATGCTGTTTGATGTATGTGTAGTCTTTAGTCCGTTAGTCGCCTTTTACGACACCCAAGGGAAGAGAGGGAGTGGTAGTATTGTTTTTGTGAGCAGCTACATGACATCACAGAAAGGTGCAGTTCCAAATCCTGCTCGTGGAACGTGGAAGCGTTAATTCCTGTCTAAGCGTTTGTTTATAACGAAACGCAAAAGTTCAAAAGTGTATTTTTTAAATATACTAAATTGTGGTTTTATCCATATTAAACAATTAGATATATATAAATACCGCGTGTTTAGTTAACACGAAGGACATATATAATCCTATGGTAGTTTATGCCTGGGTAAACATAAACAAATAAAAAAATACTACTCGAAGCATATAAAATAATTCAGAAAATCGATGTTATAATTTCATAAAATTTTCCGTAATGTTTGGGCACCCTAGTGCTTTCGACTCATTTACGCGTAGGGTATTAAATAAGTAGCTGTCGCCGTGGTGTGACCCGTTTTTCCGTCATACTTGATCATATTTGATCTTTTCCCGCGCTTAGTGTATACGCTAACATTATTTATTAGAATAATTAAGCAAAAAAAAATTAAGATTTTTTTAATGAATTGGATCGGGAATCGACTACCTAATGTCCTCCCTTAATATGTCCCTCGGTTTAACTAACGCGCTGTATAGAACAGACCGACAGATCACCGCCCACGCACGCCGGCGCCCGCGCAGGTGTCACCCTTACCTAACCCCCCCACCACGACACCACAGACTAAACGACAGACAGTTACTTAATTTTAAAAAAATGTTTAAATGTTCACCACACAATATAAATTGCTTAACTTTTAGGGATTATTTAATTTTACTCTTTTTTAGTGTGCGAGTATATTTATTTCCAAAAAATGTGTATAAAAAAAATAATTATAATCTACTTTTCATTATTATTATAGCTTTTTACATATTATTATATTAAAGAACACAAAAAAGCGTAATGGCTTGCGGACACACACCGCATTGCGCGGGTGGGGACGCGCCGACAGATCGCCGCCCACGCGCGTCGGCGGGCGCCCGGCGCCCGCGCAGGTGTCGCCCCTCTTACTCCCACAGACTAAA
Organism: Scoparia ambigualis; assembly: GCA_963921215.1. Lineage (NCBI taxonomy): Eukaryota > Metazoa > Arthropoda > Insecta > Lepidoptera > Crambidae > Scoparia > Scoparia ambigualis. The sequence continues at coordinate 8,013,840 of OY992502.1, read as the reverse complement.
CCACAGACAGTTACCCAACTTAAAAAAATACTGATTAGGACTTGTACCATAATTTATAAACGCAAAAATCAAATATTACTAATTAAAAAAAACACTCTTTTGGTGAACATTTACTCTTTTATAATGAGAGCGAAAATATTAGTGCGCAAATAAACTGTAAATTAAATAACTATATTTATTATACCTCTCATTCTTATTGTCTGTTATCATGTAATCACATTTATTAAATTGGAGCCTTTGATTAAAACAATTTTAAGCGCCATGGCGCGGCTTTCAACTAAGGCGTTACACATTTATTTATTTGTGGTGCTTTGGGTTCAGTTAGGTTATCTAGTAACCTAACTTAACCAAAACTAAACAAACACACACTCACAAACTACTCCTAACATCCCGGATTGATTTCTGTAATTTTTTTCCCCCTGAATTTGTCCTGTCTTTGACGGGTTAAGCAAACGTAGCCCGTGTTTTTGAATTTCAGCTCTTAAAATCAAAATTGAAAAGAAAAAAACAGTTAATAAGTTTTTTTGATAAAATTTTACGTTCGTGCCGAAATAAAATAGAAATCAATAAACAAAATTAAATAATTTTAAAAGAAAATAATTTAAGTAAAATTTTTTTTTCCCGCCTGAGGTTTTCGTCTTTTTTCAGTGTTTAAAATTTTACTTAAGTATATTTAAGCGTTAATAAAACGCTAAAATATATTAAAAAAACATTAAAAGAAAATAGTTTGTAAAAAATATATTGAAAATGACGTTACACAAGACTTAAACAAAGGTGAATAAGCTCAACTTTGTTTAAGTCTTGTGTAACGTCATTTTCAATATATTTTTTCTACAAAAAATACATAGTAGTTGTTTATATGTAAGTACTTACTTAAAACATACAACTATGTTTTATGTTAGTGCAGAGAATAAAATTATTAAAACTAGAGTGAGGCATTTAGTAGTGAACGATACATTTTGTCAGGAAATTCACTCAATGTCAGTGGATAAGATTCTACTTAGAATCATCCTTATTCGATATTTAAAAACTTTTTGTGCATTAAAAACTTACGAAATACAGTGACCTTCTGAAACTTACTCTTTGACGTAGAAAGCTTCAATGAACATAGTGAACGCACGCAAAGGCTGACTCAAGCTAGACCGTCCACAACCGGTTGGTATCAGCACTTAGCGACGCATACAGATGACCCTAGGCTTTCATGCGCGGCCTACGGAAATCTAGATGGCGTAATATTGTCCAGTCCAGTTATGTACCACTAATCGTATTGTCCAACTAGTAAATTATTTTATCTATATATATAAAAATGAAACCCGTTTTCCGTTGTCACGACATCACGCGTGAACGGCTGGACCGATTTCTCTAATTCTTTTTTTGTTGTGTTTGTTATTGTCAGGAAAAAGTCCTTATGAAAAAAAAAACACATTTTTTAAAATATTCATTATTAACACAGGATAACGTCTGTCGGGTCAGCTAGTTTGTAATAAATGTGGTACATTACATAGGTGGAACGGGTTAGGTTGAGCATCGCACATTTAGCTAAAGTATTAGCATACAAATATTCAATCAATATAATAAAAGTTAAAATTTAAAAATAAAATACATAATTACATAATCATTACACATTACAATCATTGTTAATAAATTCATTAATTGTATAAAAAATTAGATATTAGATTAGATAGTAACTTAGATTAAAACAAATTTAATCTAAGGATAGTAACCATTTTCTGAGCGTTAGCTTAAACCTAATATATGGGAGCTCCTTTATAAACAATGGGATTTTATTATAAATTTTTATGCTCATTGCGTAACAATTATTAAAATAACGCGTTGTTTTGGGAATAGTGTCCAATACCAACCTACGTGGGTTCCTCGAATTGTTCTATAATGCTCCTTTGCTTCTGTGAAATATTCATAATTTAATTTGACAAATTTCCCTACTGCATCGCCATCCAGCGCGGCAATGCGACTAGGATTCTGGGTATTCTGCCTGATGGGGACGATCTGGGTCAATTCTTTTATTCAAGTATAGTTTCCTATTTATCTTTATAAGTTCTTAAATATTTTTATTTTAGTACTATGTGTTACTTTTGTTTTTATTTCTTGTATATAAATTATTTACCTAATTAGTTATTATACATACTTAAATTCACGACTATTATCCCCTCAGGGTTAGTCAGAGACTAGGCAATGGGGACTGCAGAAGCAGTCCACTGCCGTAGTCCTTGTTTCACCAAATTACAACTGCACATGTGCTCAGCGTGATAGGTGGTGAGCCCATCGCTGCTCTATGCGGTTGGATGTATGTGCAGTCTTTAGTCCGTTAGTCGCCTTTTACGACACCCAAGAGTAGAGATGGGTTAGTAGTATTCTTTCACCGTATTATTATTAAACATTGATTAAAGTTAAAAAAAAAATTGACGCTGTCTCTATCTGTCTTCTTCCCCTCAAACCCCAAGCGGTCGCATGAGACCGCACCTACAAAAACACACTTGACTTTGTACCGTGTTTCCATAGACTTACAGACTACTTTAGTATGAACAAGTTTGGTTATTTCGGTTCTGTGGTTCATCTTATGTATTGTTATCGCAAAATATCGCATGGTCTATGCTCGATTCTGTCAAATTTGACGTTGACAGTTACTGTCCAAAAAGTGTCAAAAAAATCCAAAAGCGTCAGATGTAATATTTGGCCATTTTTATTCCAGATAGTTAGTAAGCGGCTGTAGGCACACTAATATATAAGTTTAAATAGTAATATTGGCAGCGGTTTAAGTGTTTGTTTACACATGTCATATGCGGAACATGTGTGTATTAGCATAATGTTACTGAATACCTATTTATTGTTTGCTGTAGTACGTCGGGTACTGTTTGTTTAATCACACAACGAATCTTTCCTTATGTGATATCGCGCGTCGCATCTCTATATCACAAGAAACCATAATTTGTTATTGTATTTTTGAATGAAGCAACTGTCGAATCTGTTCCCAAGCACTCCTGAAAAGTTGACAGCATTACGAAACCATGCGTAGAATCACGTAAAAATAATTAAAATAAATTGGTATTGGTTTAATGGAATCGTTTGCAAAATGTGGATTGGTGATGACGTACCCGGGCTATGCATCCAAAAATCTGAAACTTTGCCCAACGGAGCACCTGAACCTCCGGATTTCGGTCCGAGCGCTAAACCATCTCTGCCACCAAGGTCTTATCAGAATCTTAACTGTTGAAAAATAACTCTGACAGTCAGCTTACTAATAAAAACTTTTTCTCTTTTATCAGCGTACAACCGTAAAACTAAAATAATTCAGATTAAAGCTTAAAATTTAAATAAAAAAAGACTTTTTTATCGGTTTTCAATATTAATCTAACATAGCCTAACATAGGTAGGTACTTAATACAGACACTCTCGGCGAAAGAAAGCTTAGATGGAAGCTTCCAATTAAAATAAATAACATACCGCTTCCCAAAGCTTCTATATCTTCGGTCCGCAATGATCAAAACACATTCAACTCTGAGTACACAACGCGGCATTTAGTACCACTCTGTTCCTTTACAACCTGTATGTATTAGGTTTTACTACTCGGCGTCGATAAACATAACAAAATATCACTTGATACGTTGTTCTGTTCCGCCGCCGTGGGATGATACGCTTATATTGTCACTAATAGAGCCTTTATGGTGGACACAATATCGTGTGACATATAGAACGTCGCCTACTCTCACAGTATAGTTCGATTCAAGCTTTACAGAGCTTGCTGGTGTATTAAAGAGCTTAAATTGTGTACTTATGTATGCATAAGTACACAACTTAAGCTTACACACTGTGGTGTGTAAGCCTTATTGCGAAGAAGATAATGCTCACAAAGAGTGTGAGAGAAATTAATGTCTTGACTATGTACTATAATTATTATAGTCATAATATTACTGAAGTTATACAACTTATTCTTACTTAACTGAAATCTGAAGTTTGTCTTGTGTTTCGTAGTCATGATTTTCTGATTGTTATTAATCAGTAAACATGAAAAATGCAAAATGACATCACGTATATAAAGGGTGCCGCGCGGTCGCAAAAACTGACATAACTCTCTTAATGAACTTTAAAGCAAAATCAATCATATTGATATTTAAAATTAAAACAATTCTGCTTTAAAGTTTCAGACCTAGTAATTTGATTAGAGCAATGTTTTTATTCTGCGAAATGTACAAAACCATTACGTGCTTGTGTTAAAAATGAAAATTTACTTTTTTAAGATGGGGGTGACAAATATTTTCATGTAAGAATTATTGTTTCACGCGTAAAATTAAGAAAGTTGTCGAAAAAAATGTTTTTAGGTGTCTTTAGATTTTTGTATTGTTTGTTATTGTTTAAAGAATTTGTTTCATATTTCAACAAGGCCACGACCTTGTGCAATGATCAGGCTAATAACTTACGTAAGTTCTTTTAATGTATTTAACTAATTCAGCGCATAGTACAAGTAATTTAAAAAATACGTAAAATTTCACAATTTCGTGCAGGATCCCCTTAACTTGTTTACAATTAGGTACTACAATCAGTCAAATAATTGAACATACCCGTAACGCCATACTTCGCTATTCCCATACAAATTCAAAATATAATTTAGTCTATCTACAAAGTTGATCTTATAATAAAAAATAATACCTTTCTTTCAAAGGTTCATGCAAACGTATTACGCCTTAAATCCTACTAATATTATAAACGCGAAAGTTTGTAAGTATGGATGGATGTTTGTTACTCTTTCACGTTAAAACTACTGGATGGATTTTAATTAAACTTTACAATAATATAGCTTATATATCAGAATAACACATAGGCTACAATTTGTTTGGAAATTCGTTGCGGTATACCGGAACGGGGGTTCACGCGGACGAAGTCGCGGGCGGGCAAAGTTCTAAATATATCTCACTCACAGTAGGTACTATACACCCTCAGTAATAAAAGGGAAATAAAATGAGCACTGTCACTTGTAGCACCTACGTATCTTCTGAATTTAATTAGCCATAATGAATTCAGTGACGTACCGACTTCGCATCGGATCAAAGGAGGCCGCGCACCAAAACGTTACGATAGCATCTTAATCGAGGAACCCACACGTGGCAACACAATAGAGATACGCTCGTTTTTTACTAAACAAAAACACCAGACAATAATGTTATGTTATGTCATGTTAAGTCATGGATCAGTTGAATGATTCGCGTCGTTTGCTGCTAGTAAAGTTATTGAGGAAAAAATGGACTAATCCGTTTTTTCGGTCGCCATAGATACAAGCGATGACTAACTCCTCGGCCCGACCATTTCTTGTGGATTGTCTGTACATCATATTTAGTCAATGTCAAATTAAGCAACATAATTGGTTTAGATTAATAAATGTTTATGAAAAACTTACCTAACTGTCGTTTACATTAGAGTATGTTTTTGTCTAAGACAATGAAAACGTTTCGTGAAAACTTTCATAATCAAATTTTAGGTTTAGAACAATACAACCCTTATTTAAAAAACAATAATCAACAATATGTTTACCAATCGGAACGGATTAACAATTCAATTACAAATACAAATACAAAATATCTTTATTTGTTCTCTCAAATAGATACTACGCACAGATACATTAAAAAAAATCCTAAAGTTGCAGACAACAGCCATTTAACTATGTAAGAGACTGGTTTCTGCGCTAGAACCAGCCTCTCCAACTCTGGACCAGGTGTATAATGTCAAAATACTACTTATCAATATGTTTTAATTGAAAATTTCTCTTTTTAATCTAATCTAATTTATATTAAAATATATACATACTATTTAATGAATGATAAAGGTGGATAATGGAGAACAATTAACTAGCAAAAATTCTCTGCATAATCACGTTTAAATCGACGAAACACTATATTATCCGTGAAAGCACGCACACGTAATTTTCTAAACACTGAAATCTAGTTTGTACCCTAACCAGAGCACAGAGTAGGTCCACAGTAGCCACTGCGCTAAACTCAGATATTGTGTGTACCATTTTGTTAGAATCAAGGGCTGACCAAATAATTCATCCTCCGCCAATCTAGCACTTGCCAAACAAAGTTATGGTATTTTTAGTGAAAGTATCATAACCACAATACAGCCAATTCAAACAGTGCCTCTGATACGTCTTGCGACGCAGCGAGTGTATTTCTAGTACATTGCGTGTGGTAGTAGTCTTAGTCAACAGTAATAAAAAGGACGCAATGAGCAGAGAAATCGCAAGTCGCGTCGTCGCAATCGTCAAGAGTCGAAGTCCAAATGTTGTGAACTCGTGCGCAATGTGTATGTGTATAATTAGGCTTTTAATGAAACGATTTATCACACACTGTTTCTTTATTTCCAGATCCGAAATGGATCTGCACGAAGCGCTAGTTTTGCTGATAAGCGTTGTAGGCAGCATGGCCTTTATCCCCCATGGTTCTATTGGGGAAAAGGTCAGTATCAAACAGTTATGATAACGGATTTAAGATGCAGCATTTACGACATTGACGACCATTGACGAGCATTGACGACCTCCTTGGTCGAGTGGTTTGTACACCGGTTTTCATGGTGTCGCCATCTCTGAGGTCCCGGGTTCGATCCCCGGTCGGGTCAATTTAGAAATTATTGTTTTTCTAAATTGTCTCGGGTCTGAGTGTTTTCTATGTATAATAAGTATGTATTTAAGTATTTTAAGTATGTTTATCCGTTGTCTAGTAACCATTTAACGAGTTTCTTCGAAGCTTCTCTTGGGCTAGACAATGGTGTGATTGTAGGAAAGATTTATTATTATTTTATTTATACTAGATTGATTAGAACGGACTAAAAAGTTACATCTAAATATACTATAGTCTAAAGATCCTATTAAAAAAAAACTACTAACTAAAAAATTTGAGTCTAGTCACTTTATTTACTGACCACTAGCTTCACCAGCGCTGCTTCTACCAGCGATATAATACAAGGACCTATATGAAGCACGACTCTGCGCCCGCGCAGTTGTGTCACTGTGACAGCAATATTGAATGGTCACATTAGGTAGGTTAAGGAGCTCGATTGCGCAGCTGCTAGCGCGTTCGGCTTGCGAACTTGCCCGTTAAGCAACTTTCGCAATGCCTGGTCGCTGGATGGGTGACCAAATTTAAAACATCTCGAGCTCCTCCGTGCTTCGGAAGGCACGTTAAGCCGTTGGTCCCGGTTGTTGTCGTAAGATGACAGTCGTTAAAACCCACCAACCCGCATTGGGCCAGCGTGGTGGGTTATGGCCCAATATCCCCTCGTGCATTGTCCACGTGGGAGGCCTGTGCCCAGCAGTGGGACGTTTATAGGCTGATGATGATGATGATGATGATTAGGTGCTGGTTTTCCTTTTCTCACAACTAACGTCCAAACATAAAAAAGCTACAAATTCATCAGAGTTTTCTGATGATCTGATGAACTAATTCAGTATAACATCTGCAACAACAGGATCACATCCTAACCGAAGCTTTGCTTCGTGAGGTTGTCGAGCGCATGGGGAAAGAGTTCAACGACGCCGCCTCGAGCTACCTGGATTTCCCGTCTAGCGAGCGCCACCTCGCCCTGATGGCACGCGCCAACAAAGACCTAGAGAACGAACAGCTGGACTACGACTCGCTGATCGAAGGCAACCCCAACCCCAGTCTGCGTGACCAGGAGTATCTGCAGCACAGGTAGGGGGAAACTCTTACTTGGTGTACTGGCATAATTAATAAATATGGTTAGGTACTTTGTTGGTTATCGTTTATGGTCTCGGGGCCATCTCTCCGTAAGAGAAGGGATGGTACCTACTATGCTATTTAGAGGGAAGGCCTCTTCTCCTCCTTCTATATCTTTGTAAACGGGCGCAGGAGGGGAAGGTACATAATCCGTCGCCCTTTGTCTAGGTATATGAGTTAGACAGTGTCCATCTAGTAAAAAAGGCGTATCTTCTTACTTGCTGTACTTCTTACTTAGCTCGCTCTGGGGACATCAATACATGACCGGCGGCGCAGGCGAGGGTGAGCAGCGCCTGCAGCCGTCTGGTATGGTGCCAAACCGCCAAATGGTGAAGACGGACGCGGTGCTGCCGGCGTATTGCAACCCACCTAACCCCTGCCCCGTGGGGTATACTGGTAAGCTACTTTATTCAAAAAAATTAATGTTCTACCTCGTGGTAGGATCCAGCTCAATTCTAGTGACTGTTTATGACCATCCTAGATTACTCTGATAGCACGTGACAGGAGTTTTTTTATGGGTATGCTCTTGGGGGTAAAGTCCTACTTAACTCTCTAAAAACTGGATAGCAAGAATCGAGGGTTCTAGTGAATTTACCGGGTAAAGAGATTTAAGAACTTCAGGGTCAGCAACATGCGCGTAACTGCTTTTCAGATTCCATGTCAGTGTCAATGTGTACGTGTAGTGTTCTAAAAAAACCTTATTTTATTACTTCAAAAGCTCTAATTTAACTAAGCAACCAACCCGAATTCGGCCAGCGTAGTAACCTATGGCACAATCTCTCCATGTGTCATGTGGGAAGTCCTATGCTTGCAGCGCAACGTTTAAGTATATGGTAATGATGAAAGCCAGACCTAGAAATATCTGTACAACGACACATAAGCTCCCATTCTCTCTCACAGAGGAGCAGGGTTGCATCAGCGAGTTCGAGAACACCGCCGCGTTCAGTCGCGAGTACCAGCTGTCCCAGCGGTGCATGTGCGATGGTGAGCACATGTTCAGCTGCCCCCCCGAGTCGCCATCCGAACTGGACATGCGGTTTCCCGACCACCACAAGAATCTCGTCGCCAAGAAGTATAAGCCTGATGTAAGTTGCTGTTCGAGTATAGGTACTATCACCATTAGCCACTGTTTTTTTCTCTGTTTTTCTGCCTATGGTTTTTTTATAACCCTTCCGATTGATCTTCATCATCGTCATGATCATTCCTTATTGTCGTTATGGTCATTGAAGAATCTCTACGCGTAAATCACGTGCTAAATACAGGCCCTGTTTGGCGATGTGCATGCAGCAGCAAAAATGTAATTAATCGAAGTTAATTTAAGTTTAGATTTTTAATTTGTTAATTTTTTCTTACATCATTCCCACCTGCTTGTGCATGTGATGCTGGTGGAACAAGCGCTGCTTCATAAGCGCTTGCAGCTGCGTGTGCTGGTCGAGTAGCTGCATCGCCAGGAGGTCTGGCGCGACTAGCGGGAGGGAGGAGCATGTACAGATTTGCTCAAAAAATTCAATAATATATTATTTTGTTTAGGTGGAAAATCCGTTCCTGATGGGAGAACGTCTCCCGATTGCGGCCAAAAAAGGGTTTGACGTTAATGTTTACTAACTAAAAACTATTTACTAATTATAACGCGATTTTAGTGTCTATTTTACAAACTCCCCTAAGTACAGTAAGGGAAGCGTTGAAAACATTATTTTAGAGAGATTTTTCTGTAAAAAAATATTAAAATTTTAATTATTGACATAAAATGTCGATTTTTAACCAGTACCACTAGAAACAAAAAAATAATAATTGAGAAGCGAAATTTTTACACCTCCTTACTATACTTACGGTTTGATATCTGTCTAAAATTTTATTGCAACCTCATCAATCGGTCAAAGGATTAAATTAAATGTTTCACAAACACAGCGTGTAGCTAAAATGATGTTTCACATTGTCGGTCGAGCGTCTTAAACATTACTTTTTTGACAACAGTAACTTAGGGTAAGTGTTAGAGTAGATTGGACTGTAAATAATAAAGGTGTAGAGTTAATCTGGTGTGAGACCCTTTTTCTCAAGCATCCACCATTAGGGTGACTAATTTGGTAAATAAATATTTAGAAGGTTACTTCACTTTTACAGTATTTATACTAAATTCGATCAACATCTTTTTAGATAGAAATGTTTAAGACGTTCGGCCTTTGTAAGGGATGATTTTGTTAAATGTAAAGCATAAACATGTTGTGTCAAGGTCTAACAGCAATTTAATTTTTAAGATAACGACATAACTTACAAAAATAACACATAAGAAAGTCATAACGCGTTCTGAACTATAGCAAAAGCCAAGTTAACGCAAATTGAATTTTATATTCATTCTTTATTCATGGAATTTCATGAAAACAAAAACCAAATAAAATGAAGAAAAGATTTTTTATTTATTGTTTAATAATATTTATCAACTAAACTAAATAAAAATCGTGCAATGGTCAAGCAGAAACAAAAGTCAACAAATTACTTTAAAAATATTTCCCAGCAACTGACACATACTCTTTCAAAGGGGGATTAGTAAAGTTCTTTAATGAGCTTTTCCATTTTGAAATTTATGAGCACTTGTTGTATGTTTAGCTAATGAAGCGAGTTTTCAATCAAAGGGCGGTATTTTGTAACAAGTATTGCAAGCGTTTTGTATTATTCCAAAAAAAAAATTGTTACTGTCCTGTTCGATTTCTTATTTATTTTAAAATTTTGGCGGTTAATTTATTTAAATATTCTCTTAAATGTCATTTAATTAATATTTTTCTATTGCTATTTGTATTATTAATTATAATACTAGTATCTAATAGGGCTTTATTCATTTAGTTTTTTTTAATGACTTAGATACCTTTTTTCTTGAAATTTCTTATACTTAGTTAATGTAAAGGTAAGTGTTAGTAGATACGGAAACCGTGTAATATGTACTGTATTATTTGAAGCAGAGCGTTCATAATGCAAATAATAGTTACGACAATTCTCAGGTACGAGTGGCAACAAAAGTATTTTCATTTACTTTTGTCGCTACTATACATAAAAGATCCTAATTGATCTCTGAAAATAGTTATAATTAAATTTAATTATCATAATAATATAACAATCAAAGAAATTTGTGAAATTGATTATCTATAAATAAGCATGTACCTATTTAGATCGTTATGTTATTTTAAAAAAATTTCATGTAAAAGAAAACTTAAGTCGATGCTGTGAATTTTGTGAGTTGTATTTGTAAATTTTTAAGTTTAAACTTAATAATCTACTTTTAATTTGTATAGTATATTTTAGGGTCTAACCTGGTTCAGTATATATATAAGTAATTTAGTATAACATACGACCACAACATCGGTGGGTCTGCACGTAAAACCTGAACCTTGATCTCAGACATACTATGGCTAGGCTAGGAAAAACTATAACAAAAAAACAAAAAAAAAAATACAAAAATCATTAAAATACCACAAAAATATTTAGCTTATTATACTTTTAAGTATTTAATCATGCATTTTATTAGTGTAAGAGTGTAAGTAATTGGAAAGATACGATGGGGCTGGCATATCCATGTGGACAAAAGCCCCAAACTAAATTTAAAAAAACTTTTAAGTAAGTACCTAGGTATTTTATTAAAAATAGTAATAACAAAATGAATAAGTATAGTGTACATATATTGAAAATGAGAACTAATTTTATATAAAATTAGATGGAATACGGATCTAAAGGTTTATAGTACCTATAAATAATAGAAATAAATATTAATTAGCGTAAAAAAGTAACTTATAAAAACATATTTGCATCAAACATCATGGAGGCAAGTTCTTTGAGAACTCGCAAGTTCTAAAAACTACTCTCCCTTCCATCATTGGACCAGGCGTACTTGTCTTCAGTGTCGCCGACTAACTGCGACTCCATTCCACGGCGAACAAAGAAATATGGAAACTCTTTTCTTTGACGCCCACAAAAAATGGATCTGTCTCTCAGTGCGCGTGTGTGTGTAGCAATGTAGTATTCAAACGAGACGACATCATCTGTCGATGAGGGCATCTGAGCACATCATGCTTCATTAGCTATGTCCTCACATTTGAACTACATTTACTTTTAACATCAGGTAGAGAGAAACCACTTGTCTCCCCCAATATAAATTTATTCCTAAATATTGACAAAAAAATTACTCGAACTTACACCTTTTGAGAGTCGGGGCTAGTACTGAAGCATGTAGCGGAGCGTACAGCGGAGCGTGTAGTGGGGTATTCAAACATCCTCAACCAATATGAGTACTCGCGTGTCAACAATTCACCACAGTTATGCCGGTGCGAGTTTTCTTCACTATTCGACAGAGTTAAAATTTACTAAAAATTGTGTAGAATCGAAGCGACACCTATAGCGAGGAAATTGTGAAACCAATTTGATAACTCGATCGACTAGTGAAAGAACTTGTAATCAGTGCTTAGTGATTTGACCTTTCACTGTGCCTATGCTTCTAACTTTTGGCATCGTGTGTAACGTATATTTACCATGACGTTGCGCTGACATGCGTTAACTCTCCCTGCGAAGTGTAATTTTAACCTTTTTAAATGTGCTCTCAAGGGTCTCTCTATCGTATTTTAAACCGGATGGAGAGGCACTGTAATACTAGTTCTGATGGTACGGGTGCAACACTTTCGCTCCAAAAATATCCAAATACCTTTACAACCTTAATACACGCAACTGCGAGCGAGTGCGCCTCCACCTCAATCGGTAAAAAAGTCGTGGAAGCCCCCATTCAAGCGCGATTGCTTAAATAAACAAAAATATTTGGGAGACATGACATTTATGATATTCAAAACATTGTCCCATCTATAATAATAATAATAGATTTATATATTCAAGTAATAGTAGTAAAAGTAGACTAATTATATTAAAACCCTATAATACATAATATAACTTATGTTAGGGTTGTTTGCACCATTATCATCCATATTTAAGGTACGCTACAATACTTAAAAATGATTAATATTTACTTGTTTAAATAGACACCTATCGTTTGGAAAACTACGACTTTAACCGCCTCCATGGTCTAGTGGCTAAGCCACCGGTTTCAGACCCAGAGGTCCCGGGTTGGATTCCCAGCGGGGGGTACATCTTTGTGTGCTCGGTTTGGTTGGTGGTAGGGCTGTTAAGTCCGCCTGGCTAGCTACCACCATCTTATCTAAGTCTGTCGCCATAACAACGATGTTTATAGCATTGTTGTGTTCCGGCAGTTTGAGATAAGATAGCCGGTTCCTCAGTGGTTGAGGATTCCGGGTGAAGCGCGCTTCCACCTTCGGCCTTATCGTCACTGACCATCAGGTGAGATGAAGGCCAAGCGCTTACCCGTTGAAAAATAAAAATAAAATACATATAAATTTATCACAGGTATCGTTACTTATTGTTTGGATCCAAAACGTCAATATATTAAACATAAAAACATTTGGAACAACACTATAACCTACTGAAATAGTATGGGTCTTAAACGACAACCAATCAGTGCAACCTGTTAGATTGGTAAGTAAGCAATCCCACAATATCAGCTTATATTCAGAAGAAAAACTAGTGTGTTGAGTAAACCATCTTGATGAGGCAAATTCTGTATTTAATTGCAATCATTAATATCAGATCTTCAAAATGTTCTGCTACAACCAAAAAACCTTCTTAAATATAAATTATAATAAGCTAGAAATATAGAATACTGGCTGTATGGAAAAAGGCATAACTTCCCTTTCGTGAGCAACTCTAATATTACTCTTGAAAACTACTTTTGTTTCATATTAGGCTCGAACCCACGACATAACATTTTAGTAATTATGGCGATTTTTCTTTAATTTGATAAAAACAACAACAACAAAAGAGATCAACGGTTTAACCTGTCTTTCGAAGCACGGTTACTTTTTAATTCGTTTATATTATGTTTATTTTGTATCGGCAAAAGCAACATTTTCAAACCACATTGCAATTTCTCAAACATAGTCGCGTATCGCCGTTTTAAATTTAAAGTTATACCTTTTTCGTACATCCGTTGTTAGAAAACAACACAGTCTAAAGTAATTAGCAGATAGTTGATAATGTACATTTGATGATGATTGATAAACACTGGCATCAATAATTGTAGTTATTTATAAGTTCAAGTTGAACATGAATTATGAAATAAAAAAAAATTAGAATAATTTTACAATAACTCTGTAAATCTGGTATTATGATAAAAAGTTATTATAATAACAAAAGATCATTAATGATTGTAACTCTGTAAATATTGCGTATCTAACGAAAACTTTTCAAAGAGGCGCTACTAATTTGCATAGCGAAAGCAAAAAAAAACTGAATAAGTACCTGACCGTGCCTTTACAATCAATTGACCATGGAAATAAAGTGATATAATTTTTGTAACAAAAGCTATTCATGAAAATCTCTATTGGCGGCTCCACATTAGTGCCGTGAATTCACGCGCGAATTCACGGCATGATTTCAGGGCACAAATCGTGCCCTCCAGATTCACGGGATGCTCACAATCGTTCGTGAAACCCGCCGCGAAATGGACGTAGAAGCTGCTGCTGCTGCAATAACTTTGTTTGCTGTGGCAACTTATCACTATTTAGACGTCCAAAACAAGATCTTCTTTTTTTCCAACGCTTATTAGAAAGAAATGAGAAAAATGAGATGGTGGATGACCAAAATATATCGTAACCGATCAAGGTATAGTCCGGAGTAAACTGACACGGGGCCGTGAATGTGGATGTGTACGCGTGAACGCCGCGCGAAGGGGGCGCGAGCAAACCCTTTGTCGCGGGACAAATTACCAACTCTGATCGAGGAACAGGCGTGAACGCGCGTGAACCTCGCGAAAACCATTCACATTAATGGCGGCTCCACATTAGTGCCGTGAATTCACGGCACAAGTTGTGCCCTCCACATTCACGGAATGCTCACAATCGTTCGTGAAACCCGCCGCGAAATGGACGTAGAAGCTGCTGCCGCAATAACTTTGTTTGCTGTGGCAACATACTATAAAGACGTCTAAACCATTATTAAAAAGCGTTGGAAAAAATGAAGATGGTGGATGACTGAAATACATCGTAACCGATCAAAGTATAGTCTGGAGTAAACTGATTTATTTCCTCTTTGGTAAACTGACACGGGGCCGTGAATGTGGATTTGTACGCGTAAACGCCGTGCGAATCCTTTGTCTCGGGACAAAATACGCGCGCGATCACGCCTATTCTCCGATCAGATCGGGGAACGGGCGTGTCCATAAACCCCACGAAAACCGTCCACATTTACGTTCACGCCTGTTTAAGGAGCTTCACGGCACTAATGTGGAGCCGCCATCACGTTCACGCCTGTTTACGGAGTTTCACGGCACTAATGTGGAACCGCCATAGAAAGATTAAATTGTTTGTGCTTTTTAATATCTATCGGTCTGTCTGTGAGCACGAATTTCCTGCAAATAGTATAAAAGGTCAGTATTAAAAAAAAACGCCAGCGAATACGTTTGAAAAGATTCAGAGTAGAGAAACACTGTAATGTTTTAGACGACGAAATATAAACTTAAACTAAAATTATTAAAGGCAAAGGCAATAACATTTACTTTACCAACTGTCTTCTATTTAGATTATTCAAAATTTTATTTAAAAAAATCGGCAATCTGAAAACAAATTCGTTTTAAACTGATCATAAAATGGCGTCCCACTTTGAAAAGTTTCTCTTTGGAAAGTTTTCGTTAAACCAAAACTAATAAATTAGGCGTAAGTCACACAAAGACACGTCTTCCTTAGCGTTTATAAATAAAATTACAGCGGTAATATTATTTAAAACTTTGTACAGTTGGTTAATTAGTTTATTCGGTTTTCGTCAATTCATTTTACACTTTTTATATTTAACATTAATAAATAAAGTTTGTTGCAAATTCTGATCAGAAACTAAATCATTATACTATAAATTTTATAATATTGTGTCAATATTCTTTATTCTAAATACCTACATTACCTATAAGTATAAAATTCCTTAATTTTATTCTTACAAATGTATTACTAGTGTATATAAGTAATACATTTGATGTAATGGCGCGTATTGGATCATAAATAAGTAAGAAATTGATTGTGTAAATATAAAAAACCAACGATGAAAGATATAAGGGCAAATATTAGACGTAACTTTAGGTAAGTTTAAGTATTTTTGGAATTATTTTGTATATATTATTCCATGGTGGCATAGGACACCTTGGCTGCGACGAGTCACTCTAGTCAAACGAGTAGTTTGTAAATATTAATATCTAGTCAGATTATAATAACATAAAGAAAAGATAATTATATTCGTGATATATTTTTATAAAAAAAATACTTAAGAAATTTACAAAAAAAAACACCAAAAACTTAATTACAATAAATTATTTTACTTTTATTATATTTAGAAAGATAATGTGAAATAAACCGCAACTACCTACACTACCTGTCAGAATAAATTAATAAGAACATAAGAATACCTCAGTAATTAATATGGACCTACTCATAATAAATTATTAATAATGTGTATAGATTGGGATATGACTTCGAAAAATAATATTCTTATTTTAGTCATAATTGATTATCATGTCTCAGTTTTTTATTTAATCATATATGTATAATAATAATAATCATTTATTTAAGACCAAAAATTTTTACAGTCAATATTTTGTTAGTTATTTGCCTTATCCTATGTTAGCAGTTATAATATTAATTCAAATAATGGTCGACACTATATTTTTTCACATGAAGTGACACCCAGTACTGTAGGAGAGGGGAGGGGATTCCCACCGGTCAGTTAACGCACACAGGATGCCGTTGCGGCTGGCGCGCACGTGTCGTAGCAGCGAGGCGCATTGTTTACGCATAAGTGCATGGAAGCCGTCCACCATGCCATACGCGCTACATCGCCGCGGCGCAGCCCCATCAGCACCCTGTTGTTGTACTGGAGAGCGTTATATAGGCCTTTTGCGTGAAGTCGACCCAGAGAACACACGAGTAAAGTGACTGACAGTATGATTAAATAAAAATGTCATCTTGACTTCAGTACTTCTACTTTAGATATTTATATTTTCTTTTATAAAGATATTATAAGTATGACTTGTTAATTGAATTAAAATATAAGATAAATATCAAAAATAAAATACAAGCTGATATAGTTATTTTTGTATGTTTTTAATTATACCTCTGATAAAAAAGAACTTTTAACTTTTAACATATATTCTTTTCGGATAAATATTTTAAATAATTAATAACTGAAGGAAAGTTAATAAAAAGTTTAAAGTCACCTAGTTCCTAGTCATACCCCAATCATAAGAAATAATATACTATCTGATAATGATAACGGTAACTGACACTCAGTCTTTCACAAAATGGTAAAAACAAAAAAAAAGTATTGGAAGTATTCTTGCTAGTTTGAATATAAAGTACCTAAGAAAGTTAGTACTTAAGTCATATTCCTCCTTTTTTCGTTTCGATATTGCGTTAATTCATTAGACGTTTTAGTAAGTTTAGTTAGTTCAGTTTAATTTGCTATATAGTTTACGGCAACTTATACATTGTCCCTTTAAAATCAGTAATTTTATTTATTACGGCAGATATTTGAAAATAAAAAAAAATATAATATTAACATAAAATTATTTTAAACAGACATGTGTATATATTTTCGTATTTATGAAATTGGTTTTTCAATTAAACTTTGTTTGAACATCACAACTTTTTTCAAATAGTTAAGCTATTTAAGTATTTATTAAAGTAAAACTAAAATTATAAGTCACAATGCTATAATTATCTAGTAGTTACAAGGCTGATTACTAAATAGTTATAGAATTGTGAGTATATAGGACAAACTTATTTTTAATATTAATACTTCATTTATTACATACGAAAATAATAATTATACTACTAGGAGTATATCGTGGATTTATAATAGGATATTTGTTGATTAGAACAAAAATTAGGATTACGTTAAGGTATTTGAATCTTGTATTATATAGTCATATTCAAATGAAAGGACATTATATGGAACCAGTTTAGTAATAAGATGAAGTTCAGTATAAAAGATGAACATTAAAATTAATTAGTCATAATTTAATAGTAATGCTAATATATAGCTATTCCACTGACAAAACACCTAAGATAATCGCTATTTATATTAGGTGTCTGGTTAGATGAATCTAGTACCTAAGTAACTTTTGCTACCTAGGCTTGAGTATCCACCTAGTTCCTGGCTTTGAATAACCAATCCAGTAAAGTCAGCAAGCCTTTCGGCAACTAGCTATTTCTCAAACAGTACCACATTTTGGTTTTAAAGCCAAAGTGAATAGTCATTTACTAAGCCAGCGTGCTTTATTTTCGGCTTCATCTTTATTTACTTACCACCAACGCAAGAAAAAGAGGTGAAACGCAACAAAAAAAAAAGTAAAAAAAAAATTTTTTCTAACTTTTCATTTGTCAGCTGTCAAATCAAGGCCGAAATCAAAATTTATGTCATGGCGGCTCCACATTCACGGCACAATTCGTGCCCTCCACATTCACGGGATGCTGACAATCGTTCGTGAAACCCGCCGCGAAATGGACGTAGAAGCTGCTGCTGCAATAACTTTGTTTGCTGTGGCAACATACTATTTAGACGTCCAATACATTATTCGAATGCGTTGGAAAAAAAGACGATGGTGGATGACTAAAATACATCGTTACCGATAAAAGTATAGTCTGGAGTAAACTGATTAATTTCCTCTTTGGTAAACTGGCACGGGGCCGTGAATGTGGATTTGTACGCGTGAACGCCGCGCGAACCCTTTGTCGCGGGACAAAATACGCGCGCGTGAACCCCGCGAAAACCGTCCTCATTCACGTTCACGCCTGTTTACGGAGATTCACGGCACTAATGTGGAGCCGCCATAACACTAGCGGCCCGACGGCCACTTCGTCCGCGTGAAGTGGCGTGACACCACGTACCCCGTGAAGAATATAAAAAAAATCATTCATACAAACCATGTCCTGACAATTACAAACACAACAAAAAAGAATTAGCCGAATAGGTGATGCCGTTCTGAAGTAATGCGCGTACTAACATTCTGGGCAATAGATTTTTATTAATATAAAACTCACATGGGAACTCGTTTTGGAAACTGGCTACTTCTATGAAACAGCTGATTGGACAAATAACAAATAGAACGTATCTCAATGCTTAGGGGCAAATTAAATTATGTTTACCTAGAATATTTTCATAATAATAATAATTGTTATTACTATAATAAGGCCTCTTCCTCACCGGATCGATGCGTTTTCGTTTCGGTAGGTACCGGGCAGGGTTGGCTGATTTAAATCAAACTGATTAAAATCAGGTGATTTTTTTAAATAAATCATTAATTTAAATCAATTTAAAATGTTAAATTATCTTTAATGAAAATAACAATAAATAAGTATACTTAGTAGTTACTAACAATAAAATACTGTCAAAGAATTAGCAGTCTCAAAAATATAATAAAAAAAGACTTGCATGCATACTTACTTGAAATTTGTCTTCAACTGTAGCAAAACAAATCACAAGTCAGTCTTGTAAAGTTGGATACTAACAATAATTGGTCTAGATTTATCTAAGTATATTAATTTTTAAAGTAATTTAAATAATCATATATTTTAAAAAATATTAATTTTATTTTAATAATTTTAAAAGTATTTGTGTCATACATCTTATTCAATTGTCAATAAGTATTAATAATAGATAATTGGTTTTGTCAAATAAAAAATCAAAATCAATAAAAATCTAAAAAAAATAATAAAAATCTAAAAAATCATGACTTTTTAAAAATAAATTAAAAAAAACGATATTTTTTTAAAAAATCATGATTTTTTCCAACCCTGGTACCGGGCGCATGTAATCAAATGAGAGTTTTCAGACCGAGTCGTTTCGGTACAGAGCGGCCGGCCTCCCGTCTCACCCCCGCCAGCTCCGCCGCGCGCCTCACTCACACATCATCTTCTGAAGATGACATATTGACGCTACTGTACCATATCGAATAAAAAATACCGTACCGAAATTAATCAATCATCAGAAAAGTTTTTCAGCAGAAAATCTGTACAGATTCGGCGGTATCGAAACGAAGACGCACCGATCCGGTGAGGAATAGGCCTTAGACAAATGATAATAAAAATAATTATTATTATTAAATCTAGATTAAGTTATGGTCACCTAGATCATTATATTAATATTATACCTAGTGGAGCTGGAGACGATCTGAAACATCTACTGAAACCGTACCTATTAAGGCTTAAAGCCGAATAAGCATTAATTAAGCTAGCATAAGTTAATGTAGTCTCAAAGACATTTGGTATATAAGATGTACATTTGATAGTCATATGACCCAAACAGCTAACCAAAGAGTAATTTAATTTGCGAGGGTTGAACGATCGAAAGTATGACTCTTATAAGTTTATGGATATTTATGACTGCCTTAATCCATGAGCAGTGTACCTACTATGCAAGCCAAGAGGTAATATATCCGAAATCATAATTACCGGTCGCGAATTCTAACTATAAATACACTGAGGCTAGTAATAAGCCATACTAGACAGTTATTTACAAAATATTACAATTAGATCTCCTGAAAAAAGTTGTCTGAAAAATTATCGATGGCTAAAGTGTATTTCCAGTAACTTGTTCGTATGTACCTACATTTATGTAAAAAATAGGCTAACAGACGTCGTATCATATACCGGAGGAAACGAAAACATAACGCGAATTTCAAATGTCTTGGCCAAAGAATAACTTAAGAAATGTATGAAAAAAATATTTTTTGATGAAATCGAACTATTGTTTTCATATATTTTAAACAATAAGTGGTTAATTATATTTTGAATCCTTAAATTTTAATATAAAACCTCTATATTACTTACAACATTTTGTATACCTAATAATATATTGAATCATATTACGCTTTTCGTGTGTCCTATGTATATTCGGTTCTTTGCTTAAACCTAATTTGTTAAGTATTAATAAACCCTAATAATATTTTCGTAGAGGTTTCGCATGAAAACGAAAGATGAAAAATGAATGGAAGACAACGGCTTAGGACGTAGTAGTATATTACATTGTGTTTGTCGTACCTATTTTATTAAGTTTTCGATAAACAAAATGACTTGTATACAAAACTTAGATATTATATTATCTGGATGATACACACGTTGCTGGTACATTGTAAAAATGTAATGTTTTACTCAAACTTTTATGATAAGAGCTGTACTTTTTGTAAAAAATATCTTTCACCCCTCGTCGCTTGCTTATAAATTAGAAAATATTTAGTATGTAGTATGTGTATTGAAGCCCTTTATTAATTAAGGTGTTATAAAGATACTCAAATTTTACTATAATTTTATGGTAAACACATTTTTTTATGTTTGTGTTAATTGCCTGATCGCAGTAGAAATGTTGGTCGATATTCACATAAAAACTGAACGTATTTATTGCATTAAAATATATTGGTAATACAAAGTTGACACTGTACCCACAGCATTTATGTATAGATGGTTTAGTCATTGAAGAAAAAAAACTAGTAGGTATATTATTTAGGCGTACATTTGGGCAAGCATAAAGTAAACAACAAATATTATATAATTAACGTTAAAAATTACCATTAATAAGATTTAGAATATTATCGTATTAATGTAAATATCAAATGATATAGGCATCAAGAGTCATCATAGTTAAGGCCAAACGTTTATCTATCCTCATAGTTTAGGAGCCGAGTTGTGTAGCGGCTGAAAGAATACTACCAACCTCTCGTGAAGTTGCAAGCGGCTGATAGACTAAAGACTGCACACACCCAAAAGCATAGAGCGGCGATGGGCTACCCCTATCACGCTCAGAATACGTGCAGTTGTAATTAAGAATTGTAGACTATGCCAGTGGAAAGCTGACTTAACGTTAGAGGATAATAGCTTCGATAAACATTACCACCTGGATAACGCGTGACGTACAAAATCAAAGCTAAATTCTGTCCACGTGAATATATACTTATAAGTACAGCTACATTACTTTACTAACGAACTGAGGCAAAAGTTATAAAACAGTTTTAAGTTGAACCAAATTACAACCATGGCACCCAGTAATAAAGTCACAAATTTTCTAAGCACAAAGCTTCTAGCATCCACTGTTCTGTTAACAAAATGTTGGCGCATATATTCGTCAACGTTGGCCAAACATTTCCGTGGGTTAAAATCGGTAATTGTGTTCAAAATTTAATATTATTTATTAGTTTAAGCTTAAACTATAATTTATTATACATGTACTTAACGAAAGTGAGACAGTCCGGCCGTCAAATTGCTTTTTCGGGCATTATTTTCGCAACTTTTAAATACGCATTGCGGCATTGTAAACGTGTTTACATTGGCCGTGTTTCAAGCAGACTAAACAAAATAAGAGCTCACTTCTCAAGTGCGCTGTTATTTACCGCGACATATTTTTAGCGCCGACTTTATCAAGTTGGTATTGTTGGTCGTAAGATAATAGTGTTATAATAGTAAAGTAACTGTCATCATAATTTAGCAGGCGTGTTGTGTAGCGGCCCATCAAAAGAATACTACCAACCTCTCGTGGGAGTTGCAAGCGGCTAATAGACTAAAGACTGCACACACCCAACAGCATAGAGCGGCGATGCCAGTGGAAAGCTGACTTAACCTTAGAGGATAATAGTGTTATATTAATAATAGATAATAGTATAGTATATTAATAGTAATTTAAGAACGGGTGGGAGGGCTTCGTGCCAAGCCCGCCTGGGTCGGTACCACCGCCTCGTCAGTTTCATTAACAGAAACGACCGTATGTTATTGAAACGACGAGGTAGCCAATGACACGACTAGCACATAAGACGTACAGTCACGAGCAAAAATATGTAAACAATTGTAACTCCTAATACAATGGAATAAAAGTCAAAGTGTATACATATTGGTGCTCGTGACTGTACCATCTCAAGTCTTGAAAAAGCTTAAATGCCACTTTTACAATCTTCGCTACTTTTATAAGCTTGAAAAGCGAAGCTAGTCACATGAACCGCGTGAACCTGATTTTCATAATAATAAGAACATTCAACAACACATTCAAAAACAATTGAATACGCTGATTAAATTAAAACTTAAAAAGCATTTGTTCTAGTCTAGTATTTTATGTTTTTAATCTTCATCTACTACATATCTGATTACGTGCCTACTTTTTAGTGCTATTTGTCCTGTCACCATCCCATTGAATGGTCTATTGACAGAATATTATTTCGAACGCGTGATCGCGAACTTACTGATATAATAAAAATTAACAACAAATGAATTATGAAAATTTCGATTCGCTGTCGAAATAATTACATCCACTTATTAAAAACATGTTTGAAAACATGTTTGAATAATAATAATAAAAATAGTTATTCTTATGCACAAAGATCTATTTAATCAGATTGGCTTCAATTGTATGCACTGTGAATTATAGAACTCATACAACACCAATAAAATTAAATGAAAAGTATCGTTATCTTATTAAAGCAATCGAGCTAAAGCAGTTTTTGAATAAAGTCTAGTAAATGGATGTGCAAAGTGACATTTGAGCTTATTAAACATTCTTGCGCCAGTTATTTTAATAACAACTTATTCTAAATCTAGCAAATAATTTTAACATATACTTAATGGTAGAAGTTTACTTTTAACTTACTTCCTTCACCTTTAGTATTATTTACCTAGATAAAAATCGTGGTACGTTAAAAATATAAATAAAAGATCAAGCACAGAAATTAAAATAAGATAAATAACGATATTTAAGTAACATGTTTATTAAAAAACACCGCAGCGATATGGCAGATATATCGATAAACCTCTATATAGTGCTTATTCTGCGTTGTAACTAATATATTTATATCATTTTGCGAATGTATCTTGATGGAGCCCAAAAAATATTATCTACCAAACCTTCTTGATACTTGTACTCACCGGACCATACCCGCATCAGCTGAGTCCAGCGATCCATATAAGCCTCGATCGGAAATAGTACCACTCGTCTCAAAGCGTTAGGATGGATAAGACCACCCTTCCTAGGCTGACCTTTCATAGACTTTTAACCTCCTTCATACAGTCCGTGGACTAGCTAATTCTATTCACAAAAAAAAGCATAAAATCGACTAACAATCGTCCATAATTATATTACAAGATCAAAAGATATTTTATAATCCAGCAATACTAAAATACCTCTATCGGGACAAGAACTTCCCGTCTTTTAGGGCTAAAAAGTAGGTTGCATTACCCGCCTCAGGCTGGGCCTACATAAAATTTTATCTTTTCATATAACCCGTAAACAAGGCGAAATTTAAAAAAATACATACATCTATTAGTAGTTCCACAGGCAAATAATCCAATCGACCGATACAATACTCCATACGTATTGGGTACTCGAGAACTCTTTTATCGGAGCTCCATTCAGTAATATTATTTTCGGCCGTGCAATACGCGCGATTTCATATAATGTGCACGGTGAGCGGGTTATCGAAATAACATCGCATATTCATAAGCTTATTATCTAGCTAGACGGCGCTTGTTCATAGTTATATAGTGATGCATTTGAAGACATTGTATTTATACTTATTTATATAATGTATTTCAAGTTTAAAACTATTATTAAATTATAATTATTAAGAATAATTTAAATTGGGCTATTTTTATCGAAATGCTTTCTTTATTCATAATTAAATGTATCTTCTGCAGGTAACTAGTTAATAATTTAGATTAAGATGTATTTATTGTGCAGACTCAACGATGTCACCCTCGTAATATGTTTAATAAGTAGTTGTGAAATTAGAGCTAAATAAATGGGTTAATAATCTATAACACTAAGTCAATAAATTAGTTAGTAATAATTGCCTGGTGAGCCTCCAGTAGCCTAAGTGAGCGTTTGATAGATAGATAGATAATACTTTTATTACAACCACAGCAGTCACAATTTGGCGGTCTTATAGCTATAAAGCGATTTCTTCCAGACAACCAGTCGGATGGAGAGATCTCATAAACTCGAAACCGGAGGTGTAAACGAAATTAGAATTAGATAGATTAAGTTAAGACTATAAAATTATTAAGTAATAGGTAATTTAAGTAACGCAGCGACAACATGAAGGTATTAATTAAGTACATATAGCAACAACCTCCTCGGTGTTGGTAATAATACATAATATAAGTAGTTTTTGAAGCAGGAAAATGCATTACCGTGATCTCATCTGATAGTACGATAATGACAAAGATAGAAATTCACTTCATCAGTAATCCTCAACTATTGAGATATTCACCTCTAACTGTTGGAAAACAACAATTCTGCTCAAAGTACTTATAAACAAAGAGGCAATGAAAACTTAAAAGTATATTCATTCATTTTAAAAGTTTAGTAATAATACATACATAGAAACGCCTGTTACTAAAAGAGTGATGAATGTAAGTGTTGATGATGGTGGGGGAGAGGGAGACCAAAAAGGGGATGATATGAATGAAAAAGGAGGGATTGGTGAGAAGACAGCTGATAGAGAAGAATTAAAAAAAAAAGAAGAAGCGGAAGACATAAATTACAAAATATGAACAATTGAACAAAAATGTAAAATATTGAAAAACCTTAAACCAAGGCATAATCCAAAAATATTAACATCTAATGCAAATACATGTAATTTCAAAGATAACAAAAAGAAAAGAAAAAATGAAATGCTAAAATTTAAATTAATAAACAATGTCAAGCAACGACTTAAATCAAACAAAAAAATGTATATGCCACCTAGATCTCTGTCTCATTCTACTTATATACTTTACTGTGGCTACTACGTTTGCTTTTGTATATACCTACCTGCTTTCTAAATAAATTGTATATAAGACCTACAATATACCTACGCAAAAGTACGCGGAGTAGCGTCAGTTATAAGGGCAGCACATAACTCAGACTATATAATTTTTACTGACAACAAGGATGAGTGAAGATATTCTAAAAATAATAACAGTCACTGTCAACACAGATTTACCTGTATCGAATTGCAAGTAATCAGGAAAAATCAGCGAAATTTTGACATTTTCATGTAACGAGTTTTACCACACAAAAGTAATAAAAAATAGGAAAAAAATCTAAACATAATTGATATATTACTTTAACTAAAAAACGCGTTATGCACAATGAAATTGCCTCTTTACATAGTTTTATTAAAATTGTGAAAAAGTTACTGACAATCTTATTAATGGTCTTTGCCTCATGTCTGAAAAACATTAACAATAACAAATGAAAAAACGACTACACTGCGGGACACACAAAATTTAACTGCTCCTCCACTCTCTCTAACTCCTAGACTTAGGTAGGAATCAAGATAGGACTACTCCAGATAGGAATCAAAATTCATATTACTTTTTGATAAATTGTTCTGAGCATTTATGTATTGTCCAAATTTTACCAACAAATAATCTGTTATTTTTTTTAAATATTCACAAACCATAAATTAATAGCGTCTCTTACTGACTGTATTCTTAGTAAAAGGCGCAATCAAAATTTAAATAGCCAAAACCGAATGAAGAAAAGACAAACAAATTATTAGTTAAATGTAAAATTATAAATCTTATCTAATATTTCAGTAAACCGTTATTGGAATAAGTACCTACATAAAAAAAATCATAGCCGCGTATATCGTACACGTTACGTTCACTAACATTATCATAAAGATGTCTCTCACATTTAGAAATTAGAGCAATTTTTTTTTATTATAAATTAATAACTTACCTATTTAATATAGGAAATTTCTACACATTCCACATATTAAAACATTCTGTTTTGTAGTAGTATGTAACGTATTAATAATATATTTACGTATATTGGACTACAACATAAAAATAAAGGACATTTATTCATATCATCACTCATCATTCCATCATCATCATCATTAATACCAACATTTATTTACTTATGAAAGATTTTCAGTATTAAACTTTAATATGATCACTTCAACACGCAAGCCATCTTCATTATTAAAAATAATATACATAATTTATTATTGTAATTTTAAATTAAAGATAATACAAGAATGGAGAAGAAATTAGATATAAGCAATTTATTGATAACTTTATTGTAATAAAAAACGTGGTTCGAAATTGAATGTACTTAGGATGAGTAGCTGTAAATATTGATTAGTTATAGTAAGTTATAAACTGTTTTTTTTTGCTAAGTCGTCAAAATATAAAATATTTCTTTAATGTATTAATATGTAATTGAGATTTTGGTTCATGATCCGGGAAAATTATGTAATGACAATTATGACACTATTCCGAGAAACGTCTTTTAAGTTACGAAAACAGCAGCGTTTAGTTTTTAATTTTGTTGCCTTAATATTGTGTGATAATTTTATTATAAAACGAAACATTTAACTTTTTTGTAACCCTTCAAAACACACGTACATACTGAACGAAATTGCAAAGCAGCAGAGAAAAAAAATCTAAAATACACTAGTATTTCGATTTTTTCAATATAAGTAAACTATTTGTAAATAGTAGAGTCAGAAGTAGTAATAGTACTTTGTAAATTACGTTTTGATGGTAAAGTCCTACGAATAGTTAAGACTTATGAACAATGTTCATTTGGGAAGTCCCATGATAATTAAGTTAGAGATGCTACTTAATTAATGGTTTAACCAATATAATTGTCGATGATTTTTTTAAACTCTTTTACATTTAGTTAATTCTAAATTTATGATTAAGTGTAATTTTTATCGGCCCTATTATTTTTATATATTCTGCAAATTCTGTTTTTCTTTTCACTTTTAATTTGTAAGAAATTAAATTCTTTATTTACTTCTATTTCTAATGAATGCTTTGAATGCGATACCATACTATGAATAGGACTGGATATGTAAATAAGATGAGGTTGCAATAAAACAATATCACTGTCTGTCACATGCTTCTGTTTTAATAAATAGTAACAATATGTCGGTGTATTATCGTGTTTTATTTTGTAATATGTCTCACTGCCGTACTCAGAGACGTCAATTAAGTTTTAATGACAACTAAGTGTATTTTCTTCTCTATTTAGTACTGTATAGTACTTTTGTATAAAATAAAGTGACAGCAAGAGACTTAATTGTCATTAAAACTTAATTGACGTTTCTGAGTACGGCTATTAGTGTCACGATCCTGATATTTTCAAACAATCCCAATGTCCAAATTTTCCAAGCAATCTCTTGTGGCTGTCTTTATCTTAAAGAATCAAGGTAACCGACGACATAGCCTGATTATTTGCTAAGCTCAAGTTGTGGTTAATGGCCCAATCTCAGTGGGACTTATGAAGGCTGATTATGACATGGACCAAAGCCAACGGCTGAACTAATTTGTCTGACCGGTAGAGCCACGCTGAGTTGCAGCTCGAATTTTCGTGCATAGGTCCTACCTACTTCTTCCTCAAAGCCGGCAACGCATCTGAGACTCATAGGTTCCACTTCTCTCTCAAAGCCGGCAACGCATCTGCGACTCATAGGTGCTACTTCTTCCTCAAAGCCGGCAACGTAACTGCGACTCATAGGTGCTACTTCTTCCTCAAAAACGGCAACGCATCTGCGGTGAAAGAATACTACCACCCCCCCTCCTCCCTTGGGTGTCGTAAAAAACGACTAACGGACTAAAGACTGCACACACATCTAACCACATAGAGCGGTGATGGGCTCACCACCTGTCACGCTGAGCACATGTGCAGTCGATATTTGGTGAAAAGTGGACTATGGTAAATTACTGCTTTTGCTGTCCTCATTATCTTGTCTCTGACTAACCCTTCGGGGATAATAGCGTGATTATATCTGTGTACCTATGTATTTATTTATTGGTAAGACCAGTGGTCCAACACTCAGAAGCTCCGGGTTCGATTCCTAGGAAGGATATATGCTGACTTATTTGGTTCATTTGGTGGCAGGGCTGAATACTCGCAAGTCTTTTACCATAAAATGTTTACCAAAAAAGATAACAAAGCCTTTTAGTTTAGCTTAGACCTTACTGTTGAGATAGACTAGTTTTACCTTAGACCTTATCGGCACTTACTTTCAATAGTTATGACGAAATAAGCTATCCCGACGTGTAGTATAGTCTGACGTGGATACAACACGTCAAAATTCTGCAACTCATTTCAAATTTTGAGAGTTTTAAATAGCCTGAAGACCTAAAGTGTACTTACCATAAAAAAACAAAAAAGTAAAACACAACTTTTTATTGAACAATTTACTTTATTGAGTGTAACTTTCGAATCGAAAACAATAATTGTACGATTCCAATCGGAAATAATCTCGTCGCAATAGGTACTAAACGTTAAACAATAATTATCATAATTTTAATATTACATATATTCGGTAAAATGTCCCGGAAAATGCGTGCGTCATACGTTATAATTGTATGTTACGTTACAGCTAAACTAACAAACAAAATACCAACAACAATTAAGTACATTATCGTCACATACATACATAGAGTGCCAACCAATGATATACACTATAATTAATTTTAAAACCGTTGAATTTTGGCTTTAAAATCATTCTTGGTGCAGTATTAAAACACGCACAATGTGATTATCTTTTGCTTCTTGTGTGATATTAATCACACAACCGTCACGCTTGCTGCCTCGATGCAGACTAATCACAAGACATCCCAATTAGGACGTCTTCGAGTCTGCACGATTCGCGCCCTAGTAACATGTCTGCTTGTTTTAGTATAGTATCATTGATATCATATAACACTTCTCATTCATCTTCACACAATGGCAAGATCAATTAGGCCCCAAAATTTGTCGCTATGAGTATTGCTAACTGCGATAAGACTACACTCTTTAACCACAGTTCACGATTACCCTAGTTTAATTAATACACTTGGGAGTAATAAATCGAGCCACTTCAAAAAACTGTTTTTAGTTGTGATATTTTATGCTGCAATATTAAAAATCGATTTAAAAGTTTTTAAAAACTCTCAATAGATGACATCTTCTTAATTTGAAATCGTTCTGGCAATGGGAGTTGGTGCAGCAAGTCTATCGGCTAAAAAATATGGATATGGACATGGGCTTCATTTGACATTTGAAGCCTATATTTTGTCCTTAAATGGGTATATTATGCCTAATTATCTATTT
Organism: Scoparia ambigualis; assembly: GCA_963921215.1. NCBI lineage: Eukaryota > Metazoa > Arthropoda > Insecta > Lepidoptera > Crambidae > Scoparia > Scoparia ambigualis. The sequence goes on along the minus strand of OY992502.1, from coordinate 7,983,937 downwards.
AAACATATATAGATAAAAAATTTGGGATGGAACCCTTACTATTTTCAATGATTGCTGGTTTGCTATAGAAATAGATCTTCAACTGCCGCGTTTTGGTAGTGATACGAATGGGAAATTAATTTAATCTAATCCTATTTATAAGGAATCTTCATGAAGATATTTAAATTAAAGCAATTATGAAATACATTTTAACCTTCTAAATCAATCAATCATATAAATAAACCCTATGGAATGCAAAGCGCTATAGTGGCTCGGCTATTTATTTCCCAAGTATATAATATCACGGCTTTGACTATATCACAGTGACTTGCAACAAATTAAACGACATAAACTTTATCGCAATGCATGTATCTCTGTCTTTTGCGAACGGACAAACTGGATTTAATCACGTGACTAAGTGAGTACCAAGATACATGAAAATAATATAATAACTGATATTTATTTACGAATGTGTTTTAAATATTGCCAAATGTCAACATTTTAATTGTACATACATGTACGAGTAGTTAATGAAATTAAAACTATGAACATGAAAAAGTAGTACAAGGAAAAAGTGTTGCTGAAGCCAAACCGAAAAAACAAACTTGTCAAATGTCATTAAGTGTCCAAATTAAATTGTTGTCCTATGACGTTTGGCAATTAGAATCAATTTTTTACATATTAGACGAAACTAATATTTTACAAAATGGTAAACCGGCATTAAAACAAATAGGTACAACATTGATAAGCTATTAGATTCCGTAGCTGAAAATCGGTATGCTTAGCGTTCTGAGCCACTCAAATATAGTAATCATACTGTAGGTTTACTTATACTTATAGCTGTGATCAATGTTACACTCGATTTAAAAGTAACCCCGCTTGACGCGACACCAAACGACGCCATCTCAAATATTTATTAACATTGGTTTTATTCCTCAGTAACAGGAACAAAAAAATGTATTCAAGATGGGCATATAAACATATAAATATTATAATACCTATTAAGAATGACTCAATAAGAAATAATTTAAATGGCGAATCGGCAATTCCCTAACAAGTGTAATGAGTTAAACATCCTGATATGACAGAATGGACTTCCTCAACATAGCGCGATCGAGACAGACATCATTACACATTTTAGTTACATCATAAAACCGTATGTTTACATTGCCTCGGCTCTAACAACTACTTCATTTTGGTCCTAACGACACCATAAAGCTAATAGCGTAAAATTAACTACTCATAAGCGTATTTCGGTTTATCCTAACAACAATAATAAATACAAGTCTAACGCGTTCCATTCCAATATTGTTTCGTAACTCGTTTCAATAAATTCACCATCTTGCACCGTCAACTACAACTAATATCACACATTCGTTATATTAAATTAACAAAGTGAACATTTACCTCTGCGCATGCTCCGATCGCTGCAAGCACCGCACTAATACGAAAAACGATCTTCGAATGCAAGGTCACTGCTAAACTATCTAATTTATTTCGCTACGAACAATTAAAGCTTTTGCTTGACGACTTGCAGTCGGAGCCACTCTACGAGGCACATACACACAGGCATCTAATTATGCATCACATGACGTCACCTCTATTGACGTATGAGAGCACGCGATCTGAATCGGTTTAGCCAGTTAATGTCCGCACTATCGGAAGGGCGCGTCTCACTCGCCGAAACATTCGAAAGCAACCGCGTTCGATTCACAACCACCGCTTAGCTAGCTTACTCCAACGGATCCCCACAATCCTGGGATGCATCTGGACGCGTGGTCGCGGTCCTCGACGGCAGCACCGCCTCTGCATTGGAGGTTCTGTCCGCGGGCCGCCGTCAGTTGACACCCACCGGTAAACACTTGCACTGCTTTATTTTCTGCAAACGTTTGCGTCTGAAGGGTGGGTTCTGTCCAGGACAACGCAGAGTCACCGTTATCCAAGTGACCTTCTTGGGCCTGCAGAACGAACAGGACTTGAACGCTGGAGGCGGTCGCTCCTCGTTGCTGTCGCGGCGACGCGGCCCTTTCGGTATATAAAACGAATTGCACTGACCGTAACAGAACTTATTAATCACTGTTGCCGGTATGCAGCCCGGCTCGCGGATCTTCTGCACCAAAGGTTCAGTTTTGCACCAATCCTCTTTGAGGTATTCCTTCTTGGTGACGATTAGGGCGTTCTTGGATGATTTAAGCGCTTTGCGGATATCCTCTTGCTCGGGCACCGACACCACTAGCGCCTCGGCGCTGCCGTCGCCGAGTTCGTTCCTCTGGACGTAGGACGTGGGCGGAGCGGTCGCCTGTTCCGCCCGTTGTCTCGCCGCCAAGAGCTTCTCGACTTTTTCGGTATCGATGATGTCCAAGATCGAATCAGTCGGCGTGAACGGCTTCCTCACCCCTGCACACACGCCACAAGCGGTCAATAGAGCCGCAGCGGCCAACCAGAAGTGTGGTTTCGGATTCTCCATCTGCAATATAAAAAAAACACGGTTAAGTATCTACGTAGGCTTGAAAGAGGTTTCACATAAATTTGAAAAGTCGTGGGCTCAGCGGAAGTCGTAGGCTAACTCACGTTGCGTCGCGAGATGGGACGAGATAGGTCGTGGGCAGTGCGTCGGCGGAGTGCGGCGCGCGAGGTGTGTGCGGCGGCCGGCGCAGCAATGAGGCGAGTCAGGCGAGAGCGAAGCGCCTCAATGGACCAGCGCTCAATGCACGGGTGAGTCACGCACCGCGCCTCCGTCATAGACCCCGCTTTGCCGCAGAGCCGACACGGCGCGGCTTAGCAGCAGCGGCAAAAACGACGTCTAATCCTTATCTACAAATAAATTACGACCGAACGGACCACCTGTTTGCAAACAATGGTATGAATACGACTTTCTGTTGCAGATAATCGGATAAACAGATTGAACCCAACAATTTTACGGCCCGCCTCCCGAAGCAGTACGATAAGCTGTTTTGAATAACAGATCGGCACAATACAGCAATTAAACACCTGCGCCCTGCTTCGGACAACTTTAAATGAACCTTATCTAAATGGTCATTATTGTCCTTCGGTCTCGTATTCATCACGGCAAATATTGCTTTAAGTCACGATAGCATTTACAGTTTTAAATACCTACTTGTTCATAAATTATTTATAATGTATATCTAATCTGTATCGGCTAACTACCTAAATAAATATCCATAATTCACTCATTTTAATTAATATGTCACTGTCATTTATTTAGATTGTAATCACAACCTTTCCTGGACTATAATTCCTGGTATTTATCATACATACATACATATTTTCATGACTATTATCCCCGAAGGGCTAGTCAAAGACTAGGCAATGAGGACAGCAAAAGCAGTCCTCTACTATCCTCTATATAGTCCATTTTAGGTTATAGGTATTTATCGCTGCATAATAACCGTGTCGCATAGCGGTGAAAGAATACTACTACCCCTCTCTTCTCTTGGGTGTCGTAAAAGGCGACTAACGGACTAAGACTGCACATACACCCAACAACATACAGCGGCGATGCGCTCACCACCTGTCAAGCTGAGCACACGTGCAGTCTCTATTTGGTGAAAAGTGGACTATGGCAGAGGACTGCTGTTGCTGTCTTCATTGCCTTGTCTCTGACTAACCCTATCTCTTCGGGGATAATAGTCGTGATTTTATGTACATACGTATGTGTGTGTGTATAATTAACACATTTAAACGTTTTTTTTTTACTTTATCTCTGACATTTTGAAGACAAATCGTTAAAATATCATTGATGGATTAGTTTGATTAATATTTGCTTTGCTCTTACATGGTCAATGTTTACAAGAAACGCAAAATAATTATTGTGTTAATAAAACACATACACAGAACCGGAAAAAGAAAAATAAATCGAATAAGAAACGATTTTAACGCGGTTCTTCTCTGTACGAATACTCCGTCGTAAGCTGATAGGTACTTTGACTCTCGAGACAATTTTTTGAACGCTACATGTCGTGATAGCGGACATGCGAGAACTTTCTTACTAAAGAGGTCGCCGAGGACGACGCAAAGTTAAAATAAAATTGAGTAGGTAAGAGAGCGGCACTGGCACACACGCTGAGCAGAAGAGAAAAAGTTATAAACATACATACTCACTCACGAACGAGGAGAGTCCACGTTTAACCAGATAACTGCACATGTGCTTAGCGTAATAGGTGATGAGCCCAGCGCCACCTTATCTTGTACGCGCACACACTCAAACACGCACGCACGCACACATACACAGTCATACACACGCACACTAATACACTCATTTAAACATATATGCACACAAACTTTTGTACTATTGTTGTACTTTTGTTTTGTTTTACTTTTTTTTCTTGTTATATCGTCCACTACTACATTTCCATCAATCCACTATGAGTCCGTGGAGTGGGGCACTGGTGACCTGGTATAACGGTTTTTTTTTTCAAAAACCTCTCTCAGGCACCAGTCTCTCACAAAACATAAACATAACGTCCACCTGTAATGTAACTATAAGTTTAGTGATGAGAAAATAAAGTTATTTTGTATTCAGTCTGTTTGTCGCGATTTACGACCCCCTTAAGAAGAGATGGCTTGGACGAACCGTTACTACAAAGCAGAGAAATAATTAATATTAAAATATTCTTCATTATTTCGTTTAATGCAACGCTCCAGCATCTGAGATGCCGCCCAACGTTGGGTACAAAAGACGGCACGAGCGTGAGAATCCCGAGGTGTGTAAGATTTTCTCACCTATCCGCGGCGCCAACCGAGCCGAAAGCACGTAGCGAGGCGCCGGCGCAGATGGCGCGGCCGCTGCCCCGACACTGCAACCGCTCGACTGCGCACACGACTTTGAATCGAATGACTTCAATCAGATGTAAAAACTTGATGCACAATCAACACTCTCTAAAACGTTCGCACAAAAGAGTGCCTAGCGAGATTGAAATGAAACACTTTTTACGGATTAACTCGCGTTTAATTTTACTACATTACATAGTTTTTAGTTTCCTGACGTTTCGAACGTAGAACGTTTTCAATGTGTAGTGCCTGCTTAAACCTTAGAAAACCTAGCGAGATATTTAGGTACTCGTTTTGTTTGGTAGTTTGCGAGCTAAATGTCAACGTGACGAAGTGCACCTTCAAAATCTGCTATTCTGCCAAAACACATATACGTCAAATGTATAATTGTGTCAAAGCTGTCACTTTTCCGCAACGATTTAGTATGGGATTGTGTTCCAGCGAGAAATAAATGTCTTTAAATGAAAAGAGTCACAAGTTTAAATCAAGTTTTAAATAACAAACAAAGTGAAACGTTAAAAAGAATTACAACATTATGTGGGAATCACACCTGCGTCCTCAGCATACCGGCTAGCTGCGTTAACCACTCCGCTACCGAAGTATTGGTAAGACCTATCTCCAACGCTTTTAGTTCAAGGAATTGGGTTCCATTCCCATCGGAGGTAGGCCTTGCGTTTAACGTTTTACTATATTTAAGTATATTTGAGCGTTATAAACGCAAAAACATCAAATAGCTTAACCTCAATAAAGTTCAAATGTGTAGACAAAGAAACATTGCATCGAAAAAGACAACTCTACCACTACCACATACAGAACTAAAGGAGAATGACCAAACCAGCATATTCGATATCTATTGCGTCTTAATCATTCACTTATCAAAAGTGTTCTCTTAAGTTATACTCGTAATGATTACTGTTAAAAAAGGTTTTCTATAGAACGCTGCGTTAAGAGTCAAGTGATAAATAAATGCTGAACTGAACTGATAGTCAGACGATAACAGTTGTCGTAACCTCAAAATACCTAAAAAGTCTTAAGCTAAAAATGAAGATAGCTTCAAACTCCCGCATGATATTGTAATGTAATTTTTTTCTTCATAATTCAGAGCATTGCTGTATTGATTACTATTTATTTCATTAGCTAAAAACTAGCCTAACTCCCATAGTAAAATGGTCATTCTCATTTCGAGGCTCCTAAACGTCCTACTATCTCAAAATGTACTTACTTTCTTACTACGCTGGCTCAGCGACCCGAAGTGGATCTTGGCCTCCGACATTAAAGTGCGCCTTTTTCAAAATGTAAGTATAGCAAAATGTTAATGTAACCCATAGACAAGTAAATTAAAATAGACTCTAACGATAGAAACATTGCATCGAGAGAGACCTCTCTACCGTTCCCGCATAGAGCGCTGAATCGCGAGGCTCCAGTTTCCGCCCATTTGTGCATCCCACAATGGCCATACAAACTGTTGTGGAAGCATCCGGGACCTTCTGCGAAGTAGGCGATGCGTGGGTGGGTACTAGCCGTTTTTAACAAAGTATCGTTATACCCGATCGTGTGTTAAATTGTACTTAAGCGACAACAAGCGAATATCGAACTTATCACAACTAAATTGGGAAGAGAATTCAAAATTCGGATTTAACTAAAGCTGTGTGTACAAAGGTGGGATTGATACCATTAATCCTCTTATGTAAGAAACGGAGTTCCTTAGCTGGACAGCTATAAGCGCCATATTCGCTTAACCATTGCTCCTGTTGGTATTACACGCTTACATTCTATTTGTGGAAGTATTATCTTAGTGAAATAATCTCATACACCTACCGACTAACTTCAAACCCACGGACACTTTTGTTTACATCGGAAAAGCACTTACAAATAGATGTTTAAGGTTATTTTTGAATTGGTATAAAACGACTAAGAAGAACATTAAGTTAAGTAGCTTTACGCTATCATTACTTGAGTATGTACAGTCAGCAACAAAGTAGGTTAACGCTTTACCAGTTAGTCGAAGCACACAAGCAACCTAGACAAGTGGCTCTGCGTGTGGCGTCTAGGCCCGCTGGAGTCTTAAACTAGCATCTGTTAAATTCTAATGAAGTTTTTTTTTTTATCGGCAACGGGTAAGCGCTTGGCCGTCATCTCACCTGATGATAAGTGATGATAAGGCCGAAGATGGAAGCGCGCTTCACCCGGAATCCTCAACCACTGAGTTTGTATGTACATTTTTATAATTGTCATATTGGCCCCGTAACCTATAACGCAAACTGATTTAATTAAATTCAATTCAAAATTATTTATTCAATTTAAGCTACAATAATTGAACACTTATGAATGTCGCTATGCCATGGGTTCGTAAGTCTAACTGGGGCGGGCGGGAGCCTTGTACTGAGAAGAACCGACAAGAAACTCAGCAAGGGCGTTTCTTTTCTCCCTTTCTTTTACAGCGTCAATGCAAATTGAAAAATACCCTCCTTATAATAGAAGAACATTTTCCATTACAAGATAAAAATACTACATTAAGTACGACTACAAGACAAACACAACAACATACAAAATAATATCTAATAAAAAACAGGTATTGCCAATTTAAATTAAAATTAACAAAGTCTTACAGTGTCTTTGAACAAAAAGACTTAAATTACTACTACCAATAAAAATATGATTGCAAGAGCAGACCAGCCTCCATTAAAAAAGAGCCTGCTGAAAACAGATCAAAGCCAGGACAACGCAGCCAAAAATTCGGGTACCTAAAAGGTACCGTAAGATACCAATTCAGCTTATAGCAAAGAAAATATACACTATGCCTATAGTCCATTCAGTTGAAGCCCTATTTTTTTAATTTTTTTTTATATAAAAGAGGGAGGCAAACGAGCAGGCGGGTCACCTGATGGAGAGTAATCACCGCCGCCCATGGACACCCGCAAAACCAGAGGAATCGCAGAAGCGTTGCCGGCCTTTATGGGAGGAATAGGTTTAATGAAGGAATAGGAATTGGGAAGGGGGGGGAGAAAAGCGGCCTCCGGAACCGTCACTGGTCGGACGAAACACAACAGCACCAAGTGCTATTATTTCACGCCGAATATTCGTGAGAGGGTGGTATTACACCGGGCGAGCCAGCCCAATGCGTGCCGCAGCGCAGCGTGGCGCTACCACTCAGTCAGTGTCACTTATTTAGCACCACCCAGGGATCACGTGTAGGGTCTCAAGGTTAAACCTACGGACGCAAGCAACTTTAACCCCCAAAACTGTACGGTTTTAAAGGAGCTCCCTTCCTTTGCTCAGGTCGATTTTTATGAATTTTGGTATAGAGATAGAGAGGGCCCTGAAGATGGTAATATGCTACTTTTTGCTGCTAATAGTTAACGCGAGCAAAGCCGTGGGCAAAAGCTAGTCCAAAGTAGTAGATTTTTTGTTTTATTAGTAATATTTCACTTGTCTGCAACTAGATTTACGAAGCAATCTTTGAAATGTTTAATAACACCTAATGAGTATTCTTTTTGCTCGCTTTTTGTAAATTAATATATATATTTTTTCCTTCAACTCGGCCAATTCAGCTGATAGACAAATTGTATCTTGTTACTCCGCGAATAACGTGGTTGGTTACACATTTATACGAATCATTGCTATTTCGCCGCACTATGTAATGGGTAACTGTTTGTTATTCCTAATGATAAATAAATAAATAATAACATAATGGTAGGATTAAGAAAATGCTTTTCAATTAAGTCGAGGTACTTCAATAAAAACATTGTGATTTTGGAAATTTTAGGAAAACGCTGCGGACACTACAACTACACACTACACTACACTGTTTAGAAATTTCTGTCGCTGACCATACACATCATCTCCACCTACGCGAAAATATAAATCCGTTAATAATTGCAAAGGCCATCTCTGCCTACTCTTAATAACTACCAATGAACATAATTATTGTTTGAAGTAAAACATTTGTAAACGTCGCGGGCTGATCACTATGAATGAGCATCTGTGTAATCGCAAATTACAGGCCATACTGTTTTATATTGTTATTGTAATAAGGCCCAATATTGACCGCCTCTGTGGTCTAGTGGCTAAACCACCGGTCTTAGACCCGGGTCCCGGGTTCGATTCCCAGCGGGAGTCTTTGTGTACTTGGTTTTGCTGGTGGTAGGGCTTGTTAAGTCTGCCTGGCTAGCTGATCATATCTTAACAATATAAATATGAGAGGTCTGCTTTCAAAACCCCCTAAATAAATATTCGACAAAATTTAACTATTACCTACCAGAAAAACAAAATACAAAAAATTCCTTCCATGATCCACTAATGATTCCGTAACAAATCCCACTAAAACACCTTTAAAAGCCATTAGGAAAAGTGACATTTGTATCAAAACCCACTAAAACACCAGTCTGTCACTATCAAATTCCACTAAAATACAGTTAGCCAATAGCAGAGTTTTATTACGACACGTAACTTTAGAACAGTATGTCGCTATTAGACGTTAAAGGGATTGCAATACAATCCCGCAAAACGGGATCACGAATTCCCGCGGGATCTCGCTGCTTTTATTAATCTGCTAGATCCCGCACCTTCAAAGCGCGGATCCGCGGTACCCGCATAAAAAAAATTTGCGCTAAAACTTTTGCGATGGTATCAGAGGAAGGTACCTGACACTCGCCTATTAATATATCCTGACGGTTCAGCCTACTAGCGTAGAAGCCGAGAGAGCGTTTTCAGCATCAGGGTATATTTGCAGTTCACTCAGAAGCAGGCTCGGAGATGATACAATAAATGCCATTTGCTTCCTAAGAGCGTATTTTCAAAAGTTGATAGGTTGTTATCATGGTAATAGCATCTAAGAGATAGTTATGATTTGAGAATAAGACTGAATTAAAATATAAAACTGTTGTTAGGAGTAAGGGTAAAATTAAACAAAACTTTTAAACTATGCCAAATATTTAAAGATGAATAATTACTTATATAAACTTAATTAATAGAAAAGAAATAATATATGTTGCTTAATGTAAGACAACACAAAAATCTGTAGTTTCAATTTGATTTTATAACATAATTTCAAAGATGCGGGATACCGCGTGATCCCGGGCGGGATTAAGTAATCCCGCATATCAATCGGGTTTGAATGAGCTGCGGGATTGCAATCCCTAGGCGGTATTGTTCACGTCGCGAACGATGCTTTATGCGGTTTGTATTAAAAAAACATGATTTCGTTTTTTAAAATGTGCCATGAGGTTTTTGAAAGTAGACCCCTCATTATTATATTATAAAAAACAATGTTAATGACATTGTTGTTTAGAGGTAAGATAGCCAGACGAGTTCCTCGGTGGTTGACGATTCCGGGTGAAGTGCGCTCCCACCATCGGCCTTATAAGTAGTCATTTACCATCAAGTGAGAAGCTTACCCGTATTGGACAGGGGCGATCTCTGGTTATATGGGACTTTACATCCTCTGCCTCGCCCAGTTAAGAAAAGCCTGACGATGCAGGTCCACCCACTAAAAAACCTTCCCTGCCCACCAAAATACCATACTTTCTATGCTCGCCACGAAGAGCAAGCACCAAGTTCCCCGCGCAACAGCCCCCCAAGGGAGTTCCGCCATCTTACTATCAAGTAAGAAAAAGGCTAAAAGCTTCCAGTTATGAATTGGAAGAGAAAAAATGAAATGAAAATACATCTTCTATACTAATATTATAAAGCTGAAGAGTTTGTTTGCTTGAACGCGCTAATCTCGGGAACTACTGGTCCGATTTACAAAATTCTTACAGTGTTAGATAGCCCATTTATTGAGGAAGGTTATAGGCAATTATTTGTTTTGGGTACGGGTACGGGTAGTAACCTGTGCGAAGCCGGGGCGGGTCGCTAGTTTTACATATAATCACGACTATTATCCCCGAAGGGTTAGTCAGAGACTAGGCAATGAGGACCGCAAATGTAGTCTTCTGCCAAAATAAACTTTTCACCAAAGAGCGACTGCACATGTGCTCAGCGTGACAAGTGTGAGCCTATCACCGCTCTATGCTTTTGGATGTATGTGCAGTCTTTAGTCTGTTACTCGCCTTATAAGAATGTGTATGTAGCCGATAGGAAAGTGGCAGTTCAAGGGAAGTGGCTGATGGGTGAAGTGGCCGTTCAAGGGGAGTGGCCGATATGTGAAGTCGCCGTTTAAAAAATGTGGTCGTAGCTCATTGGGTCCTATGCGACAAGGTATAATCTACATATTATTTAAACATTGCAATTGCGTCCTTTTGATTCTTCGCGGGGACAGACATACGCAGATAACAAATGCTGAACAACGATGGAAAATTAATATTCTTCACTTTTGAATTTAATTTTGATGTTCAGCGTCAGTCGGTATGACGTTGACCGATCAGTCTCTGATCAGAGAATTATGGAGTCGCTTTTATTCATAGATATTTCTAACAGAGTGATATCATTTTTAGAGCTAAAATATGTCGGTGTTTAATTTGTGATTTTGAACCTTAGTTGACCCCTAAATTTAGAATCCAAAGCTAATCTCGTCAGAGAGTAAGAGGTACTTATATTTTCTAAATAAAGTTAGGTAGGTACCTACTATCTATTACCTGAAATAAAGACCATAGAATGTCCTATTGGTCTTTTCCGTATGAATGTGCAACGCCTAGACAAACCATTCGAGTTTTAAGGCGCTACTTAAGTATAATATATTTTTATTCTCCTTTATTTCAATAAATAAATTAATTAACTGTGTAGATAGGTGCCTACTTCATTTTGAGCATCTCTGGTTCAAATGTTGACAAAATAAATGATATATCAAAACCCAATCATAATACCTGATTTTTGAGTGTGAGTTTGATTAATAAGTTACGATGATTAATAGATTTCGATTTATTGAAAAACTTTTTTTAACTTTTTGGAAATTTATCACGGTATACGGAGTGTTTACACTTCACGCGGACAAAGTGGCGGGCGGGCCGCTAGTAATATATAAAAGTTACAGCTATGACACTTATGACAAAGGTTGCTTCTCATAATCCTCGTTATTATAAATACCTATATTTTGTTGTTGCGTTCTTATGAAACGCTTAAGCTATAAACTCTATCTACAATAGAGTTTATACAATTCCTTTTACTATAACAAAACAAAAAGCCATTGCTCCTACATGTAATAGATAAATGTGAAAGTTTGGAATTACTACATTTGCTACATAGGTGCCATTTGTCCACCACTCAAATCAATTATCACTTTTTAAAATGTTATTTTGCAATCTGTGCGTGTATATTTGTTACAATTTACCTAAATATTTGGTAAGGCTGTCTTTTTTAACCTTCTAAATTCTTTCTCCGTTAAATACCTACATGTCATCTTCACATAAATAGTCCGTTACACACTTGAGTCATTTACATACATATAATCACGACTAATAGACTAATAGTCCGTTACACACTTGAGTCATTTACATACATATAATCACGACTATTATCCCCGAAGGGTTAGTGAGAGACTATGCAGTGAGGACCACAAACAAACCTAAAAGAAGAGCAAGATTAGAAGTAAAATCTATTTGGCGAATAAATGATCGGCCGAGTAAAAGTACGTGAACTTTGAAATTATGGATTTGTAACTTTGACTTTTACTCAGACCCAGTGGTTCCAAATACCCCTAGCGCACATATTACGCATCACCAAGGAAACCCATCAAACAGTTCCATTAATATGGCCTTTTTCTTTGAAAAATAAGATAGAAAGCATTTTATAACATTTATAAAAATATTAATTCGTGTTATAATTTAGTACATTACCTTATATTCAATTATGAAGTGTTCAGTAGAAACGCGTTTCGTTCAAAGAGATTCTTCTCAGAAGTAGGCCGACATTCCTTTTCAATATTGCCCGTGTATCACTCCACAGTAATGTTGTACAGGGTGTTCGTGGAATAGGAGTTTTCAATATAATATAAGTAGTTTATTTTTGTATTCCGTACATTCAATGACAAAACGGAAGTCTTATAAAAAGGTCACTCAATTTAACCGTGTCGCGTAACGGTGAAAGAATACTACCACCCCCTCTCTTCCCTTAGGTGTCGTAAAAGGCTACTAACGGTCTAAAGACTGCACATATTTCCAACAGCATAGAGCGGCGATGGGCTCACCACCTGTCACGCTGATGTGCAGTCGCTATTTGATGAAAAGTGGACTATGGTAGAGGACTGCTTCTGCTGTCCTCCTGCCTAGTCTCTGACTAAACATTCGGGGATAATAGTCATGATTATATGTACTATCGGGGTCACCGTCGTTTTACCAGTTTGCAGAAATTTTCGTATGAAGCGCACCGTCCGCCCGGGTACATGCCCGTACCAAATAGATGACGCGCTGTGCAAGGGATTTTGACCTTTAGACTGGTAAAGCGACGGAGTCCGCAATAGTATGTATGTATGTGTCAATTTAACTCTGTCTGTCACGGGTAATTTTTTAATATAAGTACTTTTCGATTTATACAAAAAAAATTATTTGGCCACTCAGATTAAAACAATTAAGTACCTAAGTTAATCATTTGATTTGAAAACTCTTATTATAACATGATAATGAAATATTATAATAAGTAAGTTAATAATACTATTTTATAATTTTACTAATCTTTAGTTTGTATTTTCGTATATTAAATGTACATACTCGTACATTGTTATTTAATCATTTTTCAGTAATAGTCATAAGTAATAGGTGGTGGAGTGTTCGCTTGCCGTCTTATTATGTTTAAAATATATTTCCTTGTCCTGTAAGTGAAATAAAATGTTTAGACGACTTTGTTCCTTAAATTTTGTCAAAACAAAAACAAGTACCTACGTGCTAAACGGTAAACACTAGAAAACCTAAAATGTAATAAAATATGGTTTTATAAAATTTCAAAAGGAATTACTTTTCATAATGGTGTATTTGTATGAGACAAATACAAAGTTGTTTAAAAATTATTTTTCTTGTGTTTCTGTGCAATAAAGTAATAAACATATTTAAAACACCCCGTATTAACGTGGGCGATAGACGGCCTGGCACTAAGGGCGGCCATTCACAGTTTTGTTTTTTCTTCAACTTTTTCATTCCTACGCGAACAAAACGTTTGAATAACCGTGGCTGTGAATGAAATTCCTCAGGCTAAGCGCCTCTGTCCAAAAAAATACTAAGCGCTCAATGCGACTTCCTCCCGCCGTAAATTCTTGTCTTGCGCTAAAGAATTTGAGCTCGAACAATATTTTAATACACCGTGAGATTGTATTATAGGGTTGACGCATGGGGTTTGTTACATGTACCCGATATGAGTCATTCTCGAGGATGCACCTTTCAATCGGATTCGGAATAGGCTTGCGCGGTAAACCACAGAGCGACGAATTTCTATGCTAAAACTCTGAATAATAGAAATATTCTTGAGTATTTTTTAAAATTATTTGTTTTGAGAATTAAATAGTAATTTATTTAGTGCCTAATTATTTAAAATCAACAGAACTCCCCATCTCCTTATCTCTAGTTATCCTTTCAACTCCAGCCGCGCACTGATCAGTGCTCAATAAATAGAATTATCTAATCATTTGGGGATAATAGTCAGATCTGTGTTGTTTCTAGATGTAAAGCACTTGTGTAGGCCGCCATAGAGTAAAGCGTGGGCAAGAATCTTCATTGACTGCTCACTACTGGGCAAAATGACGAAATCGTGGCATACTGTTATTAAAATTTAAAAAAAAACAATAGTTTACGTTAAACATTTTAGTACAAAATGTAGTACCTAAGTAAAAACGTTTACTTATTGCTTCTTTTCAACAAACATTACTAAGGCGTTCGGTTGAAGACATATTTTCTGTCAGTGTACTACCACCCCCTCTTTTCCCTTGGGTGCCGTAAAAGGCGAGTAACGTATTATGACTACACACACACATCCAACAGCTTAGAGCGGTGATGGGCTCACCACCTGTCACGCTGAGCACATGTGCAGTCGCTATTTGGTGAAAAATTGACTATGGCAGAGGACTGCTTTTGTGGTCCTCATTGCCTAATCTCTGACTAACCCTTCGGGGATAATAGTCGTGATTATATGTCTGTATATATGTATTAAGTCAACAAGCGACTGCCCAACAGCAACCATTTTTCATTTTGTCGTTTGTGTCTTGTTGTTAAACCGGGTGACCAAAAATGCAGCGTTCTTATTTACTAGATTTGTCTCTATAAATTAAAATATCATTGTTTCCCTCAATCCGATGTTACTTTTAAGATACAAAACGTTGTGACTCATATATACCTATTAACATGATACTACAATAGAATATAATCCCAAAAAATTAGCACAAACATCTCATTAATCAGGTTATAAGAAAGAAAAAAAAATTATGACAATACTTTGTGACTTTTTAAACAGTTACATTATACAAATGGCAGCAGTGTGACTCACTAGCGCCACCTATAATATGCTAATTATATGATTATGAGACATAATGAATCGTTTGATTATGCGTTAAAAACACATTCGCACGCACAAAAACACTTTAAATGTTGCATGTTTTTGTTAATTTTTTTACGATAGAATATTGTTCTCTAAAGTGTACGCGAACATTACACATCATCATTAGCCTATAAACGTCCCACTGCTGGGCACAGGCTGGGCGCAGGCCACCCCAGTCTCCCCACATGGACATGGACAAATGGAGAGATTACGCCATAATCAATGCGGGTAGGTCGGTGAACTGCTAAGATATAAAATTTAATATTTATGTTATGTAAAAATTAAACTCTACGACTTCTAAAAAGAGTTTTATTCAAAATATACTTGCTACTAGTAAAAAGAAACTAAAATGAAATGAGAGAATTGGTAAGATGGAGATTTTGTATGAATTCCTGAAAAAGCGACTAAAAAGTAAATAAAGTATACTTAATAAAATGTTTAGTAAACTCCTTTATCGGCTGCATAGTAAATTAGACTTTGAAGGCCGATCCTAAGAGGAGACAACGGCACTAGAGATGATACTACAGATTCTTTGCGTAGGTATAGCAGCATGAATGAATGATTCAACGTGTGCTTAACGAAGGCGTAGGAAAAAAAGAAGTGAAGCAAACTTAAATATTTAATTACAAGCGGCCGCTCGCGGTTTTACCCGCGTGGTTCCCGTTCCCGTGGGAATATCGGAATAAAAAGTATCCTATGTGTTAATCCAGGTTATAAACTATCTGTATGCTGAATTTCATTAAAATCCATTGAAGTAGTAGTTTTTACGTGAAAGAGTAACAAACATCCATGGAAACGTATGGATGATCCATCCATACGTTTCCGTGGGAATACGGGATAAAAAGTATCCGTTTTGAAAAGATTTTAATACTTACTATCGTATTTAAGACGTATTTAGAAGATCAACTGATTTCATGTACATTTTTAATTGTAAATTTTTCTATTTACATATTTTTTTATATTATTAATATTATTATTTACCTAAGAATTTTATACGTTTTATTTGCTTTTTTTAAAAACAACAAATATCAACTCCTACGCGATATACTTATGGTTCAAATCGCTTTATCCGACGATTTTATTTCAACGAACGTATGGAACTTATATTAACCGGATACGTTTACGCGTCGTCGTCGCGTTGACAGTAAATAAGAACGCTGTGGACTCTCAGTTTAGCCGTCTATGAATTCAACTAGTTCACGAATGAACTGTAGACCGTCGAAGCGTCGATTGAACGTAGACCGTCTATTTAAACCGTTCGTTGATTCAACGCCCATCGCTACATCCATCCATACGTTTCCGTGGGAATACGGGATAAAAAGTATCCTATGTGTTAATCCAGGTTATAAACTATCTGTATGCCGAATTTAATCCAAATCTATTCAGTAGTTTTTACGTGAAAGATTAACAAATATCCATCCACACTTACAAACTTTCTCGTTTGTAATATTAGTAGGATGTAATAAAATAAAATAAATAAGTATAACAATCGTATTATTATACTCAGCGACGAGCATGACTAAATGAATGTTCTTATGAGAGTAAATGATAATATAAGGATCGTAGCAAATAAAAATCTGTGGTCTGCCTACCCCACCGGGGAACGGGCGTGACGTAATATTATTGTGTAACAACCTTCGATCATAATAAACTATAGATAGGTACACGATTGCTGGTTGAAAAATGGCACCACGAAAACAAGGCTTGTATTAGAAAGGTGCCTTGTTTTGCTTTTAGTCGGTAATTAACAGTGGAAGTCAACGATGCTGGGTGCTCCGTAAAAAACGTGATAAAAAAAACGCTTAAAAGTAAAAAAATAAGAAAAAAAATTTTTTTAAACCGTGTTATTGAAAAGAAAGATAATGATGATATAGATACTGTACTAAAGGCTACAAAATAATTAAAAAGGTCCTAGGCACCAGTCATTACACCACTCTCCTCCTCACTCTAGGGCATTGATCAGACGAAAAATTAAATCGTAGGGCGTAGCATAACCTGTATAAAATGTTTAATCAGCATGAACGGTTGTCTGTTGACAGATATTTCACGCGGCCCACGATTTTATTTTTACGTCGTCTTCAATGCCTTAGAGTGATGAGGAGAGTGGTGTGATGACTGGTGCCTAGGACATTTTTAATAATTTTGTAGCTTTTAGAACATTATCTACATCATCATTATCTTTCTTCTGAATAAAACCGTTTAACTGAAAAATATTTTTACCTATTTTTTTAATTTTAAGTTATTAGTTTTTATTACGTTACTTAATATTTTTTTTATAAAGTACTGTATACTACTAGTGAAGCCCTTTCATTTGATACCCATATTGAGGTGGTTAAACGAAAAAATGTATTCTATCATTTTGTGGATTCGGCCATTTTGGATTTACAATGTTAGTGAATACACATAATTGTAATGTCATCAAAACTAAAGGTGTGTACCAAATATCAGATCAATCGGTTTACAGGAAAGGGGCAAAATTTTAAGTACTAAATTTTACCTAACAACAAACACGACAAGCTTAATAAAACCGTTTAATTAAAATATAAAAACTGAAAACTTAAAAATAAAAAAGGTAATTTTTTTTATACCTAAACGGTTTTTTTTGAAAACAAAGATAATGATGATGTAGATAATGTACTAAAAGGTACAAAATAATTGCGGGGCGCGTGAAATTTCTGTCAACAGTCAACTATTCATTAGGCTGATTACACATTTACCAAGTTATACAGGTTATGCTACGCCCCACGATTTTATTGCTAATTATTTTTTGATTATTTTGTACCTTTAAGTACTTACAATAACTAATTCAAGTTTTTAGTTTTTTTTTATATTGTACTGTATACTAGGTATTAGTCAAGCCCTTTCATTTGATACCCATAAATTGAGTGGTTGAACAAAAAAATGTAATCCACCATTTTGTAGAGGCGGCCATTTTGGATTTACAATGATACTGAATAGGTACTTATACAAAAATGTATTGTCATCAAAACTAAAACTTTGTACCGAATTTCAGAGCAATCGTTCAACAGGAAGGGGGCCTAATTTTAATTACTAAGTAAAGACCCAACATCAACAATTTCAACAAACAGGTAAAGCTAAATAAAACCGTTTAATAAAATTGGAGGGTCATCCATCACAGCGTGATACAGAGGATGAATTTTATAAACCAAATGACTCAACCGTATCGAATAGCGGTGAAAGAACACTACCACCCCCTCTCTGCCTTTGATTGGGTGTCGTAAAAGGCGACTAACGGACTAAAGACTGCACATACTTCCATAGTCCACTTTTCACCAAATAGCGACTGCACATGTGCTCAGTATGACAGGTGGTGAGCCTATCGCTGCTTAATGCTGTTGGAGGTATGTGCAGTCTTTAGCCCGTTAGTCGCCTTTTACGACACCCAAGGGAAAAGGGTGTTAGTATTATTTCACCGCAACGCGAAACACTTATTATGTGATCGAAGATATAACCATGTTGTTTCAGCTTTCTATGTCAAGGCAGCAACAGCGATCAATCAAGGAATTAATACAAATACTACTAATGACTTGCAAATCATAAATCCTATTTTGTAGACGCCTGCAACCCGAGACGCGATCGGTGTAGGCGCCCGCGTTATGGAATCGCGTCGGGACGCCTATCGCTCAGCATCGAGTTACAGACTCACATCGTATCAAAGATAGTCAGATCCTGCCTACAATCCGACCCTTAATACCTATTTATGTCACCAAGCAAAAAAGGGGGTCAACGTTATATCGCGTCTGTAGGTTAACACGGGTGGTGCCGTGTTCGTGTGGACACACGTGAGTGTACCTATATCTTATTTTTCATGTGCAATTTTCAGCAAAGTATTTAGTATTAAACATCAATCCGATATTAAATGTTCGATAAAACATTTCTAACACATTATGATAAATATGTATACAAATACTCCTAGTGGCGTCGAATCGCTCCTTGGAAAAATGCTTGGTTTTAATGCGTGTATTCCAGAGTAGAGAGAATGCTATGCCATAAAATAAGTTGAGAAATTTATCAGCCGATAAATATTCCACTGCTTTTCCCAAAAGAACAATAGCGATTGGGGACATTGGACTATATACATACCAATGACTCCATGGTTTTGAAACACGGAGAGAAATTACTTTAATCTTACTATGCATAATAATTCGGGTTTGGATTTGCACAGCAAGGTTAAAATAACACTGCTCTAAGAGTTGATGGTAAAGCCCCCGCGCTAGATACGGCTTCGATTCTAGGACTATTTTAAAAGTCCACGTTTCGCGCCCAGGGCTTTGATTCTACTATGTCACAGTAATTTCAAAACATTTACAATAGTTTTCTCAGTGGCAAAATCGAGGCACACAACGGAAACGCGTCTGTCCAAATTCGCTAAACAGTGGAAAACTGCCTTTAATGATATCAAATCACTTTGATCAGCTGCACCGCGGCGCCGGCGCATGGAGCGGTGCCACAAAAAATGGGCCAAAGAAAAACGAACAGACCAGGTACCTTCACACCTCGAGCGGTTAGCGCATAAATCACGATGCCCCTAACAACTTATGACATAAAACCTTTATTATAACCACGTGCACGTAAAAAATCCACACAGGATGGGTTCACAGCTTTGAATGTTAAAGGAGGATTAAACACTTTTAGTTTCTTTATGAATTGAACAATTAATAACGGACGTGATAGTGAGGACAAAAAAACAGTTTGGACTTTGTTTTTTTCTTGTTTTTCATTCTTTAGAGTTATTCCAATATGGCGGTCGCTTAATCTGAATTTCGGAGAACTGTCATATTAATCCGTGAAATTGTTTTTAAATGTAATTTAATATCGCTTTAGAAGTTTTTTGTTAAATAGATTTTATGTTAATACATATTTTGGTAAGATGATATAAATACCAACCGACTTATAACAATGATAGATCAAATAGATCTTATGATGATACTTACTTAAGTAAAATGATTTATAAAACTGAATTAGGATTTAAAATGTAGAGCTAAGGATATAGAGCTTGGAAGTATACAGGGACTCATTGTAGAAAAAAGGCAAAAATACTTCGTAATTAAGTTTCATATAAAATAGGTGGCGCCGCCACACACGCCAAAGTCGACTTGATGATAGATCTCGATGTCAAGAAGTTCCAAAGTTTAAAAAAGAGACTACTTAAATATTTTTTTTAAACGGAACACAATTCGGTACTCTGCTACTCGGTATTATAATAAATAATAAGGCTCGTAATATTTGATTATTTGCGTTAAAATACGCTCTTATAACTTCAAAGATAACGAAACGAAACCTTCTTTTTACCTTGTCACACATCATAACAGAAGAAAGTTCAGTGGGGTCACTGCACATGTACCTTATTTTTTTTTTTTTTTTTCCGGTTTCAAAGTAAAAAAGAAAGATGTACCTAAGTATATATTTTTTTAATTTTTGTCATACCTTCATACGCACTGTAAGTACGTTGATATGTTTTATTAAAAAGCTACCTACTTCTCAAGGAATCAGACACGGCACTCTACAGATCTAGACCGAAGTCTAGACGGAGTTGTTTAGCCTACAAAACGATGATACACTCAATTATTATTAACGTTCGCAATTGTAGTTTTGATGAGTTTATATTTAGCGTAGCAATTTGATGCGGTGGGTATTCATATTGAGTAAATAAACGGCATTTTAATAGTTGATCGAAAAGAAGAAAATGCGTTTCTGTTAATTCATTCAATCAAAAAGGGTTATTTGACACTGACAGGTATTTATGTATTAGAGGTGGCTCTTTTTATAAAAAGCAATATTCAGTATTTTAAACTTAAAAGCACAAATAATTGCATATGACTTGGCTCTACCAAATATTAATAATGCCCTGTATCAGAGTGCCTATGTAACTGGTATCCAAATATTCTCATCTGCCCACAGATCAAAAAAAGCAGTTTTAAAATTAAATTTAAAAGATGGCTTATAGATAAGGCGTTCTACAGTTTGACTGAATATTTTGGTACAAAAACAGCATAGTGACTGTTTCTATGTAACATGTACCTACATACTAAAAATTGCATGCCCGACTAGGGTAAATTGTTTGCTCCCATTATTTTATGCATAACACCTGCTATGCTACACAATTTTATGGCAATAAAAATTTATCTTATCTTATCTTATCTTATCATACATTTAGATAACTTACACTATAAATTACAGGTATACTAACTTATTTTTGTAAAACGTTTCAATCATTACTGGTGACCTGTAATACAGATTTTTCTAAAAATCAATAATAGGCACCAGCTCTCACAATGCTGATTAATATAAATAGGTACTGTTTATGTCACTAGTTGCTATCATTAATGTGTAACTGATCTGTTGTGAGAGAAATAAACGTTTATTGAATTGATTAAAAACTTAAATGGCGGTCAAGCGCGAGTCACACTTGCGCAAGGTCCAAAATAATACTTAATGTTAAACAGTGTTTAACGCAAACTATACTTAGTGTTATGTAGTCTAGGCATAGGAGCCTTTTTTAAAAATCTGACATTTTTGAGTCGCACCAGATTGTAGTCCATTTGTTTATGGAACGCGAAAGTTGTTGAGTGTACACTACACTGTATCTACACACCATGCACATATTACAATCCGATAGATAAAGATGGTTCACGTTTAAAAGATAAGTTTGTATGTAGGTATAATGACTCTTTGACTTTGACATCGGACGTGTAACCAATGCACCAATGCATAACCTCTGGCCAATAAAAACATTCAAGCGGCACATCGAAATCACAAATTTTAGCCAAACCTGACAAGCAATTAGGATTGACGCAAAGTGATTGACATTGACACCTAATAAAGGCCAATGACGCTCACTATAATTGTTGATTGTTTTATGTTTTCTTTTGTCATTTGTATAAATTTGGCTGACGAATAAGTAAGTAAGTAATAGCCAATATGCCACAGTTGTATGCATGGGCAAAGACCTCCAGCACTGAAATCAAGTCATCGCTACAATTATTTAGATAGGTACCTATTGCCAAATGCACGTTGGTGATCACAAACCCGGGTTATACATCGAAAAATCTGAACATACACTTCCCAAACTGGATATCAAATAAATCAGAATTGAGATTTATAAAATAAAATAAACCTTCTAAGTTTTATACAACGAAGAAGCCTCATTGTCTTCATCACTTCACACATCACTTGATGAAACTAATAACATACTAAATGAAGCAATAAAGATTTATGATTTTGATGTTAAGAGGGTTTACGCACTTCTATTTCTCATACAAAGAGAATGACCAAACCAGCCTATTCGATATCTATTGCATCTTAATCATTCACATATCAAAAGTGTTCTCTTAAGTTATAAGTCTATTAAGTCTCTTAAGTTTTTTAGAGGTGTGATACATACATACATAATCACGACTATTATCCCCGAAGGGTTAGTCAGAGACTAGGCAATGAGGACAGCAAATGCTGTCCTCTACCATAGTCAACTTCTCACCAAATAGCGTAAGGAGTGATGATAGATGAAAACGCACTTTTTCGGGAATCCCCGACTACTGAGGAGCTGGCTATCGTATGTCTTACTGGCGGAACACAACAATGTTACGCTAACATAGTTGATAAGATAAGGCAGCAATGTTATTAAACATTGAACACACAGCTGTCATTTTGAATTGTAAATCCTAGTGATATTTGCCCAGCAGTAGATAAAGATCATTTGAAAATTTAGCTAAAGTGTTTGACATGCATAGTCCACAGCCCTTCATTAAGTGTAAGTAAATTAAGTTATTAGTAATAAATCAATAAATCCATAAATTTCAAGAGCGAAACCTGCCCTGCATATTGTCAGTTAGATATTGAACAACATAAATCTCCTTGGTGACAAATTTTTGGTCAAGATTAATAATTACATCTATTTATAAATAAGTAAATAGTTAAGAAATGATTCAGTTAGTTATATCACCAACAAATTTCAATAATATGTGATGTACGGGCATTCTTATTGGATGGTCAAATCATACGATGTCAAAGTCAAAAACCTTTATTTCAACTTTTCGGTTTCCCATACAAACTTCCAAGTCGAAATTTTTCAAAACTAATAAGACAAATTTGATGAAACTTTGCATGCTAAAGTAAAATATAGGGATCTAAACAGTTTGTTGAAACATTTTACAAAAATGATTATTTAGCTGAGTTATTGCGATTTAAAGTCCACTATAGAAAGTTTAAAATCGCAATAACTCAGTTAAATAAACGTTTTTTAAAAATGTTTTCAACAAACTATTTAGATCCCTGAATGTTACTTTAGCATGCAAAGTTTCATTAAAATTGGTTTATTAGTTTTTATAAATTTCGACTTGGAAGTTTGTATTGAAAAACGAAATGCGTAAACCCTCTTAATTTTAAATTGCTTCTGCATCGTCCAAAAATGTTTTGCCTACTACTCCATTCAGGACGTCTCTTGGCTGTGGAGAAGAATGGGTACAAACTCTACAGCTTTATCTAGAAGTAACGACATTTACAAAAGAATATGTCGTTACCAAATCATACAAATTTACATCTAGAAACCTTATATAAGGAGATGTATGTAGAAATGCAAAAAATAAATGTGAATCTAAAAGTTTTACTAAGTATTATATTCTGTGTGCGAAATTTTAGGAATGTTTATTCCGTGTGAAAAGAAGGATGTTAGATATTCATATTTACGGCTCCACATTCATGTGGAGGGATAGAAGACAAGGGATAGACCTAATAAAAATTTGAATGGATTGTATGAAAGATATAACAAGGGTAAGAAAGGAGCAAGTGTAGAGATGACGGCTGATAGAAGAGAATGGAATAGAAAGAGTTGAGCCGACGCTATTGTAAAGGGATAAGATGATAATATCAGATAATAACATTGGCGATTTAAATATAAGTGTGTTCCAAAAATAAGTCACTAACAAAAAAACAACTAATAAAATTTCAAAAAAAACTTAATGGTATAAAACAGTTATTTATACGATTGGTGTTAATATTGACGATGATAATTCAATTAAATAGTTGTAAGTGGCTATAAATAATCGTGAAGCAAGCTCTGATGCAATCATTTGCTTAGATATAACCCATAAATCAGTTAAATTCAATTACATGGGTGTCAAACGTCTGAGTAATTTCCTAGACCCAATTAAAATTGTTTATGAATGACACAACTATTGTTATTACTATGTTTTAAATATGATAAGCAAGGGTCAGTTTTATTACTTCTCATTGTGTCGAATAGCCTGCCCAAAAGTTTTGTTTCTTTCATATTAGTATTGAAGAGAAAGACAAAACAAATTTTATCGACAGCCAATTTGTTTTAAATCATAATTTAATAGTACCCATTAGATAAGCCTGAATTTGTTTCTGTTTTTTTCATCAATTTATAAGCCTTACTAATAAATTACTTTGCAATGTGAGTGAATAAATACATTGATGACTGAGTTAAGACTTAGACTTTTATCAAATTCACTTAAATCTGTTTTAACTTACAAACAGAAATAGACAAGCGGGAGACCGCTTGCCTATTTCTCCACACGTCTGAATCTAGCGACATCCCTTCTCCTTACATCACTAAGTTTATTTGTACTGGCACCTCGAGACCAACCGTTAGGTTATTGCAAGAAGTGCCAGACGTCCCTGCGCCAGTAGAACACTCGCGCAGGAGACCATCTGCGTTAGGTCTTGACGCCAAATCAGTGCCCGCCGCAGCGGTACTCATAAGACTAGTGTCTCGGGAGAGTATCCCCGTGAACACGTGTAGTTCACTGCCTATTGTCCAGATAGGTAACCGGAGCTGTCGAGCTCGCTCACTTCTCGTTGCACGTAGGGCACAACTCGCAGTTGCCACTGCTAGGGTCGTCGACTCTAAAGTCGACTCCCAAGTGTCCACCTTGGTAGCGGAGTAGTAAGCACACTCACTTCTCGGAACCCATCCAGGCGCCTAGCCAGTTCCCACGTCCTAAGCGGCTGGCTGGACCGGAGGCTACGGCATCTAGGGGGCCGCCTCTACTAGTTATCCAGACTAGTACCGGAGATGTCAACACCAATGTCCAATGAGAACCACCGGACAAAGCTGCCAACTATAAGGGAAACTCACGTTCCCCGCAGGACTTTTTGCTTCTGGCCCCTCAGAGATCGCTACTAGGCCACGCTCGCTGTACGCGAGTTTGGAAGTCCTGGCACACAATACCAGGACAAACGAACATTCCCAAGCTCTACAGCTAACCACGAGCCACTACGAGTCCAACCCACGTCCGGATCCCGCCGGAGGCGCCGGTCAAGGCACAACCAGCGGGGGGCTTGAACCGGAACCCCGTAGTACCCCTGAAAACACAACCGGACCCGTAGTTCCAGTTGCGATACCCTATCTATCGGGGTCGGTAGGTTAAAAATTCCCCATCTTTGACCGTCACTTCATCACGGAGTTCACTTCATCAATGCGTAGGGCTAACTGCCCTCTCCATCTCCCGCCAACAAACTATTAATTTTATTAACTGGTGCTGTTTCACTAAAGATATGTTAGTACACCTCTAAAAGATGCAAAGGTTTGCTATAGCTTACGATCGTCAAAGTTAATCAGCTTTTACAGCATGTTGTGTCCAGAAGAGATGATTAAAATTAGGCATCACCATTCGAACATATCTAATTTAGCAGAGAGTAATTTTTAAAAAGCCCAAAGCGCCAATATAGTGATGAGACAAATGCCAGCTAGTGATGCGGGCGCGCCACGAGCGGCAATAAAATCTGCATAATTCGCGCCTGCAGTTTCTATGTATTAATTCATTATAAACAATTGTTAGTTTGATTGCACTGTAATTTGTGCAGATCACTCGGGCGTTTCGAGCCGTCATTATGGCGACTTTTAATGCCACGACGCAGATTTAGCATAACAAATAATAGACATGTGCCATTCCACGACAAATGCGCGGCAGAATGTTTCTGTTTGTTTGCAAACATTATCGGTGGGTCGTGTTTGTGCATAAATAATTATGTTTGGACATGTTCCCTGTGTGAGGGTGTTACTGGCTCGTAGACGATTAGCTCTCTTAAGGCTGATTTTTCCATCCTCGGATAAAACTTTTCCGTCTGATAAATAATAAAGCGACCTACTTAAAATGTCACATGTAAAGAAAGAAAAGGCATGATATGACTATACCTTTTTAAATGGTTGTGTAATACTTAAACAGACAAATAAGTTTTATCTGTCAATTGAAAAATCGGCCCTTAAAGACTTTTTTTTATTTAATTTACAATCTATGTTGACTCGTTTGTAATGGTCCTCTGAACCAATCTAATATGGTATGTAATCGTAAATATGTTAGTATCTATGGGCATTGCTACTGCGAGAGAGAGACTTCTGCAGGCCCCACTAAGATGAGATATATTAGCATACGTTGCCTGATTACAAATTAATAAATATAAAAAAGTAATAGGTTACCAAATGTGACTTTGGTGAGATGTATGGAGAACAATTTCTCGCATTTTCAACTACACTCGGCGTCAAAAAAATCGCACCTCTTAGAAAATCACTTTCAAATGTCATTTACTCTTGATATGCACATGCAGTCGCATTAATTATGATTTTATTTACAAGGTTACTTAATTAACTTAATAAAAAACATTACTTTTCATTATCAAATAAAACCTAATGCAACAAATAAAGTGTCACAAAAATTCGATGCAAATTTTGCTACCCGTGAGAGTTGCTAGTTGCGCTTCCTTTGTGGGTATAAAACGGTCAACACGGGTTCAATGTGGGTCATTCGCTATTCAACCGTTGAAGAGGACACACGCACAGATTTTGATGGATACCACAGCTGATAAAGCCGCTCAAGTGGTTGCACTACTGCAATCAGGGGTGCGGCAGTGTGATGTCGCCCGGCAACTGAACCTGAGCCGTTATTCCGTTCGAAGAGTGTACCAGCGCTTCATAGAGACCGGTGGCTATATCCGCAGACACGGTTCGGGTAGACGTCGCTGCACTTCGGAAAGAGACGACCGGTTCGTTGTGTCGAACTCTTTGAGAAATCGTTTCTCCAACGCTGTTGAGTTGCAACAGCAGCTCCAGGCAGTTCGCAGACGCACCGTAAGCGTATCTACGGTTAGAAGAAGATTGAAGGAGAAGAAGATAGCGGCCCACAGAGCTGCTACGGGTCCAAAATTGACTGCAGCGCATCGGCGAGCCCGCTTGCAGTTTGCTCGTGACCACGTCGATTGGACCCTTGAGCAGTGGAGAGCTGTTCTCTTCTCAGACGAGACGCGAGTGTGTCTTTTCTGCAACGACCGACGGAGATGAGTATACCGGAGGCAGGGTGAACGTTTCGCCCAAGCCTGCATCCAGGAGACGGTGGAATATGGTGGCGGATCCTGCATGTTCTGGGGCGGTATGTCTGCTGCCGGCAAAACCGACCTTGTCTGCGTCTCCCGGACTGGAGGTGCTCGCGGACAAGGGTCGCTGACTGCTCGCCGCTATGTCACTGAGGTCCTGGAAGTGCATGTGGTCCCCTTTGCCGAATCTTTTGGCGAGGGGTTCACATTAATGCACGACAACGCTCGCGCTCACACTGCAGGCATCGTGAGCGACTTCTTGCAGAGGTCCCAAATCTCTGTGATGCAGTGGCCAGCGCGAAGTCCGGATCTGAATCCTATAGAGCACCTCTGGGACCATCTTAAACGTAAGGTTCGATCTCGGGATCCAGCTCCTTCGACTCTACAGGAGCTCCAAGACGCGGTGATTGAAGAATGGGGGCTTATCCCTCAAGAAGAGCTCCTGAAGTTGGTGAGGTCCATGAGGGACCGTATGGAAGCCGTGATCAGGGCAAGGGGGGGTAACACTAGATTTTAAGTTAATTTTAAGACACTTTTTGTACATTTTTCTTTGTAAATTATCTGTTGTTAATTAGGACTTAATTAAGGATTTTTATTATTTTATTAATTTTAATGTTGTTTGTATAATTATAATTAAACAGAAAGTTAAATTTAATTGTTTTTTGATACTCCTTTTTGTTACCTTTCTAATGATACCCAACACTATCCTCTACATAAGGTTTAAGAATTTTTAAAGATGATTTTTAAAAGGTGCGATTTTTTTGACGCCGAGTGTAGTTACTCCTATCTATTTAGAATTGTCATGGTTTTTCATTGTTCTTGCTAGGCTGTTGTGTAATTATATCACGGGCGTTCAGTTCATGGCCATCCCGCTGGTAGTCCCTTTCCTTCGTTACGGACATGGCTGTGGTTGGGAGGTGGGAATGTACATTTGCATGATAATGTCGATCGGGCTTCTATCTTGAGCGCAGCGAGCAATTCTTAGCAGAGGTTTAGGCAAGGCCTTATGTGAGTACCTGATGAGGAATACGCTTCGGCCTGTTCTAATCTGATGTGGATGGTTCCCTATGCGAGTTTTTAGCTTGCGCTGGGGATGTCAGGCGCTACTCGCATAACCCATCTGTTGGTAGACGGTGCCAGTACAAATAAAATTAGTGAAATGACGATTGCTAACTGACGATCCCCATCAGACGATATCTAACAAAACACGACGCACATAAACAACGTGAGTCATCCCATCGAAACCATATCCGTCTGTATTGGTGTTACGTGCTAGGAGGCGGCACCGTTTCCATTGCGATACGATGAGTGATCTCAGTTTTACTTTACCAGCTTAAATTTTAAAGGTGTTTTTCTACAAGAATTTCACTTTAATGTAACAAGACTACAATCGAGCAACTAAGCCACCTTATTTGGAAGTGGTGGAATTCCCGTCTGCAGAATCCGGGGAACTGCCTTCTTTAAGAGCCATATTAAAACGTACAACATCACGTATAAAAGTTTTGCGTGAAATCCTGTTTAAATATGTGTGCCTATTTACACGCTTCTTAAAGAACCCTTATGTTGTAACACACGAAAAACACCTCCGAACACAGCCTCCGAAGGAAGCGCATTCCACATCTTACAGGTGCGCAGAAAAAACGAACGCGGAGCCCGCATTGTTTAATGCCGAAACCAAGAGTGTAAAGGTGCTCTTCCAACTAACACATTAGCAGTTTAAAGGAATTATATAAGTCAAGTTACAGCCTTAAGTTTAATTTAGGTTTTAAAATGGTTTTCGCAATGTGTTCTACTTAGTTAATCGAATTTATTAACTTTATTAAAGCCTTTTGCTGTAATAAAGCATTTACATATATTTTATCAAACTTTATACCCTATAATACACATATAGTTCTATACTGTATTATATAAAGGCTTAAGATGTAAAAGAAAATCCATAGAGTACATCTTAAAACTCTAAGCTTAATAATAGATCTTAAAGAATTATAGCTGTTTTCTGGAATAATTCAAAACCCTAATAAATCCAGTTTTATAAGACTCTAGACCAAAACCTTAAACCATTCTTTTCCTTTATAAGTTAGACAATGAAGAGCAATAAAAATCCTTTAGCTGTAAATACGGCGAATTGTAAATCCTTATACAGAAAACTATTAAAAACCAAATAAACTAATTCTAATAAACTAATATAAGATAATTATTATAGGTACTAAAACAAGCATTAACGAAGTTACATAGGAAAACAATAGCGTAAAAGCATAGTAATAAGCCATTAACCAGCCTCAGTAAAGCCATTAATCAGCTCTTGTAAAGAGCTTAAGAGGCCTATTACATCTCGACTGTGATTTTTGCGTAAAATAGCCAATTTTGGCGTTATGGATCTCAGAAACAAAAATACATTAAGAATTATGACTTTATTATTGAAATTTTGCATTCACAATGCTATATAAATAAAGGATAAAATGTTTACTAGAAAAAAGCGTTGCAGCGTAAATCAAACTACTAGGAAGAATTCAGCGAGTCTTTTGGGGTCTCGGTAGCTCAGCGGTTAGAGCAGTGGACCAGCAATCCAAAGGTCGTGGGTTCAAATCCCACTCGAGCTTCCTGAGACTGGTGGATTTTTTTCTAGTAAACATTTTATCCTATTATTATGACTTATTGAATAGTGTAGAATAGCTATTGAAATAGTGTGTAGCGGCCTCGCTTTTTGTAAATTTTGCTTAACTTTTTAACTAAACCCAAAATTGCAGAGAAAGATTTTATAAAGTACGCGAAGGCACTTTTTTGAGCTCATCGATTGAACTACTGTTCTAAACAAGTGAAATAAAAAATATTATGTTATTGTTATCTCTTATATAGTCGAATAGTGCGTAGTGGCCCCAGAATTTTTAGATATCATTGATTTTATATAGAAAAAAAATCTTATTCTAAACCAAAAAACTTCGAAAATCGCTATAAGTTAACTGTGAATATCTCCTATCTACGATAGTATTATTGAGCAAAATTTATACCAGAGTAATTATTACTTCATGAGGAATAAAAATTTTATAATGAATTTATTATCCTATTTCGATTAAAACGATAATACAACTGCAAAATTACTACAAAATGCGATGCGCCGGCCGTCCGAATTCAACTTATGCTCACAGAATGGAGATTTGTAATATTATGCACAAATTTATTATCCTATTTCGATAAAAACGATAAATACAACTGCAAAATTACTACAAAATGCAAAAATGGCCATTTTACGCAAAAATCACATTCGAGATGTAATAGGCCTCTTAACCAACCTTTTTAAGGAATAAAGCTGTTTAATATGGGTCCTCTTTCGTACTTAAAAGGGCTGTATAAGCGCTTAACCAGTGCTTTAAACAGCATCTAAAACCAACTTAAAGAATCGGAAAAATCTGTTTATCAGCTCTTTAACAGCTAGTTTGTGTTGGTTGGGTGCGTGTTTGGAGGCAGACACAACGGTAGAAACGCCACCTCAAGCTCGAAAAACTAGTTTTGATCACTTTAGTAATTCCCCCGTTTAGTAATTTTGTACCTTTGCATTGCTGCTATTCAGAACATCATTATCATCACTATGCCTCTTATATCTATAAAAGATGATTCAAACAGTGTCCAACTCTGTGAGGTTTGGCTTTTTTTTTCTTAAGCGGCTTGTAAGGAGCGGAGATGGACAGCAACAGCCGCATAGTTGCATTTTATGTGAATGTTTTCCACGATTTTGAGTTCCAATCTAACGTGTGTTTTTAGATAAGTTTTAAGTTTCTGTCATGGTTTGTGAACAATTGACTAAACACGTGTAGATACGTATAGAACTCCTATCCTTTAATTTCGTTTTTTTTTTTTTTTTTTTACGTGTTACGGGTAAGCGCTTGGCCTTCATCTCACCTGATGGTAAGTGACGACAAGGCCGAAGGTGGAAGCGCGCTTCACCCGGAATCCTCAAGCACTGAGGAACTGGCTATCTTAACTCTTAACTGTCGGAACACAACTATGCTATAAACATCGTTGTTATGGCGACAGACTTAGATAAGATGGTGGTAGCTAGCCAGGCGGACTTAACAACCCTACCACCAACCAAACCGAGCACACAAAGATGTACCCCCCGCTGGGAATCGAACCCGGGACCTCTGGGTCTGAAACCGGTGGCTTAGCCACTAGACCACGGAGGCGGTTAGAATATAGTTCGTATCAACATCTCCGCGATATCACTCCCAATCTCCTACGACATTGGACACAGTTCCCACAGACGTCATATAAAACGCACAGTGAAATTTTGGCATGGAAACGGCTGTTATCAGAGCAAGCCCCACAATTTATTGCCAGCAATCTTGGTTTCCGAACGCATCCCGTCAGCGAATCGTCTAGTCTAGGTACAGTCAAGGAAGCTCGCGGTAGACCACTTTTCGCCAATATTTTTTGGGGGTTAAAGTTACTCGCGTCCGTAGGTTTACCCTTGAGACCCTACACGTGACCCCTGAGTGGTGCTAAATGAGTGACACTGGCTGAGTGGTAGAGCCACGCTGCGTTGCAGCACGCATTGGGCCGGCTCGCCCTCTCACGAATATCCGGCGTGAAATAATGGCACTTGGTGCTGTTGTGTTTCGTCCGGCCAGTGAGGGTTCCGGAGGCCCATCACCCCCCATCCCCCCCCCTCACAATTCCTATTCCTTCCTTAAAGGACGGCAACGCGCCTGCGATTCCTCTGCTGCCCGTATACCTCCTTCTTTTATATAAAAAAAAATATCACTTGCGCTCCATACCACGTACGCACGTATGTGGAATAGAATAAAATAGAATAATATTTATTTGTGAAATACAGGTTAGGTACAATGCCATATTAGGTTAATACCAACAAGTTTAACAACTTGTTATTCAGTTTAACTACACTCCCACCAAGGTATACAAATATCTAAAAGTTAAGTATATTAAATTGTTTATGTCTCATTACCGGTAAGCGTTACAGTCACGAGCACCAATATGTATACACTTAAACTCTTATTCCATTAAAATGAAACACTTTTTTACGGATTAACTCGCGTTTTAATTTACTATTTACATAGTTTTTTTAATATTAATCTGACGTTTCTTCTATGAGACGACCAACGCCTCAGTCTCTCTGTGACCACGGACCCTGTAAAAGGTTCGAAACGTCAGGATAATATAAAAAAAAACTATGTAAATAGTAAATCAAACGCGAGTTAATCCGTAAAAAAGTGTTTCATTTCAATGTGTAGTGCTCGCTTAAACCTCAGAAAACTATATCTTATTCCATTGTATTAAGAGTTACAATTGTTTACACATTTTTGCTCGTGACTGTACGTACAGTAGCGTACGCGTAGACAGTGTGCAAGCGAATATCGCCATAAAGTGGTCGGAACTTACTCGAGTGAACGTACAGTAGACCAAATAGGAGACATGTCGTCTACACAATGTAATTACAAGAAATCGGACTAAAATACTGCATTTTCCTAGTTCTTTTCACTCCACCTGATGTTATGTGGAAGTGAAGTCCAGCCGGCCTAGCATGCGCAACACGAGAACTCTTTTTCGGCACGTTTTTTCGTGTTTTATTCATTTATCTCCAATGTCTATGGACGCTGAAGACACATGAATGCGCTTAGAACTTATTATTGTGGCATTTATTCTGGTTAGTCAGGTCAGTGTGCTCATGTTAATCATATTGATATTGTGAATTGCTAAAGCAGGATTTATGGATAATATGTATTTTTTTTGCATGTACCTACCCATTAAGAATAACAGCTTTAAGAGAAAATGGTACTGGCTGAAAACCAGCGCTACATAGGCATTATGCCTATGTTGCATCTAGCTGAGCCGGTAGCCTTTGGCATACATATTGTTACTGTATTGATATATCTATGTAATTTATATTGTCATAGATGTAAAATAACAAATATGTGCCAATAAAATAAATTATTTTTCATTTTATTTCATACTATATATTTCATAATATGTCAAAAATAGACTTAATAGTAGTTTTTGCATAAACTGTTATTTTTGTCTACAAACCTTAACATGACAACTTAAAATGATTTGTCGTCTTTCGTCCGCGACTTATCTCGTGTTGCGCTTACTAGCCTACAGGCGCGAAGACAACTGGTGCAGCGTCAGTGACGTAGCATCAAGTCAAGTCAAGTCAAGTCAAAATATATTTATTCAATAAACTCAATTAATAAGTACTTTGAATCGTCCAAATCTCTTTTAACCTACCACCCATTCAGGACATAATTTTTTAACTGTGGCAAAGAATGGGCGCAAGAAACCACAGCGCACAAAAGCAACGACATTTACAAACAAAAAAAAGAGTATGTCGTTACCAGGTCAATACAAAATATGAATTTAAAAATAAAAAAAATGATGCAATACAAAATTACAATACATACAATGTAGTATCAATTAAATAAAGACAATTAGAAATAGCTGTTGGAGTGCTTGGAGCATTTCAGATCCAAGCTGTTTTGTCTTCTGTGTAATCTGGACACTTTATAATAAGCTTTTTTATAAAGCTTTTCTTTGATTTTGATTTTAAATTTATTAAGATCTAATTTCTGAATATCATTTGGTACTTTGTTGTAAAATCTTACACACAGACCCCTAAAACAATTATTTATTTTATGGAGCCTAGTATAAGGTACTGCTAATTTGTTCTTACTTCTAGTGTTTACATTGTGAATATCACTGTTTTTTGAAAACATTCCAGTATTTTTATGAACATAAATTAAATTTTCATAAATGTGTTGTGATGCAACTGTCATTATATTTATATTCTTAAATCTCTCTCTGAGAGAGTCGCCAGCCTTTAGGTTATATATTGCTCGAATAGCCCTCTTCTGAAGCACAAAGATAGTTTGAATGTCGGCAGCATTTCCCCACAGTAAAATGCCGTACGACATTACACTATGAAAGTAACTGAAATAAACTAATCTGTATGTATCAACGTCAGTTAACTGACGGATCTTCATTACTGCATAAGCCGCAGAGCTAAGTCTATTCGACAATTTAGCTATATGTGGGCCCCACTGAAGCTTGGCATCTAACGTGATGCCTAGAAACACAGTGGTGTCCACAGGATTCACATTCTTATCTTTAATTTGTACACTAGTTGTTACTTGCTTAACATTAGGCAATACAAATCTTACACATTTGGTTTTTCCCTCGTTTAATAGCAAGTTATTTACACTAAACCAGTGAACAATCTTTGAGATCGCATTATTCACATCGTCATAATTTGGGTGTCGTCGTTTCACTTTGAATAAAAGTGAAGTATCATCAGCAAACAATACTATCTCATGACTGTCTTTTACAAAATAAGGTAAGTCATTAATATAAACCAAAAACAAGAATGGACCTAGTATTGAACCCAGCGGAACTCCCATTGTAACCACTGATCCCGGAGATCTTTTACCGTTAATGTCGACCTTCTGAATCCTATTACTCAAGTATGAGATTAGAAGGCTCAAAGAAGCATCCCTAATTCCATAGTGGTTAAGCTTCCTGACCAAAGTTTCATGTAAAACACAATCGAAAGCCTTGGAAAAATCACAAAATACCCCTAGGGCATCCTGTGATTCCTCCCAGGTATCAAATATTTTGATTAAAAGCTCAACACCGGCGTCAGTTGTTGAGCGACCCCTAGTAAAACCATACTGTTTACAATGTAAAAGTTTATTTCTATGAAAATCAGTCACCCTCACTCTGCCGGCCCACAAAGAGCCTCTTCACGCCTCGTTTGAAGGACCCTATGTCATAGGTCCTCCTACCTACGTAAGTATTTAAGGATAGCGGGTGAAACGCGATTCCATCTTCGACTTTTATCATCACTACCTGTTCGGAACAAAATGGCCACTTACGGCTGGCAACCTTTTGTGTTAGTTTTAATTTGTATTTGACAGACGACTGTCAATGTCAGTGTCAGTGTGACACACACTCACGTTGAAAAATTGAGATAGGTTAGGAACTTGACCGCGGGGTCGCGTGGAGATTATTGACCTTTTTGGTGTAATTTGGTATGTGGGGCACATTGTTTTGATTCCGGGGGGCCCGTAACAACCAGTGAAACAGTGTTCATAAATTAGTACCAGGGCGGGCTGGTTAAAATCAGTTATTGGTTTGGTTGACACGGACGCGTGGCATGCTAAGTGGTATTGTGCATATTGGTCCGTATTTTTCTGGGGTTGAGAGCTCTCAGGGGTAGCCACGGGACGCTTAGGGCCTTCCACCCACCACAGCAGCCAGAAGATCGACCACCACCACAGCAGCCAGAAGATCGACCACCACCACAGCAGCCCGAAGCCAGTCGGCGCGGCGGACCTCGGCCGAGCTGAGGACCTCGAGGAGACGAAGCGGCGTCGGGGACGCAGTCACCGTCTTCATAGTATGTAAGTCGTTTTAGATTATCTTGTAGTTTAATTATAATTTAAGTTTAGGTAGTATATCGTTAAGACGAGAGGGTGCGGTCTACAGGTCCCGGAACAGGACCTCGGAACCAGGCCTTCTCTGGTAGCAGAGATTCACTTTAGGGAAGTCAGTTGATGTAGACTATCTATATCAAACACTACCATCAGGTGAGATGAAGGCCAAGAGGCAATACGTGTGCTGGTAGACTATTCCATCAAAAGTTTCTGCAGTATTTAAGGATAGCGGGTGAAGCGCGATTCCCTCTTCGGCCTTATCGCCACCAGGTGAGATGAAGGCCAAGCGCTCACTGGTAATGAGACCGGTAAGAGTGAGTTTGTTTGTTTGGTACGCTTTCACACGTAACCTGCTGAATGATTTCGACCCAACTTCGATGAATTTAGGTGAGATGTAGGCCAAGCGCTTATCGGTAATGAGACCGGTAAGAGTGTTTGTTTGGTAGGTACGCTTTCACACGTAACCTGCTGAACGATTTAGATCCAATTTCGATGAATTTTGTGTACCTATAGTGATAAATGGGCCCCTGTTGTTAACTAGTTTTTCCAGCAAAAATTAATGTGAGCGATAATGGGGTGAAAATCTAGTTACTTAATCTTACTTACTTAATCTTAGTTACTTAATCTTAATCTAGACTTACTTTCTATATGTAATTATTCTAAGGTTGCCACTCTACATGTACCTATTTATTTCTATGTACTTGGTGATGATGTACAGATGCCTGCAGATCAACATACAACATACTCGTACATATAATCACGACTCGGGGATAATTCCCCGAAAGGTGTCGTGAAGCGACATTTAAAAAAAAAGATGATAAGATTTGACAATATTTATAATAATAACAAAATTACAAAACAAAAAAAATTAAAGAAGAAGTGAATGAGAATGTGGTGAGTATGTAAAAGGTGATGGCGGATGATAATGTTGGTGCAGCTGAGTGGAGGCAGGCGAAGGTGTGGAGGCAAGCGCTGAACTTGGCAGGCGCCGTCAGGCGCAGGCATGCGAAGGCAGGCAGGCGCCAACAGGCAGGCGCCGACAGGCAGGCGCCGGTAGGCGTAGGCAGGCGCAGGCAGGCAGGCGCCAGAAGGCGCAGGCTGGCGAAGGTGCAGGCACGCAGGCGCCACCAGGCGCAGGCAGGCGAAGGTGCAGGCAGACAGGCGAGACAGGCGCAGGTAGGCGTAGGCGCACACGATGACTGCGTTTACGCTCAGAATGCCAACTTCGCAAAATGCCTAACGCTCGCAAATAGCCAACTTCTCATAATGCCAACTTCGCGAAACGCCAACTTCGCGTAAGCCAACTTCGCGAAACGCCAACTTCGCGAAACGCCAACTTCGCGAAACGCCAACTTTTCGAAACGCCAACTTCGCGAAATGCCAACTTCGCGAAATGCCAACTTACAATTATAATGAAATGCAGGAGCAGTGAATGCTGCCACAAACATTAAAAATAATTTAAAAATCCATATACAATATCGCAATATCTTTATTTGTAACATGTACCTCAGTATGAAAGTTCATTATAATAAAATTAATCTATTATATCTGTGTCTGTTCAGTTTCATTAATTTCATTATACAACAACGCATATATTACATTTGTATTTTTTAATCTAAATAAATTGTTAAACCTCTTTTATGATTTTATTCTTTTTATTATTTATGATTGTTTTACTGTCAATAAAGATTTCATTCCGAGTGTTACACTAGTTTGAAAGACAAGTTTGTTTTTTATAGTTCACTTTATTGCACAAGTTTAACTCAAAATTATTTCGCCTAGTAGTGTCTTCATTTATCTAGTAAAATAATTGTTTTGCTGTTACTAAGAGGAAGGAAATCAGTGTATTAAAATAAATGAAGTATCATAATTGTAACTAATAGAACCAAATGAACCGTGCGCTAGAAATTATCAATAATCAAAAAGGTGGGCTATTGATGATTCGTCGTAATGGACATCGATATACTAAAAATAAAACCAATGCAAATGGTACTACATTGTGGCGGTGTGTTAACCGTATTCTCAGCTATGTACACTTGCTAAGGATAATCAAAATATATTACGAGAATCTGCCCATGTTTGCGAGCCGTCTATGGTCATGAATGAAGTTGTGAAGAAAAGAGAAGAGTTAAAACGTGCTGTATGTGATGATTTAGGACCAGTGCCAAAAATTTTAGAATTGTGGACCGGCAATCCAAAGGTCGTGGGTTCGAATCCCACTCGAGCTTCCTGAGATTGGTTGATTTTTTTTTCTAGTAAATATTTTATCTTAAATCTATATAGCATTATGAATGCAAAATTTCAACAATAAAGATATTTATAAGCAATTACGTCTTTATCGATTGTTAAATACTTGCAATAGTATTTCTTTCGAATGTGAGGGTAGACTTCACAGTGACGTAATACCGCTGGCTTGCAGCGTAAATCAAACTACTAGGAAAAATTCAACGAGTCTTCTGGGGTCTCGGTAGCTCAGCGGTTAGAGCAGTGGATCGGCTATCCAAAGGTCGTGGGTTCGAATCCCACTCGAGCTTCTTGAGACTGGTTGATTTTTTTCTAGTAAACATTTTATCTTAAATCTATGATCATTGTGAATGCAAAATTTCAACAATAAAGATAATCATTTAACATTTTAAACCTTCATGGTCACTACAATTACTGCTTGATCACATTGCACCATGATCACGGAGTAACTCCGTGATCATGGTGCATGCAACTGCGGCGAAATATCGGGGACTCAAAACCAACAACTCAGACATGGTAAAAATCCCGTTTTTTAATAAAAATATATATATTTGTTTAATTTTTGTGTTGACATTTATTATTTGAGTTGATTTATAAAAAATA
This sequence comes from Scoparia ambigualis, assembly GCA_963921215.1. NCBI lineage: Eukaryota > Metazoa > Arthropoda > Insecta > Lepidoptera > Crambidae > Scoparia > Scoparia ambigualis. The sequence continues at coordinate 7,945,073 of OY992502.1, read as the reverse complement.
ATCGTTTGTTTATGTTTGTGTTGACATTTATTATTTGAGTTGATTTATAAAAAATAATCACTTGTTTATTTTTGTGTTGACATTTATTATTTGAGTTGATTTATTTTTGCCATACATACTATATTATGTTTTAAAGTGTACGGTAACCGTACCTAGTTTTTGTTTATTTAAAGATATTGTATATGGATTTTTTTATTATTTTTATTGTTTGTGGTAGCATTCACTGCTCCTGCATTTCATTATAATTGTAAGTTGGCATTTCGCGAAGTTGGCATTTCGCGAAGTTGGCGTTTCGCGAAGTTGGCATTTCGCGAAGTTGGCATTTCGCGAAGTTGGCATTCCGCGAAGTTGGCATTTTAAGAATTTGGCATTATGAGAAGTTGGTTATTTGCGAGCGATTGGCATTTTGCGAAGTTGGCATTCTGAGCGTAAACGGATGACTGGAGGCTGTAGTCTAGACTATTCCTTCCAAATCAGAAGCTGGAGATGTTAAGAGGTGACTACTTAATCCTTCCAATTCAGTAGCTGGAGAAAGTATGAAGACTAGACCCTTTCCAATTCGGAAGCTGAAGAAAGTATTTGGAGACTAGTCCTTACAATTCGGAAGAAGAAAGTATCTGAAGACTAGTCCTTCCAATTCGGAAGCTGAAGATAGTATGAAGACTAGACCTTCCAATTCGGAAGCTGGTGATCGTCTGAGTAGACTAATCCTTTTGAATCAGAAGCTAGAGATGTAATGATTAGTCGTCGGCTGAACTTTATAAAGAAACCTCGGTTTCTGAGTTCTGCATAAATTTCAAAATAATATTTTTAAAACGCTGAAATCTCGATGGCCAAATGTAAAAATAAGAAAGTCTAAAAGTTTTGATTCAATTATGTTGATAAGTTGCATAGCAACGAAGCAAAGATAAGTTGTCAGATACGTCAAAACGTGACCAAAACACAATATTTAGTAAATAGAAAACAATTAAGGTGAGATAAATGTTAATATTACAAGGAAAAACGCATAATAAGATTATCGAAGTGATCCGAAACTTGTAGGATACGTAAAAGTGTCGAAAAATAGTGTTCGAAGTTTCGTGATTTAGATCACGTAAGTAAATGTGTTTAGATAAAGGAATTGCGATGTGTGTAGTGTAGTGTGTAGTTACTAAATCAATATGTATCGTTTCAGAAGCGAGGAAAAATAAAGGCAAATATATAAATAAGACGAATGTTAAAATATGAGATGATTACATGAAATAAAAAGATACCTGGGAAGTGGAGTCACAAAAAGGTAAAACGGTGGTTTCACCACAAGGGTTAGTCAGAGACTAAGCAATGAGGACCGCAAAAGCAGTCCTCTACAAACAATAGTCCACCTTTCACCAAATAGCGACTGCACATGTGCTCAGCGTGACAGGTGGTGAGCCCATCGCCGTTCTATGCTGTTGGATGAATGTGCAGTCTTTAGTCCGTTAGTCGCCTTTTATGACACTCAAGGGAAGAGATGGTAGGTAATAAAAGAATACTTCTTTCACCGCTACGCGACGCGGTTAATTTTGCATAATTTTTTTTTTAATTTTGTCGTTTGGTTAAAAGGATCAATAAATGCTAGCTTGTAAAAAAACAGCGGTGCTACTCGTGCATTCAAAGTAAACGTGTGGGATGCAGTTTCGTTTAAATGCAGGACCAAAGGATTGTGTCAGTAAATTGTTATTTCCCCATTAAAGTCAATTAGTGCGACAATAGGAAATTCCCTAAGCCGCAATGACTAGCCCAGCGTCAGAACTAATTATTTGTCTACCCGCCCGCATTATTCTGCTGAATTAACATAAACAAGCAGACATGAGTTCAGTATCCAAAAAACAATATATTAAAATAATGACGCATATTGTACTTTCCAAATTTATAGGTCAAAATGTTTTGAATGAAATAATCATTCATTCATCATCATAGCAACCGCAGAACACTTAAAAAACAGTCCTTCATATAAAACTATGGTGACTAACTTCCAATAGTAAGGTACTACCGGGTGACAAGGCCCATAGTTTTCCAAGGCCCAAGTGCAGAAAACTATGTTAATTACATTTGATCCGTACCTTCTTCGTAGCATGCATGAAACACATCAATATGAACGCCGAAACGCAGCAGCGGACTGCGAGCTGCCACCATCTTGTCAGTGACACCCGGTAGTTCGCCGACATCGGTCGCAGCCGCTCATATTACTAATTATGGTTCCTAAAAAACGTCAATTTTTACTTGTTTATACTACGATTTGTTAGTAGATTTTTATTTACTGTGTTTATTTAATCATTACTCTTTTGATATTTACATAAACATGTGCGATTTTACAGCTATTTATTTTGTAAATATTCAATTTGTGTTGTAAAGCCCACAACGGTTAGGAAGGCCCAACGAAGTAGTTGCTTAGGCCTTAATAGGAATATTTAAAATAATTACTTAATTTTAGCATAAATAACAATAATTTATAAGTAAAATCTAATATTAATACAGTAAACACTTAAAAATTCGATACCTCAACTGTTTTATTACACAGTGGAGAAGTATTTTTTTTGTAACAAAATATTGATCATTTTAGTATCCGATTGCTTTTAAGTATCGCAGTTTATGAATGTTACAATTTTCATTGATGTGTATATATCCTTATGGTCTTTAATGCTTACTTTCGTTCCAAAAGACTTAAAAACGGCACGGGCCTTATTGGGCATACCATGTTTAGTAAAGCCCAAAATAAGGGTTTTTAAAAATGTTTAAAGACCTAACTTATTATCGTTGTAGCTTCAATAACTACTTTTATTTGTATTTTGAAATAATCACAGCTTTCATTGTAAACACTATTTTTCTTCTAAATGATAAAATATAGGTTTTATTTTAATTTGTTTTACAAAAGTGGGCCTTGTCCCCCGGTAGTAGGTACTTTATAATGCATAAATTAAGTTAGCGTCACCACAAAACCGTTTTTTGTCTTATCTACTTTTGTCTAAGCAGAATTGTCAAAAGCAAAACGAATTAGAGTTGGCGCAGATTAGTATTTACCTGAGACATCCTGTTAGTGTTAATTAGTAAATCTTATAACAACAGGCAAAACTATGGAAGGCTGCTTTTATGAATTTGAGAACTAATCCCAGAATCACTTGTAAAAATATAAAAGGAACAATATTTTTTACATAATTAGGCTATAATATTAATATTCACTATACGCCATCGGTTTGTAAGAGCGCCAACACACTAGCGTTTGTCCAGCGTTAGCGTTCGATGAACGTATAGCGCCGCGACACCTATGCTGGACAAACGCTAGTGTGAAGGCGCTCTAAGTCTACGACATGGCGCGCCACCTTGAGCCTTATACAACTTGTAACAGAATTAATAGTTAAACCAGAAAATGGTAGATAGAGACCATCAAACTGAACAACTTTTACTATGGGACCAACTCTGAAATCGCGAAAAAAAATTAGCTGTTTCATACAAAACTTAAGAAAGAAAATATCCAAACGTATATGTAGCAGCTGATTTTTTTTCGCAATTTCACAGGCGGTCCCATAGTAAAAGTTGTTCAGTTTGATGGTCTCTATGTACCATTTTCTGGTTTAGATATTAATTCTGTTACAAGTTGTATACTTACAGAAAAGAACTTTCAAGAAGAGTAAGGTCATATCTTTTTCCTTTCTTTGACAGTGTCAGAGCATTGGGAAATTCCATCCTTCTTCGAAGATACAATCAATCATTAACGCAAATTCCTCTTATAAAAATTACTTCCGTTACTTCCTTAGTTTCGTTCGAATGTAACAATTAAAAGTTGAAATTTAAAAAATTGGTAACAATACAAAAAAAATACAATCCACACTCGTTTCCACTACGCCAAGCAAATGCCTAAACGCGAACGTCAACACAAAAACATTCCAATCGATTAACAACAAACACGACGCGCGTATCGTTTTCGCTATTCGATTACTCAATCGACATTCGATCGATATCGTACAGTAAAATTGACATGCGCGGTACGTTTGTTGAATCGCACGTTTTTTGCGAAGTGAACTCATACCAACACTGCCCTTGTTAAGGTGTGTACGGCTAATAGCTATAATTTGAGAGGCTTATTAAATATTGGCAGACGAAAAGGCGCAGGTGACTAATGCGATGACGAACGAGCGTTATCAATTCGTATTTATATCAAACCGCCCGCGAATTCGTCCCCGTGCACACTTCGTATCCCGTGGCGAATTTTCAAACATTTTCTTTCATGCTAATCTTGTCTTGACAATTGAATAAATAATAATAAATAAATTTTCCTACACTCACACCAATTATCTAGCCCAAGAGAAGCTTCGTTATGAAACTCGTTAAATGGTTACTAGATAACGGAAAACATACTTAAAACACCCAGACCCGAGACAATATAGAAAAACCATAATTTCTAAATTGACCCGACCGGGGATCAAATCCGGGACCTCAGAGATAGCGACACCATGAAAACCGGTGTACAAACCACTCGACAAGGAGGTCGTCAAGTTATTATAATTACAAATACAACACAAAAAGAATTAGTCAAATAAGTGCAGCAATTCCGAAGTGATGCGCGAACATACAATGATGGCAAATTGATTTTTATTTATATATACAGCGTGTTACTTAACACGAGGGACATATTTCATCCTGTGGTAGTTTATGCCTGGGTAAACATAAACAAATAAAAAAATACTGCGCGATAAAACAATTCAGAAAATCGATGTTAAAATTTCATAAAATTTTCCCTAATATTTGGGCACCCTAGTGCTTAGTAGATAGAGACTATAGCTGGCCGCCCGCAACTACGTCCGCGTGAACACCCATTCGACTTTTCCCTCAAATTTTCTTTAATACAAACTTTGTCCTGACAACGACAAACACAAAAAAAGAAATCTGCCGAACCATACATACCTACATACATTCGGCAATTTGTATATGTAGACTAGCTTCCGCTCGCCTTTCACATCAGAGTGAAAATGTGCCTGGCATAATCGCCTAAAGAAAGAGAGGTATTTACCTTAATTAATTATGAATAAAATTGTCTTAAAGTCCACAACGGAAAAGTTAAAAACTATGAAGGACTTATTAATAGGTAAGTAATGTAACTATAAGACCGCAAATACAAGTGTAACAATTGGCCACCGAGACATAAAAGCTCTATTTCAAACCAATCAAATGACAATGCTCAGATCAATAAAATGATTCAAACTTTTAACTTTGAGATCATTCGTTTACAGTACCTACATAGTAAAAACTTTCTGTAGTAAGGTTGATATGAGATAAGCGGGCCGCGTCACACCGCCGTAACACCTCTGGCTGCCACGGATGCGGGTGCTGGTGGATACGGGACTTTTAATTCCGAAAAAAAAGGCGACTAACAGACTAAAAAATCTCGAAAGTCAAAAGTTAAAAGTCTTTTAACTTCAGCGATGTGGTGGTGGCTCATTAAAATAATACTATAGACCCATCTCTTCCCTTGAGAGTGCAAAAAGCGACTAACGGACTAAAAAAGATCTAAATTCAAAAGTTAAAAGTCTTTTAACTTGATCTATGTGGTGGCGGCTCATTAAAATAATATTACAGACCCATCTCTTTCCTTAAATGTGGTAAAAGGCGAGTAACGGACTAAAAAAATCTCCAAAGTCAAAAGTTAAAAGTCTTTTAACTTCAGCTATGTATTGGTGGCTCAATAAAATAATACTACTGACCCATCTTTCCTTGATAGTGGTAAAAGGCGACTAACGGACTAAAAAAAATTCTAAGTCAAAAGTCTTTTAACTTGAGCTATGCGGTGGTGCCTCATTAAAATAATACTACTGGCCCATCCCTTTCCTTGAGTGTCGTAAAAGGCGACCAACGGAACATTCACCTGCAGGGCAAAAGCCTCCATTATTGAAATCAAGTCGTAGTACAGTAGATGGATATTCACTTAATCATCACGCTTTCCTAATGCGGGTTGGTCATAAGACCAGGCTATGCATTGAAAAATATGAAACACACTTTGCTCGAACTTTTAATTGAACCCTGTAGTACCTCCGGTCGAACGATTTGCCACTCAGCCACCGGTCGGTTCGAAACGATTCTGTTTCGGCGTGCAGTGGTACTGGGGGTAGCGATGCGCGTTTGTCTGGCACAGACTATAGCTCGTTAGATTAGTTGTTAAGTCTTAACTACAAGTTAGTTAACTGTTTTTTTAATTATTATTAGTATTGACGTCAATAAGTGCCTGTAAAGGTTTACATTGAATAAATAATTTGACTTTTGACTTTTTTCACAATCCCGGGATATGCATCGAAAAATCAGAAACACACTTTGCCCGAACTTTGAATTGAACCCTGGACCTATGGTCGAGCGATTAGCCATTCAGCCACCAATGCGATCCGAAATGTGAAATCAACACTTACGGGTAAGACCCATCCAGACCATGACTATGACCCCAGTTCCTGTGTCCTGTGGCGAGCTGCTTAACCGGACGGTTAATCCCAAATGAGCAACTCAGTGGGTTCGCGTGACCTAACCTGATAGTTAATAACACACATCACGACTGTTGTTGCAATTGTCATCACGTCATTGACAGCTCATTCTATATAATGACGATCAACGGCTAGACATGATGAATAAATAAATCATTGTAGCAGAGCCTCGATTAAGCTATTTTGAATAGGCTATTTATTTTTTTGGGTTAATAACGCTCAAATTAACTCAAAGATAACGAAACGTAAAAAAAAATATTTCTAATTTTCACATAAAATCAGACCGCTGAGATACGATGGAAGGTACAGGAACCGACAAACAACACTCTGGAAGTAACTCTATGACCAATAAAAGTTCGTAACACTGTAATTAAAATTTGACGATCTTCCACTTCCTAGAGTGCTTTCTCTTTATACTTTTTTTTGGGAGGACTCACGAGAAAATCACTAAAAATGGTGTCTTTCTTTCCAAAAGTAAAAATCCGAGAGATACTAGAGATTGTCACTATTACTAATAGAACTTCGTAAAAATTTAATTAAAATTTGCCGATTTTCCACTTTCTAGAGTGCTTTCTCTATACATGCATACTCAGATTTTTACTTTTTCTTGGGGGAGGTTCACGTGAAAATCACTAAAAATGGTGTCGTCCTTTCAAAAAGCAGTAAAAAATCGAGTGACACTAGTAATGTTCACTATATCCAATAGAAGTTCGTAACAATGTTATTAAAATTTTACGATCCTCCACTTCCTAGAGTGCTTTCTCTATACATGCATACTCAGATTTTTACTTTTTCTTGGGAGAGGTTCATGAGAAAATAACTAAAAATGGTGTCTTTCTTTCAAAAAGCAGTAAAAATCCGAGAGACACTAGAAATTTTCACTATAACCAATAGAATTTCGTAACAATGTAATTAAAATTTGACGATCCTCCACTTCCTAGAGTGCTTTCTCTATACATGCATACTCAGATTTTTACTTTTTCTTGGGGGAGGTTCTCATGAAAATCACTAAAAATAATGTATTTCTTTCAAAAAGCAATAAAAATTCGAGTGACACTAGAAATGTTCACTATATCCAATAGAAGTTCGTAACAATGTAATTAAATTATGACGATCTTCCACTTCTTAGAGTGCTTTCTCTATACATACGTACTCAGATTTTTACTTTTTATTGGAAAATTTTCACCAGAAAATCACTAAAAATGGTGTCTTTCTTTCAAAAAGCCGTAACAATCTGAGTCACACTAGATATTTTCACAAAGAATTGTGAATAATTAGTTTATAATTTTTTTTATCGAATTTGGCCATAGTATAGTCGATTCCGGTCAGAATCTTATCACCAGGCAAAATGTACACTATAACTGTATAAATAAATAACGTTTGATTGATTATATATTATATGAATGATTACATAAGACAGTTTGTTTGATTACAGTAATTTTCTCGGTATACACGCAACAAATTGCTTACTGTTCTCATATCGGGTACTTTACGATCTACAGTAGGTAATTCATTATTATAAGACATATCGTAATTTATATCTCAGTTGGACACTTAAAGTTGCAGTTAGTCCAGTTAGATGCAGTCTAACTAACAATTCGGCCACAATTAAACCATATTTATAAGATATTAAGGCCTAAAACATAATTAAGTCGTATTTTTTTGGTTCTTTTTTTATTAGAACAACTAGCAATTTGTGAGAGACTTATAGTCTAAGATCCGAGTATAGAACATCCTTCACCGGGAAGGTTAATGGATGAAAAGTATTTTATGTTAAATAATATATCGCGAGTGGGTTGGCTGAAAAATTTTAATCCAGTAGGTACCATTAATGATTAATTTAATATTTAAAAAAATATTTTTATTACATTTCACTGGTTTGGTGTGTGTGTGTATGTAATGAGCTTATCTTTATATTAACATAAATTTTATTTATTTAACCAGACGGTTGCAAATTACTAATATTGACTTGCCTGTTTACACCTACCTAACCTACCCAATGTTATGACAGGAAAAAAATAGTCAACCTAACGTTTGCATATTCTATATACGCTTTATACTTTCGATTGGTACCTATGTAATTTATCTATTATCAAAACAAGTGCAATATTTAAAAAAAATATTTTTAAATATTTATTCAATCATATACTGGACTGAAATTTTTCAGCCAACCCACTCGCAATATATTTTTTTGATATAAAATATTTTTGTATACTCGGATCCTCTACTATTAGTACAATCTCAAAATACCGTAAAATAATAGAGACAAAAGATAAATTTTCGCAATCTTTTTTAGGATCAATTGAGGATAAATTGTGAAATCACGACGTGGACGTTGATGTTCCGTCTGACGTCACGGATTATATTAACTGTCAGTACAAGTATTCATACGTCATTTTGTTTATGCATTCGTCATTTGTTGTTGTTTGTGACAGACCGAATTGCACACACGCAGAGCCGCGTGCAAAGCCACTGGGATGATCTACAGTATAAAAAAAAATATCTTTAATTAATCAAGTTATTAGTCATTACATTAGTCTAAAATGTAACCAGAAAAAATACAACAATAACTCATAATAATTCTTATCCATCAATTTTCTTACCTCAACCTACAGTAGTCCATTTTGGTAAATGACATCATAAAAGTATATAATAGTATTGTTTTTCTTTGCAAATGGCGACATAAAAACGTGTCGCCGATTTAAATGGGAACATAATTTGCCGATTTAACATATTATTGTAATAATTCTGTGAATGTTCCTTTTCTAATTCTATATAAATAAAAATCAATTGACGCGAATGTTTGTCCGCATATCACTTCAGAACGGCTGTATCTATTTGACTAATTCTTTTTTTGTTATTTACTACTTAGGTACTTGTTTTCAAAAAAGTGATCGAAGAATGTAAATTTTTTTTATTGTTAAAAAGTAAAAAAAATATTTAATTTAATTATATATTTATTTAGGAAACAAACAATAATTTCATCCAAAAAAATATTTTTTTTTAAAAATACCAATAAAGTTTTCACTATTAAAAAAAACATAACTGAGCAAGAAAAGCGTTAACCATGATATAATAATTACAATAAATATTTTGATGTCTGTAACTTTTGAACAAAAACAGAAAGAGACACACTAAACTGAAATGCCAATAGCTAGTATACCTACATGCTCATTATAAAAAGTCATTATTGAAAGCACAGTGAAGTATAGCCTGTTCCACTGCTGGGCAAATGATTCATGATAGAGATAACGAAACATTGAAAAAATGTCTACCTCAGGCGGGAATCGAACCCGCGTCCCCCGCAATCCGGGCGGCTGCGTTGACCACTCCGCCACCGGGGTATTGATTGGACTTGAAGAAATTTTTCAACGCTTTTGACTTTGTGTTTTTATAGCAACAGTGTATATTTTTAAGTAACTTGTACTATCCTTTGAATTAGTGAAATACATTAAAATAACTAACGTAAGTTAGCCTGATCATTGCACAAGGTCGTGGCCTTGTTGAAATTTGAAACAAAATCTATAAACAATAACAAACAATACAAAAACGTAATGACTCCTAAAAACATTTTTTTTCGACAACTTTCTTAATTTTACGCATGAAACAATAATTCTTACATGAAAATATTTGTATTAATATTCCGCAGGTCGCCCCCATCTTAAAAAAGAAAATTTTATTTTTTATCACAAGCGCGTGATGGTTTTGTACATTTCGCAGAATAAAGACATTGCTCTAATCAAATTACAAGGTCTGAAACATGAAAGCAGAATTGTTTTAATTTTAAATATCAATATGATTGATTTTGCTTTAAAGTTCATATGAACTTATCTCAGTTTTTACCCTCTTAAGAGGGTGCAGCGCGATCGCAAAAGCTATCAATCGATCATATAGATATTTAAAATTAAAACAATTCTGCTTTGAATTTTTAGACCTATATAGTAATTTGATTAGAGTAATGTTTAGTGAAATGTACAAAACCATCACGCGCTTGTGTTAAAACTGAAAATTTACTTTGCTTGCGGAAACTTGCGGAATATCACTACAAATATTTTCATGTAAGAATTATTGTTTCATGCGTAAAATTAATTAAGTTGTCGAAAAAAAAGGTTTTTAGGAGTCATTACATTTACGTATTGTTTGTTATTGTTTAAAGAATTTGTTTCAAATTACAACAAGACCACGACCTTGTGCAATGATCAGGCTAACTTGCGTAAGTTTTTTTAATGTAGGTATTTAATTAATTCAGCGCATAGTACAAGTAACTTAAAAATACGTAAATTTTCACAATTGCGTGCAGGATCCCCTTTACAAATCTCTTAGAATTTACATCCTCATTCGTATCTTTGAGTTTATTTGAGCGCTTTTTAACGCAAATAATCAAATATTACGAATGATCATTGAAATCAGGTGTTCGCTACAAGTGATAGGCATGAGCAAAGCTTGATCAGACAGAACAGACCCGGACTGTGCACCGAAAATCCTAAACACACTTAGGCTGATCTGGGAATTGCACCACAGAGTCTCGCTTTTTGCTATAACTGTACTCTGAACAACTGCGATTCCGAAGAAACGAGAATCTGAAGATATGCGAATCTGTAGAAATACGAAACCGAAGATATGCGAAAAATTCATTAAAAAAGAACCTGAACCTCGGGTTGCCGGGCTGAGTCCTTAGGCCTTAGCTACTCGGCCACCACGGCGTCTTTATTTGTATTTAAGAAACACACACAGTAAAATGCTTAAAAAGACGAAATTTCCGCTGTTTGTACGCGACTGTGTTTAGATGATGACTAACGGATCACTAGCGTACGTGACAATTAGTACGTAATCACAAAACCATTTTTTATATGAAGTTTTTAGATTAAAAACAAATCTTAAATAGATCCTTAGTAGGTATTTTTTTGTAATCCATAAACATATTAATTAACACAGGTGTTAGTTTTACAAGTTTTGTCGGGCACATTTTTTGTTAAGGTTACATCATCGTCATTATCTTTATCAAAGATCGGGAACCAACCACGTAACCTAATACAGGTTAGTAGTTTTTAGCGACTACCATCGTACGACAACAATCGTGACCATCGATCAGGTATTGTTGATCGAAGATCGGGACCAACGACTCATAAACTTTCTTTTGTTTTTTCCAACATTCACTTGTTTTTCCGACATTTACTATCTCGTGTGAACATGGCATAAGAACTTGTTACTTATTTTTGGCGTTTTGCACATTTTGATTGTGGTGACAGGATGTTCAGAAACGTAAATATGACTAGGAGGAAATGTATATCCTCGTGGTCATACTGATATGACAAATTAGTATGACCACCAGGAAACGGTGAACATTTCTATCCGCCTCTGTGGTCTAGTGGCTAGGCCACCGGTCTTACATCCAGAGGTTCAGGCTTCGATCCAAGCGGGGCCTATATCAGTGTGTACTTGGTTTGATTGGTGGCAGTGCTTGTTAAGTCCGCCTGGCTAGCTACCACCATCTTATCCAAAATCTTGTGCCCTAACAACAATGTTAATAGTATTGTTGTGTTCCGACAGTTATCTCTAATCTGTAAAGATAGCCAGTTCCTCAGTTGCGGATTCCGGTTAAAGCGGCTATTTTTTCTATGCTACTGTTCCGCTAATTAAACCAACTGTATTGAACGCGAATGACTTAATCGCGATTCTTAAAAAAATTAATCCTTTGAAAAAAAATTATTTGTTTCTGAAGTTTACACGAACACAACACAATAAAATGGATCAATTCACACGAATCTTTGACCACCGACAGGTAAAATAAACGCGAGTAGATCCGTTTTAAGTGTTTAATTTTAATCTTATGATCCACTTGCGAAAAACTGCGACTTCGAATGCGTCAACATCCGTTTAACCTGGTGCAATTTCGGAAAGTTCCTTAGTCTTTATTACAGCAGCGTCATGAATGGAGGCGCCCTAAATAAGTAAGTAAGTAAGTGTAAGTGTAAGTTGTGTGTTCGTGTTCTAATAAATACAATTCATTTCATTTAATTTTACCATTCATGAATGGGAACCTGCCTACAAAATGTTCGTGTTTTAAATCCAGCGATTGATTGGTCAGCGTCAAATTTCAGCAACTAGTGCTGAGGTACAGTGGCACTAGGGATGTGCTAATCGATTGATCGATATAACACTAGCTAAGTATGTAGAAGAAAAATACATAGATTAATTGTTAATCTGCACGTCTGGGCGTGTGGCCAGGCGTCTCAAAGCGCTAATTAAGCTTTGCATAAAACAATAGCTCACTCCATGAGGTAAGCAAAGGCGGATTGTCAGCAACAACTCATTCTAATTGGCCTCGTGCCTTTGCTTTATTAATTGTGCTGCAGCCTACATAACGCGGCGGGGTTTATGATTCCGCGCGTAGATCGGCCGATACGTGCCGACACACCTACCTTAGCGCTTGGTGGTAAAAGAACAGCGGGTGCGGGAGCGATAGCGAATTGTTTGATTGCGTTGTTGTTCATTTATTCACTACTAGCGGCGGAAGTAACGCGTGGACATACATTCGTGGTAGTTGATTTTTATTTCTTCTTTTATTATTCATAATGTTCTTTGACTTTCGACTTTAAATAAGTCTCTCTCTGTCATTATTGTCGGAAAAGTGACAGCAATAGTTCTAATTCAACTAAGTAAACACGAGTTAAACCTAACCTTGACTTATGTAAACGATATCCAAGCATCTGCTAAGTTGTATATACCAATCTAACATTACCATTTGCCAACGCAATGAATCGACATGGAGCGGGTGGCACTTGTCTAGGGAAGCAGAACTGTTATGAGATTAATGGTCGGTTTCACTACTTCCTACCACATGCCAGATAGTCAATATAAAAGTATTGTCTTGTTAGTTAGCCAAATACTGCATAAACTATTTCCCAATTTATCTAAGCCTTAAATAGATGTTTCGTTTCGCAACGACCGCGACAGCTCGTCATTATGAACCAGGCCTTAAGCAGCGTGCGTTTGCCCACGTCCGTCCGTACTCGCTCTTAGTATGCGCTTAGCTTTAAATACTCGATACTAACCTATAAATCAATTCAGGTGAATCAAAAAATAAGGATTTTTATTAAAGTTACTACGTGTCTTTTAGCTTTGGACAAAGTAAAAAACAAGTAAAGTTAAGTTTAGCATAATATTTTGTACAGTCTGTATAGCGTCTCAGTGCTGGGCCTCTGAGTGGTCAAGGGTTCGGTTTGATATCCGGAGGTCCCGGGTCCCGGATTCAATTCCCGGGTATGGCAAAGTGTGTTTTCGGATTTTTTCGATGCATAGCCCGGGTTTATGATCACTAACCCGCATTAGGCAAGCATGGTGATAAAGCCAATACCCACCAAATGTAGCGATGGGTGTTACGACATTGGTCAAGTCTGATATTGGTCAAATCGTCAAATTAGAAATTAGACAAATTGGTAAATCGATTAGTAATTCGTCAAATGCTCTTTTCGTCAAATTATGTAATTTGCCAAATACGCCATTGGTCAAGTCCATGTACAGTTGTTAAATTATTTTAAATAATGGAGGCCTTGCAGTGTGTCCTGCAGTGGAACCTATGCAGGCTGTACTTTTAGGGCCCACAGTAGGTGTTAATTTGAACAAGTAGACTCTAGATGTCACCGCCTATAAAAAATTCTGTAAGTACATCTTATCTGGTTGACTGGTAGAGAATGCCTTATGGCATTAAGTCCGCCATTTGCTGTACTCTAGGCAATAAAGTCTAAATAAATAAAATAAAAAAGTACGAGTCTTAAAAGCTTTAAAAAACAACTTATCTGCTGTATATTTGGGATGAGTCATACGATTACCGACCAATAAACTTTACAGAGGCTTATCAAAAGGCCTAGCGGACACATTTTAACAGATGATAGATAATAATATGTCAAAACGAATGGTCACTACCACTCTATTAGTATTTAGTTGAGTATATTTCGAATGACGTAACCGATTTGGCTCTCGCGTCAGGCCGGGGCCCGACAGTATGACGAATTGTGATTGGCCTCTAATCATTACCTGTCGTATGTCACGTGACATTCCGAACAGATATCGGATCGGATAAGTACAATGAGATCATGCTCGAGACTTGTACGAAACGTTTTGGTTGGAGCCTCGTTATAGGCGCAGTATAATAGAAGTACCGAAAGCAGAAGAAGAAGGACCGAAAGCAGGTGGTTAATACTATGGAGTCGTGTTAAAGTAGTTTATTTAATTGGAACACTAACATTGTGTAGGAAATGGCAATTTTTGTGTTGCACTTGCATAATACACGGTTAATTCATAACGTCGCGTTGCACTCTGCACTTCGATCCAGCGTTGCCAGACGTGCGATAATTATCGTAGATCCACAATAATTTTGAGGGGCATGCGATAAAAACGATAATTCGTACAATTCGTCGACTTTCCATGATATTTTTGGTCAGTCCTAGTTACGATAATTTTGTGACAAACCCGGTTTTGTACCTTTCGTTCAATCAGAGTTCGGAAAGAACGAGTCGCTGAGAAATGGAAGGGTACCACATTCAGTACTTTTTGTGGACGATGACTTTTTTTTTTTAGCTCGTCAAGTTGGTTGGTAGCAAATTTAGGGTGCCCAGACGTATGTAATCTGTCTTTTTCAATGCGATAAAAATACGATAATTTTGCAGTAAATCTGGGATACTTTTGACCTACGGATCTGGCAACACTGCTTCGATCCCAATAAAACATAACACACCACATTGACTGAATGACGACATGATGCCTCAATCTAATAAGCACTTTATAAAAATAAAAATAAAATATTTGCATAGAGCCGAAACTCGGTAGTTTAGATTCGCCCAGCACCGGTATAATATAACATATTATGTTAATTAGGTATTTTTTACTGAGCACAAGCACAATCGGGGCTGCTGTGTTTCACCAACTAACAATTGCACGCTTCGCCTGCACAATGTGTGGATAACACGATTTCTCCGCGCTTAAACAAAGTCGCGCTAGAGCCTTCTCCTCTTCACGGACTTGTTCTACAGCGCTCTTAGTTGTACTAACAGTACTCGTACCTGGTTCTGCGGGTTCAGGATTTCCGGTAACACAATGCCACAAGTTTTCAAATATGAGAATATTCTGCATTTGGAATGCCCAGTCACGATAACTGATGGCACCTTTTAGTTTCTCCATCGTAACTGCCACGTTATAATAGGTATTCACCCAATGATGCCTCTTTTTATTCTAATATCATTGTATTCACCCATATTTCGAACAAAATAATATTATTCCCACAAAATATTTACATTGCCGTGATAAGGCACATGACCTATTAAAAGTATGCGAGATTAGCAATACGGGTGCAGTAGAAATAATGTAAATATTGTGAAAATAGAAGATATTATTTTATAAACATTGTATGACAAAAGTTATTATAAAACCGATTGACAGAGACAGCGCTGACAAGACTTAATTTAAAAATACAAAAAGTATTAGTCCTCTTAATGATAGCCAGCGTTATACTCCAACACACAGGTCTGCTGTGTTTCACCAACTAACAACTAGGGGGTGAGCCCATCGGCGCTTTATGCTGCTGAATGTATGTGCAGTCTTCAGTCCGTTAGTCGCCTTATATGACAAACAAGAGAAGAGATGGATTGGTAGTATTCTTTGAATAATGAGTCGCCACCACACAACTCCGCCACCACAATTTTGTCCTGTAGTAAGTACCCATTTAACGTTTAGGTATTTAGAAGATAACGTATTACGTACCTACGTCTATTTACCTGTATTGACCAACTACCTGCAAAGTAATGTAAGTTACGTACTTTATCGTTTTACGTGAATACTTCCTGTATCGATCGATGAACAGAACTGATTGACAAAATCTACATTAACGAGAGCGAAGCCGCGGGCAAAAGCTAGTTAATAAATAAATAAATAAAGTCTGTATGACTTCGTTACGATCACTTATTAGTCTGATTTATACTATGACCATGGACACAATCAATAATTCGATCGCTACAAATTGGTTCCCGCCGAAACGTGCGACAAAACCTTATTTATTGTATCTTTAGCCAGGCGTTACGCATAAATAACTTTGGAGGCCTACTATGAAAACAAACTTACATAGTTATATTACAATGCTTGCCAAATTTTTAACATACATACATAAATATAATCACGTCTATTATTATATACGAAGGGATTCTAGGCAATGAGGACAAAAGCAGTTCTCTACCATAGTAGGTACCACTTTTCACCAAATAGCGACTGCACAAGGTCTTCTGCGTGAGCAAGTGGTGAGCCCATCGCCGCTCTATGCTGTTGGATGTGTGCAGTCTTTAGTCCGTTAGTCGCCTTTATGACACCCAAGGGAAGAGAGGGGGTATTTTGTCACCGCTACGCGACACGGTAATCGTAATCGTTATTATATTATTATTATATACACTAATAGGCAAGGGTCTAAGCAAGGGCCTTCCTTCCGATAGAAGTCCAGCTCGTCCCACCATCCCCTTCTGGGCCTTTTCTTTAGTACTATATGTATAAAAGTGTAGGGTATCCCCTACACTTTTATTATTATGTACTAGCGGCCGCTCGCGGTTTCACCCGCGTGGTTCCCGTTCCCGTGGGAATATCGGGATAAAAAGTATTCTATGTGTTAATAAAGGTTATGAACTATCTGTATGCCTAATTTCATTTAAATCCATTCTGTAGTTTTTACGTGAAAGAGTAACAAACATCCATCCATACTTACAAACTTTCGCGTTTATAATATTAGTAGAATTCAGCCCGACTTGTCCCACTAATAGGCAAGGGTCTAAGCAAGGGCCTTCCTTCCGATAGAAGTCCAGCTCGTCCCACCATCTCCTTCTGGGCCTGATCTTTAGTACTTGTATAAATATTAAAATCGGGTGTTGATGACGTATCTAGTTGTTGAAATTGATTATAGGCGCCTTTTTTTCAGTGGATCCGCCTTATGGATACCCTACACTTTTATTATTATGTACTAGCGGCCGCTCGCGGTTTCACCTGCGTGGTTCCCGTTCCCGTGGGAATATCGGGATAAAAAGTATCCTATGTGTTATTCCAGGTTATAAACTATCTGTATGCCGAATTTTATCCAAATCCATTTAGTAGTTTTTACGTGAAAGAGTAACAAACATCCATCCATACTTACAAACTTTCGTGTTTATAATATTAGTAATATAAGATTCTATGACCCTACTCCCAAAAGGGAGGCAAGGTTATGTAGGGCTCCATCCGTCCCCCTTTTCACACTGAAAGCGTAATAATCAATCACGGATGAGAGGGGGGGAAGTTTACCCACTAAACACTGGAGAACAGCAAAATCGAGTAATGTGGAGGACGCGGGACCTGTCACTAGGGCATTGAACCACGGGATTATTATAGGCGCCTTAGCTTACAAGATTTGAGTCTGACAAATTTACGCGGGCTGGACAGACCAGACACTTGACCCGGAATGTAAGAAAGGTGCAGGTTCGAATCCAACTCGTGGAAATCCTATAAACAACTTTTAAATTACATTGTTTTTTAAGTTTACCTATTAAATATAGCTCAATACGGTTAGGGTGGGTTTTAACTACTTCTAACTTATTACCATAATCGTGAATTTCACTGAATGAAATAACCCAAGATATTTTTATTGGCTCGCCCATCCGATGATCCAGCATTAGGAAAATTTCTAGTGTTGCAAGATCGAATGCCAAACGCGCGAAGGATTATGCGCTTAATCAAAAAACAAATATAAAAAACTCGACTACGACATCGAAAGACTGTACAAGTTCGAAACTTCCATTTTCATAATAAACCCCCCAAACACTTATTACGGTTACGAACTAACATAAAGACATTTGTTTAAATCAATTTTAATGGTGGAATTTCAAAACTTAGTGCAACTACGAGTATTAGCGTTGATTAATGAAATCACCAAACAAAGTGTGTGTTTCGAATTATTAGCACAAATCTGGGTAAGTACTAATAAATCATTGAAAGCGCCTTTATCTAGTTTAAACGAATTAATATCTAATAATATTTTAAAATATCTTTTCTCGTTTATTTTTTATTTTTAATGCGTCTGTCGACGAGAAGAAAGGATAGTAAAAAATTAAAGGAACTTTAACTGGGAGTGGGAATAATTAGTTTAGAAGTAGGTAATTATTTTAGCGTAAAATTTTGGAAAAATTTAAAACGTTCCGTCCTTTGTTCATTTGATAGTCTTTCTTTCTGATTGTTAATTTATTTGTTTAACCCTTCTACTTCTACTGCTTTTACCCGTCATGTATATTGTCGGGTAGAAAGGATTCATCGTCAGCCTATAAACGTCCCACTGCTGGGCACAGACCTTTCCACATGGACAACATCACATGGGGATAGGTTGGGCTGGCCTACCCTTTAACTGGTACAGAATTAAATATTTTTTATTGGTTTTCCATCATATTACAACTGAATAAGGTTCAAATTATGGTGGCATGTATATTGCCACTACTAGCTAACGGGTTAAACCCCCCACAGGTTAGAAAAAAAATTACACAAGAAAAAAACTAGTAACCGTGTCGCATAGCAGTGAAAGAATACTACCACCCCCTCTCTTCCCTTGGGGGTCGTAAAAGGCGACTAACAGACTAAAGACTGCACATACATCTAACAGCATAGAGCGGCGATGGGCTCACCACCTGTCACGCTGAGCACATGTGCAGTCGCTATTTGGTGAAAAGTGGACTATGGTAGAGGACTGCTTTTGCTGCCCTATTTGCCTAGTCTCTAACTAACCCTTCGGGGATAATAGACGTGGTTATATGCATGTAAAAAACTAGTATTTGTGTCCTTTCATATAGCGATGTGTAACTCAGGAGTGACAAACGCAAAAGATATAGTATCCCAGGCAAGGAGTGATTAACTCCGTGTATCCCTTTAACTCCAATTATATCTTTATATCCATGTAGCTAAGATGTATTTTGGTCACAACTCATTGCGAAGAATAGAATGATACAGAGATGTGTCTAGGTTGTGAGTAAAAAAGAGATAGAATATTTCGCCCGCGCATGCGTAGTGCGGGATATATAATTATATTATACGGTAGTTTTGTTATGGTAAATAAATCTTTCACGCAATAAGGCACAATTTCGCTGGTAGGGAATTTGTAAATTCGGTGTGTTTAAAGAATAACAAAAATACATGTTACACATACATCAGTTAACTTTCCACCAATAGTAATAATTAATTAACAGCTAAACAAATTCTCGAACAAAGAGAGTAAGTACAGACGTAACAACTAGCATGAACAAAAAAATAGAATTAAACAATTACAAATAAAACTTTATTAAGTTTATTAACTCACTTGCTTCTTAAATTGAGAAGCAGAGGTGTGGAAAATATCTATGGTTGTTCTAATTCTCTTTCTTGTCGTACGCATATTCAACTAAGTTAATCTTTAACTCCCTAGCTCATTTGGTTCATATCTGAGCCAGGGAGTTGAAGAGTTAAAGATGTAAAAGAGTGATATAAATCTTTGGATGCAAAAGATGTAATCACTCTTTTCTTAACAGTGAGTTATTCTGCGCATCGCTACTTTCATACAAGTTAATAATGAAACACACTTAACTATTATTTCCAAAGGTTAGCCAGATGCTAGGCAATGTGGGCCGCAGTAGCAGTCCTCTGCCATAGTCCAACGTTTCTCCAAATTACAATTATTAATTAATAAAATTATGAGGTGGTGATTATGTCACGTTCTCAATTAAATAGTCCGCAACATAGTGCATTGATTTTTCTGTACCAACGGCGTGAATTAGCACCGCACCGAGCTATCTATCACAATAAATTATTATAATTTATTGGTCGATGTCGCGAAATTACGTACGGCGAGTAAATAAGCGTCGGCTACTGCGGCGACGCGCTAAACATCCATGATTAGTATCCGTTACTGTGTATTACATTACAATTTATTACATTCAAAGATAATACAATCACGGCCATTATCCCCGAAAAATTAGTCAGAGACTAGGCATGAAGACCGCAAAAGCAGCCCTCTGCCATAGTCCACTTATCACCAAATAGTGACTGCACACGTACTCAGCGTGACAGGTGGTGAGCCCATCGCCGCTCTATGTTGTTAGATGTATGTGCAGTCTTTAGTCCGTTAGTCGCCTTTTATGACACCCAAAGGAAGAGAGGCGGGTGATAGTATTCTAAAGCCGCTACGGGACACGGCGATAATAATAATGATAAAGAGCATTTGTGTGAGATTCGTTACCCTGTAAGACCAGAAAAATTATCGTTAAAGTCAAAAGCACCAAACTGAAATTAAACACATCACAAATAAGATTTAATTTATGTGCTTGAGTTCGCAATTACATTATTACTATTATTATTAATTAAGTACCATAATTATAACTATTATATCCTTATTGCCATCTTATAACACACCTAGACATAATGTTTTCAATTTGTTTTTATGTAATTTAACTTTAGATTTTTCTTAGAGAAACTTTAGAGAGCATGTAGTAAATTGCGGGAGGCCTATGTCTAGCCCAGTGCTGGATTATGAATAGACAAGGCTATAAATGACCGGCAAATTCAAACCGATCCTAAAGATTAACCGTTCACTTATCGATAACGTATTAAATTAATAATGGTGGGGCATTTAACATTTTGCAAATAAGATGCAAATAAAGACATAAGTTTCTTTCGCGATTCCTAAGTCGTTGCATGCAATTAATTGAATTAACTAAGGCTACAATTATCTCAAGATTTATTGTAATTATTGAGACACGATGTTGTTATTTATGGCTTTATAAAAAACTATGTTTCTTATAGCTTCTGTGGTGGTGTGGAGCATATTTTTGCGTGCGAGAATAATAGTGTTGTAACTAAAACCACTCACTCGTGGCACTTTTCTAACAAAAAAATTGGCGCAACTGTCAACGTCATATTTGATAGAATCGAGCATAGACTATGCGATATTTTGCTATCACGATGCGTAAAATGTACCACAGAACCGAAATAATCAAACATGTTAATACTAAAGTAGTCTGTAAGTCTATGAGAACACGGTACAAAGTTAAGTGTGTTTTTGTAGGTGCGGTCTCATGCGACCGCTTGGGGTTTGAGGGGTTAAATTTTACAACAAAAATACTAGCGCACATGTGCTGCGGCGAATAAATCATAATGAGTGTGCGTTAATGACTGCGACCGATTCCAGCATTAACTCCACACGTTTGTCACAACAATTATGTCACGAGACAGCTTTTGATCGTCCCGACGCGATACCATCGAATTACGTCACCCGTAGTCAAGTGGCGGCCACACTACAGTGAAAATAGGAATACGTTTTTTATCATTATTATAATTTGTTTGTATGGCCGCCTGGTCTGGCAAAGTAGAATAGTATCAACTGTGGTACCAACCCTCCACTCACAAGGATTTCAAGTCCATCACTCTGGGCAGCAGCATTTTAATGTTAAAAGTAGCCAAAAAGAGCAGGTGGGTACCTGATCGGCAACAAGTAAACAAGGCTTCCGTCAACTATGACCTCCCTATGACCCATGTGGGAAGATAAAACGATGAGCGGGAAGAAGCAACGCGGCATACCTAAAGCCCATCACACACAATGAAAATACTATAAAATATACATTATCTTCGACATTACGCTCACCATAAGATTCAATGGACCACCACACACAATAAATATAAGTTGCTATTAATCAATGGCGTATATTTAAAGTACAGGTAGTTAACGCCAAAATAAAAATATATTAATTGGCAAAAACTGCATCATACTGTAGATGCCTGCACTCACACTGACAACTGCGACGACTTCCACAATGCAGTCGCATGTGTGAGTGATTTTACCGAGACATCTAATAGTATGATGCAGTTTTTGCCAATTAAATAATAAATTATTTTGTTTGAAAAAGTAAAATCTAAACCAATGACAAAATACTACTGTTTATTGGTGAAAATATTTTTATTTCGGAGTAAATTACCTGTACTTTAAAATTATACGCCATTGATTTAATAGCACCTTATATAATACATTTTTACGTTAGAGTATCTTGAGATATGAATCGTATGGTGAGCGATATGTCGAAGATAATATTATATTTCATAGTATCTTCATTGTGTATGATAGGCTTAACACATGCGGTTCAATAACACAAGATCATTTCCTGTTCTGCCCCGAGCTTCGTTAAGCCCCTTCATGACTCACACTTTTACATAAAAATGTTTTTGCAAAGACAAAGTCAAAAGATGTTTATTCAATAAACTTAATTAATAAGTACTTTGACGCGTCTAAATCTTTTTTGACCTACCACCAATAACAGGACATCATTTTTTAACTGTGGCAAAGAACGGGCACAAGGAACCACAGCGCACAGAAGCAACGACATTTACAAAAAAAAAATGTCGTTACCAGGTCAAAAAATACAAAATGTAAATTTGAATGTAAGCTATATACCTATGGTGCTCTATATAAATTAATTATAGACAATTAGAAATAGCTGTTGGAGTACTTGGAGCATTTCAGACCCAAGCTGTGAAATCTGACACTTTATAATAAGGTTTTTTATAAAGCTTTTTTTTGATTTTGATTTTAAATTTATCAATCTGCGCCGCTCTTTTTTATATACTCTATCGTATTCTTAGTAACACGTTGCACTCACAATTTGAATGCTATCGCGGCGGCAACAACATTTTATCTGTTGCTTTATGTTTCTAAATAGATTCCGTTTATTGCTTAAGTCTATTTTAAATTGAATGGTGAGTGAAATCGATTTTATCAACTGCGCCTGTGATCCAGAACCCTGTGAACAATCTTGTGAACTCAAGTATTTAATTATCTTTTGCGTTTGTCTCGACGCGATTTTTTTTATGAAATGATATTTGTTTTTTTAAAGTTGAGCTACTGCCTACGTCTGTCATCTATGATTTCCTTAGGAAAACGCAACAATGTGCCCTCTTACCTTTCCATGCAGTCAATTGCTGTGTCATACAGGACAAAGTCTATTTCAGAACCGTAGGAAACATAGGATGACTAATAAAATCCCGGAAAAATTCCAGAGATGGATATTAAAAGGAGTTAGAAAATACAACTCGGTGTTCTACAACAGGAAACTTTTTGTTAAAGAAATAAACCTATACCAGCAAATCTGATACTTACTGATAATGATATTAGAAAGACACTCACTTTTGATCTTGTGTGCGAATTACTGATTAATTAAGAACCAGACAACTGTGTCTTTGTGGCAGGTTGGTCCTAAAAACTTTTACTAGATTATTTCTTTAATCATAACTCTGCCTACATTTAAACTTCTAATAACATGTTCTGATACATGCAAAATAATCAATGCCTTTTTTTTTAAAGGCTCTATATATTCCTATTGACTTAGAAACTGGCCACGCTCAGGTAGTAATTTTTTTTGTGTGTGTACTTCTTATCACATTTTTAAGCCACTAAGGTTTGTCATCATAATGCTGCTAAAATAATACCTTAAGTGAAAAGTTACTTCTTAAAGAACCTATACAATGAAGAAGTGAGCAAAACAATCTTTAAGAATCATTAAGGTATTTTAATTTAAGAATTATTTAAAAGTTCGGCACTTTTGGATATTATCAAAAATAGAAAAATTCAACAAATTTCAAAAATAGAAAATTTCAACTAATTGTACTGATAAGCGTGGTCGGTTTAACAGTCTCTAACATAAAATTTATTAATTACAAACCTGCCTATACTAGAGCTCAAATAGATAAAAAATGTTTACAAACCATATTCACAATTATTTTTGCAGAATTGTCAATAATAAATTATTTATAAACATTCTACATCAAATTTGGCCCAACTGAAGGTGAAGTCATTAAAAGTACGTAAGTATAACATTTAATTTTATCATAGAGTTTCATGTGTAGTATTTTAGCTTGGCAAGTAATGACGACTTAATTAGCATTACGTCTTAAATGAATAATGCTCCAAAATAAATATTTCCTCAACAATTGCAATCCAGAATTAAATTAAATAGTATGAAACGTCATAACAATTTATTACAATCCCTCAGCATAAAAGTAATTAAAATAAACGTGCCTAGATTCTTGTTAATCTTTATAACGACACTTCAGAACGACTGCATTATTTAACCAATTTATATTTTGTTATATTTGTAAGGTTTGTATAAATAAAAAAATTGGGAATTTGTCTAGTCGTACGGGGTGGGGTGTTCACAAACAAATAATAAAGTGTTTCATTTGAACAAAATAGATGATAATTAAATATTTATTGCAATAACAAGAACAATATATTATTTAAGCTTATCATTAAATGACAACGTACTATACATTATGTATGAATAATGCTCTAAAACAAATTATTATCACAGTAATTTCAATCCAGAATTACATCATAGTAGGTTTTTCCAAAAAACAGCGTGAAACGTAAATACGATCATTTTACGTAACAATTTATAATACAATTCCCTATACTATTTAAAGCTAACTATTCATTGGTGTATGGTATGTATGATGTCATACTTGTGATGTGAGGAAAACCGTATGGACAAAATCTATTTAATTACTAATTTGATATTTAATTATGGCCTGATTGCATTAAAAACGTTTTATTCATAAAACATTCCACATCTATGGGTTGATAGTTTTCATATAATAAGGAGCCCAGACACTGCTCAGCAGCGCTTTACAATAAGAATCATATTTAAAACAAAGAAAGTATATTGGGAAATAGGTAAGAATCATCATCATCATCATCATCAGCCTATTAACGTCCCACTACTGGGCACAGGCCTCCCACGTGGACAATAGCACGTGGGGATATTGGGCCATAACCCACCACGCTGGCCCAATGCGGGTTGGTGGGTTTTAACGACTGTCATCTTACGACAACAACCGGGACCAACGGCTTAACGTGCCTTCCGAAGCACGGAGGAGCTCGAGATGTTTTTAATTTGGTCACCCATCCAGCGACCCGGCATTGCGAAAGTGGCTTAGCAAGCAAGATCACAAGCCGAATGCGCTAGCCGCTGCGCCATTGAGCTCCTCCATTGAGGTAAGAATATGGTTGTAATTTTTTTTATGGGAAACACTTCGAGCACACATAAGAACATGAGGAAACCCATAGATAGGGTTAAAAAGCGTTGTGCTACAAAAAACAGAACTACTTTAACTTTAGTAAGTAAATGAACTTTACGAATACCACCGTGTCGCGTAGCGGTGAAGAACTAAAGACTGCACATACATTCAACAACATAAAGCGGCGATGGGCTCACCACCTGTCACGCTGAGCACATGTGCAGTTGCTATTTGGTGAAAAGTGGACTATGTATGGTAGAGGCTTTTGCTGTCCTCATTGCCTAGTCTCTGACTAACCCTTCGGAGATAATAGTCGTGATTATATGCATACATATTCTCAATTAAGGAACACACTTTCAGTCGTTATTTAATTACCATTAATTTTCTTTTGCAGATTATAGGTATATATATTCTGTCAAAAAAGTTTCGGGAACGGATGGTTTGTTTATGATTCCAAATTCAAGATTTTTTGTTTTTTTTTGTTGTTAGATTGGCACAACTGTTATCCATTTTGGCGCGGAGTTTGCGTTGCATCTGATATTTAGATTAAATACAAATACAGTCCTGTTTTTAGTTAGTTTATATCTAGTGTGTATTGCGAATTTCATAATGGATAAAAACATCGAACAAAGAGTCTGTCTTCAATTTTGCGTCGCCAATGGAATTTCGTGTTCGAAGTCACTGAAAATGTTACTTCTGTAATGTGTCTGTGGCTTACGGTAAATCGACTTTATCAAAAACACGTGCTTATGAGTGGTACAAAGCGTTCAAAAGCGGTCGAGATGTGATGGAAGATTTGCTTTGCTCTGGTAGGCAACGTCTTCAACTGAAGTTAATATCGCAAAAGTGAAGGAAATGGTGACTGAAAATCCTCGTTCAAGTTTGAGAGAGATAGCCGCTGAACTTTCTGTGTCTCACGAGTCGATCCGTACCATTTTAAATAATCACTTGAGAACGAAACATGTTGTCGCTCTGCTAGTCCCAAAAGAACTGAATTTTCTCCAAAAACTCAATCGCATAAGAGTCGCTGAGGACATGCTACAACGAATCAATTCCGACCCAACATTCATACAACGCATTGTAACTGGTGACAAGACGTGGGTTTACGAGTTTGACATGATACAAACTACTCTTAGTCAACAAGCTTCGGAATGGCGCCTTCCGACTGAACCGAAACCGAAAAAACCACGCCAAAGTCGATCAAAAGTCAAAGTCATGTTGACTGTTTTCTTTGACTATCGCGAACTCGGACCAAAATCGCGAAGTTGTGCACTCGGAATTCTTGCCGGAAGGTGAAACGGTAAATAATTTGAGCGTTATGCGGCGTTTAAGAGAGCAAATTCGACGAAAAAGGCCAAATTTGTGGAAAGAAAGTTCTTGGATTTTGCACCACGATAATGCGCCTTCGCACAAGGCCATCATTGTGAACAAATTTTTGACCATAAACTCAACAAATACCATCGAGCAACCACCTTATTCACCAGATACCTATGGCTCCAGCCGACTTCTTTCCATTTCCTAAACTCAAAGAGGAGGAAGTAGGAGGAGGAGGAGATTTAGAAGACATAAAGGAGAATTCGCGGCGAGAACTGAACTCAATTCCGGAAAAAGCGTTTAAAAAATGTTTTGATGATTGGATTATTCGTTGGCGTAAGTGTATCGTTTCTAAAGGAGCATACTTTGAAGGCGACAAAATAAATTTGGATGAATAACTAACATTTTGTGTATTATTGATCTTTTTCCGGTACTTTCTTGACAGAGTAGTATATATAGAAAGTATATTGAGAAATAGGTACCAATGGTTGTAATTTTTTTGCGGAAAACCCTTCGATCACACATAAAAACATGACTGATCGAAGAGGAAACCCATAGGTTAGGGTAAAAAGCGTTGTGCTACGTAAAACGGAACTATTTTAAGTAAATGACGAATATGACAAGGTTAGGTCAATGTTTCTCATAAATACTTCCTCGTTCGTCACTTTAACTTCACACTCTTAAATTTATTTATTTTTACTAATCTGTTCTTTTTTTTCTATCTGTATTTTTTTTGTATAATTGATGTAAGCGTGTGTATGTTAACCTCTTGAAGATCGTAAAACCAGACACAATCAAAAATCAATTGTTTCGCGACCGCCGGCGGTCTTATGATCCTTGACCTATTAAAAGGCGGATTTTTTTCTCTTCTATTCTATTTTTTTTCTAAATACGAAAGAAAACATCGATTTGATGAATATCCGTCTTAGTATTACAGCAAGCAGTTTATTATTTCTTTATCTTTCCGTGTTGTGTGATGGCGGTTCATTAAAGGAATACTAAAAGGTCATTGCTACCAACCCATCTTTTCCCTTGAGTGTCGTAAAAGGCGACTAACCGACTAAACCCTGCAAGCTGAGCACATGTGCTGTAGTTATTAGGTGAAACGTGGACTAGGGCAGAGGACTCATTGTGCGGTCTGAAAACGAAGAAAACTAATGATAATGAGGACTGCATGAAATGAAATAAATATATTTACCTTGTAGTGTTTTTTCCATATTCATATTACATTGATATATGATAGAAAAATAAAGTTTTTCGACTGGTTTTCTGCTAGAAAAATCACAATGCCAACTATGTCAACAAGACAACAACAATAAAAAACATTCGCTTTTTGATTCAAAAGAAGTAAAATAATTTGGATTCACTAAAGAGTTCTTACATGCTAAAGTTCGTAACACGGTCCTCGTTGACTAACCCTTTGGGGGGAAAGCCGTGAGTGTATGTTAAGTATCTTTCCATGTAATAACCCCTCACGTGATGACGTCAGCGCGCGCGCAAGTCCTTCTTTGATTTGGGTATGACGCGGCGTAATTTGATACAGGTACTTGAGTAGTGTTAAGTGGTTTTTGTGGCCTTCCTTTTTTAAACACCACACATATTGTATATCGTTGGATTCCTAGAAAAATTATCTTCAATATTATGGCGGTTTCATTAAAAAATATTAAACAAATATTTAATTATATATATTTTTTTTTAAATAAGCCGATAAATAAACAATAGGTTTACAGTAAGAAATTAATCACATAATTTTAATTTTATTTGGTGAAAAGTGGACTATGGCAGAGGACTGCTTTTGCTCGTTGTCCTTATTGCTTAGTCTCTGACTAACCCTTCGGGAATAATAGTCGTGATTTATTTTACATACCTAATAGGTAAGTAGTATTATTTTTCACATTTAAGTTTTTCTGCCTACTTCAAAAAACTGAAATTGTTTTCCGTCATTTCGAAACGAGAAGATAGCTAGCAAGTGGATTTTTTAATGGCTGCCATGCCATCTCACAACGATAATAACTGGGACCATATCGGTTAACTTCGGAAGCACGAAGGAGTATATATGGCAAGTATTTTAAATAGGTCATCATAAATCCGAGGAACCAGTACTGCAAAAGTTTCGCGGCCTGAAAAAAGGTTTAGGCTCAATTTCTGTTCAGTACTTACGCGTCCCAGCGCTGGGCAAATCCTTCCCACATGGACAACAGCACATGGGAAGATGAGCGAAATATTGGAACAATAATTAGGTGATTATTTAAATATGAACAAATATAAAAGAATTTTCCCGAAAGAGGCTGCAATGCAACAGTCAAAATCGAATCAAGTCGATCGCTGACGACGTGTCAGCATTTGATACGCACCGAGGCTCGCCGTGATTTTGTACTGTTGCGCGCGAGATCTCATTTCAATGAGTACACTAATAAATAAGTTCCATTCAGCTAATTAGTATGTTTATTGAAATGAGAGTGTAATAATACGACCAGTGGCCGTAAAGTGTGTGATTGAAACTGGCGCCGGCGATATTTGCAGCTCGCTAAAGGCAGGGCTGCCAGATCCGCCTAGCTCGTAAGTATTGTCCGTAAATATGTGTTGATACCATGTATCATAGGCCCATTACTTAATACACTCTATGGTTATGCTCACAATGTAATAATACTGAGGTATTACAGCACTATACAATTACTGTTAGACGCATCGAACGTGAAATCTAAAATAATATACTGTTTAAAAATTTATTGATCTCTCTGCGCCTGCAGTAGGAATTTTATCCATTGAACATTTTAACTATTAAAACAACAGCTTTCTTCATAATTAAAACGAAATATCAGTAATTCATTATTAAATTATTGTCATTCATATATTACATACTTTGACATTTTGCGAGTAAATTCCCTAAAGGATGTAAAAACATTATGCAGGCTGAACGTTTTATTATAAGTATAATTACGTATTTGTACCACAAAAAAAATTCACAACAGAGCTGGTACAATCCCGAATCTTGAAGAACTGTGAAGTCCCTGAGCTTTTAAAAAAAATATGCATCAACGTAATTTCAAGATGGCAGCCCTAAAACCAGATGAACTATCAAAACAAGATGGCGCCAAGGAAGAGGCGCCGCTGTTGTTTGTCAAAATAAATATGCACAAATGTAGTTTTACAATTGGCTATTTGACAGTTGTAACAATTAAATATAAATTAGGTCAGATATGGTAGTTTATAATGTAACGATAATTATCCAATAGTTTTTTTTATTAAGATAATTTTGTAAATATTTTATTTTTACAAAATAAATTTGTGATTTTTTATCTGTGGATTACAAGACCCGAAATACGGGCGGCCATTATTGAGCTTCGTGTGACGTCACATTTCACAAAATATCAAAAACTATCTGTCACTGCCAATACTGCCCTAGGTACTACTATTCAAGAAGTTAGCTGTTTCAGCTCGCAAAAAGATTGTTTGTTTCAAAATTAAACATTTTGTACGAAGTTTGAGAAGATGGAGTCAGGATATATCAAAGCTGGTAGTGCAAATCTGCCGAAAGTCGATTCTTTTATGGTCGCAAATTTCTTTGCGTGTAATCCTGACTTTTGCTCTGCCGAGTTTCGAAATGCAAAAACTTCCATGTAAGTACGAGAAAACTAAGTAATACAACATTACATACAATTATTTATTTGTAAAAACTTATATTATGTATAAACTGAACACTTTTTAATAACTTATAGTTAATAAAACGCCCTCAAATGTTCATATTTATAAAGTGTTATAAAATTACTTATAGTAAAGGTTATGTTTTTAATTTCAGATCTTCACGACAGTCGTATGGCGATGATGCTATAGGGTATGTCCAACTAAAGAGGGAGGCATGTCTGTGTATGATCAAATGTAAAATTTGTCCTGAACATAAGGTTCGTCAGCAGCCATACTCAGTGTCCATGGTCATCAATGAAAAGGAAGGAGTAGTCCAAAGTGTCCAGTGTCATGACTGTCCTGCCTCCCAAGGGTGCTGCAAACATGCAGTGGCTTTTTTAATGTGGACTCATAGAAGAAGTGAGGAGCCATCTTGCACTGCTATTGAATGTTACTGGAAGAAATCTAAACTATCTAAAGTGGGCAGCACTCTGAAGTACATTAAAATTAAAGAAATGGTTAGCAGTTCCTTAAGTGCCCAACAAGATGATAGTGTGCTACGCGACTTTTTAAAAGAAAGTAAAAGAAGAAAATTGCAGAATTGCCAAATTTTAAAACATCAGCCTGATCATGAAGATGACAAAGTTCAGTTACTCTCACTGCACTGTTTGAGCTACAGATTTAATTCTGAAAATGATTGTGAGAAATTTTTAAACAAAATATGTCCAGTTTTTACAGAAAACAATGTCATATATGCGGAAAGGTTAACTTGCGAGCAGTATAAAAGTTCAGCATGGTACGAACTTCGGTATGCAAGAGTAACAGCATCAAGAGCCTATGATGTATCTCGCTGTAAAACCTCAGATGGCTCATTAATTGCAACAATAATGGGTGCAAAAGTGCCTGACACAGTTGCTATGAAAAGGGGACGAAAATTAGAAGAAGTAGTAAATAAACAACTCGGTGATATTTCTCAGTGTGGCCTGTTTATATGTCAAGAGTATCCTATGATAGCAGCATCACCTGATGGGATTTTAAATGGTGATACTATAATAGAAATAAAGTGCCCAATTAATGAAAAATCTACAAAAAAATA
Organism: Scoparia ambigualis; assembly: GCA_963921215.1. Taxonomy (NCBI): domain Eukaryota; kingdom Metazoa; phylum Arthropoda; class Insecta; order Lepidoptera; family Crambidae; genus Scoparia; species Scoparia ambigualis. The sequence continues at coordinate 7,913,471 of OY992502.1, read as the reverse complement.
CATTTCTAACAATGAAATTACTGCCAAGTTTTACGCACAAGTGCAACTGCAGATGCATGTAACTAAATTAAAAAAGTGTTTATTCTGTGTGGCATCATGGGACTTTGAAAATAATAAAAATGTCAATATTGTTCCCATAGAATATAATGCTGACTATACAAATAATTTATTGTCAGAGTTAGTCACTTTTTGGAAAAAAAATGTTTATCCATTACTCTATAATAGTACCAAATAAAACAATTTATTCTTACCAAATTATGTATTTTTAATTATACAATCCTGTAGGTTAATCAGTGCACAGGCTATAACAACACAGTAATCTAAATATTTTAACAGTTTCTTATTAACTACAGAATGAGGTTTTAACATAGAAAATTCTCGCACACGTCTTATAACTCTCTCAATATGAATCCTTAAACTTGCTATTTGTTTTGTTTTAATCACATCTTGCTTAGATAATTTAGAGTTAGATGAAACACTTGGGGGTCTTACTAAATTAATTCCTTTTTGCAATAGAAGTTCTTCTATGTGTTTAAATCCTCTGTCTGCAAGTATAGACACACCCGGTTCTAAACAATCTAAAAAACTACAGTTCTGTACTAACAAGTTATCAGTGATTCTGCCACCATAACCAGGTGAAATATAATTGATGATACCATCAGGAGTGCTACTGATTAAGTATTTGGCTGTATTTGCTTTTTTATATTCTGACCATGTTAAAGCCTGCTCTACCGATTTTGATGGTTTTTGTATTTCTATTTCAAGACAGTCAATAATACAATAGATATTAAAGTACTTATGTCTATATGCCATAGGTAGGTTTCGTTTTACTGCTCTTTTATTAGAATTTATTATAAATAGTTGTAATACACTTGCAATAAGAGGTACAGATTTCATGAAAATTTTGCTGGCATAAGACAGCGACATGCCAAACAGATCTCCAAGCTCAGAAAATGGTGTATTTAATCTTATTTTTCTCAAACATAATAATATGTGTTCCTCATTGAGCTTCGTATGTTTTTGTATTATGTTAATTAAAAAATAACAATCACTCATAATACCTATATAATATCTTGGATTATTCTTGATCAATTGTATAGTATTTTCAAGCGACATTTGGGACAGTTTTTCTGTTTCAATTTTACTTTTTATTTCAGACAATTCAGAGTGAGTTTCTTGGTCGCTACTAGTTGATGTCATTATTACTAAGGACTGAACAGATGGTGAAGTGTCAGTATTTAACTGGGAATGCTTAGCTGGTGATGAACTGTTTGAGGATGATATTTCACTTCTAAAGACTAATTTTCTTATGCTTTTTGTATTTCTTTCTGATTTAACTCTAGATTTAAAAGGTGATGTTGTAATAGACCTAATGTTGGTTTTTAAAGGAGAAGTATTCTTATCATTGGCTTGACTACTAGTTTGTACAGCTTTACTTTTAATCTTTGCTGTTAAACATACTTGAACTAATTTATTAGTTGCTTCAGGGTTTACTTGTATAGCCTTGTCTGGATAATTTGTCAAGGGGTCTTCCTCCTTCTCATTATACTGGAATGCTGAAACAATCAGAATATATTAGTACCTATAGCATATCTTTTTACTTGTATATGACAAAAGTACCTACCCCACATTACATTAATATCTTTGACTAGGTAGGTACCTATATACATGTCTAGACAGAGCATCGCGGTACCAGCGCTTCTCCCAATCTGCTTCGTTTTTGTATTGAAGTGTGCGAAAAGTGTGTGTGTGTTCAACGAAACGCAAGACGTAAACAAACCTCAGAACAATAATTAGATATTGTTCTGAGAAACAAACAGCAAACACTGCTTGATGGCACAATGACACTGGCCGTCGGAGCGCGTCAAGCCAATACTGGCCCGAAAATTTTAGTACGTTTTTTTTACGGCCAGATTCTATCTAGACAGGTATATATTCAAAGATTAATATTTTAAGGATACGAATCTACTTTTTCACCAACGTTTTATACTCACCGGTATTGCTTGTCATGCCTGATGCTGTTGGCATTTCAGTTTCATTAGAAACTAATAATAACTCTTTTATGATGTCTACCCGTTGCCTTTTGATTACGGCTGATCGTGGCTGTGGCGGCGCGGTACGTTTTTTTCTGTCTGGTTGACATTCGAATTTCAATGGCAAACAGTCCGGCTTCATTTTTATTTTGCCAACAGAACCCATTACACTGTACTGCATGAAATTTTCCATGTCATTAGGTAGCTGTAAAAAGAGACAGTCTATGATTAATAAAAAAAGAAGTACGTTTACTTAAGTACTTCCCTAGATACTTAAGAAATAAATAGAATTATTAGGTTAGATTTAATTTGTGAATTAGGACTTAAGTAGAATTGTTATGTTATCTATTTTAATTTCTAGTTATTGTACTTACTTCAAAGTGGTCTTCGCAAAAGAAAATCGCAGATTTAACGGATGTAAAGTTCGGGTCTCGGCGTGCTATTTGTAACCATTTCTTTCGACGTATTGGACATTTAGGAACATGTATAAACAATTTGTTAGGATTTAAAATGGTTGTACTTCTGCACATAGGCACGGCACACGTCTTGTAGCTTGTCATTTTCAAGATTCCAGTGAAAAAGATACTTAGTTAATTTAAAACTTTACTCTGAAATACACCCAAAGTTACGTCCGCGTAACTAGTTTGTTTTATTTATTGAAATGTGACGTCACAGGGCAAAATGTCACGTGACCACACGTTTTCGCGCGAAATTTGAAATAAATGAAGAAAAATATGATTTTTTCTATAAAATAAAGCTTTTTCGAGAAAAATAAATATTGTTAGAGGTATAAAATAAGCGTTTGTAATATTTAAAATACTTTTACGAAAACAGTCAAGTAGCCAATTAGTTTATTACTATCAACAAATCGGTGTTATACGAAGTAGGTAGGTACGATAGCTATTTCATATTAATTTTATACCTGCGGACAAGATAGTCATCTACCACAATGGTAGCGCCTGGTCTACCATTGGTACAATGTACATGGTACATTTTTTGGCGGAGCCCAAGGTAGGAGTGCACTTTACTGCGTTAGTATCAGTTGGTATAAATCGCAACTGGTCCAAATCGCAACTGGTCTAAACCGCAACTTTTGTCGGCGACCAGCTAATTAGACCACATGCATTTAAGACGAATTGATAATATGACAGTAGACGAAATAATTTTGCGACGAGTTGCTTCATAGACCGATTACGTATTCGACTATCTGCAAATTTACCCAAATGATTTTTAGGTGAGTTCTTACCGTAGACCACTTGCGTATTTGATACTAACCCAATTTGTCCTCAATGTAAAGAGCTAGTTTCTAGTTATCTTCTACCATCTCATCTAGTATTATATATAACTAAACCCATTGTCTGTCATGAAGACTCCTAGAGGTTGCTAACAATTGAATTTCTATTGTGTCTGGATAATACGACTGCTGAGCTCATAATTTGTATGAAGCTTTAGTCCAATATGTAAAGTAGGCAAAACAACAGATAGTTTGATTATTAATTTTGGCCATTGTGCCAAAACAATACTGCTACTGCTAGTAGCATTATTGTTCTCCGCAGTTGAATTTGATTCCGGGTGAATAGTGACTAAGTATGCTAAGCTAAGTACTCTAGACCATTTTTGCTCTCCGCAGTTGGATTTGATTCCGGGTGAATAGTGACTGTAAGCTAAGCTAAGTACTCTAGAGTATTATTGCTCTCCGCAGTTGAATTTGATTCCGGGTGAATAGTGACCAAGTAAGCTAAACTAAGTACTTTAAAGCATTATTGCTCTCCGCAGTTGAATTTGATTCCTGATGAATAGTGACAAAGTAAGCTAAGCTATGTACTCAAGAGCCCGCAGTGGCAGAATTTAGGAGCGGCATATGTAGGATTTTTAATGGCCTACAGAAATTAAAAAGTGTTGTAAAAATTATCTAAAAACACTAATTATTGGAAAAAAGGTAAATGTGTCAGAATCGTACCAATGGTAAGCTGTGCTATCTGCCCACCCCTTAGTAATACGGTTATATGGAGACTCGGTTGATTTGAAATTGGGTCTAATTGACACTAGTAGGTATATACTGAGAACCGCTCTTTTTGGTAGTAAGTCCATTCGGGTTTCATTCCTTTAGAGAAAAGGTCTTTTAGATCTTAGGTCATATTGAGTAATGGGGTATTTCGAGATTAGTTCCAAACAGCCCGCAAGCAACAGGGCTTTAAAAAAAAAGGGTATCATCGTCTTCAGCCAAAGATCCCACTGCTGGGCACATGCTCACATAGACGGCACATGTAGAAATTGGGCCAATAACCCACCTCGCTGGACGTGAGTTGATGGGTTATGTAAGTATGTGTCTTACTCGCTCAACATTGGTTTGATGCCAAAGCTACGACCCTACCTGTCATTTCAATAAACATAGTATACATTAATCACGACTATTCTCCCTGAAGGGTTAGTGAGAGAGTAGGCAATGAGGACAGCAAAAGCAGTCCTCTACCATAGTCCACTTTTCACCAAATAGCGACTGCACATGATGCCCAGCGTGACAGGTGGTGAGCCCATCGCCGATCTATGCTGTTGGATGTATGTGCAGTCTTTAGACCGTTGTCGCCTTTTACGACACCCAAAGGAAGAGAAGGGGTTATATAAAAATAAAAAATACCATTTATTGAGCCGCTACGCATCACGGCCCATGGTGGTTGGGTTATACTGTATAACCCTGTATAACTTAAACATAACCCGCCAAAATAATATAACGCCGCCGGTAGAATGCGGATTGGTGGGTTATGTATGTATGTGTTTTACTCGCTCAACATTGATTTGATTTAGCTACGGCCCTACTAGTCATTTCAATAAAGTATGAAGTTTATCTTTAGAGCCATACACCTAAACTAGTTTGTGTACCAGTCCAGCCCAGACGACGCCTCCCAGACTGACTGACATTGCAGTCCCGCGATAATAATGTAAACAATACGTCTGAAGTATTAATGTACCGTCTATTGCCCACTTAGCGAGTTGAGATAACATTTTCTTGTCTATCGGCATGTACACTTGTTGTTTAATAAAACCTTGATAAATACTGAAACACGGCCACTATTATACTCGTTTTAGATGATAATTGACTGAAAGCAGGAAGAAAGTAAACTGAATAAACATTAATTACAAATTCTTTCTTCTTCGCAGGTGAAACTTTCTGAATTTTGTTTAAAAAAGTTTATTTAAATGAAATATTTTAGTTTCAACTATTTTAGGCTTCATTTGAGCTTGTAGACTCGTTAGTAGGTAGTAGGTACTATTAATGAATGAGACTATTCGTGATGGGAGTCTTTTTAAAAAAAATACAAGTTTATGAATACCGAGCAGATTTATAATACATACATAATCACGATTATTATCCCCGAAAGATTAGTCAGAGACTAAGCAATGAGGACAGCAAAAGAAGTCCTCTGCCATAGTCCACTTTTCACCAAATAGCGACTGCACATGTGCTCAGCGTGACAGGTGGTGAGCCCATTGTCACTCTATGCTGTTGGGAGCATGTCTAGTCTTTAGTCCGTTAGTAGCCTTTACGACACCCACCGGAAAAGAGAGGGTTAGTATTATTTCACCTTTTTGCGACACGCTTTTTTTTAATGTGACAAGTCATTGTGGCCACATCCTGCCTGATGGTAAGCAGCTGATGCAGTCCAAAATAACGAGAGCGCTTCTCACCGTCGAACAAGAGCATGGCAACAAGCGCACCCATTCATGACGGCCTGCATAAATGCCGTTTCACGGCCCGCTTAAAAGATCCGGGACTATAGGAGCTGGGAAACACATGCGCCGGCAGATAATTTCAAAGCCAAATGGTCTTACTGAGGAACGACTTGCCAAAAAGGAAAGGGCTGGATTAGATCAAAACATTTTCAGACCACTCTCCGTAGTATTTTCGGTAGAAGACACTGAGTGAAGCAATGTCTCTACGCAGCTGGAGGTCCTCAAGAGAGGCTGTAACCTCAGCATCTCCAACAATGCGTACCGCTCGTCTTTGCGACTGCAAAGACGAGCGGTACGTCGAGGAGTACGTCGTACGTCGTACGTTTATCAAGTACGTCGAGGAGTACGTCGTACGTCGTACGTCTATCAAGTACGTCGAGGAGTACGTCGTACGTCGTACGTCTATCAAGTACGTCGAGGAGTACGTCGTACGTCGTACGTCTATCAAGTACGTCGAGGAGTACGTCGTACGTCGTACGTCTATCAAGTACGTCGAGGAGTACGTCGTACGTCGTACGTCTATCAAGTACGTCGAGGAGTACGTCGTACGTCTATCAAGTACGTCGAGGAGTACGTCGTACGTCGTACGTCTATCAAGTACGTCGAGGAGTACGTCGTACGTCGTATGTCTATCAAGTACGTCGAGGAGGTATAGTGGAGCCGTCTCAAAGATGGAAACAGTACTCCATACTCGATCGCACTCGAGTCTTGTACAGCAAACAGCGCTGCTCGAAAGTGAAAAACCGCCTCACCTTATTGAGAACACCCAACTTACGAGAGGCAGTTAAAATAACACTCTCGATGCAGCATTTTGGATTTAGTTCCTGGCCGATGTCCATGCCAAGAATGTTGAGGTTAACTTAAATGGGTGAAGAAGTGTTCTGAAGAGAGGAGGAGTAAGAAAGGCAGATTTAAAAAATATAAATTATAAGAGAGGATTGACCACAAATAAAACACAAAGCACGTATCCCTGAAACTGGTATTACGAATATAATCATGCTCCCAGAATTATCTTAAATATTGTCAATAAAATTAAATACAATAACTGTTTGTTTGTTGTTTTACATGATTTTTAATGCAAAACAACTCATTTTAATGTGTAGTGCTGATTTGGCTAAGGCCAAATGGTGTGCCAAGTGGTGGCCAATTACGGCATAACGATATACGAAAGGACTTGGGCTAAGAAGAAACTCAGTAGAGGCGTTTCTTTTCGTCTTTTTTTACACAGGAAAATGCCTTCTTACTTTAGTTTTTTAATTCCACAGCAAAAATACAAAACAAATACATAAAACCTTTATTTGTTCTCTCACGTAGATATTACGCACAGAGACATATAGAAAAATCTTAAAGTTGCAGACACCAACAGTTATTTATCTATGTAAGAGACTGCGGTTTCTGCGCCAGGAGACCTGTATGACAGCCTCTCCAACTCTGGACCAGGTGTTTAATATCAAAATACTACTTATCTACATGTTTTAATTGAAAATATTAACAATTTTTTTTCGTAAGGATATTTGGAGGTTCATTGTGCGTGTTGTGTGTGAATGACTAATTGTGTGCATGCATCTAAGTGTGTGTGTGTGTGCGTGGTTTGGGGGTGTGTGTGTGTGTATATTTGTGTATTTTATGTATCACGTTTGAATTTGGGATCTTTCATAATCTCGTTTTAACCGTTTTAGTAGCGAGTTACAAACATTTCTGTACCTTTTATAATGGTAGGTGGTTATTGGTGTAATTTATCCCTATTTCTTATACATCTTAACAGACCAGCTGTAATCCATGGTTTAATTACTCTCTTGCGATTTGGAACTTTGATAGATTTCGTATTAGCACTGATTTTTCTGTTAACTCCGTTATAAACAAAGAAACAGCAGAGTTTACCTTAAGTGCTTCGTAAATTTTAGCAAGATAAAATTTGGCCATATCTTCATCAAGTTTATAATAGAGGACTTTCTTAGTTTTTTTTTTTTTTTTTTTAATAGCAGAAGGAGGCAACCGACCTAACTAACTAACCGTGTTAGAATTGCATGTGAGAAGTAAATGTAAAAAACATTTGTTGTGTGTGAAGGGTTACTGATATTAATGATAATTATCATCATTTCATAACCTAGGCTAACGTATTAATGCGAAAATGTAAAAAATAAATTATAAGAACCCTTAAAACAGAATACAACTTGTGTTTTCACTAGTACGTTTAGCTTGCATTGGCTATAGCAACATTTACTTATTTTGATTGATAAACAAAGATATATAAAGCTAATAAAAAAATAACACAAAAACCAGTTTTTGCATGCCTGTAAAATAAAATAGTACAGATAGTCACTTTTACACTGTTTCAGGCTTCGGAAGGTCGTCTTCAGAACTAATTTTCAAAGCACTTGAGCCTTCCTTTTGCCTTAGATACACGACTCCGTGCGCGGTCCAGCAAAAACGATATTAGTTCTCAGTTGCAAAATCTCTTGCTATGCGGAATAACTTTTTTGCCTTAAACGTAAGAGACTTTGAAAAGTATATGCGTTGCTCTGGACCGTTTAAAAGTAGTTGTTTGGTATTTATACAGAAGTACATACAGAAGTTACGGCTTTACTAATGCAAAAGCATTCAGTAGTGCTGAATCCAGTATTTCTCAGTATTCTATCAAGTTATAGGTTTCTAGTTTCAAAACCCGTTAAAAGAAAAGCACTTTTACACAAACGAAGAAAAGAAACAAAACGATGATGTGTAAACTGACAAATATAAATTGTAGAAATTTTGCACTACTAAAAAAACTTATCAACAAAATAAACTATTAATATGTTGTAGATTGTATGTAGGTAAAAAAGCTAACGAGTAGACAAAGACAAACGCCACCGTCTATCATGCCGTCGGCCGCAAGCGAAGCAGCAAGCAGTTGGTAGATTGGCGCCTTCCATTGTTGTCTGCCAATAGGGTTGCCAATATGCCACCGGTAAAAAAATGTATTTTATTTTATCCATAGGAGTAAGCGATTGGCCCTCATCTCACCTGATGGTGTGACGATAAGGTCGAAGATAAAGGCCAACCACTGAGGAACTGGCTAACTTATCTCTAAACTTTCAGAAAACAACAATGCTATGAGTATGAACATTGTTGTTATGGCACCAGACTTAATTTGAAATGGTGGTATCTAGCCAGGCGGATTTATCATGCCTTACCGCCAACCAAACCAAGTCCACAAAGATGTACTGGGAATCGAACCCGGGATCGATCTCAAACCCGGGCTTATTATCTAAAAACCCACAACACACTTTGTCCGTTGATTCTTAAATCTCTAACTATATGGCAGAGTGCTTGGCTAAGCACACGCTACAGCTACCGCTAGAAAAGCCCGTCTTCTCTTTCGCTGCTGCCAACCGCCAGGCAACTGCCGCCTCCTTCTCCTCTTTGTGTAATCCTATTGTTTTTAAACGGAGACAAAACCCTATTACCTGACGCTGTCCAGCACGGTTCGACCAAGTCAAGGGCCACGAGAGGTATTAACGCCACATTTAGCTCCAAGTATATTTATTCACTTAGGTCACCCATCTTATGACCCAATATTAGAAAAGTTGCTTTTACTATATCGCAATCTGAACACGAAAGACAAATTCAACCAACCAATTTACTTTATTTACCCGAATAAAAATGGTGGCAACCCTACCATCCCCTAGAATAGGATTTATTAACTACCAGATAACGTCCTTCATGGTCTCTTATGTCAATTTGTTCTAAGGTAAATTAACTTGAGTCTTTTTTCAGCTGTTAATCACACTAAGTTCCATCATTACCACTTCCTAATTATCATCAGCCTGCTAGTATTAACGTCCCACTGCTGGGCACAGGCCTTCCTGCCAGGATAATTGGGCCATTATCCACCACGCTGGTCCAATGCGGGTCCACGGGACGTAAACCTTCCGCATCACATATGAATTGTTTTATTATAGAACCATCATCATCAACCATCCAGCCTATAAACGCTCTCAAGTCTCAACTTATTGGTTTGACTGAAGGAAAGTTTTTTAAAGCCATTCTTAGTGTAGGTAAGTATATTTTTATGTTCACAGTTAGAAGGCCATGTAATAGTATTTCTTATGTATGTTAATATATTATGTTATATAATAACCGAATAACCGTGTCTCGTAGCGGTGAAAGAATACTACCACTCCGTTTCTTCCCTTGGGTGTCGTAAAAGGCGACTAACGGCGGATAATAGTCGTGATTATATGTATGTATGTATGTCAATACTCTAGATCATTAAAAAAATGATTACATTTTAATGTTTTTATATATTTTAGTGTTTTTAACGCTTCAATATACTTAAGTAACATTTTAAACACTGAAAAAAGACGACAACCTCATGCGGGAATCAAACCACGCACCTTCCGCATTCCGGACGGCTGCCTTAACCACTTGGCTACCGAGGTCTGGTTTCACCTGTTTAAATTTGTCAGTGCTTGATGCTTATGTTTTTAGTCAATATTGCTTCATCAAATCTTAGAAGTTTTCAACTCTGAGATCCGAAAGAAATATTTTACAAATATTTGAACATTCGGTTAAGATGAAGCTGCGTTACGGATTAATGTTTTTATATATATTTTAGCGTTTTTAACTCTTAAATATACTTAAGTAAAATTTTAAACAATGCTTTCATTTTCTTTCTACGTTTCTATATATCTTAGAGTATATTTGAGCGTTATTAACGCAGAAACATTAAGTATTATAAAAGTATGTCATTATTGTATAAACAAAACAATTTAAAAAGTATAATTCAATCTGTCTGTATAAATCACTTGAAACAATTATAACAACATCTTATGGTTTCCTTAAGACCGTAGCACTAAACAACTAAACCCAACAAACATAGGTCATAATGGTATGACATATACCTATCTAGTAGACTATACTGTACATAGTATACAGCGATTGAATTCAGCACTAACTGCGCTAGAGTGAGATTTAGTAGCGAAGGATAAATATTTATAGACGTCTCAATCAAACGGATTTCGTGCATTAGTTTGAATTATTGCATGTACACAGTTACTGTGCGGTGTGGCATAATTACACTATGTCATAGACCGGAATAATATTTGTTTCGACTATGCAATACCTAATCAAATTGAAGAATTAAGATTCAATTTTTCTCAGTTCTTCTTTCTTCTATTTTTATATGCATATCTCACATCACATACATATTATCGCTTTTTCTTACATCCATAATTATAATCACGACTATTATCCCCGAAGGGTTAGTCAGAGACTAGGCAATGAGGACCGCATAAGCGAGCAATCTATAACCTAAAGGCTGGCGACTCTCTCAGAGAGAGATTTAAGAACATAAATATAATGACAGTTGCAACACAATACATTTATGAAAATTTGATTTATGTTCATAAAAATACTGAAATGTTTTTAAAAAACAGTGATATTCACAATGTAAACACTAGAAGTAAGAACAAATTAGCAGTACCTTATACTAGGCTCCATAAAATAAATAATTCTTTTAAGGGTCTGTGTGTAAGATTTTACAACAAAGTACCAAATGATATTCAGAAATTAGATCTTAATAAATTTAAAATCAAAATCAAAGAAAAGCTTTATAAAAAAGCTTATTATAAAGTGTCAGATTACACAGAAGACAAAACAGTTTGGATCTGAAATACTCCAAGCACTCCAACAGCTGTTTCTAATTGTCTTTATTTAATTGATACCTACTATTTTGTATTGTAGTTTTGTATTGCAACATTTATTATTTTTTACATTCATATTTTGTATTGACCTGGTAACGACATATTCTTTTTTTTTTGTTTGTAAATGTCGTTGATTTTGTGCGCTGTGGTTTCTTGCGCCCATTCTTTGCCACAGTTAAAAAATTATGTCCTGAATGGGTGGTAGGTTAAAAAAGATTTGGACGATTCAAAGTACTTATTGAATGAGTTTATTGAATAAATATATTTTGACTTGACTTGACTTGACTTGACTTTGACTAAGCAATCCTCTGCCATAGTCCACTTTTCGACAAATAGCGACTGCACATGTCCTAAGCGTGACAGGTGGCTCTATGCTGATGTATGTGCAGTCTTTAGTCCGTTAGTCGCATTTTACGACACCCAAGGGAAGAGAGGGGGTGGTAGTATTCTTTCACCGCTACGCGACTCGGTTAAATTTGCTTCTAGTTACTAATTTAAATAGAGTGGATATCGTTTTGATTACTTATAAGTCTTCCTAATGTTTCAAAGCCAAAAGAGTGATGGTTATCTTTCCTTTAAAACAAAATGAAGCAATGCATAGACGTAATTATTGCACAGAAAAATATGGGTTACCCGCCTTCGCAATGAGTAAAAAGAAGCCTAAAAATTTACCAAACACAATGGTATAAATATTATACTTACCTAGTTCTAAATATTATACTTACCTAGTTCTATATATTAAGTTTAAAAAAAAGGAAAAGCAAATACGCGATAATCAATAAAATTTGCACTTGCTGTTACATAAAGGCACAGAATAAAGGTTCCAACTCTGTATAATGCTTTCTACTGTCGGTATTGTCGATCCATTAAACTTGTGATGGTTTTACCGCAAGTGGCTAGGATAAACAGCTACTAAAGGCTAATTCATTTGTTTAAAATTGCTATAGGTATAAAGAATACCTGAAACATTAAATGAAAACCATAGTTATCAGTCCGATTAACTGACAATTTCTAATTTACTGGCATTTACCAACTACCCTTAATTCTTATTACGTACTCTTGTTATTTTTATTATATTGCAATCACCTGCATACCGAACGCATAAATTGTATCAAAGACAGCTAATATTCGCGGGCTATAAATATTTCTGAACATCTGAAAACCATAAATATTAAATCTCAACGTTCCCTTTACTCACCTTTAACGAGCATCCCAAACAAACGTCATCAAACGATCACTAAATCCAATTATAGAGTTCACGTCGGACTCCCACTAAAGTTTACAAGAAAAACACACCTTTTTGTTTTATGTAAGTACTTTTGTTATTAAAAAGTTACTTACAATGTTTTAAAAGTCACAAGTTTATCACTTAACTTTAATCAAGCTTAGCGGCACATACGAGTACAATTGTTCACCAATTTCTTCTCGGACCGATTGAATTGGTAAGGCGACTTACGAGGTGCGTTTGCCGGCGCGGCTGAGCCGAATCTGTGAAAGTTTCAGAATCTCTACTCCACATCGGGACTTATGTGGGACATTGGGACTTATATTGCACGACTGGGATACGATTTTTCGGGGAACCACTTTACAATGTTTTTAAACATATACACTTTACAATAAAGTTTATGGGAGTAATGCACTCCCAGCACAAACTTCATTGTAATGAACACTGTGAAATGTTAAAAGAACGGCTACCTCAGCTACATTATACTATACTTGGGACTAATATTGCACGACTGGGACACGATTTTTCGGGGAACAACTTTACAATGTTTTTAAACATATACATTTTACAATAAAGTTCATGGGATAATGCACTCCCACAAACTTCATTGTAATGAACACTAAGAAATGCTAAAAGAACGGCTACCTCAGCTATATTATACTATACTAGCGGCCGCTCGCGGTTTCACCCGCGGGGTTCCCGTTCCCGTAGGAATATCGGGATAAAGAGTATCCTATGTGTTAATCCAGGTTATATACTATCTGTATGCCGAATTTCATCCAAATCCATTTAGTAGTTTTTACGTGAAAGAGTAACAAACATCCATCTATCTTACAAAAATTCGCGTTTATAATATTAGTAGGATAGGATTTAAGTGTATACTTACTTGAATAAATAAATAATGTTCCCACTCTAACACTAATTGCACACAACTAACAGACACAGGTAATATAAAAGAAGGGTTTTGGTGAACTTGATTAAGGATTTTATGCAATTATTCCTGAAATAAGTTTTTGAAACTCCAATAGTAGGATATAGAAAACAATGGAAGTAAGTAAGATAGGTAGACTATTACAATTTCAAAACATTTTCACGTAAAATAGAAGTGGGTTATGTTTTGTTAACAAGCCAAAATATTGGGAATAAATGTTTAGTTTGCAAATGTAAATATGTGACTCGGGCGTGCAACGTGTAAATAGGTGACTTATTTTCATTTACGTATCGATGCTATTAAAATAAATAAAGTTCGGTTAGTAATTCTACCTTATTGGTACTGAAAAGTACCGGCAATTAAGAAATTCATCAATCAAATTCATTTAATTTCTCTCTTTCTTTTCCATCATTTATGATAATTATCGAGAAATTCCAGAAAACAGAAGAAATTTTCTGCCTATCATTCCCCTAAAAATCAATATATAATTTAAGAGTAGATGCCTAATAAGTCATACAGCCAAACTAATAACATAGTTTTGTATGGCTATATTTGTAAAAATGTGTATTTTTGAGAAAAATAAATAAATTTTATTTTAATTGCAATTTCATTAGATTTATATATTTAGAGGTGAGCTCGATAGCGCAGTGGCTAGCGCCTTCTAAGTGACTTTTGCAATGCCGGGTCGCTGGATGGGTGACCAAATTAAAAAACATCTCGAGCTCCTCCGTGTTTCGAAGGCACGTTAAACCTTTGGTCTCGGATGTTGCCGTAAGATGACAGTCGTTAAAACCTGTCAACCCGCATTGGGCCAGCGTGGTGGGTTATGGCCCAATTTCCACACGTGCTATTGTCCACGTGGGAGGCCTATGCCCAGTAGTGGGACGTTTATAGGCTGATGATGATGATGATATATTTAGAAAATGTTAAAAAGAATTTTGACAACAATCAAAAAGTATTTCATCATATATACGCATCATTGCAAAAGATTCATTGGTTCAATGCGAAAAAGCCACTACGTCCACTACAATGGAATAGCGACAGACTTAAAAAGTGGTGGTAGCCAGTCTGACGGAGTTATAACATACCTTACCAGCAACTAAATCTGGTTCAGTAGATCTGTGACCTAGGTCTAGATAGTCTAGACCGGTGAATTCTAATACTTTTCAGCTTCTTTTCAGACTGGGGTCGCTCAACAAAAAACCTTTTAGATAAAAAATGAAAGACAATGCTATTGAAATAAAGAGTAAAACTTAACCTAATCACAGAGTTTTCTACGGACCCACTTTAGGAGTCACTGGTTGGCGGCGAGTGAAGCGTTATTGTGATAATCTATTCAGGTAAAAATAAAATCGCTAAAAGTGTTGCTGAGCGCAAACTCGGGAACGGCTCGACCGATTTGAGAGATTCTTTTTTGTTGTGTTTGTAAAGGCCAGGACAAAATTTGTGTAATAAAAAATTTTTGGAAATTTTTCACGGGATATGAGTTTTTTTACACGGTTGAAGTCGTGGGCGGACCGCTAGTAAGTAATGAAATCAAAAACTGTTTCACATACGAACAGAACAGATTGTTTTTGAGACATACTTGGAAGTTTTGCTCTACTGATTCACAGACAGACTCAATACCGAACTAAAGTACAGTGGCTTAAAACTGGTGCCATGGTAGGGGACTATTATTAAAATCGAGTTAATACTTCGATTAAAGAATACTTGTATTATAAAAAATATATGTACTTATATCACGTTCATTTTGGAAGAAAAAAGTTGCTTTTATTTATTTATTTATTGTTCAAGGACAATCAGAACAGTTACAATAATACATACAGATTTAAAAGGACACAATACAAATAAGCTAAAAAAACTGTTTTTAGATGCCACAGCGTGCGACCTATAAATAATAATTAAAATTCGAGTAACGGTACATCGACACAAAAGCAAAAATAAACTAAAAATACTAAATCAAAGTAAAACTACAAAAATAAACTACATAAAAAGCTTTTCATAACTAAATACTTATTTATACTTGGAGGCTGGTCTGAGCTTTCCTCTTACTCTCATTAGTTACTGCGGCCTCCGACTTCGTCCGCGAGAAGATGGGTTATGGCCCAATTTCCACACGTGCTATTGTCCACGTGGGAGGCCTATGCCCAGTAGTGGGACGTTTATAGGCTGATGATGATGACATAAAAGAATCAGTCAAGTCAAAGAGTTTAGCGCTTAGCAATACATTTGACGATTCATTTTTATTTGTTTAATACATAGATTATTTTGTTTTGTTTCTCATAAAATCTTTTTACGATTTTCTTTATCCTTCCGCATTGAGCTATCGTGGTGGTTATGTGTCAATCGTCTTTGAGCTTTCTTTTATTTGGTAAGGCCTGTGCGCAGCTGTTGGACCTTTAATTTCTTAAATATTTTGCTAACCGTTTAAATGGGACTACCTACGTCAGTGCGAAAGCCGTATCATCGAATGTTGTTTGTTCGAAAACCTTTCACCGACATGTCTATACTGTGACGCCCTGTTAAATCGACGTCTTGTTACTGCGATGTTTCGTTACATCGAAAAACTGTACTGCGAACGATTTTACTGCGAAAATATTATACAGCGAAGCCTTGTTTAATCAACGTCTTGTTACAGCGATGTTATGTTACTTAGGCAAAACTTACTTTGAACGATCTTACTGCGAAAACCAAGTTCATACATACAATAGCAAGTTCACTTTCCAAAACAATTTTCTAAAAACTAACGGTAGCTATTGTATTGAAATAAAATCTATGTAGGTACTTGGTTTACGCAGTAAGATCGTTTAAAGTATGTTTTGCCTAAGTAACATTGTTGTAACAAGACGTTGCGCAGTAAAATCGTTCGCAGTACAGTTTTTCGATGTAACGAAACATCGCAGTAACAAGACGTCGATTTAACAAGGAGTCGCAGTATAGACATGTCGAATCGATACCGGGAGAACAAATCGATGAAAGGTTTTCGAACAAACAACATTCAATGACGGCTTTCGCACTGAAATAGGTATTCCGTTTAAATGATACCCAATAAAAATAATAACCAAAGTTCGACTGTGCGGTTCCTATAATAGACTCCGGCGTCTATTCAGCGCACTCGTCGAATGCGTACCGATTTACGGCGCAGTTAAACGGAGTTTTATAGTGGCGCGTTGATTTAAGCGTCGATTAGTGTGCGGCGGCGCCGGCGCCTGACACGTGGCCGCCGGCGCCACCGTTGCTAACCACCTCGGCTGTTGATCTGTGTACGCACACCTAGTTTGTTTATTAACATACATAATACATACATTACAAACATAATTATTATTAGCAAAGGATTTGTGTCAAGTTCGTAGCAAATGAAAAGATTTGGTCTCTGCCTACCCGAAACGGGCATTAGTATGTATACTGTTTATACACGATTATTGGTTATTAGACCGGATCCATTTAAGAGGTCATAGGGAGGTCTTTTTGTTGGAGTATAACGCTGGCCATCATTAAGAAGACTAATACTTTTTGTATTTTTGAATTAAGTCTTGTCAGCGCTGTCTCTGTCATTTATAATAACTTTTGTCATATAATGTTTATAAAATAATATATTATATTTTCACGATATTTACATTATTTCCACTGCGCTCGTGCTGCTAATCTCACATGCATAGGTCATGTGCCTTATCACGGCAATGTGAATATTTTGTGGGAATAATATTATTTTGTTCAAAATATAGGTGAGTATTCTAACTCGGCAGTTATGATGGAGAAACTAAAAGGTACCATCAATTATCGTGACTGGGCATTCCAAATGCAGAATATTCTCATATTTGAAAACTTATGGCATTGTGTTACCGGAAATCCTGAACCCGCAGAACCAGGTACGAGTACTGTTAGTACAAGTAAGAGCGCTGTAGAACAAGTCCGTAAAGAGGAGAAGGCTCGAGCGCGACTTTGTTTAAGCGTGGAAAAGTCGTGTTATCCACACATTGTGCAGGCGAAGACTGCAAAGGATGTATGGAATGCTTTAAGACAGGCATACGACGATTCTGGTTTGCACAGGAGATTGACGTGTTTACGTACATTATGTTCGATTAAGTTAGAACAGTTCAATAGCATGGAGATATACGTTAATGAGATCTTGTCGCTTGCTGATCAATTGCGTAGCATGAAGAAACCTCTTGACGATGAATTTCTGGCTGCTATTATGCTTCAAGGGTTGCCTCAGGAGTATGAGCCCATGATTATGGCTCTGGAGCACTCAAGCATGGATATAACAACTGATATGGTAAATTCTTGTAAATTGTTCTTCAAGACAAGCGATGGACAGGGAGTACTGGTATTAGCAATGACTGCTTGTTTACACGGAATCGTGGTAGCAACAAGACCAGTTCCCGAGATACAAAGAAAAATGCTCCTAGTACATCGAGACACACCAATTTCTCGTCGAACGCGAATAAGCTGTGGTGCTGGAAGTGTCGATCAAAAGGTCACGTCAAGAAGGACTGTCCTCAACTGGATCCTAAAGTATCGACTTCTATGGTGTTGCCTGCACTTAACACTGACAGTTCTTGGATTTTAGATTCAGGTGCCACGGACAATATGTCTGGATGTCGAGAATGGTTCAAATCTCTCGATGAATCGTCGACGAATTAAGTGTGTGTTGCTAACGGCAAGAAGTTAGTAGTAAGTGGTAAAGGTGACGTACATTTTACGGTTAACTTTCGTGGTAGTACGATAGATATAACTTTAAAAGATGTAATGTTTGTACCTGACCTTACTGTAAATTTAATATCTGTGTCTACTCTTGCTGAGAAAGGATTTTATTTTAATTTTAATAATAATGGATGTGACATATTTAAGTATGGAAAGTAGTTTTCTATGCTAGGAAAGTTGGGAGAGTTTACAGACTTCAAACTGTCGGTAGAGTCAATCTGACAACGTCATCTACGTTTAGGGACATGATGTTATGGCATCAACGATTAGGACATCTTAATTTTGATAGCTTGGCATCACTTAGGAAGGTCGCTAATGATATTGATTTTCAGGTTACGACTCAGAAGAAAGTTTGTGATGTGTGTCTTAAGGGTAAGCAATCACGCGCTCCCTTTGTGACTAATCATAGTAAGCAGATGGCGGACGCACGGCTGGCGCTTCTACATAGTGACGTCATGGGGCCGATGCCGACCACTTCTCTCGGAGGCAAGCGCTACGTCCTCACGTTCCTAGACGACTACTCCAGGAAAGTTTTCGTCTATCCTATAGCGAAGAAGAGTGATGTGTAATAATAATAATAATAATAGAGGCTCTCGCTAAAAGGTTGGGTCAAGGGTCAGATACAGAAGGCAGTACTCCTTGACACGGCACGTATTGTCAGGAGGTTCCTCACTCTGCAGCCCTAACCACCGGTAACTTGGGTCTATCCCCGCTGCCGGTGGCAACCTAGGTTAAGTTTTTAATAATATTTTATATTGTAAATATATTTTTTTATATAAAATATTGTAAAAAATTTATATTTAAATAAAGAGCATAATAATAATATCTTTATTAACATAAACATATAAAATTCATTTTGACAAACATGAAACAAACAAGATTACAAGAAAAAATTATATATACTTACAATTATGCCAAAATTAAATAATTATCGGTGGTTTCCACACTAGGACGAGCCTGACTTGTGACAAACCATACAGGTGCGAGAGTATAATTGTATAGTAAATCGAAAAATGATTTTAATTCAAAATTAAACAATTATTAATAATTATTAATATTTTTGTGCAACTTCATGCTTAGTACCTATGTGTGATTGTATGTGTGTGTGTGTGTGGGGGGGGGGGGGGGCCGAAGCCTCCCGGTATAGGTCTCTAGTAGGAAATAGAAAATGTTTTTTCAGCATTACCTTTAGGACAGACCTTTGTGCTCTTTCCAGACCTATCATGGTTGATTTTCCTATGCCTCCCCAGACTGTGAACATAAACAGTGGTGAGTAGTTTTTTGTCAGCTGAGATTCGAAGAAGGCGCATAATGTGGACATGTCTTCTAGTTCTTTTAATAAGTGATTCTATGTATTGCTTAAAAGAAAGTTTCTCATCAATTTCAACTCCTAGATACGTAATAGTCTCTGTTCGTGCTATGGGGATACAGGAGCAGTGTGGGGCATTGCAGGAGTGAATTTTTATGTTAGTGGTAAGTGCCGGTTGTGAGGAGCAAGTCTTGTGGAAGCATAGATATTTTGTTTTGTTGAGGTTCAACGTGAGCAGATTAAGGTCTAGCCATTTCTTGATCGAGGACATACCGAGATATGCAGAATGTAAAGCCTCTTTCCAGGTTTTCCCTTGATAGATCGCTACGGTGTCGTCGGCATAGCAAATTAGTTCTGCCGAACTGGGAGCATTTGCGTGGATGTCGTTAATGTATAAAATAAATAGGGACGGTCCCAGAACACTCCCTTGTGGCATTCCAAAGCTGGTAGAATGTCTTTTGCTGATAATGTCACCAACTTTTACTTTATGGGACCTAGCAGTGAGGTAGCTTTGAAACCAGTCATGCGCCAATCCTCTGATACCAAAGAATTCTAATTTTTTTAACAGAATTGGCACGGATATAGTATTAAAAGCCTTTGCTAGGTCTAGGAAGACTCCTACGCAGCATTGCCCTTTATCCAGATGATCGAGACAGTTCTAGTGAGAAGTCCCACTGCGTCCTCAGTTGAACGCTTGCGCCTAAAACCGAATTGTCGATCTGAAAGGAGATTAAAACATTCGAGGTAGTTAATAAGACGCAAGTTAACGATCTTCTCCAAGATTTTAGAGAAAATTGATAAAAATGATATTGGTCTAAAGTTTGCTGGGATTGTTTTTGAACCAGATTTGTGTATCGGAATCACGTAAGCTTCTTTCCACTCGCAAGGAAATATACCAGTCGATATGCTAAGGTTAAATATGTGGGTTAAGGGAGAAATGATTGATGCCCTGATATGTATTATTAGAGATGGTTTGATACCATCTGGACCAGGCGCGCTGTCAAGCTTTAACTGCATGAGATGATTTAGATTGAGACTAGAGATTGTTCAGTTGCGTCTAGTGAATTTAACAACTGATCAGAAAGATTTTTACCAACATTGGCAAAATAATCATTGCAAGAGTTTACTGATTCTAGTGTTGTTGTCTTTGCCTTTAAAAGATCTGTATTAGATTCTTTTTTTGATGGATACTCTATTATAGTTTTAATCGACTTCCATAACCTTTTGGGGTCTTTCTTGTTGGCTTCTAGTTCGTGGGATTCAAAATCTTTTTTGATTTTGTGTAGGAGGTTTGTAAGAAAGTTTCTATATCTGTGATATATAAGTTTACGAGTATGATCAGAAGGGTGTCGACGGAGATCTAAGTGAAGCTTATCTCTATGTATCATGCATCTAACGAGACCAGGCGTGATCCAGGGTTTTAGTATGAGTTTTGATCTTCTTATACGTGTTGTCCTGGTATTTTTCTGGATAACTCTAGTCAATATTGAATTAAATTCACAAAGGGCATTAGTGACATCAGGTGATTCCATTACAGGAGACCAGTTCGCAGTTTTTAGTTCAGAGGCTACAGCACAGTGGTCAATTATGGTTTTTAATCGATTTGTGTGGTTGACAACCTTTTGTGTGTAAGTACACTATTGAATTTATTAGATTATTATTTCTTAAAAAGAAAGGCATTGTTCATTAGCTAACGGTACCATATTCTCCGCAGCAAAATGCTTCGGCAGAACGCCTGAATTGAAGTTTACTCGATAAAGTTAGATGTCTACTATACAATGCGAATCTCGATGACAAGATGTGGGCAGCGGCTGTACACACAGCGGCATTTCTTATTAACCGATCGCCTAGTTCGAGACTCTCTGGTAGGTTGCCAGAAGAGGTGTGGAGCGGTAATATAGTGAGCCTAAAGAATTTGCGTGTCTTTGGTTGCGAGGCATTTGCACATGTAGATGACTGCAAACGTAAAAAATTAGACCCCAAAAGTAAGAGGCTAATCTTCATAGGTTTCTGTGATAACGTTAAAGGATATCGTCTGTTCAATCCTGCTGACAATAAGATTCTTGTATCACGTGACGTGGTATTCAACGAATCTGTGTTTCCAGCCAGAAACTTTAAAATAGGGCAAAAACGCATGTGTGAACCTATTTATCTTACAGGAGGTGATTTTGAAGAGGAGACACTGCAGACTACGCCGGTTGAGGCGGAGCCAGAACCGAATTTCTTCGATCAGATTACCCACTTGAGGCGAAGACAGATGGAGTTCCTATCGAATCACCAAGTCTTTCTGTTGAGTTGGAGTGTGAACGCGCGCCTAGTGGAGACTCAGTAGTGACGCCTGAATTAATAATAACCTACGTCCACGAATGCCTAAACCGGCTTGTAACGTCACTAACGTTAGTAATGTGACAGATCCTATAGAGCCGCGTACTGTCAGAGAAGCTATGAGTTGTGAAGATAAAGAGATATGGCAGAAAGCCATGCAAAAGGAAATAGATTCTTTCGTCTTACACGGAGCTTAGGAGCAAACTGATAAGCCAGTTGACAAGAACGTCGTTAAAAATAAGTGGATTTTTACACTTAAACGAGACTCTGATGGAAACATTACACACACGTTATACACGTTATAGGCCGAGGTTTGCAGCGAAAGGCTTTACTCAAAAATATGGTGAAGATTTCCATGAATCTTTTTCACCGGTCGTTCGTCATTGTTCTATCAGATTGTTATTATCTTTGGCTGTGGAAATGAACCTTAAGATTGATCACTTGGATGTACAAACAGCATTCCTAAATGGAGACTTGCGTGAGGAGATTTTTATGCAACAACCGGAAGGTTTCAAATGCCTTAGGAGTGAGAACAAAGTCTATAGACTACGAAAGGCTGTTTATGGGTTGAAGCAAGCATCGCGATATTGGTATCAAAAGGTAAAAGATGTCTTACTTTCCTTGGGATACAATCAATGTAAACAAGAGGACTGTATATTCACTAAGAGATCTGGTGAGTCAATTGTTTATATTGCTTTGTATGTTGACGATTTTTTCATGTTCTATAATGACAAACGTTTGGCTGATACTTTGAAAAGTTCATTGTTAAAAGTTTTTAAACTCAAAGACTTAGGACCGGTACGAAATATGTTAGGTATTAAAGTAGAACGTAATGCAACTTCTATTAAACTTAGTCAGGAAAATCGGATTGACAAGTTGTTAGATCGTTTTGGCATGATGGACTGTAAGTCTGTAAAGTTTCCCATGATAACTAACATTAGTTCTGTCAGTGAGAGTACTTGTAATACCACGATTAACATTGTAACTAAGTTTCCTTACCAAGAGTTGATTGGTAGTCTAATGTACCTATGTGTAACAACAAGCCCTGACATTTCGTTTGCCGTGTCATGTTTAAGTAAATTTAACAGTTGTTATACGGAATTCCATTGGATTCAGGCTAAGCGTGTACTGAGATATCTTAAAGGTACAAAGCATAAAGCCTTAGTGTTTAAGAAATCAAATTCAAATCCCATTGTTGAGGGATATTCTGATGCGAACTGGGCTTCAGACCCTGATCGAAAGTCATACACGGGGTATGTGTTTAAATATGGTGGTAACTTGATATCTTGGGGAAGCTACAAACAGTCGTGCATAGCGCTTTCGTCCACCGAGGCGGAGTATTGTAGCTTGAGCGAAGCGAGCAAAGAAGCGGTGTTCCTGCAAGCTTTAGTTATGGAATTGTTAATAACGACTACTTGTAAAATAGTAATGTATTGTGATAATCAATCTGCTATTCAGCTTGCTACCAATCACACTCTACATAGGAGCAAGCATATTGAAATTAGATTTCATTACGCTAGAGATATGATTGATAGATTTAACGTTGAAATTGTATACATCCCTACGGATGAGATGACAGCAGATATATTCACGAAGCCCCTGGGCTGTGTCAAGCACGAGATGTTCACGCGTCTGCTTGGAGTGGCTTGAAGCCATGATGCCCACGTTATGGGGGGGGGTGTTGGAGTATAACAATGGCCATCATTAAGAAGACTAATACTTTTTGTATTTTTGAATTAAGTCTTGTCAGCGCTGTCTCTGTCATTCGGTTTTATAATTACTTTTGTCATACAATATTTATAAAATAATATATTATATTTTCACGATATTTACATTATTTCCACTGCGCCCGTGCTGCTAATCTCACATACTTATAATACTTTTGCGACCATTTTGACCCCATATCATATTATCCAAAAGTCAACCATTTTCGTTTGGGAAAAAAAATCCCAAATAATATGCTGTTGGATGTAGTGCAGTCTTTAGTCCGTTAGTCGCCTTTTACGACACCGAAGAGAAGAGAGGGGTTGGTAGTATTATTTTGATGAGCCCATCGCCGCTCTATGCTGTTGGATGTATGTGCAGTCTTTAGTCCGTTAGTCGCCTTTTACGACACCGAAGAGAAGAGAGGGGTTTATAGTATTAGTACGATGAGCCCATTGCCTGCTCTATGCTGTTGGATGTTGGATGCTCTTTAGTCCGTTAGTCGCCTTTTAGGACACCCAAAGGAAGAAAGGGTTTGGTAGTATTATTTTGATGAGCTCATCGCCGCGTGAGTAGATCAAGAAGGCGCATTTATTATTATGAGACAAAAATCAGAGACAAAAATGCCTGCATTACAGCTGAAGGCAAACAGTTCAAACATTTGTTATAAAACCTTGTCAATCAGTTTTAATAAAAATCATAACTAAAGGAATCTAACAACTGAATTTTTTTTCTCGATTAAAAAGTAGCAATTAGTAAGTGTCATACCATTTTAAAATCCAGACTAAACGTGCCATCTTTTAATGTTACTTGCCAAAACAGTGTAGAGTGTAGAGCCGTCTCGTCGTTGAATCATCAAATAACGAAAAAAAATTATAACTCGAAAACTACAAAAAATCGTAGAACATACATGGGGGTTCAAGTTCAATAGATAGGTATGGTAGTTCCCTATCACCACACATCGGCTTGGCACCTTACAAGAAACACGCTGTATATATGTATAGGTACAGGGCGTCCCACGGATATGCCACATGGAGAGAAAGTACCTTGAATATTGTAGATGGAACATTATACTGAAAGAAGACATTATTTGATTTTAAAAAACAATTTAAACTGCATTCATAGATATTTAAATAATTACAGGGTTGAACTGGGAATCGATCCAATTACACGAGAAAAATAATCACCCTGTAGCTTTCTCATACCGATCGAAAGGCTTCATCATAAGGATTATTCTTTGCTAAATAACATAGTGTCACAAATAAAAGGAAGACCATGAATTTTAACATTTGATGTGAAATTTTGTTCAGAAAAATGAAAAGCGGACATTGCTGTAAGGACATACAACTGACATTAACATAAGTACCTATTACTAATAAATGTACTCACTTGAGAAGTACGCATCATTTGCCTATTATAATTTAAGTGCATGAACTTAGACGTATTATTTTAAATATAACATGATCAAAAAATCGACAGGGAGCAAAATAAACAAAAGAGTGCGACTTTGGATTCAACAGGAAGGAACTCATTTTGAGCATTAAAATTTGATAAATTGATTAATTTTGTATTAAAAATGTTAAAATTCATGTTATTTGTGACACTATGTTATTTAGCAAAAAATAATTCTTATGATGCCTTTCGATCGGTATGATAAAGCTGCAAGATGATTATTTTTCTCGTATAACGGGTTCGAATCCCAGTTCAACCATGTAATTATTTAAAAATCTATGAATGTATGTATAATAATGTATGAAGTTTAAATTATTTTTTAAAATCAAATAATGTCTTCTTTCAGTAAAATGTTCCATCTACAATATTCAAGGTACTTTCCCTCCATGGGGCATATCCGTGGGACGCCCTGTATAGTGTATGTATATATGTATATACTTACCTCCTATGTATTATTATATATTATAGAATAAATATTATTATTTACTCTACAACAGTCTTCCTCAGCCTTTATCCCGTCTGTTGGGTAAATGACGACAACGCCGAAGTTTGGAGAACCCTTCGTCCGGAACCTTCAAACATTGTAAGAGTACCTTACCCCTACCTAACTGACGCAGAACATCAATGTTGGTGGTCTAACCACTCAGAACATTAGTTATTGTTCTTTAAACCGCCTCTGTGGTCTAGTGGCTAAGTCACCGGTTTCAGACCCAGAGGTCCTGGGTTCGATTCCCAGCGGGGGGTAACATCTTTGTGTGCTCGGTTTGGTTGGTGGTAGGGCTGTTAAGTCCGCCTGGCTAGCTACCACCATCTTATCTAAGTTTGTTGCCATAACAACGATGTTTATAGCATTGTTGTGTTCCGACAGTTAGAGATAGGATAGCCAGTTCCTCAGTGGTTGAGGATTTCGGGTGAAGCGCACTTCCATATTCGGCCTTATCGTCACTTACCATCAGGTGAGATAAAAGCCAAGCGCTTACCTGTTGTAGAATAAAAAAAAATAGTATAACCACCACAAGACCATAGAGACGGCTTAAATTAGACCGTCGGCGTCGACGCAGTTGCACAACCGGGGACAAAAGCTTACACAGAAGCGGTAATCTTATAGTCCTTATATTTAAGCGTTATTAGAAATAGAAATATATTTATTGCTGATAGTAGAGCAAAAAATATAACAAATGTTTTAAGTAAACAATTTTCTAGTTTTATTTCAGTTATCCCATTTAATTCTTTCCAGCTTGCAAAACTCTTTAAAGGAAGGGCATGGAGGAAAACCATGTTCTTCCAATGCCTTCCATGCATCAGGCACTCACCAGCAGAAACACAATACAGCGACGCGACCGGTAGGTACCAATCGAACTCGCACAATCGCGTTCGCACGGTGTGGTGCTTGCTTTCTCTATTTTTGCGCTGACCGCAAAATATCATCTCCGTCGGCTAACGTCTCGACGTCGCGGTCGTCGATTGCAAAACTAGCCATGAACTGGAAGAGCTGAAATTAAAAAACATTAACGCACGACTAAAATATTATCCCAAATAGGGTTAGCCAAAGACTAGGCAATGAAAACCGCAAAAAAAGGTGTCACAATCCACGTTACATCAAATAGTAGTGAGCTCTATCGCCGCTATATGCTGTTGAATCCATGTGTAGTCCGTAAGTCATCTTTTACGACACTCAAGAGAAGAGATAGATGGTAATACTCTTTTAATAAAAAGCCGCCACCACACTATTGGCAAATATATAATTTTCATATACGGTGCTAAGCACCGAACAGAAGAAACTCACCTCTATTTTGTGGTGCTGACACATGTACACTAAAAACATCGGATCGTAACCGATTTGATGTGTTCTAAATGTGGTGCTGGAAGAGTATTTTACGAATATCCAAGACAGATTAATGGACCAACGACGTGTCGATTCCTAGGCAATTAAGCATCAAATCCAGGCCATACATATGCCCCTTGAGAAAGGTAGAGTACATCGGTTCAGAAGAAGTGTTACTAACCACTTACACTTTCTTTTCAGCGTTCTGCTAACACATCCTCGTCCTGCGCAACCTATAAAATTCTTAAGCAATTGAACATCAAATCCAGGCTCTCGTCTATATGCCCCTTGAGCAACTTAAAGTCCTTCGGTCAAATTGAAAGAAGAAGTGTCAACTAACCACATACACTTTCTTCTCCGCGTCCTCTTACGCATTCTCATCCTGCCAACCTATAAAATCATCTTCCTCACTAAAATCCTCTGCTTCTATCATCATCTACATCTCTTCGTCCTTTCTATCACTTCCTCTTCCGCGTCCTCGTCGCGTTTCTTCAGCATTATCTTACACATCATTGATTCCTCATAAACCCTAGTTTAAACACAGATGATGGTTCAACCCTAGTTTAAACACTGATGATGGTGAATCAAAAGTCTAGCAAGAAACTTTTCTTAATCTGAATGGCAACATTTTGCATAAATATGAAACGTTCAATACGTCTGTCATAGGGAACTGTATTAAATGGTTTGCGGTATGACGCACGCATGTGAACGCGGAGCTTTGCGAAAATACGGTGCATTGATTGCATACAATACATACTAGTATACGACGCGCGTACATGCAATTTATTTGTTTCATGTGGAAAGCAGTACGGGTAAACACAAATACAAAATACGCATCGGAGTATCTTCTCAATATGACTTAATCTTCTCAATCAATGACGTTCTTGTGTATGATGATTTTTATCGATTAGAAGAGTACGAATTTTCTTGGTTTAATGCTCTAAGATTTTCTCCAATACAAAAATGAAAAAAAAAAATGCCTGTACCTATGATACAAGACTTAAAAAAAGTCGTTTAATTCAAACTCCTTACATGAATTATAAACCAAGACTTTTTTTAAAGGAAATTTATTAAATTCGTTGTTTGAGTAAATGTATCTATCAATAGCTGTGCTTAGGACAAAATTGCTCAATTTGCGAAAATGGCTGCTAAACTGTATTCCCGATGTGGATGTCAATTGGATAACGAGGCATTGAGAGATTGATTGATTACTTGTCATCATAGTGTAGACAGGCAGTTCTGCTCTCGCTCCATGTCGGTATTTGTATATAGTAAAATTGGTAGACAAGTTTTCAGATATGATACGCGAATGATCACTCTATTCGATCGCTGTCACAGAATTTATGTAGAAGTGATAGCGACCTAATGTCTCTCGTCTCACACAAGCGTGACCTAGATTGTCCTTCGAGTCGGTTGACGAGAAAAGAAAACCGCGCTGTGTATGGTCACGGTATACTCTTTATACTGTGGTATGGGCTTCTTCAGCGTATTATCGTCCACTGCTGGACTTGGGTAGTTAACCCCCTTTAAAGTCCTCCTCCTACCAGCCCGATGACAGATCTAGATCGACCCTGCGACCACCTTAAGATATTTAGACCTAGGGGCAGACAGTCTGTCGATGCTCCGAGTTCCTGTTCTTGGTCTCCTCGACCGAACGCTGTTACTCCATCTTTTATCGTCACCGTAATAGAGGTGACCAGCCCAAGCCCACTTCATCCTTGTATGGTCAGTGACATAAAAACACCACGATACCTCATTTAGGAGTACCATGGCAAATGTTTAAACACAGACAAAACAAAACAAAAGAACGAACGGCAACAATTATGTTCTGCACCAGTGCCATGTAGATTGGGGCATTATATTGTCTCAGTCGTCAACAATGAAGTGATTTTTCAACTCCCCGTCTGCTTAAGTCACGGCAATGACGGGTCAAGCCCACATACTGTGCGCGGATTTATAATCCCTGTGTTGTACCGACAACTATTAATTAACGAGAATTTTATTATGTTTCTCCTTCGATGCATAGCCCGGGTTCGTGGTCACCATCATGTAGTGGGATAGTATGTAGGCTGTACTTTAGTTTTTACTATGTTTCTTAGGAATTAAGATGGACTTGAAGGTGATAATAGTTTACCCTCGGGTCTTTGCGAATCAGAAGGGTAACCTGCATACTATTTGACCCTGGAGGCAGATTTGCCTGATTATAAATGGCCGGATAGTACGATTAATGTAAACCTGGAAGCAATTTTCAGTCGTGTGGTGACGGTAGTCGTCACACCTACCTTGAAAGTCCTATTTCGTTCCTATCGTGCGGGATATGCTACCCTTGTGGTTTAACTCCTACTACGGGTCACATTCCTTTCACGCCGGAACACAGCAGTGCGAAACAAAGCTTGGCGGCAGAGACAGGTAGGATGTAGGATTAGTGTAGTTGCCATCGATTCAGATTGTGTACAGAATGCTACCATCAGACAACTGTACATTGCAAATACGCACAGTGACCGTGAAGTGTCAGCACAATATCACCCTAAATCTCGATGAGTTCAACTTTTGAACGGAAACCGCGACGTCTGTAGTAACTTAAACGCAGTCATTAATATTCAATTTGTCGCATTTGCATGAGATCTACCGCTCCGGTTCCCAAATGCTCGTGATGACACTTAGGCGTGGGTTTTGACGATTCTTTGTGTTTGATCGTTTACTTGGAATCAATGTTTTGTTTTTTTTATATGTTACTAACCAGCAAACGAGCGGGCTGGGCCGCCTGGTGAAAAGCTGCCACCGCAGCTAGGGTTACCAACTTTAAAAAAAAGTTTAGTAGGTAAAAAGAAACAGAAACAGTATTTTAAAGAATGGACAGTGATTTTTTTAAAGATTTAAATACATATTTTTTGGTGCTTCTCGCACATTTTATCAATCTAGTATCATTTTTCTCAGCACGTGGGCGTGCGCGACACCGAGGGCATCAGTTATTATGCCTCTCTGCACTTTAATGTCACTGGATCTGTATCAATCTGGAACGCAGCAATTTAAAACAACTCTGCTTGGCGGCAGAAATACTTATAATGGTGGTCGCCAACTCGCCATACAAAAAAGAAATGTTGCAGACGTTGCGAACAAAGGTAGCTATAGTTTCGTAGCTGCCATGTACTCGTAGATCAAGAAAATTAAGCATAGTTAAGTAAATGTTAGGTCCAGCCATCTTATTTAAGGATTGTATTTGAATATTACGACAGGAACACGATTGGTTTCTAACTTCAACTTTTAATAAAAATAAGTCCAAATTGTAATTGTAGTGTAGTGTCCAAAGACAAAATAAGGAATCTAAAGTAGTTGAATAATTCCTGTTTTCTCTTAGTTTTATGTGCAATTTCTTTTGTTTCGATTAAGATCTTCGCTTATTTCGCTTCACTCCCATTTAACAGCGGGTGGTGGGAACATCATAATATACACATGAGAGCAACACTATCAAACACCCCTATTTTTTTATAAAGTCTTTTTTTCTAAGTTCATCTTACATTTAGATATAAGTTTCTGAAAAACCATGTTTTATAACGAACAGATTGATACCTAACTCATATAAAATCAATTAATGCAGTATATGACTGTATTGTAGACATCATTTTAGTATTTCTGCAATTTAAGTTAAAAAAATTAGGAGTGTGCGATATTTTTGCTCTTAAGGTAGTTGTAGCTGTGTGGAGGCGGCTAAATATTAAAAGAATACTCCAACCCGCTCTTTCCTTGGATGTCGTAAAAGACGACTAACGGACTAAAGGCTCACCACCTATCACGCTGAGCACATACATATACATGTCGTTATTTGGTAAAACGTGGACTGACAGCAGGAGACTGCTTTTGCGGACCTCATTGCCTAGTCTCTCACTTACCTACTTATATATGTAGGTATGTTAAAATTTTTACCTTTAAAATAAACTTATGTACTTTTAATAAATTTTATTGCATCAATTTTCTACTCCGTATGTTAAGAAAAAGTACTCTATTTCCGGCAGCGAGTGCTTTTTTATGTGCGAATACTAAAACGTCACAAATACAGTATGTAGGGGTGACTCCACAAAACAGAAGAAAGAGGTTTCTTCTGTTCTGTAGTTATTTCTATACTACGAGCATTCAATTGGAAGATTAACTTGTTTGGCGTTTAAGCGCAGATTAGATCTATTTTCGAAGGTTTACGGGGACTGGTTTAATGTGATAGGTTCCGTGGTCACAGGGAGACAAGTCTAGCTGGTCTGACTGGTCACCCTATGACAATGGAGCCTGTAAAGGGTTCCAAACGTCAGAAATAGAAAAACGATGTAATGTAGTAAATTAAACGCGAGTTTGATCCGTAAACATTGTTAGATACACACTATTTACGAATTGTATTTTGAATCACCATTTTTCCGTGTCGCGCAGCGGTGAAAGAATACTACCACCCCCTCTCTTCCCTTGGGTGTCGTAAAAGGCGACTAACGGACTAAAGACTGCACATAGGTACATCCAACAGCTTAGAGAGGCGATGGGCTCACCACCTGTCACGCTGAGGACATGTGCAGTCGCTATTTGGTGAAAAGTGGACTATGGTAGAGGACGGCTTTTGCTGTCCTCATTGCCTAATCCCTGACTAACCCTTCGGGGATATAAGTCGTGATTATATGTATGTATGTATCTTCTTCATCATTCGCCTATCAAACGCCATAGATAAGTAGTTACCTACTGCTGCTGTCTCAAACATGAGCATTAAGGGGTGTTGCGCGGGGCGGGGTCCGCGGTAATTCGTAAACGGCATTTACATTTTTATTTGTTTTTCGAAAATCCAAATCAGTCAAGAAATTGAAAAGGTAAAAAACACTGATGTGTTTATGATTTTATATAAATTATTATTGTAAAACCCAGTCGTAATGTGCATTTATATTAAATTTTAGAGGTAACTTCAAAATGAGCCAAATGTTTCCAATCGTGTTTTGGCTTGCTTCGTTCATCCCCTCACACATTCGCTCTGTAATACACATTGAAAATTTCAGTGCGAAATATCTCCTATATTTTGAATAACAGCTAAAAGAAAACAGCCAATTTTTCCGTTTTTGCCGCCTAAGGCCCCATAAGCACAATGGAATATTGTGCCATAACTCAACAACACCAACCGCGTTGGCCCATAGCGGGTTGTTGGGTTTTAACGAGTTCCCACGACAACCAACGAAACCAATGGCTTAAGGTGCTTTACACATATCAGTGAAGCCACAGTTCCGACACAGTACCGGCACAGTGAAAAGTATTCTTTCATACATTGTCTATGAATTTTGTCAAAACGAATGCCTACGTCCGTGATTTGCCGGTGGCGGCACTGACACTGAGAGCATTTTCACTGATAAGTGGGGATGCGTTCATAGAGAATGTATGAAAAACACTGTGCCGGTACTGCGCCAGAACTGTGGCTTCTCTGATATGTGTGAAGCCACATACATAGCTTTACGACTACTAGCCCCAAAAGGGTCAGACAGAGACTAGGCAATAAAGACCGTAGAGGCAGTCTACTGCGGTAGTCCACGTTTCAACATTTTATAACTGCGTATGTGCTCAACTGATAGTTGAGGAGCCTATTGCTGCTCTATGCTGTTGGATGTATGGGCATCCCCTCTCCTTAATTCACTAAGTTTTATTTGTACTGGCACCTCGAGACCAACCGTTAGGTTATGCAAGAAGTGCCAGACGTCCCTTCGCCAGTAGAAAGCTAACTACAAGCCACTAGAGTCCAACCCACATCCGGATCCCGCCGGAGGCGCCGGTCATCCGGTCAAGGCACAACAAGCGGAGGGCTTGAACCGGGACCCCCTGAAAACACAGCCGGACCCGTAGTTCCAGCTGCGATACCCTATCTATCGAGGTCAGTTGACAGGGACAGGGATGTATGGGCATCCCCTCTCCTTACATCACTAAGTTTATTTGTACTGGCACCTCGAGACCAACCGTTAGGTTATTGCAAGAAGTGCCAGACGTCCCTGCGCCAGTAGAACACTCGCGCAGGAGACCACCAACGTTAGGTCTTGACGCCAAATTAGTGCCCGCCGCAGCGCGCTCTTCATTCGGTACTCATAAGACTAGTGTCTCAGGAGAGTATCCCCGTGAACACGTGTAGTTCACTGCCTATTGTCCAGATAGGTAACCGGAGCTGTCAAGCTCGCTCACTTCTCGTTGCACGAAGGGCACAACTCGCAGTTGCCACTGCTAGGGTCGTCGACTCTAAAGTCGACTTCCAAGTGTCCACCTTGGTAGCGGAGTAGTAAGCACACTCACTTCTCGGAACCCATCCGGGCGCCTAGCCAGTTCCCACGTCCTACGCGGCTGGCTGGACCGGAGGCTACGGCATCTAGGAGGCCGCCTCTACTAGTTCTCCAGACTAGTACCGGAGATGTCAACACCAATGTCCAATGAAAACCACCGGACAAAGCTGCCAACTATAAGGGAAACTCACGTTCCCCGCAGGACTTTTCGCTTCTGGCCCCTCAGAGACCGCTACTAGGCCCCGCTCGCTGTGCACGAGTTTGGAAGTCCTGGCACACAATACCAGGACAAACGAACATTCCCAAGCTCTACACTACAGCTAACCACACGCCACTACGAGTCCAACCCATGTCCGGATCCCGCCGGAGGCGCCTGGTTAAAGGCACGACCAGCGGGGGGCTAGAACCGGAACCCCGTAGTACCTCTGAAAACACAACCGGACCCGTAGTTCCAGTTGCGATACCCTATCTATTGAGGTCGGTAGATAGGGACAAGGGATGTATGGGCAGTCTTTAGTCGGTTAGTCGCCTGTTACGCCCAGGGAAAGAGGGGTAGGTAGTAAGTATTCTTTTACTATCTGATTAATAAAAATGGCCAAATGTTAACCTCGGTTTAAAGTGACGCTGTCTCGTTTTTGTTAAAGAAGACAGATAGAGACAGCGTAAATTCAATCCTTTTCAACGTTTATTAATAACAGGGTTAGTGAGTAAATTTACCACACAGGACTAATACGGGCTAAACGTAATCTTCGAAGCAAAGATGTGCTTGAGATATTTTAGCAGTTACTTACAGACAGACATATAATCACGACTATTATCCCCGAAGGGTTAGTCAGATGCTAGGCAAAGAGGATAGCAAAACCTGTCCTCTACTAAGGTCCACTTATCACCAAATAGCGAATGACCACGTGTTCAGCGTGACAAGTTGTGAGCCCAACGCCGCTATTTCCTGTTGGAAGTATGTTCGTACAGTCTTTAGTTAGTTAGTTGTCTTCTACGTCACCCAAGGGAAGAGAGGGGGTGGTAGTATTCTTTCACCGCCACGCGACACGGTTTACATTACAGTATTAACAGTTGCTTAACTTGTTAAAACGCAAAGCAACAGTTCTAACAAGCTTCTCGTCTCCTAACCATTGTTAGTTATTACCTATTCAAAGTTAAACGCTTCAAATAAAGTCATTAAATTAAATTGTCTGTTGCGCATACGTAAGTTGCTAGTTAATTCAGATTCTACACTCAACATTGACAGTAGGAATGTAACGCCTATAAATAACGTGGCTTATGGCAAATCTGGAATATTGTAAACGAATGCATTAGACACGACGCGGCGGGTAAGTGGCGGCCGTGATTTATGTCGTGGCTAGTCATTGCTGCCGAGCTAGTTTAACTGATTGTTCTATTCGTAACATTTGATTTTTTTATTTCATAGGAAAACTTACAGCTATTACTAACATTTACATGAATACTTAAATACTTGTATATAATCACGACTATTATCCCCGAAGGGTTAGTCAGGGACTATTCAATGACAGCAAAAGCAGTCCTCTACCATATAATACACTTTCCACCCAATAGCGACTGCACATGTGCTCAGCGTGACAGGTGGTGGGCCCATCGCCGCTCTATGCTGTTAGATGTACTCGTATGTGCAGTAGTCCATTAGTCGGCTTTTTTTCGATACCCAAGGGAAGAGAGGGGATGGTAGTATTCTTTCACCGCTACCCGACAATCCGACATGGTTGTGTATGTAGGTACCTACAAACATTTGCTCTAAACAAACTTAAATAACTATTCGCTACGAACAAGTTTTCTTATATTAAGTCTATAGGGTCTAACAATATCAATAAGCACACTAAACTCGGAGCACATTGAGCTATCTTTTTATCGAGGCTTGCGTGCGTGTTAGTAAAGATACAGCATGTTTCATGATGTGCATTATTCTAATTGATTTAGTTTGTTAGACAAACATAACTTTGAAAAATCACTATAAACTGGAGCCCATTTTTTTCATTGTATTCAGAATGATGTATAGATACCGCCCTTTAACGTTCGCTTATTGATTTTGTTAGATCCTGTATGTCTCTCAATGCAATGCAATGGCTTCCCATCATTGAAATCAATCCCATCTTTTTTATCCACGACGACTTGGCTTTCATCTCACCTAAGTATTGACGATTAATCCGAAAGTAGAATTTTCGCTTCATCCGGAATCCTCAACCACTGAACTGTTAACTGTCAGAAAACAACAAAGCTATCGCCATTGTTGTTATGGCGCTAGACTTTACTGGTAGCTAATAGTTTCTCAGCTATCGATACAAAACTAATCGCGACCCATATCAACGCGTGTGCGACAGCTCCAACTGCCTGCAACAGTGGTATTATGCAGCACAGGGGGTTACTCTCGAACGCAAACTCAATCTTAATACAATTCCAATGCGTTTTATATGTATCGATATTGGGATAAGTAAAGATAATTCCGGAACGCCCATCTCGATAATAATTTATTCAATCAATTTCCACGCAATTTAATTCCAATTTGGCGCTATTGTCGCTTACAAAAGTGCCATTTGACATTTT
Source organism: Scoparia ambigualis (assembly GCA_963921215.1). NCBI lineage: Eukaryota > Metazoa > Arthropoda > Insecta > Lepidoptera > Crambidae > Scoparia > Scoparia ambigualis. The sequence continues at coordinate 7,877,689 of OY992502.1, read as the reverse complement.
TTAGATTTGTGATTGGAAATTGATTAATGCAATTCTGTTTCAAGAGTAGCCTACCAGGACTGGCGTTCATATTGCCAAAGAAATAAAATACAAACAAATATATACCTGGCCATAACAACAGAAAGATAATATTTACCTATTAATTTCGACCGTTAATCTATGCTGGTTGTTGATAATTACTAACATTGAATCAAATGAGTTGTTACGTTGCATTGCGGTGTGAGAGGCGGCCACCTGTGATTAAGTGCACGCGGCGCGCGCCGGCGGGCGGCGGCAGGGCGCCTCGCCAGTCGCCATTGACAACTGTGTAGCCGTGTAAATGTTGCAGGGATATGATTAAAACAGGGATTTGACTAAAATACATAGCTACATACACCTACGACTGTTATCCCATATAGGTTAGTCAGAGACTACTCCTCTTCTATAGTTTCACCAAATAACAACTACACATGTGTTCAATGTGACAGGCGGTGAGCCCATCGCCGCCCTGTGCTGTTGGATGTATGAGCATGCATTAGTCCGTTAGTCGCCTTTTACGACACCCAAGGGATGAGATGGGTTAGTAGTGTGCTTTTAATGAGCCGCCACCCCACACAGCTCAGCTTGATCATATCTTGTCTGTCATTTCCCCAGCAGAATTCCGTGGTTTGTCAAATCAAAATCAAAAGGATGAAAATATAGTCTACCAGCACACGTATATTATAGTTTAAAAGTTTGTTTACGCGTTTGAGAGTTTGTTCACGACGAAGTTATTACATACGTAGGTAGGTGTACAGAAATTGATGGGATGGTGAGGTCTAAAGCAATTGCAGATTCGAACTGAATTGAGTTTTTGATAAGTCCATTAAGAACCTAGTAAAAAATAGGAGGAAAACTAAAATAAAACGATTCCTCCCACAACATTCAGGTTTTCTGTTGTTAGGGAAATGACCTCACGGATTGTTATTTTATTATTCTCTGCGATATGATCAAATCCCTTCTTAGGGTTTTGATCAAATTCCTGTTTTATCATTTCTCTGCGAGATATAAGTACATACCCATTTATACCTATTGCTTGCTATGTAGTCTCACGATATAAAAATAATTATAGCACTATAATCTAAACTAGATTATTTTTACTGTTATTGAAAATAATAACTGGACCATCCTACTAAGTGCAAAGAACAACTATTTGTATGGAAGCAACCTGAAAAAGTAAGAAAACAATCAGCTGTTCCATACCTAAAGGTCCTAAGGATCGAAAAGTATTTGCAGTTTTGTATGGAACAGCTGTTTTTTTTCTGTCAGGCAAAGTTTGTTTTGAATTTTTTCATGCAAAGTTCGGGTTTGTGATCGATCACCAACCCAAGAATGGTAATTAAGGCAATACACATAAATTAAGGCAATAACTTGATTATAATGTTTGCCTTACAGTTGGACTGTATAAGTATTAAGTAGTCTATACTACTATCAAGATGATGATAATTTATATTAAGACTACAATCCCTGAAGGGTTAGTCAGAGACTAGGTAATGAGGACAGCAAAAACAGTCCACTACCATAGTCCACTTTTCACCAAATCGCGACTGCACATGTGCTCAGCGTGACAGGTAGTGAGCCCATCGCCGCTCTATGCTGTTGGTTGTATGTGCAGTCTTTAGTCCGTTAGTCGCCTTTTACAACACCCAAGGGAAGACAGGGGGTGGTAGTATTCTTTCGCCGCTACGCGACACGGTTAATAATATTAATAATTTATATTATTATGTTTTTATTTTTATTTTGGCAAAGATAATGTAAGTATGTAATATGTAATTAGTTTTTTATATATAAAATTAAGTAGGTAAGCATAAGCATTGTTGTACACAAATGTTGGCAAACCTAAATTAATAAATAAGTAATGATGCAGTGATACAGTATAGGTAATATTTAGGCTACTTATTTATTTTGAGTTACACTTCGGTGTGAGCGCGGTCCGCCGCCGGCGGCGTCGCCGTCGCGACGTCGGCGTCGTTGCTCAGGTGACCGGCGGGCGCCGCCCGCTGTAAACATCCTCAGACGAAGTTCGCATTATTTACAACCAGACCGTTATTTAGGTTAGAGCTATTACTTAAAAGTCGCATAGTTCACCTATATAGGATTTATTGTTCGGTGACGAGGTTGCATTGCACTTCATTGCAGGTTTAATTCGATTTGGTTTTATCGTAAGTATACTTGTTTATAGGTTATGGTTATTACTTATTACAGGTCGGTATAATAAACAGCAATGGAAAACATTACAAAACGTTATATTTTTAACCGCGTGTGGTGTTGTAAGTAGTTAGTGCAATGGTTTCAGGTTCGATTACCAGCGAATCTATTTATTATACCTACTCAGTTCATAAAAGAGACGGGGCGATTGGGCCATAATAGGTTATATACTTACTAATATTTATATTTTTTTTATTTCAGATAACAAAGATTCATTATGGTCGCAGCATGGAGAGCCAAGGCCTAATTGTAGGCGGATTTTTGCTACGAGCCTTACGACAAACCACCGGAAAGGCAGATAAAATAAAATCAAATTTGTTTACGCTCACACCAATTATCTGCCCAAGATAAGCTTCTATTGAAACTCGTTAATATGGTTAAACTAGATAACGGATAAATACATCAACATAGAAAAACACCCAGACCAGAAATCAATTCAGAAAAACAGTTTGCCAGAAATATTATTATAACCACTTGACCACGGAGGTCGTTGTAACTATTACTTAAACTGTGAGTGTCAGTACTGTGTAAAAATTGTTACTTTAGTTAAAAATAGAAATAAGACATAATAATTAAGAAAGTGTATAGGTACCTATGTGTCAATTTCCAAAAAAAAAAACAAGTATAAAAATGTATTAAGTTAGTAACAAAGATGTAAACTAAGCACTAGAAAATTAGGAAATGTACTTAGCGTATAAAATACCCAAATTGGGAAACTGTTTAGTTTTTAAGATAAACTATTGTAGAAAACGTAGTAAGAAGAAGAAGAATAATGTAAGACAATAGATAGATATAAGACCTTAAAAAAGGAAATTGTTGTCTAATAACAATCAACAGAAGAAAATTCATTTACCGTGTAAGTACCTAGATAATAAACTGGAATATGAATAAAGACTGTCGGTTAGTATCTCTAAAATTTGGTCCGAGGTTAGTATAGAGTCTGAAACGGAACACCCACCACAATAGAATGAAAGACGATGGATGAATGTGTGGTATGCAAAATGAAAGTGCGAGAAGAATAATCGAGAGAACTAGCATGAAAGAGAAATAGAGCAGACATAGGCGTCAGCGTCATTAGTCGGCGGTAGATTTAAAAAAAATCTGGGTGGGTGTCTTTCGAAGCTAGGGAGGAGCTAAAGATAAATGAGTTTGGTCCCCCAACCGGTGAATCGGCATTGTGAAAGTTGCTTAACTTGCATGATCGCAACTCCAACGAGTTAACCGCTGCGCGTTCGAGCTTCTTCTAAGTAAATCAATCGCCTTGTTAACGTTCAGTAACAACATGATACCACAGATACAAACGTTATGCAAATCGTTAGTTTTCCATATTTATAAAATCACGAAATAAGGATATTATATTAACATTACATGACATAGTTATTTACTTACATACAAACATAACACTTATACTTACGACTATAAACTATACATAAAGGGTTAAACAAAGATTAAGGCCCCAGTACACATTGGCGTATGTTGGCCCACTGCCGGCCATCGCCAATGGACTTCAGTGGATATCTTCAGCCCCTATCGGGCTGGTTCGGGCCTCGAGGCTTAGCCTTATGCCCGGGCATCTTCTAAAGCTCGTTTAGTGAGCTTGATCACTTAAGGTGGTTGGCAGGGTCGTTTTTTTTTATAATTATTTTTTTTTGTATTTCTTTTTGGATTTTTTTTTGGGTCGCTCTTCTGCCAACCGGGATTATGTCGCCCCTATCGGCTCTGCTATCCGCCCTTTCCCTTCCCCGGCGCACCCCCCGGGTGAGACGGCGTTGGCCGAGGCCCGTTGAGCCGCCAGCGAGCGGGCCGCGACTTAGGGGGCATGAGTCAGTTGGATAGCAAGTTAATCGGTAGTTAGTGGCAGTAGTTCGTCGATAGGAGGTCGATAGCTACTTGATAGTCGCGCGGTTAGCTGTGTTATCGACATGACACAGACACAGCTGACCTTATTGTGGTATTGCGTTGGCGCATAAGGGTCGGTGTATAATCCTTATGCGCGGTATAGGTGCCGTCGGTCTCGGCGACTCTGTTGGTGTCGCCGGCGTCGGCGTCGGTCGGGATAGGGTGGCGAGGCGGGGTGCCTCGTCGTCGTCATTCGTCGCCGCGATGATTCGTGGCAGCGGTCTAGCAGGCACATCGGGTGGACGGGCGTGTAGCGGCGGGATGCCGCGGAGGTGCGTGTGTGGCCCATTATCGACGCGGGCGTACATACGACGCGACATAATATGGGCCACAAACGCCTCAAGTGACTGGATGTTGGTATCCCTGGCGATGACGTCATTGCGGACGTATCGCCCGGCTAGCACTATGGTTCTCAGCGAGATGTTTTGTTGCACCTGTAGGCGTTTGCGCTGCGCGCGGCTGATAAGCGCGTACCAGGCGGGGGCTGCATAAGTCAGCTGCAAACGAATATAGGTTTTGTAGACCATTAATTTCGTTCGCAGCGGCAGCCGAGACGCCAGCACCGGGCGCAGAAGGGCGCGCGCGGTTGGTAAGCTGCGCGCGGCTGGTAAGCGCGTACCAGGCGGGGGCTGCATAAGTCAGCTGCAAACGAATATAGGTTTTGTAGACCATTAATTTCGTTCGCAGCGGCAGCCGAGACGCCAGCACCGGGCGCCATCCGCAGCGCGCGATCGATGCGGCATCCCAGGTAGGTGATGTGGTTGGCGTAGTCGATTGAATAGCCTCGTAGAAGTAAGGGGGCGGGGGTGGTACGCTTTCGGCTGACAAACAGCGCGGCGGTTTTAGTAACGTTGACCGACACGCGCCATCAGTCAAGCCACTCCGGTAATAAATTAAGTAGGCGTTGTAGGCGCTGTTGGGCGAGGTGTGGCCTGCGGGACGACGCGAAGTAGGCGCTGTCATCTGCGAACAGCGCCAGCTCCACATCCCGCTCGACCTCGGCCAGGTGGCCCTTGAGCGTCGGAATGTCGTCGGTGTATAGGGCGTAAAGCCGGGGCGACAAGCAGCTGCCCTGCGGCACGCCCGCGGCGATAGTGTGCGGGCGGGAAGTGGCCTCCTCGACAGCGACCACGAATGTGCGGTCGCGGAGAAAGCTGTCAAGAAGATGAATTAGGGCGGGCGGTGTAACGGTGTTGGTCAGTTTATATAGCGGGCCGGTGTGCCACACGCGATCGAAGACCTTCTCTATGTCGAGAAAGACCCCGATCGTGTGGCGGTCCCTGTTGGCCTCCTCGGTCAGGTAGTGCAGCACACGAGTTAACTGGAGCGTGGTGGAGTGCCCGCTGCGGAATCCAAACTGCTCGACCCTTAGGGGAGTGTATGGTTGGACTCGACGCAGCAGGAGGCGCTTAAACAGTTTTGCCGGGTGCGGCAGCAGCGTGATGGGTCTGTAGTTGGCTGGTTGGCGGCGGTCCTTGCCGGGTTTGGGGAGGACGATAACTTTGCCCTCCTTCCACGGCCGCGTGAAGTGATTGGTGCGCAAGACGCCATTCAATAGGCGCGTCAGCGCAACCACCCCACTCCACGGCAGTCTCTTGAGGGCCACAATGGGAAGGCCGTCTATACCGGGGGCCTTCTTGTTGGGCAGGCGTTGTATCGCCCTGCCCGTCTCCGACGGCGATATAAATAAGTCGCCGTTTAGCGGCGGCGGTGCAGTGCGGCGAAACTCGTCCACCATGCGAGTGATATCAGCATGGTGGGCGATGGTGATGGGGTCGCTGGCTGACGGGTGGGGCGAAAACTGCGTCTCGAGGTGGTCGGCAAATATGTCCGCGCGGTCCTGCGCGGCCCAGCAGCGCCTCCCCGTGTGGTCCACCAAAGGGTAGACGGGGGCGCGCGCGTCATCGCCAATGTGTAGACGGGGTAATGGTGTACAGTGGCGGGCAATTTGTCTATAGTAGCGCGCAATTTACCCCGTCTACACAATGGCGGTGGGCGGCAGTGGGCCAACATACGCCAATGTGTACTGGGGCCTTTAGGCATTGAGGACCGCAAAAGCATTGCGCTGCGACACACTGCGATGTAGTACTATTATTTATTCTGTGGCGATGTGCTCAATGCTATACCTGTGTCACATTATTATTATTTCAAACTGTGCCTGTATGGTGAGCCTATCACCGCCGTTTTATGGTATTGGATTTATGATCAGTCTTGTCCGTTAGTCGCCTATTAGTATTATTTTAATAATGAGCCTTCCTTATATTCTAATAGTTAACTACATTATTAAACAGAATACATTGTAGTTAATAACGCCTAGCTAATTTATCTCCGCAGTATAGTCTTTAAGCATTTATGCCGTCTATTCCATTTCAATGTACATGAGCACATGTGCAGTCGCTAGTTGCCTAGCCTCTGACCAACCCTTCGAGGATAATAGTCGTGATTATATGTAGTATTCCAATGTAATCGCAGTAAATCTTCACCTATCCCGGAGACTAACCCGGTTATTCCAATACGAGAACTAAGTAAACCCTGGTTTTGAATGAATGTTATCTCTATCTGCCTTATTGTACAAAAACCAAACGGCATCTGTTTTAAACTAGGTTTAACTATATACCACGTTTTGCACTAACAGGGTAATTATCGTTTATTGCAATATCATGCAACAGCACAAATAACCCGCCTCTGTGGTCTAACCACTGCTCTCCCACACAGAATTGACAAAAGAAGTGACCTTTCAACATTGCTTAGACTTCTCTCAATTGTAACTAGGTAGGTATGTTTCTAAATGATTCTATAATGTCGTTAACCAACTTTTAAGTTTTTCGAGTGATTAAAATAAAAGCGCTTCTATTCTATACCTTCCAAACTTTGAGACGAAATCCATATTTAGGGAACTTTTTTTTATTCACAACGGGCAAGCACTTGGCCATCATCTCACCTGATGGTACCTGAGTGACGACAAGTACGAAGACGCGCTTCACCCGGAATCCTCAGACACTGAGGACTGGATATTTTATGTCTAAACTGTCGGAATACAACAATGCTATTAAAAGGCCTCATCTCGACTGTGATTTTTGCGTAAAATGGCCAATTTTGGCGTTATGGGATCTCAGAAACAAAAATACATTAACAATTATGACAAATTGAATAGTGTAGAATAGCTATTAGAATAGTGCGTAGCGGCCTCGCTTTTTGTAAATTTTGCTTAACTTTTTAATTAAACCCAAAATTGCAGAGAAAGATTTTCATAAAGTGCGCGAAGGCACTTTATGAATACAGCTTATCGATGGAACTACTGTTCTAAGCAAGTGAAATAAAAAAAAATATAATGTTATCTCTTATATAGACGAATAGTGCGTAGCAGCTTTGGAATTTTTAGATATCATTGATTTTACATAGAAAAAAAAATCTTATTCTAAACCAAAAACCTTCGAAAATCGCTATAAGTTAACTGTGAATTTCTCCTATCTACAATAATATTATTGAGCAAAATTTATACCAGAGTAATTGTTACTTCATGAGGAATAAAGATTTTATAGTGAATTTATTATCCTATTGCGATAAAACGATAAATACAACTTCAAAATTACTACAAAATGCGAAAATGGGCATTTTACGCAAAAATCACATTTGAGATGTAATAGGCCTCTTAACTTTGTTGCTATGGCGCCGGACTTTAGATAAGATGGTGGTAGCTCGCCAGGCGGACTTAACAAGCCCTATTACCAACCCGCTCTGGCTGACAATGTCTTGTGTCCTACAAAGTCCAATTTTCTAAAAAAGCTCAGTGTCCTAAAACGTCCAGTGTCAAAAGGTCCACTTACTAAAATGTCTTGATTTGGGACCTTCGTTAATTAAATCCCTACTACATCGTTATATTAAATAAACAAAGAAAATAATAATACACCTTAATTTTCTTTAATTTTACATATATAACATGTATATAATCACGACTATTATCACCGAAGGGTTAGTCCAGAGACTAAGCAATGAGGACAGCAAAAGCAGTCCTCTACCATAGTCCACTTTTCACCAAATGGCGACTGCACATGTGCTCGGCGTGACAGGTGGTGAGTTCATCGCCGCTCTAAACTGTTGGATGTATGTGTAGTCTTTAGTCCGTTAGTCGCCTTTTACGACACCCAAGGAAAGATGGTACTATAACTATAACTATAACGATGATACGCGACACGGTTAATTTTAATAAAATAAAATAAAAAGTTGGCTTCCAATTGTTTCTAATTATAATTACTGATCGCGCAGGAATGATGTTGATGTTGAAAATGAGACTCACGACTGCTATGGTAGTTTACGTAAAACGTGAAAAATAAACAAATAAATTAAATTAATAGAATCCATATAAAATATTAATTTTATAACTATCATAGTTGCAAACATGGGAATATGACCATGACCATGACCATCCCGTGACCATGGTGCGTGCAACCGCGCCGAAATATCGGGAGGACACTCATGGATAATCATGGTAAATACACACATCAAAAGTGTCTAGGGATCAAGCATTTTTATGCGGATTTCTTGAGATTGAGATGTGGCTTTGTAATAAATTTATGATTTTATAAATTTATATGGATCCTTTTTGGTGCATTTCATAATTTGAAACAGGAACTTTCAATCAATTTCTAGTAAAAGATGAAAATCAGCTGTCAATATTTTCCCTATAAAAACATACAACGCATTGAAGACATTATTAGTACTACTGTTTCCCTACTACTGATTAAAACCAACGTTATTATGGAGCGGCGACGTCATTTAAGCAGGGAAGAAATGCTCAGAGCCGTGGGAATGATAGAAGCTGGTTCCCGGCAACGTACTGTGGCTTTAGCTCTGAATACAAGTCAGAGTGTTATCAGTCGACTTTGGACACGTTACCGAAGCACTGGTACCGTGGCTGAGCGCCATGGAGGACGGTATCGCTGCACCACACGGAGACAAGACCGATACATTCAAATCACAACTCGAAGAGCTCCAACAATAACCGCCATGATGTTAGCCGTGAGGCTTCATCACTCTTCAGGGAACTTAATTAGCGACCAAACAGTCAGAAACCGCTTGCATGAAGTGAACCTTCATTCCCGAAGACCGCTAAGGGTACCACCTATAGCAATGCACAATCGTAGGATTCGATATCAATGGGCTCTTGAACACAGAAATTGGGCAGAAGAACAATGGCGTTTCGTGTGCTTTTCTGATGAGTCTCGTTTTGGTATGAGACCGGATACAAGACGTATACGACACTGGAGAACCCCTGGACGCCAACAGCGATTAAAATCCTGCCAGGAAGTCCATCCTTATAGTGGTGGAACCATCATGGTATGGGCGGGTATTTGGATCGGCGGAAGAACTGAGTTGATTTGGATCAGAGGCAACCTCAACGCTCAAATTTATGCTGAGACGATTGTATCAGACGTCATCGTTCCTCTACAAGTGCAAATCGGTCCCTTATTTCAGTTAATGCATGATAATGCACGACCGCACACCGCAAGAGTTGTAAGACAGACTCTCAATGTCATGCCCTGGCCTGCTCAGTCACCAGACTTGAACCCGATTGAGCATGCATGGGATATGCTACAGAGAAGAGCTCTGCCGAATATGGAGGGTATCCAGTCGCAAGAAGACCTTTTTTTGTTGTTGCAACGAACATGGGCGGCCATTCCACAGCGTGATTTGGATGAACTCATTTTGAGTATGCCAAACCGATGTTCTTGTGTTGTTAGTGTTCGCGGTAGAAACACGGATTATTAATTGTTTAAGTTACCCAATAAAATTTTAAAGAAAACTGTTATTTCAGTCTTTTTTTCGAACTTTAATGTTAGTGGTTCAAATGTCAAAAATCCCTTTATTAGGAAAATGGCAAATTTCTTTATTAATGCAAAGGTGACTTGGTTTATCGTTACTGTAGACAAACGAAAACACTTTATTTGATGAATCCTTAAAGAAAATTTTAATTAATATCAATCAAGAGAAAAGTTATTGCAAAAATATATGTTGATCCCTAGATACTTTTGATGTGTGTATCTCGTAAAAAGTAAAAATAATCTATATAAAATGATGCGTCGCTGTCCGAGCCTCAGAGGAGCGCAATGGTTTGACGTCTCACGTGACGTCACGTGGAATCAAGAGGCCGTTGCTAATTATAAAAATCAGGCGCATCTATGTATCTACATATTACAACTGATTTTATAATAAAATTTAAGATTTAAGATTACCTATATAATTTGACATACTAGCAAGACAGCTAGTATGTCTAATCTAAACCTAAAGCAAATGAATAGACATAAGTAGCATTTTGTTAAGAATAACAACAAACTCGCGAGTGTAGAAACACTCGCGAGTCGCGACCTTTACGATTGGTAATATAGAAAAGCCCAGCTAAGTCGACGCCGCTGACATGGAACGGTTGACTTGGGATCACCCTACTAAAAGGTAAATTGTCAATTAAGGGGTTAAATGATTTAGCTTTCATCAGTTTACTAAGTCTACAATTATATACAGTCCCTCTTGCTAATTCCACGTTGTAAAAAAAAATAAGGGACTAAATAATGTGTAACACCCCAGCGGATGTCAAATGTCTGGATAAAAACGGCATTTCGGGCGACTTCAAAGGCGATGGTTCACTGTGAGTACTTACATTGTGATACGCTGAATATTAGTCATTCTGAGACACTAGACATCACGGGACTGGACGAATTAAAACACTGGTAATTTTAGGACACGTCATTTATTTTTTATTTATTTTTATTGTGGCACGCCATAATGGCTTCACTCTGCCTGATGAAAAGCAGCCAGTGAAACCCAAGAAGTGAAAGCGTTCATCACAGCGCTACCACGCTATGCCGAACGCTCTCACTATGGCGGCCTACATAAATGCTTTTTCACGCCCCGCGTAATAAATAATAAATAACCCGGGAGATAAAGAGGAAGGAAACACGTGTGCGGGAAGCGCATTCCACATACGGGCAGTTCGGCAAAAGAACGATTGTCCAAACTTTTTGGTACGTGTCTTGATGGTCAGCACGGTATGAAGGTGGCTTCTAAGACCTGCACGAGTCGATCTGGAAAGGAAAGGAGAGGGAGGGATGAGGTCAAAGAGCTCCTCAGAGCATTCACCGTGGTAAAGGCGGTAGAAAGCACTAAGGGAAGCAATGTCCCTACGTAGCTGTAACGGCTCCAGACTGGTCGTAACGTCATCGTTACCGATAATACGGACAGCACGTCTTTGCAACCTGTCAAGAGCTTCGAACAAGTACTTGGCGGATCCGTCCCAAAGATGAGAGCAATACTCCACGCAGGAGCGCACCTGAGTCTTATACAAAAGACAACGTTGCTCCGGCGTGAAGAACCGCTTCACCTTGTTCAGGATTCCGAGTTTACGTGAGGCTGTGGTTATAATGCTCTCAATATAGCTCTTCGGGTTGAGGTCGCTGTGTATGTCCATAAATAAGAGACTTAGACCAGTCTGGATGGGTAACAGGTTGCTCTGGAAGGAGGGTAGGGGGAGAAATGCGGACTTTTTAGCAGTGACAGCGCAGACCTGTGTTTTTTTGGCATTGAACTGGACCAGGTTATCAGAGTCATTCTGTCACACTAGACATTACGGTAATGGACGAATTTAAACACTAGACATATTTGGACACTTGTCATTTTGAGAGACTAGACATTGTCAGCCAGAGCGTACTAACCTAACCAAGTACACAAACAAAGATGTACTCCGCACTAGGAATCGAACACATGACCTCTGGGTCTAAGACCGGTGAGTTAGCCACTAGACCACAGAGGCGGTTAAGATAACTCTATCTGTCTGTCGTTTTACCTACTATAATAAGAATATTGGCACAACTTCTATGGAGCTTAAGTCAAAAATTTACTTCGAAGAGGCAAAACAACACATAGATAAGTTATTAAATCGTTTCTGATGAAAGCGAGGGAACATCAAAAACAAAACGCAACAGTCAAAAAATAATTTATGTATATTTCACTTAAGCCTACTTACAAAGTTAAAGCTCCAAATATTGGAAAAGCGTCGTTTGCTTTCTTATGCCTGTACTTAAATCTGTTCAGGAGACCGCTGGCCACCACCACGCCTCCGACGCGACTACAATTGTATGTACTCGTTTGAGTCCTATCAAATACTGTGTGTACTCGTTTGGGAACATCCACCGAGCGGCAATTTTTAATTTTTATTCTTACGCACTGGTGTATTGAGAATCTAGTCGGTTCGAACACGTGTTCACGATACAAGCCGTTTCTTAAAGGCGGGTTGGTGGGTATTAGGCGGAGCTTGGGCCGTCGTATGAGCGGCCTCAGAGGTGTGTAGAATTCATCTTCGGACGTCTTTTCGGCGTTCTCGTTTTTCGTTGTGATGGGATCTGTGGATAAAAATAATAGATTAATGAGAGAACTGTTTTACGACATGTCAGCGTGTATATTATTTTTTTAAATATGACTCTTTAATAGTGACTACATAGTGGCTCGTCATAGTGGTTCCTCACCGTGGAATAAGCACGGTAACAAGCACACCCATTCATGACAGCCTGCATAAATGACGTTTCACGCCCCGCTTAAAAGACCCGGGACTATAGGAGCTGGGAAACACATGCACCGGCAAATAATTCTTAAACCTTACAGAGGAACGACTTGCCAATTTTTTTAGTACGAGTGCTGATAGTCTGCACAGTATGATAGTGGTTCCTAAGACTAGCACGTGTAGTCGGTGAGAGGACAGGAAAGGGCGGGATTAGATCAAAAAGTTCTTCAGAACACGCAGCAACCTAACCTAAGCATCTGCAATAATGCGTACTCCTTTGCAGTCTATCAAGTGCATCGGAGAGGTATTTAGCGGAGCCGTCCCATGGATGGGAACAATGCTCCATACTCGATCGCACCTGTTTCTTGTACAGCAAACAGCGCTGCTCCGGAGTGAAAAACCACCTCACCTTATTGAGAATACCCAACTTACGGGAGGCAGTTAAAATAACACTCTCGATGTTGCATTTTGGATTCAGTTCCTGGCCGATGTCCATGCCAAGAATGCTGAGGTCCTCCGAAATGGGTAACGGAGAGTTTTTAAGAGAGGGAGGAGTAAGGAAGGGAGTTACCTTGGACGAGAATGCACTAAATTGGGTTTTGCTAGCATTAAACTTAACCAGATTTTCAGATCCCCACTTAGAGACACGATCGAGAGTCAGGTTCAGTTTGGCAACCAGTTCTTGTCTTTTCACCACGATATCGGCTTGGCTTGCCGCAGGATGCCCTTGACTTTGTAGAACTCGAAGAAACTGCCCTCACAAAGGACACGAATCCTCCGTTCTTCTAAAAAGTTGTAACCCAGGCACACTAACGGGGCGGCACACCGAAGGCCGGCAACTTGAAAAGAAGGGAATAATGCCACACTCTGTCGAAAGCTTTAGCGACATCAAGGCTAACTGCCAGAGATTCGCCATGCTTGTCCATCGCTTCACCCCATGCGTGAGTAACGTACGCTAGAAGTTCACCCATTGATCACTTGGGTCTGAACCCATACTGGCGATCATGAAGCAGCGAGTGACCCTTTACGTAGTGAATGAGCTGAGAATTAATAATACGCTCAAACACCTTGCACAGCACAAGAAGTTGGCTGGATCCGAGCGATGCCCTTTTTTGGGTATGGGTTGTATGTTCGCTTCCTTCCAAGACACCAGCACAATACCGCCCTAAACAATCGTGTCAACACAGGAGACAACTCAGCCGCGCATCTGAGCAGCATCGCCAGAACATCATCCGGCCCGCTAGCCTTCCGCACGTCGAGCGACCGCAGCACGACACGTACAATGGCGGACTCTGTCGCTTTACCAGTCTAAAGGTCAAAATCCCTTGCACACCGCATCGTCTATTTGGTACGTGCACGTACCCGGGCGGGCGGTGTGCTTCATACGAAAATCGCTGCAAAATGGTAAAGAGGTGACCCCGACCGTACATCACACTGCCTAATACGAATATCAGGCATGGTGGCCCAACAATGAGCTATAATAGGTGGAGCGGCGCCACAATCGTCGACGCGCGAATTAGCAGCGAAAAGGTCAGCCAACAAGTTCACCTTCTCAAGCGGCTGGTAATCTAACGAGCCATCTGGATGTCTCAACAGGGGCAGCAGCGAGGGAGAGAAGTTGGCCTGCACGGTCTTAGCGAGCCGCCTAGGGTGCGACATCTACTCCTGCCCTACCCTCGCCACTCTTTGTGCATCCGCTCCTGCAAGAGCCCTCTTATTAGACCTAGAGGCCTTGTTGTAAACCGCCTTCAAGGAGCCGCTAATAGGGTCTATTTGTGCGCAAGCCCTTGTCCAAGCACAATACGCCGCCTGTTTGCATTCAGCAGCTTTGGCGCATTCGCGATTGAACCAAGGCCGTTGTCTACCAATTCTGGCAAGATCTGTGAACGGAATATAATATTCTATACCCAACAAGATATCATCAGCGATGGCGGAAGCGCACTCCCACGGGTCCTTTCCAAGAAAGCAGCTCTGGCCCCATGGGACGGATGCAAAGTAATCACGCAATCCGTCCGAATCTGCCGACGAGTAGTGCCACAGACGACACTTGGTCTCCACCGTTTTCGGTGGCCCAACGCTATGCGGTGGTGTGGCAATAACCAAGCAGTGGTCTGACGAGCCTAGAGGTGCAAGCACCGAAACAGTAAGTCCAACAAGGAGGGCGCGTGACCTACTTACGATATCTGGCATCCTGGTGGGCTGGTCTACCAGTTGTGTCAGGTCTTGCGTCAGAGCGAAGGCATGAGCGAGCTACCAGCGTGATCAGTTTTGGAGGAGCCCAACCATGTTTCATGGTGGGCGTTGAAGTCCCCCAAAACCACCACCTCGTCTCTTGGTAATCGCTTCTGCGCGGTATCAGTTACTCGGCCGAGGTGTTTAAAAAGGCTGCTTGTGTTAGTATCTCCTGTGTGGGACCGATATAGGCACGGCACGCATAGACACGGCAACGGGAACCGAATTCAATGCGCACCTAAAGGTAAGGTCTTTTAGAGGACGCTGCGTCGCAGCACGAATTAATTAATTACACTCACAATTCCTACTCCTTTCTCAAAGGTTCTACTGATCTACTCCCTACTCAAGGCCGGCAACCGGCAACGCAACTGCGACTTATCTGGTTTTGGTGACCTGCCTACTCGTAAAAAGGTGCCTCTAGATTCTAGAGTCACCTTTTTCATTGTCTAGCTAGAAGGTTGAACCATGTCGTAGGGTTAGATCAATATTTTGTTTCCTTATATTTACAATTACTAGCGGCCCGCTCGCGCCTTCGTCCACGCTAACTTAGAAACATACTTCTGCTATACAAATTATATACAAAAACCATAGTCAGTTATCGCTCTTTCTATTACTGAAAACCGCATAAAAATCCATCGTGTGGTTTAGAAGAATAGTGCGGTGCCACAGACACAGGAAAACGGCGACTTTACTTTATAATATGTAATGAATGATGATTACGCGTGTCGTGTAGCGGTGAAAGAATAGCTACCACACCCTCTCTTGGAAAGTGGACTATGGTAGAGGAATGCTTTTGCTGTCCCCATTGCCTAGTCTCTGCTAACCCTTCGGGGATAATAGTTGTGATTATAATATGTATATGTATGTAAATTACGGCTTGTACACTGTCCCACTGCAGGGCATAGGCCTCCATCACCGAAATTAAGTCATCGCTACAATTGATGGGTATTGGCAATCATCACGCTTGCCAAATGCGAGTTGGTGATCACAAACCCGAGTTGGTTTTCATAAACCCGAGTTGGTACTCACAAACCCGAGTTGGTGATCACAAACCCGAGTATGTGCTCACAAACCCGGGCGCAGTATCGAAAAATCCGAAAACACACTTTGCCCGACCTGGGAATTTAACACCGGATATCAAGCCGGACGCTTGACCACTCGGCCGCCGAGGCGTTGTCTTAATTAAGACATTAAAAAAACAGTAGATATACCAGTATAAGGGAACAGGATCCGCCTCGGCATTATCGAGTCCCCCAGCATCTCGTACAGCGTGTAGTCGGCGGTCACGTAGTCCTCCAGGTAAGTCTTCGGTTCAGATCTGAGCAGGCAACTGGATGCGTCCTGAAACATACGAAACATGTTAATACAGCGTATTTGGTAAAAGGTATATAAACCTGCAACTGGCCCATCCTACGAAGTGCCAAGAACAACTATTTGTATAGGAGCAAGTATGGAATTACAAAAAAATCATCAGTTCCATATAAAACTGCAATTACTATTCATACCTAATGTATGGAACAGCTGTTTTATTTTCGCAATTTCTTTTGTGATTTGCTCTCTGTATAAGGTCCTAGTCAGTCCTGTCGTCATCATCACCATCATCATCTATATCTATACTCGTCGGTTACTGGACATAGGCCTCTCCAAGAACACGCCACTGAGCACGATCCACGGCCACTCTCATCCAGCTCTTGCCAGCCACCTTGCGAAGATCGTCGCTCCACCTTGTCTGAGGGCGTCCTACGCTACGCTTGCCGATACTCGGTCTCCAGTCCAGAACTCGTCTACCCCAACGGTCATCGGTTCAGCAACTGATATGGCCGGCCTACTGCCACTTAAGCTTGCTAATCCGGTGGGTTATGTCGGTTACCTGCCGGATCACCTCGTTTCGAATCCGATCCCTCAGAGAAACTCCGAGCATAGCCCTTTCCATAGCCCGGTGAGCGACTTTAAACTTGTGAACCAACCCTACCGTCAGTGTCTACGTTTTGGCTCCGTATGTCATGACGGGTATGACGCACTGATTGAAGATTTTCGTCTTTAGATATTTTGGAATTGGCGACGTAAAGACTCGACGTAATTTCCTATACGCAGCCCAGCTCAGCTGTATCATTCTGTTGGCCTCTTTTTTGAAGTTGTTTCTACCCATCTGTAAAATTTGCCCGAGGTAGATACTACTACCCGAGGTAGGTAGGTACTACTCTGTCAAGAAAGTACCGGGAAAATATCAATAATACACAAAATGTTAGTTATTTATCCAAATTTATTTTATTGCCTTCAAAGTATGCTCCTTCAGAAACGATACACTTACGCCAACGAATAATCCAATCATCAAAACATTTTTTAAACGCTTTTTTCCGGAATTGAGTTCAGTTCTCGCCGCGAATTCTCTTTTATGTCGTCTACCGAATGAAAACGGGTGCCACGAAGTGGTAATTTGAGTTTAGGATAAAGAAAGAAGTCGGCTGGAGCCATAACTGGTGAATAAGGTGGTTGCTCGATGATATTTGTTAAGTTTTTGGTCTTAAATTCGTTCACATTGATGGCCTTGTGCGAAGGCGCATTATCGTGGTGCAAAATCCAAGAATTTTCATTCTACAAATTTTGCCGTTTTCGTCGAATTTGCTCTCTTAAACGCAGCATAACGCTCAAATTATATTCTTTATTTACCGTTTGACCTTTCGGCAAGAATTCCGAGTGCACAACACCGCGATAGTCAAAGAAAACAGTCAACATGACTTTGACTTTTGATCGACTGTGGCGTGGTTTTTCGGTTTCGGTTCAGTCGGAAGGCGCCACTCCGAAGCTTGTTGACTAGTTTGCATGTCAAACTCGTAAACCCACGTATGGTCACCAGTACAATGCGTTGCATGAATGTGTCGTCGGAATTGACTCGTTCTAGCATGTCCTCGGCGACTCTTATGCGATTGAGTTTTTGGAGAAAACTCAGGTCTTTTAGGACTAGCCGAGCGGCAACATGTTTCATACCCAAGTGATTATTTAAAATGGTACGGTTCGACTCGTGAAACACAGAAAGTTCAGCGGCTGTTGCCGCGTGCAGCAGGTTGTTGAGGATAGTGATAATTAGATAAAGAAGAAGTTGTAAAGACATGCAATTTATATAAGTAATTAAAATGTTAGTTTAGTACAGAGGAGTCAATGACCTTTAATATATAGACTAGTTACACCTGAACAAATTGCATTTAAAAATGGCGAAATGGTTTCTATGACGTAATCACGTCGAAAGGGAAAGAAAATAAATGCAATCATATCATTAGCCTATTGTTAAAAAGAGATAAACATATATTTTAACTTTTGTATACTCTTTAAGGTAGTTGAGTTGACCAATGAGCTCATTGAATTTATGCGCCATCTCGGCCGCCATTGTTTTCTCTCTTTCACTCTTACAGAAACGTCTCTCTCTTACATAGTACACGCGTCTCACTCATGCATATCGAATTGGCAACAGGGCAAATGTCCTCACTAAATGAAAATTTCTATTTTAAATTTATTTTTACAATAATTACGAGTGAAATTTTAAAAAAAATCTTGTTTCATGGTTGCAGTATAATTTTTTACAATTTCTGTATACACAGGAAGGCCTTTTATCCAAATAACAACACAAAACTTATAACGGTAACGATCGTATTGACGTGACAATGACTGACGTGTGACTAAATGAGGTCCAGTCAATTACCTGGATTTGTTCTAGTCACTACGGAGGGCAGGCAAAGTATCTACACATATAATATCATTGAGAGGAGCGTGCTGTTGTACAATTTATCGATTTTCCAAAGATGACATAGAGTGACAGTTTTTTCTTCTCCTCTTTTCTAAAACGCCGCAACCTTAGAGTATTTACTCTTAACGCCGTAACATATTCCCGGCCTTGAAAGCGGATAGGAGCTTTCAATCATTACTATGCGTACAATGATGTAGGTGTAGATTCAATCAGTCGTCGTTGACTGGCAGCACTGGCTATGCGTATTTCGGTAACCCTGGACATTCTATCACGAACTGGGTTTATTCTATGGTGGCGACATCTTCTATAAGGTCCTTGCCTTGATGCTACCTTTTGATGCGTGTCTGCTTTGCTCTATGCGCTGACGTCGGAAGATGCTGTGAAGTGGCGGTTCTGTCAAGTTCTTCTAAAGAGGAAGGAAATCATCTGAATCCGTGGAAATGGGTGTAAGTGGACGGGAGTTCAGAATGGCTTCAACTTGCGTCAATGCAGTTTTATACTCCTTGTACTCGCCACGGGCGAGACGTCTTGTAAGCGTATTAAGATACGCCTAGCGCCATCTAGCGTTGTATCGCGAAGTTGGCGAGCAGCAGGTGAAGGAACGACGCGGCCGGCGAGTGAGTCAGTCTGTCTGCTAGCTACCGCGAGACGCCCACAAAATACGCGCCCTGATATCGTTTTCGACTGAGTATAGTGACCCTGGGATGACAGTGCCTGTGATAAGTGAAGTGCCTTGAAGCGTCTCCTGCCTTGCCCCCACCAATCATCTACCAAGTAAGTCGCATGCCCTCATTTCCGCAACCTAACCAAACCTTTTGTCCTGGGTTCACACCCCTAATTACGTCGCATGTTACTGCGCCCCCCTGGCGCTAACACTCCTCGTATACCATAATATGTGCATTACCCACGGCCCGTCTCAAGTGATGTTTGCAGTGTTTTACCCCAATCTCCCATTTTTCACAAAATGGCTAGCATAGGGTGGAATCATATTTAATTAAATATTTTATAAAATTGCGTAGGTACCTATTTCAACATAATGATTTCAGTCTTTTAGACCAACAAAGTTACTTCCATTGTTGCCAAAAAAGATTTCTGAGTGTTTAAACCGACGCTTAATAAACCTAAGAGTTAGCAAGTAAGAGTCTTATGATAAATCCAATACTAGGTAGTGAATAATGAAAAGCGAGTGTACTAAACAAATAAACAAACCAATATAATGTGCCTTTTGCGATTTGGTATCCCTATCTTTGTGATTTAATAAGAGCACTGGTCTAAAGTAATCAACTGTTCATAAGTGAGCAACTGTATAAATATGATTCTTGGTCCGATAACTTAGCTAAGAGTAAAATAGAAGTCCTCGTTATATTAACTGTGAGCGAACCTGCGCGTGTGGACTGCCCTTATTGTGCGTGTTGTGTACAAACCAAAGTACAAATGCAGCGGTACACTTCAAACAATTGAACTGAGACAGACTGTTGGCCACAAACAAATAATTATTATCATAATAACAAGCGCATTAAAAAAGGGTTCATACCACTATAAATCACATAAATTGAGTGCTAGATGCACTCAGCTCTCGCGACACTAAATCCAAGGATTTTCTTTTCTACTCATATGACGCCACGAACAACTTTTCGTTTTTACATGTGAAATGAAGTAATGTGGTGTGCCGTATGTTTGTATAACCTTATTAAACGTATTCGTGTTAAGACTCTGTGTATATCTTTGTATACTCGGGATTACGCTCGTGTCGCTTCTCGAGTCCATAAAACCGATTTACAGGGATCTTTTGAGTTTCGACTAAAGTTTTCGGTGGTGATGACTTGAACGATATGCGAAAACAGAAAATTTCGTTTTCAGACTGCGTTGTCGTATTCACGAAGTGTTCCTCACATGCCTGTTCATCATACCTGCGTGCTTTCTCCGAACATGAAGTTACTTCTTCAAGCTACCAAAGTATTGCGCAATTGTTCGCCAAGAAGATGTTTATTTAATGTTTGCGTGAAATAACATTTAAATATTTTTATTATTCAATTATTTATTTTATGTTTGTACTGAACCCGATACTATCCAACCTAGTTTCGTATTCTGAAGGAATGTACTATTAGCCAGTTGTATTTTACCTTCGCTTAACAAATTCCAAAATAACTCGGCACCTATTAAAATATCTATAGGTGAACTTTCAAAGAAATAGGGATCAGCAAGCCTGACATTATCTGGAATTTTAAACTGAACGCGATCAAAATTAAACGAAGGTAAATTTGACGTAATTTTAGGTAAAACTAAACATTTTATGCGTGAAGTGAAATCACCTACTTGCGCTCTAATCTAAACTCGATATCACAAGTCTGCGTGCATTGCGTTACCGAGTTTCCAACACCTTCCACCACCACCAGTCTTCGAGTGGACTGTATAATTTTAATATTTAATTTTTCGCATAATTTTTCTGTGATAAAACATCGTTCGCTCCCACTGTCTAACACTGCGCGTACCTGATGATACGCTCCTGAGCGATCAGGTATTTCGATCAAAGCAGTCGGTAATAAAACAGGAGACCAGCTATCAGTTGTGTGTGCTTGAGCGTCGCTACGCGCCTGGTTCACCTGAACTGCTTGAGGGTACGCGTGAGACTCGTAGCTATTGCAATTATTATTTATATATTTTTAGTATTTGATTGACCCTTCGTTGAACATAATGTTACTGCGCGTGTCTCGGAAATACACTCGGCGTCAAAAAAATCGCACCTCTTAGAAAATCACTTTCAAATGTCATTTACTCTTGATATGCACATGCAGTCGCATTAATTATGATTTTATTTACAAGGTTACTTAATTAACTTAATAAAAAACATTACTTTTCATTATCAAATAAAACCTAATGCAACAAATAAAGTGTCACAAAAATTCGATGCAAATTTTGCTACCCGTGAGAGTTGCTAGTTGCGCTTCCTTTGTGGGTATAAAACGGTCAACACGGGTTCAATGTGGGTCATTCGCTATTCAACCGTTGAAGAGGACACACGCACAGATTTTGATGGATACCACAGCTGATAAAGCCGCTCAAGTGGTTGCACTACTGCAATCAGGGGTGCGGCAGTGTGATGTCGCCCGGCAACTGAACCTGAGCCGTTATTCCGTTCGAAGAGTGTACCAGCGCTTCATAGAGACCGGTGGCTATATCCGCAGACACGGTTCGGGTAGACGTCGCTGCACTTCGGAAAGAGACGACCGGTTCGTTGTGTCGAACTCTTTGAGAAATCGTTTCTCCAACGCTGTTGAGTTGCAACAGCAGCTCCAGGCAGTTCGCAGACGCACCGTAAGCGTATCTACGGTTAGAAGAAGATTGAAGGAGAAGAAGATAGCGGCCCACAGAGCTGCTACGGGTCCAAAATTGACTGCAGCGCATCGGCGAGCCCGCTTGCAGTTTGCTCGTGACCACGTCGATTGGACCCTTGAGCAGTGGAGAGCTGTTCTCTTCTCAGACGAGACGCGAGTGTGTCTTTTCTGCAACGACCGACGGAGAAGAGTATACCGGAGGCAGGGTGAACGTTTCGCCCAAGCCTGCATCCAGGAGACGGTGGAATATGGTGGCGGATCCTGCATGTTCTGGGGCGGTATGTCTGCTGCCGGCAAAACCGACCTTGTCTGCGTCTCCCGGACTGGAGGTGCTCGCGGACAAGGGTCGCTGACTGCTCGCCGCTATGTCACTGAGGTCCTGGAAGTGCATGTGGTCCCCTTTGCCGAATCTTTTGGCGAGGGGTTCACATTAATGCACGACAACGCTCGCGCTCACACTGCAGGCATCGTGAGCGACTTCTTGCAGAGGTCCCAAATCTCTGTGATGCAGTGGCCAGCGCGAAGTCCGGATCTAAATCCTATAGAGCACCTCTGGGACCATCTTAAACGTAAGGTTCGATCTCGGGATCCAGCTCCTTCGACTCTACAGGAGCTCCAAGACGCGGTGATTGAAGAATGGGGGCTTATCCCTCAAGAAGAGCTCCTGAAGTTGGTGAGGTCCATGAGGGACCGTATGGAAGCCGTGATCAGGGCAAGGGGGGGTAACACTAGATTTTAAGTTAATTTTAAGACACTTTTTGTACATTTTTCTTTGTAAATTATCTGTTGTTAATTAGGACTTAATTAAGGATTTTTATTATTTTATTAATTTTAATGTTGTTTGTATAATTATAATTAAACAGAAAGTTAAATTTAATTGTTTTTTGATACTCCTTTTTGTTACCTTTCTAATGATACCCAACACTATCCTCTACATAAGGTTTAAGAATTTTTAAAGATGATTTTTAAAAGGTGCGATTTTTTTGACGCCGAGTGTAGTACTATTTTTAGCGCATAGTAACGAATTATGTTTTTGTTCGCACTTACGACACGGACCGTATCTACATTCAACAGAGGAATGACCTAGTCTCATGCAGTTTTCACATAAACCTTTTTCATGAACAAATGTCAACCTATCGCTTAAACTAAGATCTAAGAACTGTTGACATGAATAGAGTAAATCTTGTGAATTGCACAGAAAACAAAGATAGGTACTTCGCGGGCAGTTTGACCATTGGTTTGACATCAGCTGTTTTATTCGAACTAACATTACAGTGAATTTTAGGCGTATATTGCGTACTTGTAAAGTGTTTCTATTTATCGTGCGATTGTGTGTTATAATTATGCGACGTATAACTACTAGTGTACCTACTATGTGACACAATTAAGGTTTCTAACATTTCCGCACGACCCTTTAGAAACTGCAACAAATTATCCACTGTAAGTCCGCCGTTTGTCTCGTTATGCCTAAGCATAATCATACATTTATGTTGCTCCCACTCACGTTCAGTCACCTGATCTAACTTTGTGACAACTAAATAAATAATAATCGTATCCCAGTGCTCGGTGGGCTCTCCCAAGATTTTTAATGCGCGTAGATTTTTGAGTACGTTATCTATTAATTTATGTAACTGACTAGGCGACTCTTTAGTGAGTCCAGGCATAGTGAACAAAGACTTGACGTGATTGTGAACAAGTAATCTGTTATTATTAAATCTATTGAGCAGTAATTCCCATGCAATTATGTAGTTGTCAGCTGAGAATTGAAGCGAATCTATAACTAAACGTGCGTTGCTTTTTAAAGCTGATTTTAAGTAATGAAATTTCTGAATGCTAGTTATTTCTCTTGAATTGTGAATAAGCGAGTGAAAGGTGTCTCGGAACTACAACCAGTGCTCGTACGAACCGTCAAATTCAGGGATTGAAATGGTAGGTAATTTAATGAAATCTAATTTATTTTGCGCTTTATGATTATAATTTTTATTAGATTCTTCAAGACCTATTAAACACTGAGCTCTAGCTAGCACGCTGTAGTACTCGGACTCAAAGTTTTCAAACGCGTCATCTGAGTCTGAGTCAGAGTGCGCGGAAGCCATGATACTATCCTGAAGATCCTCAAATTCAGATAGTAGAGTTTTAGCCTTTAACGTTCTTAGGTTTTATTCTGCGCGTTGTAGTTCGGATAAACTCTGGTCGTCTAAAGAACTTATATATTTTTTGAACGTTGTTAATCTAGCCTTTATAGAGCCCCGTTTCCTAATCAAATTTTTATCTAAATTTGTAGCCATTTTGTGTAAAAACTAAAGATTGAGGCACTTACTGCGAGCTGAAATCACTTTTAACGTGCGTGCGTAAGCGTTTGTAAGCAGACTTCAGCCAAGCGTTGCGTAGTACATGTATCTTCGCGTCTTCTCCGGCTCTTTCACCAATGCGTTCTCTCATCAATTCCCATAGTATGCTGAATCTGTGCGAATATCCGGCGCTCGAAGGTCCATATGTTGCCGCGTGCAGCAGGTTGTTAAGGATGGTGATAATTAGATAAAGAAGAAGTTGTAAAGACATGCAATTTATATAAGTAATTAAAATGTTAGTTTAGTACAGAGGAGCGTGCTGTTGTACAATTTATCGATTTTCCAAAGATGACATAGAGTGACAGTTTATTCTTCTCCTCTTTTCTAAAACGCCGCAACCTTAGAGTATTTACTCTTAACGCCGTAACAGCGGCAATCTCTCTCAAATTTGAATACGGAATTTCAGTCACCATTTCCTTCACTTTTGCGATGTTAACTTCAGTTGAAGACGTTGATGGCCTACCAGAGCGAAGCAAATCTTCCATCACATCTCGACCGCTTTTGAACGCTTTGTACCACTCATAAGCACGTGTTTTTGATAAAGTCAATTCACCGTAAGCCTTCTGTAACATTTTCAGTTACTCCGAACACGACATTCCATTTGCGACGCAAAATTGAAGACAAACTCTTTATTCGATATTTTTATCCATTATGAAATTCGCTATACACACTAGATATAAACTAACTAAAAACAGCACTGTATTTTAATCTAAATAACTGATGCAACTCAAACTCCGCGCCAAAATGGATAACAGTTGTGCCAATCTAACAACAAAAAAAAATTGAATTTGGAATCATAAACAAATCATCCGTTCCCGAAACTAATTTGACAGAATGTATTCCTTAAAAACTTCGAGAGCACCGCCTTGAATTGCAATCGGTTCCGGGATGACATGTAACATAACCTTGGTTTTGTCCAAGTTCATCCGGAGACCGATGCGTCGAGAAAAATCAGCTAGGCCGTTCAGTGTTGTAACTTCTGCAACGTTTCAGCCATGATGCCGATGTCATCTGCTAATCGCAAGTGTGAGATATATTCGCCGTTGATGTTGATGCCACGTCCTTTCAAGTCCAGCGTTTTAAACATATCCTCTTGAATTATTCACAAATGCCTTAGCACTTGTAAATAATTTTGGGGATATTACATCCCCCTGTCTCACAACTCGATGTAAGTGGATATGCTTTGTCTGCTGGTTCTGTACTTAGACGGCCATGGTGGCAGCATTGTAGAGAGGCCTCAACAATTGGATATAATATCGCCAATCGACTTGGCATCGTTGCAGGGATTTAAGAACAGCCCAGGTCTCGATAGAGCCAAATGCCTTCTCATAGTCCACAAATGCAAGGCACAGGGGCCGATTATACTCTTTGGCCTTCTGTATAATCTGTCGCACTGTCAAAATGTGGTCTATGGTGCCGTATCTTAACCCGGCCTGCTCCGAGGGCTGAAATTCGTCGAGTCAGTCCTGTAAAGACAACGTGAGCTGTGTGGTGGAGACTCTCATAAATATCTTTGATTTGAAAATAATATTAGCAACCCATCACTTCTCTTAGGTGGCGTAAAGGGACTAACGGACTGAAGACTGTATACACTGTGTAAGAGAACATAAGTCAAGAGGGGACTGTACATCTAACAGCGGTGGGCTTACCACCTATCAGAATGAGCACATGTGCAGATGTCATTTGGTGAAACGTGAACTGTGGCTGGCACAGTTTATGCGGTCCCTATTGCCCTGAGTAACCCGTTGGGGATAATAATCGTGAATATATGTACAGTCGAGGATGTTCCTGGTCGCTGTTTTCGACTGCCTTAACAACCTCTTGCAGTCGTCGAGCTAGGTTGTAATGATGCTGACTCACCAGTATAGTCTCCCTCAGGTCGGGCTGCAGGTGGTTCCTCCTAGGTGCGTGCGCGCAATCGTCCAAGTGCTCCAGGTGCGCGTCGAGGCATTGTATAAGTGCGCCGCGGCCGAGCGCCATCACGCACTTGATCATGGGCGCGGTGAGACGCTCTTTAGTGCCTTGGGCGAGGTAATCGAATAGAATGCTCTTGCCTGAATGAAAGGAGAAAGAGCTGGTTTTATTTAATTTAATATGCAACAATCAATCTTTATTGTTTTAGAAGAATAACCTAATTTGATTTATGGTAGAAGCGTCATATTTATTTTCTTTTTTTATTTACTCGTCTATGACGTGAGCTAGGTGTCAGTACATGCGTCTCTAAGTGTTTGTCAGATAAAAGGATAATATATTTTTCAGTTAATTTAAATCTTTAAATACGACTTAAATTTTTTGTCATCTACTCATTAGCGTATGCCAAGTGTTAAAAGTCACTTTTATGTATGCTTTTGTGACCCTAAAATCCAGATACACACACACACACACTTGGTCATGGGCGCGGTGAGGCGCTCTTTAAAATGCCTTGGGCGAGGTAATCCAATAGGATGCTCTTGCCTGAACGAAGGGAAGTGGAAAGAGAAATAAGCAAATGTCAAGGTGAATGTCTGGGTAGATGAACTTCCCTTGGGTGTCGTAAAAGGCGACTAGCGGACCAAAGACTGCACATACATCCATCAGCTTAGAGCGGCGATGAGCTCACCACCTGTCACGATGAGCACATGTGCAGTCGCTATTTGGTGAAAAGTGGACTATAGTAGAGGACTGCTTTTGCGGTCCTCATTGCCTAGTCTCTGACTAACCCTTCGGGGATAATAGTCGTGATTATACGTATGTATGTATAAACATCATGTATAAGAATAATATAATCAATAATACAATCAGTATTAGTAATTGGTGTGAGGGTTGCAAATAAGACATATTTTATGGTATTCATTATTTAGATTGTTAAAATAGTGGAACGATTCTAGAACCTCTTGAATTACAATTATTTATCCCTTTAAGAAATAAAGTTTACTGTGTATTAATAGAGTAGAAATAATTCTAGAAACCGTATTGAGCTTACCTATCGCTATAAAAGAAGGCCAAGTGCGTGTGATTTTTGTGAGTATTGCGACCATTTTCTCAGCCAATGAGCCGTTACCTAAAATATTTGAGACCATCACTGGGAATAACCGTTGAAACTGCAAAAAAGAGAATAATAATTTATCAAATTATTCAGAGTAGTTACAATAAGGGCGCTTTCAGACAAGCGAGCAGAGTACATTATGTGCAATAAAAACTTTCTACGCTCACAAAAATTATCCAGTCTAAGTTGAGCTTTTATGGAAAATCTGTTTATATAGTTAATTCGATAACTAAAAAATTGTATCTTTATTGTTGAAATTTTGCATTCACAATGCTATATACCTACATATAGGATAAAATGTTTACTTTTATAAGCAATTACGTCTTTATCGATTGTTAAATACTTGCAATAGTATTTCTTTCGACTGTGAGGGTAGACTTCAGTGACGTAATACCGCTGGCTTGCAGCGTAAATCAAACTACTAGGAAAAATTCAGCGAGTCTTCTGGGGTCTCGGTAGCTCAGCGGTTAGAGCAGTGGACCGGCAATCCAAAGGTCGTGGGTTCGTATCCCATTCGAGCTTCCTGAGACTGGTTGATTTTTTTCTAGTAAACATTTTATCCTAAAAAATTGTAGCCTACAAGGTAATAAAGTTGAAATAAATAAATAAAAAGACAGTAAATAGATGAAATATAAACATTATATAGCTGGTATCATCCACATCTACAAACTGATCATCAGAGGTCGGAATTAGGTAGAGTTATTTTTATGTACTTGCATCGAAATTTTGATATTAATATGGATCATCCTGGGATTTCTAGTGAACAATCCCGTGTGGCCAACAATATTACAAATAAATAATAATTAAAACCTCAGAGATAGATAAGACAAATAAAACAAAGATAATTAAAATACAATTTTTATATTTTTTACCTCTGCCAGCGTATTAGCCTGGCAATTCAAAGAGGTAATGTTGCCAGCATTCTTGGGACCGTACCTGCGTGCCCGCAGTTGGAGGACATTTTTTATATATAGTTTTTAGTTTTAAATTAGACATTCTTTATTTATAGTTTTTAAGTTAATTTTTTTTTCATATTAATACTGTTTCATTATGTCCATTTTTATTAAAATTCAAAGTCTTAAGCAAATTCTCATACGTATACTTCGCCTTTTTTATAAATACGAAAATGCTTTTGCTTCTCGTAAGGTTTTGTTTATTCAAACGGCAATTTTTGGCATAATTGGCATAATTTGAGGCATATCCACATTATTTTTTCGCTGTATGAAATCAGTGTAAGTGCATAAATAACTCTACCTAATTAAGACCTCTGCTGATCATACATAATAGCTTAAGCTATAATGACAATGATAATTAATTACCTGTTGCTGTATATTGGTGTCTAGACTGCAAGGGTTGGAACAGAGAGCGTCGACCATATCCAGTACGTTGGACTGCAGAGGTTTCTTCGCGGGCACGTTCAGTGCGTTCAGATTGTCATCGTTCAGCACCAGAACCGCCAGATTGAACAGGTTCGGGAATATGGGGCCGATGCGAGTATTCGTCGTCAGATCCTCTACTGCTAGCTCTTTAGGTTTTTTCCTTAGATTTAATATTGCTGCAAAGGAAAATTTATGGCAATTAAATAACAAGTGAAAGTGTACTATGAAAGCGTGGACGCGTGTGTTCTTTCATTGTGAATATGCATGCATATAATCACGACTCTTATCCCTCAGGGGTTAGTCTTGTCGTTTAGTTAGTCAGAAACTAGGCAATGAGGACCGCAAAGCAGTCCTCTGCCATAGTCCACTTTTCACCAAATTGCGACTGCACGTGTGCTCAGCGTGGGGAGCCCATCGCCGCTCTAAGCTATTGGATGTGTGTGCAGTCTTTAGTCCGTCGTAGTCGCTTTTTACGACACCCAAAGAAAGAGAAGGGGCGGTAGTATTCTTTCACCGCTACGCTACATGGTTGTGAATATGCTCGTGCGCTTATGTGCTAAAACAGCGTATGAAAAATAAAAAGGTTGCGAAACGCAACTTGTGCTTGGGTATTTGACAAGGGCTGCGAAACGGGAAGTTGTCCAAAGCGGAATGACGTTTTCTGTTCAATGCAACAGAAAAATAAAAGCCATGTGGTAGGTATATATCGGCTCACTTAAAGAATACTACCAAACCCTCTCTTCCCGTCTGTCGTAAAAGGCGACTAAAGGACTTAACACTGCACATTCATCCAACAACAAAGAGCGACGATGGGCTCACCACCTATCACGCTGAGCACATGTGCAGTTGTAATTTGGTAACATGTGGACTATGGCAGTGGACTGCTTGTGCGGTTCTCATTGCATAGTCTCAGGCTAACTCTTTAGGGGATCTTGAACCTATGTATGTATGTAGAAAATTAAAAACTCACCTCTAGCGACTTTAGTGTAATAATTCTGTAAACTGACACTTATATTGTTAGCGTTATTCAGACTTTTCTCGTCCGTGATCCATTCCACGGAGACGGTGGGCAGTGTTGAGTACACGTAACTTTGCGGGGTCAGCGCGCACTCGCTCACATTTACTAGGGTTTCCTGGAAAATTCAAATATATTTTGGTGCCTTTCATCATCTTACCATAATTTTAGAAATCCAAACCGGAACAGGAGCGATAGACCAAAAGAACCAAGGAGTCTGAAGAAAAACACATTATGCTACTACCGGGGGCGGGGCGCGCGGAGGATATTAGGATACACCGCGCCGCCCGCACACCGCACCCACCTTCGCGCGTACTGACTGACTGGGCATTTA
Organism: Scoparia ambigualis; assembly: GCA_963921215.1. Taxonomy (NCBI): domain Eukaryota; kingdom Metazoa; phylum Arthropoda; class Insecta; order Lepidoptera; family Crambidae; genus Scoparia; species Scoparia ambigualis. The sequence continues at coordinate 7,847,600 of OY992502.1, read as the reverse complement.
GTACCTTCGTTTTCATAATACTGACACGTTCCGACGGTTAACCGGGACAAAATACCAAACCGGCCGGGACCAATGCTTGAAACCGGGACAATCCAGGTTAAACCGGGACGTATGGTAAGCCTAAACATCAGCCTATTTATTTCCCACTGCCGGGCACAGGCTTCGCACATGCACGACAGCATGTAGGGAAATTGGACCATAGAAATAATTAATAACTTATAATTTTAAAAAAAGGCTGTGGATAGAGTGCCACACAAGCGGCATTCTAGTACGATCGGTTACGATGCCGTAATTACGGCATCCTAGTACAAAGTGTATAGAGTGCCACAAGCGGCATTGTATCTCAATCGGTTCGGGAACCGTAACATATTTTTTATTTGCCATAATGTTCGGAAGACATAATTCAAAAGAATTTTTGTATGTAGTTAGATTTTTGTTGTCTTATTAAAACATTAACCTCGAAATTCAAGACTAGGAAATTTAAGGCAATCGTTACGCTGCGTAAGCTGCAATTCACGATTGTCTTAAATTTCTAACCTATCATTTCACGTGACCTACAGGAGTAGGGCATCTAGTATTTCTGCTATCTAATAAAAAACTTTACGGCAGATTAGGCAGCGTCACTATTATACCGCAAAACTTAAGGTTCCCGAACCGATTAAGATAGAGTGCCGCTTGCGGCACTGTATACACTTCCTAAAAAAAAATTTGTAGAGTTGACAGACTAATTGAGTACATGCAACAGCATTAAGCAGAGATGGGCTCACACGCGGGTGCGTATCATTTCATATAATGACAAATTAACTAATTTCAAAGGACATAACGTTCTTTGGATATAATTTTACATGTTCTTAATAGACTTCCTATAACAACAATACGTATATTATTCATTTGATATAATACTCATATTCTCAACAACTTTTTCTATAAAGCTACATATTGGTAGAATAATCATATTCTATAACTTCACTTGATATAATTTTTGCTTATAAAAATGGGTTTTTAACCCTAAATTGATTTCAAATATTGTCATAAAGTTAATACGTTGTGTTTTCGTTAAGGATGGCTAAAAAAGTCAGTGACAGAAACGAATCGCGGCAAAACAGACTCCATGTAGACTTGTCTGCCCTACGCTAGAGTGTAATTTAAGCCCGCGTAGGCGCGGAGGGGCGAGGCGGCCCGCGAGCTAAGGAGCAGGTGGGTGTATCGCTCGCCGCCGTAGCTGAGGCTGCAGCAAGCCGAAGCTGCGGTGGTGAGCGAAAGCCATCTGCGACGACAAGTTCGCATGGGACCGCCGGAGTCCCGCAGAGCTGGAGCCGTGACAGAAACCATGCCTGCTGCATGCTGCATGCATGCCTGCATCCTGCATGACTGCTTGCATGCTGCATTTTTGCTTGCATGCTGCATGCTTGCTTGCTGAATTCTTGCTTGAATGCTACATGCCTGCTTGCATGTTGCTTGCTTGCTTGCATGCTGCTTGCTTATTACATGGATAATGTCTTATATCATTAGATTATTATATCAAAAGTATATTATATCAAATGAAATTATATAATCTAAAATTATATTAAATGTTTATTATATTATGTCAGTTGTTATATCAAATGAAATTATATTATCTGACTGTTAGACCATAAGTATTTATATCAAACATTACACACTTGGGCTCACACACCAATCACGTTGAGCACATGGGCATTCGTTATGTGGTGAAACATGGACTGTGGCAGTGCACTACTTTTGCGTAGTCATTACCTAGTCTCTGACTAATCCTTTGGGGATAATAGAGTTGTGAATGAGTATTTGTGTATGTAGGTACCTATATGTAATTGGCTATTTGACAGTTGTAACAATAAAATATGTCGGAAATGGTAGTTTATGATTTAACGATAATTATCCAATAGTTTTTTATTACGATAATTTGTAAATATTTTATATTGAAAAAATAAATTTGCGATTTTTTTATCTGTGGATTACAAGACCCGAAACACGGGTGACCATGATTGAGCTTCATGTGACGTCACATTTCACAAAATTATCAAAAACTATCTGTCAGGTTTTAAGATAAATTTCTATATTTATTGAAGTGTATTTGTTATTTATTATTTATTTATTTCTATTTGTCACAGAGCAAAATGTCACATGACCAACCGTTTTTGCACGAAATTTGAAATTAATAAAGAAAAATATGTTTTTTCTGTTAAATAAAGCTTTTTCGAGAAAGAAAATATTGCACGGGGTATAAAATAAGCGTTTGTAATTTTTTAAATACTTTTTTCGAAAACTGTCAATTAGCCAATTATGCTACTTAGCTAGGCGCTCTAGAATATAAAATGCTTTGAAAACCTAAAAGTATACACAAAATGGAAAAAGTAAAAATAAAATCCATGAGCAGGATTGGAACCTGCACCTTCTTCCTTAGTTGGAAGAGCACCCGACCCGGATTGTCAGAATGGTAGGATCGAATCCTGCTTGTGGATTGTTTTTAACATTTTCCATATTGTAATTTGCGCTAAAATTATCTAAAAAAATGTTTGAGAGGCCTATTACATCTCAAATGTGATTTTTGGATAAAATGTCCATTTTTGCATTTTGTAGTAATTTTGTTGTTGTATGTATTGTTTTTATCGAAATAGGATAATAAATTCATGCTTAATATTACAAATCTCCACCCTGCGAGAATAAGCTGAGTTCGGACGGCCGGCGCATCGCATTTTGTAGTAATTTTGCAGGTGTATTTATCGTTTTTATCGAAATAGGATAATAAATTCAATATAAAATCTTTATTCCTCATGAAGTAACAATTATTCTAGTATAAATTTTGCTTAATAATTCGCATATTAATAACATAAATAAAAAGATTTCCAGTTATAGCTATGCATTATCTATTCTGGCAGAAATTTCCTCTTCTGAAATTGTTCGAACTGCTTATTTTGGTAATGTGTATCCTTTCCTAACGTATGGAATTATTTATTGGGGTAATTCTGTTAATTCACATAGTACTTTTATACTACAAAAGAAATGTATACGCATAATTTACAACATGTATTATGATGATACCTTTGGGAATGTATTTAAAGAAAAGAAATGTATTTATTAAAAACAACATAGAATTGTTTAACTGTAAATCTCTCCGTAACCAACGTTTAAAGTATAGATATAATTATAATTTTCCAATTGTCAATCATAATTTTTGTGTTATGAGTATATTATCGTAGATAGGAGAAATTCACAGTTAACTTAAAGGAATTTTCGAAGTTTTTTGGTTTTGAATAAGATTATTTTTCTACATAAAATCAATGATATCTAAAAATTCCGGGGCCGCTCCGCACTATATGACTATTTAAGAGATTACATTCTATTTTTTTTATTTCATTTGTTTAGAACAGTAATTCAAACTAGGAGCTCTAAAAAGTGCCTTCGCGCATTTTATGAAAATCTTTCTCTGCAATTTTGGGTTTAATTAAAAAGTTAAGAAAAATTTACAAAAAGCGAGGCCGCTACACACTATGCCAATAGCTATTCTACACTATTCAATAAGTCAAAACTGTTAATGTATTTTTGTTTCTGAGATCAAGGACGCCAAAATTGGCCATTTTTAGCAAAAAATCAGAGTCGAGATGTAATAGGCCTCTTATGTAAGTATATTAAACTTACAACTTGACTGCACAACTTCTCGTCACCCACGGGCGCGTACGGTGCGGACGACGTGCCGACTATGGGACTGGTGTCGGATAGCGTTAGCACCGAGTTCACGTCCCAGCAGTCGACCCGGGACTTCTTCGTCATGCCACTGTGTAAGGCGATAGTCTGGAAACGGTGACGTGCGTTAGTAACATGTGAATTGTATACAATGACATGTTAAATACATACTTTAGTCATTAATAATGTTTATCTATGATTGTTTTATTTTAATCTAAACATACAACTATGTCAAACTATTTACTGAATTTAGCAATGCAGGACACTGCTGCTTGCTGGCAGACATTAGGAAGTCTAAACTTTAGGAAGTCGTACAAATATGTACTGCATGATAACTCTGTGCCTCAGAAAATTGTGTTTAAAAAATATAAAGAGAAGGAAAATCTATCATTTTAAAACTTTTATGCAGGTTAAAAAAGTGTAGTATTATTTTAGTACTTAAATAAAATAATAGATCTGCCTCTTCTTATATTTTTTAAACACTGCAATGTTTACACTGAAAAGTTGTCATTTTGAGATGTTCACAAATTTTTTATTTTGTTGTATAGTAACCGATGACTCACACTGATGATCTGCCGGAGTTTGTAGCTAACATCCTCTGCGAGGTTGGTGGCAGCCTCTGCGTTGAGCTCGGCCGCCACCTGCTCCGCCATGCACAGGATGGAGTCTGCACCAATGCCGGCGAACCGGCCTTGCGATGTTCCAGCATCCTGTTAGTAAATAAAACAACTCAAGCCTTGTTCGCACCCGTGCTAGTAATTTAGTTGAGTAGAAGACACAGACAATTTGTCTGGCAGACGAACTGCGAATATTTGTTCTCAATTCGTCCAGCCTATGATCTTTGCATTCGCTAGTTTTATTATTTTAAAATTAGTCTTAAATAAGCAAAGTAGTAGTAGTATGTCCAGGAGTAGACTAGTATAGACTAATGACAATGATGATAGTCCGCCTGGCTAGCTACAACCATCTTATCTAAGTCTGTCGCTACAACATTGATGTTTACAGCATTGTTGTGTTAAGACAGTTTACAGATAAGACAGCTAGTTCCCCACTAAGGAACTGGCTAATAAATAATAAATAACGATTCTGAGTGAAGCGCGCTTCCACCTTTGGCCTTATCATCACTTACCATCAGGCGATATGAAGGCCAAGCGCTTACCCATTGAAGAATTATTTTTTTTAACAAAAACAATGCTTTCAGTATAGTGATAGGAACATAACAGGTTGAGTTTCAATTAAAATAATGTGCTAGTACCCAGATCTTAAAGTATTTTTGTAAATACACATTTAGTTGTTGTATAAGGAAAAGCAGTTGAATTGATCATTATAAAAAGTACAGCCATAATAGGTAGTTAAATGCTTACAGAGTATATTGAAAGTTATGTTAAATTTAAAAATCTAGGCGTACGTGGTATAGCATTAAAACTATTTGAAATTTACCTGAAAAATAGAGAACAATATACAGTGATTGACATTTTCAATAATGCCAATAAAACTTTTGAGGAAATATCATCCAAATCTGGTAAAGTAATTCTCGGAGTACCTCAAGGTAGCGTTCTAGGCCCTCTTCTTTTCTTAGTGTATATTAAGTGATACGAGCTTCCAGCGGTACTAAGTCATTTATGTGTTATGTTGGCAGATGATGCCACAATTATTATTTAAGATGATAGTAAAAACACAACTGTCTTCGAAAATGAAATTAATAAAACGTTAAAAGATTTGGTTGACTGGCTTAAAACTTTGAATCTTAAAATAAATAAGAATAAAACTAAATTTATACAATTTCGTAATTACAAGACAAACTCATTTAAATTAAACATTCAAGATTATGAGTCTAACTCAAAAATAGAAGAAGTTAACGAAAGCAACTTTCTTGGTTATTCAATAGACTCAAATTTAAATTGGAAATCGCATAAACATAAATAAAAAGATTTCCAGTTATAGCTATGCATTATCTATTCTGGCAGAAATTTCCTCTTTTGAAATTGTTTGAACTGCTTATTTTGGTAATGTGTATCCTTTCCGTTAGGAAAGGAATATAAATAATTCTATACATTAGTATAGAATTATTTATTGGGGTAATTCTGTTAATTCTTTACATTACTTTAAAACTACAAAAGAAATGTATACGCATAATTTACAACATGAATTATGATGATACCCTTAGGAATGTATTAAAAGAAAAGAAATGTATTTATTAAAAACAACATAGAATTGTTTAACTGTAAATCTCTCCGTAACCAACGTTTAAAGTATAGATATAATTTAAATTTACCAATTGTCAATAATAATGTTTATGTTATGAGTACTTTCATACATGGTATTAAAGTGTACAAACATTTACCTTCTGATTTAAAGGCATTGAATGGTCATATATTTAAACTTAAGTTAAAAACTTGGTTATCTAATAATGTTTTCTATACACTAAATGAATACTTTGGTTTTAAGACTAATTAATTGTTAAATTTATTATGTATTTTGATAATGTTAATGTAAATTATAATATTTGTGTACATTGCATGCCCGATCATGTGCAAACTGTTGTATACTATTTTATTATTTTAAGAACTTGTTACACTGTCTAAGCAATAAAGAAGTTCTATTCTATTCTATTCTCATTAACTCAGGTAATCCTTTTTTCGAGCACTGGTATGTCTAATATTTACAACAACAAAAAATGTCACTAGCCTAGTTCTCTCTCCTCTGTTTTTGCAAAAGATTATTACCAATTGCACTTATAATAATAATACACATATAACCATCCTGTTAACCCATTGAGAAAGCTAATAATACGCTTGTGTTAGGAACTGGTTTTTTTATTTATTCGGCAACGGGTAAAGGCTTGGCCTCCATCTCACCTGGTGGTATATGACGATAAGGCTGAAGGTGGAAGTGCGATTCACCCAGAATCCTCAACCACTGAGGAACTGTTCAGATTAATAGTCTAATGGAGACAATGTCCCGAATTCACGTCCGTGTATCTATCAGTTCCACTACCAGCCTTTCTTTTAACATCCTAGTGATGACTGAGAGAAAGAGATTGTAAAAACATTAACTTCTATTGACCTATTTGAGACACTTTTATTTAGAAAGGATAATTATACTGTAACATTATTTTAACAAAATATATGTTTGTCTGAACTACAGAAAGAAGTAACTTTTTCGTAGTGTACACAGTTCATCTTTGTAGCTTAACCTATATTGATATAAATACTTTATTATATTATATCATAAAATTTGGAAGATGTAATGTTATATCTACAGGAAAAGTAAGCGAAAACTGTCTAAGTTCATGTTAAAGTACACTTAATGTATTTTACTTTGTCATTATTGAAATAGGTACCCTAATATAGTATTACTGTATTTATAACATTAAAACTAGTCAAAAGAAAAATAATACAACGTTTTATTAATTAGACTAGTAGTTGAACTCTCAAGTACAGCTGTACAAAAGCGAACATCTGCATAGGTACCTAGTCTTAGTAAACCATACTATTACTTACTTTTTCATTGAGTGGAGGTGTATCACACTGACTGGATCCTCCAGATTCAGAAGCTACTGACTTGTTTCTATCACGATCGCGGCTGCTACCAGACTTTTTATTATGGTTTTTACTGCTCGAAGAATTAGACATGACGTTTATCACACGTGCTTACGATCTCATGGCAATTTGCATCTTATTAAAGTGATGTAAAAACTATACTATTGACGATGATTTTACGCTCATTCATACACGATTTTTGATAAAAGAAATAATACAAAAGTGCGTCCACTGTTTTCGCGTTGACCGTGACACTTGCTTGACACTTTGACAGACAGACAGATGTGAGGTGACAGTGACAGACTATAGCAGTGTGACCAGAGTAAAATTGATGTAGCAGCTAACTTGTCGCTTAAAAACTGCAACCACTATGAATTTACGATAGATTATCTAAAGATGCAAAATGTCAGAATAGTTTCCTTCAAATAATGCTAAAAAGTTGCCAGTCACAGAGAAAACTAAAAAAATTAAACGCTTCTTTTATTCATTAATTCAAGCAAGGACGAAGTTCAAGTAATAGTCATAAAATTTTCAAATGCCGAATTTGCCAAAATTTCTAAAGAGGCTTCATTAAAACCTACTACTGGTAAAACTTACTAACTTGCAAAAAATTCTGCTCAGTTTTAAATTAGGGGCCCAATTCTGCTAAAAGAGCAGGATCCTGCTAAAGATGGTCACACTGAACAGTAGTTGTCAAACATTGTTTATCTTTTAATTTAAAAGCGATAGACTAAGAGATATAGTATAAACAGCCTAAACATCTTAAAATTTTTGCGCCTGACCAGAAAAATAAAAAACCTGGTCTAGGAGCGCCTCAAATGCTTTTTTTACTGCAACATTAAGTACAGTCATACCATGTGAATTGGCAAACGTAAAAAATCTGTATTCTGTAAATAAGTGTAGGTAGGTCTTTTTTCATACAATATGACCCTTCCTTAATACGACCTATCATTAATTTATGTATTATGGTGTCATTGGAAATCCAAACAAGAACATTTCTGATTCTGGATTGATGTAATCTACCTACTTCACAAGGTTTAGGGATGATTTATATTAGAGCGGGCCGTGCACGGGGCGTGCCCCGTCTGGGCCCGGAGGGCGCCACTGATTTGAGACGTTGCATACATTTTGTATTTATATTAGAGCGGGCCGTGTCCCGTCCAGGCCGGACGGGTCACGGATCATGCACGGTGTAATATGAACTGCTTCATACTAAATGTATGCAACGTCTCAAATCAGTGGCGCCGTCCGGGCCCGGACGGGACACGCCCCGTGCACGGCCCGCTCTAATATAAATCATCTCTAAGGGTCAAAGAAGCAAAATTATCAAAGCCAGTGTGATTTTTAATATCATTAATCGAAATCAGTGTACACACGGCGTCAGATCAACCTACCCAAAACTGTCATATTTCTACAATCAATTTTGAACTTTACTGTTTGGTTCTAAGGATCATTATTGATTGGAGAAATTTGACAGTTTAGGGTAGGTTGATCTGACGCCGTGTGTACCTATTCAACTATGTCATCCGACATTTTTCATATTCATCATTATCAGATTGCACCAATGGTTAGATATCAGACTCATTATAACTTTCATTGCTTGATGAATCACTTTCACCGCCACCAACATAAATCACTCGGTACTTCTTTACGAACTGCATAAAATTCATGATCTTTATGCCTAATGCACACTTCAAAATCATTCGGGCTAATTTTCTTTTTTGATTTTGGTTTTTTTTTCTTAGGCGTAGAAAATACAGCAAGTCTGTCCTTCTCTTTGTTATTTCATTACGGAAGAACGAGGCACACACCTAAAAAAACAACGTAAATAAAATACATTAGTGGTCAATTTTCATAGTACACGACTTACCTACCAGTCTTGATGACAACTAAGTCGGTTTTTATTGAGAGAAATGGAGTCCAATCCTTAGGGTGCGTCCACATCTGGCGAATGCGCAGTACGCGCGCCGCTTGCGAGCCGCACGCGCGCTGCGCGCGTGCCGTTGCTGCCGTTGTTTGATGCACAACTCATGAAATGCTTGTAGAGTGTGCGCGTGCTGCGCGCGTCCGGTTCGCGCGCTTGCCGTTCCGTTTGCTTTCATACTGGAGCCTCAGTTGTACGTTTGCTTTCCAAGAAGATGTACTGCACGACTACTGTTGATGTAATTGCTGCATCGGCAGCTATTTTACTTCATTTTTGCTCGCCGAGTGAGTTGGTGTTGGTGCGGGGCTTGAGGCGCGGGCGGGAGGAAGTGGGTGCAGCGCGCAGCACTTGCGCCGCTCGCGAGCCGCGCGCGCGCGTCGCGTGGATTGCGCGCGGTCGGCGCGCGGGCGGCGCGCGAGCTGCGCATTCGCCAGATGTGGACGCACCCTTAGATAAATGATAGGTTTCGAATATTTATTATATACATCCCCGTCTTCTTATTCACTAATTTTTATTTGTACTGGCACCTCGAGACCAACCGTTAGGTTATGCAAGAAGTGCCAGACGTCCCTGCGCCAGTAAAACACTCGCGCAGGAGACCATCTGCGTTAGGTCTTGACGCCAAATCAGTGCCAGCCTAAGCGCGCTCTTCATTCGGTACTCATAAGACTAGTGTCTCGGGAGAGTTTCCCCGTAAACACATGTAGTTCACTGCCTATTATCCAGATAGGTAACCGGAGCTGTCAAGCTCGCTCACTTTGGATTAGTCTACAAATGTCAGATTCTGGAAATGTCAGACGAGTATAATACGCCAGATTCTATGAATGCCATATTCTACAAACGGCAGATTCTATAAATGACAGATTCTAGAAACGCCAGATTCTGATAATGCCAAATTCTATAAATGCCAGATTCTATTAATGTCAGATTTCATATCAATTGCAAAATCATTAATTGGTTTAAGTGTGCATTCAATTTTCGACCACTTTGAAGGAAGGTTAACTACGTGTTGGCAAAGTAATGATACAAAAATCATGTAATAACGGTTAAATCATTTATTCAAAAAATAAATCATACGAAAAAAGTTTTTACTTACATCATCGTAAAGAAACATCATTTATTTCCAATGTGAAAAAAAATTACTGTCAATATAATCAACTTCAGAAAAAGTTCCTCTTTTATCACATAATTTCCACATAATGATATTTAAAAAAAATTCTTTATTGAATTACACAATAATGGAGGCCAAATAAATAACTAACCTACTCAACGAACTTAACCCTTTACCGCATACAGTATCATATATGATACATTAAGAGTTTTCACAGATTAATAATTTTTGAGCCTTGTATAGAATGTGTTGATGGGTGATATCTATACTATGATTGTATCCGAACACGAAAAAAACATTGGCAGATTTATATCTTGTATGTAGTTTGTCATTTCTGTCCCAGAACCTACCAAACCGCTATTTCTGACAGTTAGTACGGTTTGTGAATTGAAAAAAGCCTCATTTCGCTATTTTTTCGCTCATCTTAAAATTATTTTAGTGCAAACTAAAAGAATAATGGATCCCAAGAAGTTTTACGGAAAAACATGTAAGTAATAGCAAATTCTTCTTGACGAAAATCAGTCTAGAACTTTGTATCTGAAATGATACTCTATGCAGTTAAGGTCAATTTTCGTTTTCAAATATGATACTTCATGCATTAGAGTTTGTATCTTTGCTCGGTCAGATATGAGACTACATGCATTCATGGGTACATCCCATGTAATAAAAAATATGTTTTTTTGGTGATTTGGTATTCTTATTTATCGCTAGAATAAAACTTTGGGGTAGGTACCTATTTGCTATTTTATTTATTTTCAGATATACTCAATTAGGGCGACAAACGGCAGGGATGCAAAAAATTCTCACACATGTCCTACATTTACTGCAGTAAATGCCAATGTATTTTTGACTTAAACAAAGAAAGGAATTGTTTTAAGGTTTTTCATCTGGTTTTGAATTAAATATTCCTTTAAAATATCAATATTTTTCCTTTAATAAAAGAAATATTTATATAAATAAAAACACTTACCTTAACTGCATGTTGTATCATATAAGATTTGTTACCTTGACTGCATGTTGTATCAAATGTGAGATTTTGGGTTTCAGGTCTATTATTTTGGTCTTTAATGATCAAAACAAAAAAATATTTTTTTCTAGTGCACCTATTAGGCCGTAGAATCAAGTAAATTAATTTGAGCCAAATCAAAAAATCCATGCGGTAAAGGGTTAAGGAGAATAAACATTATACAAAATCATGAAATAACACAATCAAAAATTTAAAAAAAAACCAAGAAAGGGAAAAATTAGGTAGTTTTAAAAATACAGATTTATTGTAGAAGTTGTATGTATGTCGGATATGTTAGAAATACAAGCAAGCGTGCATCTATAAAATTATTAGCCATAAACCCTCAAAATGGTCGAAAATTGAATGCACACTTAAACCAATTAATGATTTTGCAATTGATATGAAATCCGACATTAATAGAATCTGGCATTTATAGAATTTGGCATTATCAGAATCTGGCGTTTCTAGAATATGTCATTTGTAGAATCTGCCGTTTGTAGAATATGGCATTCATAGAATCTAGCGTATTACACTCGTCTGACATTTCCAGAATCTGACATTTGTAGACTAATCCGCTCACTTCTCATTGCACGAAAGGCACAGTTCGCAGTTGCCACTGCTCGGGTCGTCGACTCTAAAGTCGACTCCCAAGTGTCCACCTTGGTCGCGGAGTAGCAAGCACACTCACTTCTCGGAACCCATCCGGGCGCCTAGCCAGTTCCCACGTCCTACGCGGCTGGCTGGACCGGAGGCTACGGCATCTAGGGGGCCGCCTTTACTAGTTCTCCAGACTAGTACCGGAGATGTCAACACCAATGTTCAATGAGAACCACCGGACAAAGCTGCCAACTAAGGGAAACTCACGTTCCCCGCAGGACTTTTCGCTTCTGGCCCCACAGAGACCGCTACTAGGCCCCGCTCGCTGTGCGCGAGTTTGGAAGTCCTGGCACACAATATCGACAAACGAACATTCTCAAACTCTACAGCTAACCACAAGCCACTACGAATCCAACCCACGTCCGGATCCCGCCGGAGGCGCCGGTCAAGGCACAACCAGCGGGGGTCAACGCAGCCGGTTTGCAGAGGATGGATGGACATGGATTCGATTCTCGTCGATTCGAGTAATTTTTTCAACGTTTCATTATCTGTGAATTATTTGTTTATCAACATTCTACATCGAATTTGGCTCTAGTAAAATAATGGCACCACGAAACAATTTTTTTGCAGTGTTGCAGCTGATAGGCTGCAAACGCCTTGCCACTTTCAAGCGATTGCGGTGCTTTTGAAGTATATGGGCCGCAAATTAGTAAGCAAAAACTTGCTTGGCGGTGAATAGAGTAACTAGAGACGTAGTTATTAATAAGTACTTCAATTCTTGAAACACTTAAACTAAAATGTCTAATTTTGTTTTTGCATAGAGATCGGGAGCAGTACTGTGTACAAGACCTAGCTGATGACGTCGCAAAAGAAATAAAACCAAAGTAATATTAAATCTTACTATACAAATTTATTAAAATTTTCATTTCATAACTAATTATTAAATAAATGTATGGTTGTCATAAAATATCAAACAAACATTACACTCTTATCTAGACGTACTAAGTTATTGGCATAACATAAAAAATTACTCTGTTCAATTGAGGCACGTTATTATTATTTTATTATGTCACTAGTACATAACCGTAAGTAAATACTTTACTTATAATTATGAATAAAATAATTATGACATAAAAATAATGCATATTATTTACTCTATGATGTACCATCACTTAGTTTATAAATAAATGTGTAAAAACATGGCAAGAGTCAATGTAACACTCGGTTCATTCATACTCGTAACATAAAATTCCAACTATTTGTTGTTTATATGTTGCAAATAAAGAATTTGAATTAAGATAAACACAAAATATTTTGTTCTACAACATAGTTCAAACATTTTTGTAAGAGGTAAGAAAATAATATAGCAACATGTATTGTAACAATGTTCTTTTTATGTTAAGTATTACAACATTAAGGTATAAAAATACATACTTTTCCATATACAACAATTTCGGCAATCTACCGAGTAATTACTGTATAAACTGAATGAATAGTAAAATGACTAATTTCGATAAGATCAATAACTTTATTTTTAATTACAACAAGCCGAAACAATACAACATACATACTTGACGTAGTATTATTACTTTGAAAGAGGAGCACAAATAGTCAAACTTAACATATTTACAAATACTTCAGAGATCCGTGGCTCTACTACGACCTCTTATTCCGATCCAAAGTTAGTTCAATATTAGAATAGTTCTCTTAATAAGGCTGTCATAAAAAGCGTAAAGCTTTAAACGTTGAGCGCAGAGTTTTTTTTTTGGCCGGCGTTACTTCGCTACTTTCCTTACTAGATTCTTCCCGATACTCGTACAAAAAGCGGAGAACCTGAGGGCATGACTAATTGCCTCGGCTTAGGTTAACTGGTTAATTGTGTCGTGAGAGAGGGTTAACCGCTCACTCGTGGAAATTTTCTGACACAAAAATTGGCGCAACTGTCAACGTCAAATTTGACAGAATTGAGCATAGACTATGCGATGTTTTGCGATCACGATGCATAAAATGTACCACAGAACCGAAATAATCAAACTTGTTCATACTAAAGTAGTCTGAAGTCTATGAAAATACGGTACAAAGTCAAGTGTGTTTTTGTAGGTGCGGTCTCATGCGACCGCTTGGGGGCTGAGGGGTAAGTCCTATTGAACCAGCGCATAGTTGAACTAATTTTGGACATAGAAAGAGACTAAAAGGCCGCCACATCTTCAGATTAAATAATGTACGTGTCATTTTATATAGCACATACTATAGAGTGACACGAATCACGTTACTATAAAAAATACAATTAGGAATACTTGAAACAGCAAGTATTTGCAATTATTCATAATCTTTTGATGCAATTACAACAATAAAATCGATTGAGCAGTTAATTCGACATTCTACACTTGACTATGTTAAAAAACCTTGATAACAGATAAGTTTTGAACAATACTATGATTTAGAGTGTTAAAAAAAATCACGGTTGGGACTTAAATAGTACACAGTCCAATTTGTCTGTATTACTACTGTGTATATATCTGTGCAAATCTATTTACCACTATATGCTTACAATAACTGTTGCGAATTCAATGTAAAGATGATCCGTGTCAGACAAACGTTTTTTTTACACTTTCGCTATAGTCTAAAATATAGAAATCCACGTACCAACTCCAAAAGTAACAATCCAATTATTTACAAATGAGTATTTCCACTCGCTCTTACCGCAAGCAAAATGGTCTCGTTCACCTAAACGTGATCAGTCTCAAATATACGTGTGTCCAGCACGAAAGAGACCAACACCGATACATAAAAGTAAAACAAAAACTACAAGAAAATGCTTTGAGAAAACAGTCCGAAGGTGAAAGTATGAGATATATCAACGTGTGGTGTGTAAATAGTGCTGTGACCATATACTACGATTTAAAAGATAAATATTTAATTAAAAGGTAAAGAAACACAGTATAAGATATTAACAGAATACGTGACATAAATGAAATTGAGCTCTATGTGAACACGCAAAAGACTTAAATTCAAAGTAACGCATTTGTAAAACCGAAAATGAGTTTCGGAGTAAATAGTTTACTATCGAAGATATTGAGAAAAACTATTGTCTATGGACATGTCCCTATTTCCACAGACACGGAGAATAATGTGTTAACTACAGACACTTGCCAAGTTTCACAGTGATTTGGCATTACCATGATCTCTTGTCGCGCTCGCCCAAAGGATTCGCAATGAGGTGTTTCTTTATAGGTGAAACTGCAAATCACTTTGGCAAAGTGTCAATACCTCGTATCCATTTTTTCCAAAATCTGTAACTATGTATTTGAGTATAAATATCATTTTGCATAAGACATAGCCGCAGAAATCAATTGAACGTGCAGTGCCTTGAAAAGATGATGGTGAATGG
Organism: Scoparia ambigualis; assembly: GCA_963921215.1. Lineage (NCBI taxonomy): Eukaryota > Metazoa > Arthropoda > Insecta > Lepidoptera > Crambidae > Scoparia > Scoparia ambigualis. Next base: position 7,832,327 of record OY992502.1, on the reverse strand, counting down.
TTATTTCGCATTCACAGTGCTATACTTAAACAACAAAAAACTATAAAAAACTTCACAATCTTTTTTCAAAATGCACTTCCACTCAAACACTATAACGGAGTTTATTTGAAAAAAAAAATACAGTGTTTAGTAATAGGTAATAATAATAATAATCCCGCAACTAGGACATCCTAATAAGTGCACAGAACAACTATTTGTATGAAAGTAACTCGAATTATTAATACATACATAATACAGGATAATTTTTTTATCATTGCGTTTAATTTTTTATATTATTCAGTAACGTTAATAGACATCATTTTATTTTTTTAAATTTATTTATTATTCATTATTTATTTAATTTGTCCGGCACAATAAAAAATAACTCGTTGATACCGGGCGAACTAAAGGTCACATAACGTAAAGGTAACCTAACCTAGGTTTCCTGTGGTATCGTAATGTGTCAGAGTTCAACTGCGCGGTCCCGGTCGATTGACCATGATCAACGGTATTTTTGTGGATATGTTTTATTAATTTTAGTTTCTTTATTTTTCACTTAAAAAAGTTCAAATTAAATCTGTGGCTCTTGATTAAGTTACTCTATAATTTAAAAATTATGCGCACTAATAAAAAAAAATCTGTATAATCACGACTATTATCCCCTTAGGGTTAGTCAGAGACTAGGCAATGAGGGCCGCAAAAACAGTCCTCTACCATAGTCCACTATTTACCAAATTACAAATTATTTCTCGTAAATTTAATAAATTGTTCTTTGCACTTATTAGGATAGCCTATTTGCAGGATTAAATTACCAAACATTCTGTAGATAGGAGGTATTCACACTTTTCCGTCAAAACGTGCCACCCACATAGAGCCAGCGTGGTGGCTGGGTTACAGCCCAATCACCCCCTTACTCTTGAAACTGATCCCGATCGATCGAGATTGGTATTGTGAAGTTTCGTACCCCTAAGTTACGACACCAGAGCTAATATGGATTCATATTGCGCGGATATTGAGTGTAAAAATACAAAACTCAATGCCATTTAGTTCACCAAATATGAATGCAAATTAGCACCGGTGTCGTAATTCAAAAGTACGAAATTTCACAATACCAATCTCGGTCGATCGGGATCGGTTTCAAAAAGGGGTCTTGTACTCTAGTTCGAATGACGTTACCTCGATGGTCATTACCTCGATGTCTCAACCTCGACGGTACACTTCAGCGAAGACTCGTTACCTCGAAAGGTCAATACCTCGAAGGATCTCTTCCTCGACGGGTCTTTTCTTCGATGGTACATTTGATCTATGGGTTGTTACCTCGAAAAAATCATCAAAAGTACAGTAAATGTAAAGTATATGTGTGTTACTGAAAGGTGTAAAAATACTAGTGAATTAAAATGAATATCGATGTAATCATAGAGGCAACATTTATTATCACTCTGCATATAAATTTACAATTTCTATGGTTCATAAGACACTTTTGTCTTATTCTTTTATCAAAATGTTACTAAAAATACACAATAAAAATAAGGGAGACTTCTAAAAGTCATGGGAACTATAACTATACTTTTTATGACTTTTCGAGGTAACAACCCATAGATCAAATGTACCATCGAAGAAAAGACCCGTCGAGGAAGAGATCCTTCGAGGTATCGACCTTTCGAGGTAACGAGCCATCGGTGAAGTGTACCGTCGAGGTAGAGACATCGAGGTAACGTCATTCGAACTAGAGTATCAGACCCTTCCAAAGTAAGGGGGCTGACCTAGTGCTGCTGTACCCAGCGTCACGTTTATAGGCCGATAATGACGATGACACTTTTACAGTGCAACAAGTGATCACGATACCAGCCACGAAGAACGACGTGTACAATGAAACATATACCCAAACCCGAATAAAGCAATAGGCGTGACGTGAGGTCAGTCGGAGTCGCTGCCCGACTCGGAGAGGCACAGGTCGTCGTTGAGCACGTCGCTGGGCAGCGGGTTGGCGGTGCCTGGGGGATGAAACATAAATAAATAATAATAAATGAATCTTTCCTACACACCAATTATCTAGCCCAAGAGAAGCTTCGAAGAACCTCGTTAAATGGTTACTAGACAACGGACAAACATACTTAAAATACTTAAATACATACTTATAATACATAGAAAACACCCAGACCCGAGACAATTTAGAAAAACAATAATTGCTAAACTGACCCGACCGGGACCGGGGATCGAACCCTCGATCGACCTCGGAGATGGCGACACCATGAAAACCGGTGTACAAACCACTCGACCAAGGAGGTCGTCAAACACATTCTTTAGTATACTATACACCCTTAATTTTTATTCGTTTAAAAGAAATTGAGGGTGAGTTTCCCACCCATGAAACTGAACAACTTTCCCCGAGAAACCTATGTGCAAAAATGACACAAAAATTACGACCTCCCATACAAAACCGTCCGATGAGCTGACGACAATAATAGGTATAGGTTTCTTGGGAAAAGTTGTACAGTTTCATGGGTGGAAAGGAACTCACCCTTAATTTCATTAAACGAATAACAATTAAGGGTGTAAAAAAATTTAAAGAGCTGTGGATTATGTAAAAAATAAAATACCTAAACAAATTATTGAAAATAAATAATAAAATATAATATTAAAAGCGCCTCTTTGGTCTAGACACTTAGACCAGAGGCGGTGCGTGCGTGCGCGTGTGTTTGTGCGTGTGCGTGTGTGTGTGTGTGCGTGTGTGTGTGTGCGTGTGTGTGTGTGGGTGTGTGTTAAAGATGGAACAAATCATTGATAGCAGTGAAAAATCATATGATTTAGTTTTTCATAGGACATAACTGCTATTGTCATTCGCAATCGCAGCGATTATGATTTCTCACTAGTGCGTGCGTGTATGAATGATCGAATGAAATCGCGCGGAGCGACCGCGGCGAGCATGCACGACAATCATACGAGCGAGGTGTGAGCGGGACGCATCTACTCAAGCAATCCCGTGCGTGCGAGTAGTGCGTCCGATTGACCTGTGACCCGGGTCGCAGTCGCAGTTTAAAATGAAATGACATTTCATATGTGCGGGCGGTCGTCCTCGTCAGTCATAAGCACGTGCGCGTTGTTGTGTGACATATATTCATGTCATGTTACATAATAATCATTATTCAATTACCATGTCATTTCATTTCAATATTTGCAATGATAAATAGTAGGAATATCACTCTCAATGAAAAATAGCAGGTGTGAAAAATAGCAGGTCAAATCACTGTGATAAAAAAAATCATATGATCATATGATTATGATTTCTAAATAGCAATCATTTCCATCCCTAGTGTGTGTGTGCGGTGGTACGTAAGTACGTATGTATGTATGGTACCCACCGTTTTGCAGCGGCTGCTTGGGGCGGTCGTCGTCGCTGTCGCTGTCGCTGCCGCTTCCGCTATCGCTGTCGCTTGAGGAACTCGACGAGCTGTCCTCCTGCGCCTTTTGCGGCACGAATAGCGTCTCCTGTTGAGAGTTTATCTACAAACAAAGGTTAAGAGAGTTCACGTATTTCGCTTTCTCATACAAGCTTGCAAGTTCAAAATTCTACAAACTAATGAAACCTTGCATGCTAAATTAAAATACAATAGTTCGTATTCTACAATGTATTAGAAAGTAAATATACAGTTTTAAACTTTTGCGTTAGACTAAAGACAAACATTTAGACAGGGATTTTTAACCGCCTCTGTGGTCTAGTGGCTAACTGGTCTCAGACCCGGGTTCGAATCCCAGCGGGGGGTACATCTTTGTGTACTTGGTTTGGTTAGTGGTAGGGCTGTTAAGTCCGCCTGACTAGCTACCACCATCTTATCTAAGTCTGTCGCCATAACGACGATGTTTAAAGCATTGTTGTGTTCCGTCAGTTTAGTGATAAGATAGCCAGTTCCTCAGTGGTTGAGGATTCCGGGTGAAGCGCGCTTCCACCTTCGGCCTTATCGTCACTTACCATCAGGTGAGATGAAGGCCAAGCGCTTACCCGTTGTAGAATAATAGAATTAACGCTACCCACTTATTAAAGGCATAATACGCATACCTTTTTATACCCAACGTTTCGACCCAACTGCACCGGTCGTGGTCATGGGCAACTACCCGTGTATAGTACGGTCCGTAAGGTATGCGTAGTATGTCTTTAAGAAGTAATTAGAGGAAGTATTAATACTGCATCAACATTACTGCATTATCGTTTTACAGTGCACTAAAATGTGGTTCAGTCGCAGAATGTACCTTTCGCATAATGCACCCCAAGCGCAAAGTATTTCCCTGTTGTCTAATAAAAAAATAACCTTAAAATTCAAGACAAATGCTTCGCGATTGTCTTAAATTTCTAACCTATCACGTGACCTACAGGAGTAGGGCAGTACAGACATAAAATGTAAGTTCTATAATTGCTTACCGGCACAACAGGCGGTATGTGGGAGTTGTTAGGCGGCGGCGGGCGCTCGGGGTACGTCCGCTCGGGCCGCTCAGTCCGCTCGGGGCGCTCCGTCCGCTCGGGGCGCTCGTGTCGCTCGTGCCGCTCGCGCTCGGGGCGAGCGTAGCCGTTGGAAGGCGGGGGAGGGGCGGGGGCGGGGACGTGGGCAGGGGTAGGGGCGGGGGCAGGGGGTGCGGGCTCGTCCAATCCTATCATAGGGAGGGAAGCGAGCGTGCTGTTGCCGCCGCCGGACCAGCTGAATAAAATATAAAAAAAAATCTTAATTCCTACCAGTCATTCATTCACAAACTAAGCATTTATCTCATACTATGGCGACAGAATAACGGTTAAACATATATAAATAAATACTAATAAATATCGATTCGGACAATTGTCTTTTTTTTTTGCTTATTTGTTTTTCATTTAAATTTTTTATGTTTGTCAATAAATGTTTCTCTCTCTCTCTCTCTCTCTCTCTCTCTCTCTCTCTATGACTCTGCCACAAATTGCTCGTGCTCACCACACAAACATTAGCTCCTCGCTGCACATTGGTATTGTGTAGCACTTACGAGTGTTATCAGCACTACTTTTATCATATTGCGTGCAACTAATATTTTGTAATTTCGTAATATATTAATTTATCAGCAAGTTTTGTTTATAATTTTTATCATCTAAAGTTGTACGGGTAACAGATAGGACATATTATGTACACACAGATAAACCTATCCAGAACTGTCAAATTTCTCCAATCGATATTGACGCTTATATCCAAACCATAGGGTTCAAAATGTATTGCATAAATTTAAAATTTTGGGGTAGGTAGTTTGATCTGCTGGCATATGTATATATGATCACATTTTATCAACCGCAAATATTTTGAGGATAAATTCATTGAGTTAATATGTACTACGTACTAGAGAAGACATCTCAACTAGATTGTTTGCAGCACGCGTTAGAGCCAGCTCGCTCCACCTCTATTAGTCTGTGGTAGGCGCTAGATGCAATTATACGTGTTTAATTCTGTGTTCTGTTTAATAAAAATATGCCTTCATGTGTGCTAAGGTACTATTTAAAAAACTCAGGAAACACAAATAAAAACAATGGAATCACTTTTCACCTGTAAGTACGCATTAAATTAACGTTTTAACATGCATTTGACTAATTATTTTATCAAATCGCCAGCCATGAAGCGGCGGCCACGTTTCGGTAATAGCATTGCATAGAGTAACAATATTTCTGTTTTGTGCAGATGTGACACTTTTAACGCTTTATGTGAAATAATTACTAGGGTTGGAATTATGATGGCAGTTTGATTCGGGATTTCGTTAGAATTATTATACTTAGAATATTTTTTAATTTTTGATAAGTACTCCCAAAAAATTTTTTCAGAAATAAAAATTAAACTAAACGGCAGAAACTTAATAAACTTGTTTTATTCCAAGGATATTAAAATATTTTGTTACCATTGAAATACTTTTTTTATTTATTTCTCATACGTATATTGGGCTCAAATACGATTTTTAATGTCATCTCAATAATGGTTGAAAAATTTGAGCATCTGAATATTTGATACTCAGTAATATTTTTACACGTACCTACTTAAATAAATATTTTACTTAAATAATTGAAAAAGATTTTTATCATTGTTATGAAATATTTTAATCAATTATTTACTTACTTTTATGTTTGGCATTAATTTACTTAATTTCATTTCCATATTACAATTAACAACAATAAAAACATTATCTTACAACTTTACAACCCGGTAATAAAACTGTATGAATAGAGTGTCGCATCTGCGCGCTTAGACATTTCTATGACAACTAGTTAAGCCCCGCACCACGGTACAAGTATCATTGTAGCTGTGCGCACAACTACACATTTATTGTATGGGACGTCTTCTCTAGTTCATTTGAATAAGTTCGTTCAGCCGAAACAAAGAGGCCGCACCGCAATGCCTACACCGCTTACACGTGCCCGTAGTTTCATACAAAGGAGCCTTTTTTTGATTTGATCAGAGGATTTGTGTTAGGAAAAGTAAAAATAAAAACATGCCTGATTTTTTTTAATGCTACCGCCTTATTTCTCTGATATAATTAGATGTTTTGTTTAAATATTTGCAGTTGATAAAATTTGACCTTAAACAACCACATTTTTTAGTCGTTCAAAAGAAATTAAGGGTGAGTTCCACCCATGAAACTGAACAACTTTCCCCAAGAAACCTATGTGCAAAAATGACAAAAGCACATAGGTTTCTTGGGGTAAGTTGTTCAGTTTCATGGGTGGAACTCACCTTTAATTTCTTTTAAACGACTAAAAAATGACCTTATATAATTATGTACAAACTGATGTAATTATAGTAAACACTCACGGCGCAGCCTGCGGCGGCGAAGTCTTGACCCTGTGCGGGGAGCGCACCATGTTGGGCGGCGGCTTGTGCGCCATGCCGTTGCCGTTGAACCGCTGGTTGGGCGGCGCGCCCGTCGCCGGCGGTGCTGGAACTAAATTTTATTTCATTTTTAATTAAGTGGCCTATTACATCTCGACTGTGATTTTTGCGTAAAATGGCCAATTTTGGCATTATGGATCTCAGAAACAAAAATACATTAATATTGATGACTTATTGAATAGTGTAGAATAGCTATTGGAATAGTGCGTAGCGGTCTCGCTTTTTGTAAATTTTGCTTAAATTTTTAATTATATCTAAAATTGCAGAGAAAGATTTTCACAAAGTGCGCGAAGGCACTTTTTTGAGCTCATCGATTGAATTACTGTTCTAAACAAAAAAAATAAAAAAAATTTAATGTTATCTCTTATATAGTCGAATAGTGCGTAGCGGCCTCGAAATTTATATAATTAACTGTGAATGTCTCCTATCTACGATAATATTATTGAACAAAATTTATACCAGAGTAATTGTTACTTCATGAAGAATAAAGATGAATTTATTATCCTATTTCGATAAAAACGATAAATACAACTGCAAAATTACTACAAAATGCGATGCGCCGGCCGTCCGAATTCAACTTATGCTTACAGAATGGACATTTGTAATATTATGCACAAATTTATTATCCTATTTCGATAAAAACGATAAATACAACTGCAAAATTACTACAAAATGCGAAAGTAGGCATTTTACGCAAAAATCACATTCGAGATGTAATAGGCCTCTTAATGATGTACAAAGCAAGTACCAAACAAAAATATAAAAAATTATAATGAAACATTCGAGATAACAAGGATGCAACCCTTCACATGTACAGTCACGAGCACCAATGTGTATACACATTGACTCTTATTCCATTGTATTAAGAGTTACAATTGTTTACATATTTTTACATACTGCTAAACAAACTAAAAAAACCGGCCAAGTGCGAGTCGGACTCGCGCACGAAGGGTTCCATACAACTTTTAAATATGAGTAAAATATTTAATTTTGATTAATTTGTGGATACTTTGTACAAAATGGCTGAAGCATGACAGTGTTTCTAAGTTAGCGTAGACGAAATCGCGGGCGGGCCGCTAGTGATTTATTTCGCGCATCACTTGAGAACGGCTTGACCGATTTGGCTGATTCTTTTTTGTCGTTTATAATGAAATGATCAGAAGTGCGATTGCGTAAAGCCATCGTATTCATTTGACAGTTCATAACGTAAGGTTTCATGTGTCAAACGGTAAATTCTAATTGTCTAAGGACTTCTTAAAAGGTTTACGATTAGGATCGTCAATTTTATCGATGAGTGAATGATTTACTGATTTTGACAGCTAATTCGAATTGCGTAAGGTTTTTGAGCTCATTGCTAATGTCAAACGATTGCGGTGACTCGCGACCCATGACAATCGAATAACAGAGTGTCCAAATTATACAGTAACACCTAATTAATTAATATTTTATTGTAGTGTGTCGGTATACTTTTAATTTGTGATCAATTATAGGTTGTCTTTACCTATATTTCAACAACTTGTTGATGAGCTCAAGCCACATATGCCGCAAAGACAGAGGTCCACAGGGATCTCTGATGCAATGAGATAAAAGTAAGTCCTTTTTTGCAATTAAATGAGTGTTTACTAGGTACTATTACTATTTTTTATGATAAGTAGGTACCTACTTTAATTTTAATGTTATCTTTTTAAATTACAGATCATGGCTGCCTTAGATTTTTATGCAGGGGCAGCTATCAAAGACGGGTCGGCAAAGACTTTAATTTGGGCATCAGTCAGACTTCTGTTCACAAGTGTGTGGCTGAGGTCACTGATGCCCTCAATCAGCCAGAAGTCCTGCTGCGGCACATCAAATTTCCCAGTTATAGAGAAGACAGGATGACTCTTATGAGAGGGTATGAATAATAGAAAAATTATGAGTGTTTGAATATTCTGTTTTGTTTTCAAAGCCAATAATTTTTCCTTTGGTAATTTTTTACAGATTCATGGATGTCTTTGGTGTCCCGGGTGTTGTGATTGGGTGTATTGACGGCACTCACATTGCCATCATACAACCCCACATGTATGAGAAAGCTTTCTTTAATAGGAAGCATTATCATTCTTTGAATGCAATGATCGTAAGTTTTTATTAAATTGCATTTTTATAATAGGTACTGCGATTGTTATATTACAACTAATGTTGTCAAAAACTATGATAAACTAACTTTATTACCATTTAAAATTTGCTATAGTTTCTTAAATGCAATGGTTATATAATTTTTGTTTGTTTTAGATTTGTGATGTGGATTTCCAACATCCTCCATGTCGAGGCTTCATATGAAGGTACCAGCCATGACTCGCATGTGTGGAATAGGAGCCCTTTGGAAGCACACATGCGGCGTCTCCATGAAAATGGAGAAGTTTGCTGGCTGTTAGGTAAGACATTGAACAAAGAATATCATTCCATAATTCAACTTATTCTAGAGTTGCTATTCCACCAAAGACGTGCTAAGCTTTATAATAAAAATGTGTCCACATCATGTAGTCACTGTTGGACCCTCATCTTGTTATTTTTTAATAGGCTAATTTTCAGTAGGCTGCCCTTATGTTTGATAGATAATTGAGTTTGTCTCACAAAAAAAATTACAAAGTTAAGCCTTAAAAGTTACCTTGTGAAGTCATCTGACATTAGACCAGTACAAAACGTGGAAGTTCTGCAAACATGATTATGTAATATCGAGTTTATATTAATATTGTATTAGGGCCCATAACTTTGACACAATTATAATTATATTTTTCATAAATTCAAAAAGTCCTAACAGTCACAAGGAATAACTTTGTATGACCTACTGCACTGCCCATTAAAATAAATGTGCAATCGTACTTATAGGACATAAGCTCATTATGAACCAAGTCTTTATTGTGCAGCATACCTAAGTATTTTTTTTCCCTTAAAGGGGATTCCGGATACGCCCAGCGAGAGTGCATGATGACTGATTCTGCAGGCAGTTCCAGATTCCCCAGAATCCCACTATACAGATCTCCATTGCAGCACTGGCAACACAGTAGAACACAGCAGTGGGGTCTTAAAAGCAAGGTGGCGCAGCTAGTCTTTGCCAGAGATGGTGCCACTTCGCGACAAGTGTTAGTGGAAATACTGTGGAGGGAATGTTGTCACCACAAATAATAAAAACTATTAAAATAGAAATATCGTTTTTATTTCTATATTGTCAGTCTAGCTCAAGTTACAACACTTTTATATAGATAATTTTTTGTAAAAAAACAGCCTACCTATTTGTACTAGTAATAATACTTGCAACAAACGACTAAGCAGCTTTCAGCCCAAATTTAACTTAAAAACTAAATCAGTATTAGAGTAGTAAATAGAAAGGAATAGGAGTAGAAAATATTATTCACATCACAGCCTTATATTACCTAGTGATTACATTGATACTGATTGTGCTAATAAAGCTTTGCAACAAATGTCTAAGCAGAGCCTACTCCAAAATGAAAATTTCAAATACTAATTTCGTCATTTAACGATCAATATGGACTTTTCAATCAACATTACCTAAATCATTGTGTTTGCGACATAGCAAAATTAATTTTTAGGGTTTGTAATATTGAAAAAGCTGCTCAAAATTTCATTTGGAAGTAGGTAGCCTTCGGCTATAATTAGCTTAAAAACTAAATAATAACTTATTTAAAAATTAAACAAGACTTCTTTTGACTAAAACAAGTTTTAAAACTAATTATATAACACAAAATAAGAAATTACTTTTAAGAACATTGCCAAACCATTATTTATTAGAAATGAAATAAAATAAATTGGCGGCGCTAGTAAGCTGTTCACAGCCTCTTAAACATCATGGCGTTTTTTGATGGGTAACAGACATTCAGAGCAACCGGTCGATGTTTTAAAACAAATTATTACACAAAGTAAGAAATTATTTACAAGACCATTGCCGAACCTTTTTTTTTAAATTTACCTTAATTAGAAATGAAATAAAATAGATTGGCGGCGCTAGTTAGCTGTTCACAGCCTCATAAACATCATGGCGTTATTTATGGGTAACAGATATTCAGAGCAACAGGTCGATGTTTAGGAGCTTCTCAAAGTTTAGAAGCGTTTAGTTTAGTATTCACCCGAGTACTAAACTAAACGCTTACTAATAAAAACTAAAAAATAACTTAACTCATAATAAAAATTTACAAATATATAAATATTAATTTTCTAGGCTCCTACTGTACATATTATGTAATTGTCATAGTTTGCAAAAAGATTTGGACAGATTATATGAATATTATAATAATAATAAACTCTTTTTAAATTTCAGAAAATGTTGTATCCTTTACAAGAAAGAAAAATAAAATAAATTATAATTATACACTAAATAGGGAAACACTACCAAGGGTTACCGAGATGAGAGACTTGGGTGTAACAGTTGACACAGAATTATCATTTGAGCCACATATTCAAAAAGTTACAGCAAAAGCGTATCATATGCTTGGCTTTATTTTTAGACAAAGTAGTAATTTTAAAAATCATACCACAGTATGTTTGCTATACAACTCTTTTATACGATCATCCCTTGAATATGCCTCCGTTGTACGGAATCCCCAGTATAATGTACTTACATATTAATGCACTCCAACATAATATACAAAATATGCAAAAAATAGATTCTTTGTTCGTGCACAATTTTAATAATAGTTTTAAGGAAATAGATTTATTTTTCGAAAAATTGGCTCTTTTAAAAGAAGCATTGCTTTCAGTCACTAGCAGATGACAGACACCCCTTAGGCCTTGGCCAGACTGCACGCGCGGGCGCGGCGCGGCGTACAAAATGTATCCCGCGCCGCGTGCCCACTATGGACACTCAAATGAGAACACATAATATGTTTGAGTACAGTCTGGCCGAGGCCTTAGTGTCTGTCATCTGCTAGTGACTGAGAAAAGTACTGAGAGACTATGAGAGAGGTTATTGTCGCTACATTTACATGTAGTTAATATTTCTAATATTTCTTATAGCAAAATAAAAATGTTATGATTAAGTTAAATATGTAACTTGTAGAGGCCTTCATTGTTAAAGATAAGTTGTTAAGCTAATTTGTATGTTTTTTACATTTGTGAAAACTTTTTTGGCTAACGAAATGTTTATTAACTTCTGTTTTATAAGTGTATAATATGCTGTATGTTTCCCTTAAATAAATAAAAATAAAATTTCCAACGCTTCTTCGGCTATCGTCACTAAGCGTTAAAGCAAGCGCGCCCGATTTCTATCTATACGAAGGCACTGATCTTCGGAACTTGCGTGCTCACTCTGGAGGGTCATCATAACGCAGCCTGCGGTCTGAAACAATAGAAATTTTTGATGGATTGTTTATCTATGTATGTTGACTTAAGAAGCTGGCGACCGGTCACCTAAAATGAGCCTTCCATACTAACGTATTACCAAAATGATTTGCAATTAGACCTTATTTTCTGTACTTGTGATGTTCGGATTAAGACAGTATTTATCTAGGTCGCCATAAAAAATAGTCCAAAATAATTACACAAATTAATCCGAATACATAACAAGTACAGTGAATCACGCTCAATTTTTTATTATTTTATTATAACGTTTGTAACTATGAGAGGCTGACGTGTCGCCGGCGTCTTAATACCCAGCACGTTGCCATTATTGCTCCAATAAAAGCCTCTTCTTAAGAGGCCTATTACATCTCGAATGTGATTTTTGCATTAAATGCCCATTTTCGCATTTTGTAGTAATTTTGCAGTTGTATTTATCGTTTTTATCGAAATAGGATAATAAATTCATTATATCCATTATTATATTAAAACTTTATTCCTCGTGAAGTAACAATTACTCTGGTATTAATTTTGCTGAATAATATTATCGTAGACAGGAGATACTCACAGTTAACTTATATAGCGATTTTCGAAGTTTTTTGGTTTAGAATAAGATTTTTTTCCTATATAAAATCAATGATATCTAAAAATTCCGAGGTCGCTACGCACTATGCGACTATATAAGAGATAACATTATAATTTTTTTATTTCACTTGTTTAGAACAGTAGTTCAATCGATGAGCTCAAAAAAGTGCCTTCGCTTTAAGCAAAATTTACATAAAGCGAGGCCGCTACGCACTATTCCAATAGGTATTCTACACTATTCAATAAGTCATAATGATTAATGTATTTTTGTTTCTGAGATCCATAACGCCGAAATTGGCCATTTTATTGGCAAAAATCACAATCGAGATGTGTGTGTGGCCTCTAAAACCATACAACAGTATTTATAATATAGTAGTTAGTACTCACAAGGTCGAGGGTTGCGCCCTTGAGCCGTTCGACCCCGCCTCGGTCCAGAACCAGCATTTTTGGGCTAACAGAAAAAAATAAATTATTCCCTGGTGATAACTATAAAATAAAATAATATTGAGTAGTCATTGTATGCTTCATAGCTTAGTAAAAAAGTAAGCATAAAGGCTTTGTTAACTACCTATCATGGATATACATTGAGATACGGTGGCATGTTTTGGGGTAACGCAACCGACAAAGAAATTGTATTTAGGTCTCAAAAATGCTGTATTAGAGCTATGTTCAACCTACAACAAACAGACACAGCCCTACTTTAAAAATTACAAGATTCTTACACTTCCGTGTCTGTACATTCTTGAATGCGCTAATTTTGTCAAACTAACAATGAATTGTTAACATTTCTTTCATCTGCACAACTTATGGATAAACTTTGCAATGTTCTTTGTAAAACCGCGCTTATGAGTAAGAGTGTTTTTTGTAATGCACCTCATGTCTATGAAGATATCAATAAGACACAGTGATAATAACTTTACGTTTAAGCAGAAATTAAAGACATTGTTGTTGGAAAAATGCTACTACACACTCAATGAATTTTTGACAGATAAAGATTTGTATAATTTGACTGTATTTAATGATTTTTTTTCTGATTTTCAAAATTATTTTAATAATATTATCTTATCATGCATGATCAATTTGTACTATCATTATTATTTCAATTGTAGTATAGTTAATTCAACTCATCATTGTATACTATCATGTGTTCAAACAAACAAATTTTCAGCTTTATAATAGTATAGGTACATTTAGTTATATTTCTTTTACTTACATGGTGTGCAGATTCTACCGTTGGAGAGTTCTGCACTGCAGTTACAGCTTGTGGGAGCTGCAAAAACAGAAAATAATAAGATCCATGGCGATAGCAACAAGGAATAGCTGGAATGTGACAATGATACATACATCACAAAAACCTCTATTTGATACCATACTGTTATTTAAAATACATTTATTCTTTGTTTCTTTTACTTACATTATGGGAATCCCCCAGTATTAGTAGTATCCGGCTTTTTATAATTGAGAGTGGTTTTTTTGCTAGATCACCGCCAGTCCCACAGGCATGTTGCCGCATATCAGTATCCCGCTTTCGGCTCCGGTATTTTAGTTCATGCCAATACTGAAAAATATAAAAGTAATAACAGCTGTTGTGTTCTCTGTTTATTATTAATTAACTGTTAAAACTAGGTAGCTTTACAGTTTTCCACATATTAGAATAAAAAGAGGTAGATAGGTTATGTCAGTACTAATGTAATGTCAATAATGGACCAAAGCTTTACGATGTTAACATCCCATGAGTCTTAATTGTGTTGTTTCTACAGTGTCGTATTACACAGGACGGCATTTTTAAACTAATTTACGGAAACGAATATACTGACACTGTCTACCACAGACCGCTGTCCACAGAACACATGTCAACGCTTTTCTGAGACTATGCTAAGGTAAGCCAATTAGCAAAGTTTTCTGTTGCCAGTTTTTGGCACATGTAAAGTATTTACCTCTTTTTATTGTAACATCATTGACTCACTCAACATCTCCCATGCTAAGAGCTAGAATATTGCGCCAAAAGTCATCCACGCGCTGACTGGCCATGCTATCTCCAAATTGGACTCTTTGTAATGCAACCTACACTCTCTGCCACAGACTACGAATCCTACGTAGCTATTTCTTACAAACTACATTTCTGTGATACGAGATCTTTTAGTACATTTTTATGTTAAGAGTAAGGCTTCCACTTGATATTGCTGTCGCCTTTGGCACTGAATTTGTTTTGATATGAAATTACCAAGCAAAGATACACATTGAGAAGTTTATTTATTTAGTTTTCATCAATGACCTTTTGTTTTCATAATTTCACTTTACAGTCACATACATACAGCACACTGAAAGATTGTTTACACTTTGTGTTGTTCATTTTTATAATTTATCTACTATATTTTACTTACTTGTGTGTAAATTCGACAATTTAAATACTCTATTTTGTATTTTTCTTGCTGCTATAATGAAAAACTATCAAATCAACGTTGCGTCACATTGACATTTTAGCTTTTTTGTCAGCCCCACAGAGTACTTTGTACCTCAACAACGCTACCTTTTGTCGAGTAGTAGAAAACTTATCCCGCCATCTAGGGTCCGGTAGCTGAAACTCTCGTTTCATTCGTTCCTTGCGTTTAGTTACTTAAAGATTTTTTACATGTTTTTAGTTTCAATTCAATGTTTTTATCAATGAAAAATGACTTTTGAGGTAAAAAATGATACAAAACATACACTGCTTTTTAATAATCGATGATTATTGTAAAATAAATCAAGGTTTCATTGAGTAACTTTCATAATAAAACGCAAATTCATGATACGTTTTTAAGTCATCGGTCTTCATGGAATGGACAATAATTACGCAATTCGAATTGACATGTTACGATCGATCGTCAATTGTAACGATCATCCATCCATGAACAACCTTACGCAATCGCACTTCAGATCACATTTTTGGGAAGTCGTCACGGGACACCCCTTAGGTGTCCGTACGGGGTGTTATATGTATCGCTGGCAGGCCATTAGTTTTAAATATTATGTACTTGCTGTGCCCTTGCAGGGTTGTTGGTATCTATTTTTATCTTTTTTAACATCTGTATAATATACAACACAAATTGGTAACAGCTGGCTTAGGAAAGTGAGAACTGGAGAGAAATGGGGGAGACCTTCTGACAGCAGTGTAGGACACTATAGTTTAAGTAAAAAATATGTACAACATGAATGCTATTAAGAACCATAATCCTGTAACTGGTGCTGGCAATATACATGCCACCATAATTTGAACCTTATTCGGTTGTAATAGAATGGAAAACCAATAAAAAATATTAAATGCTGTACCAGTTATAGAGTTAAACTGTGAATGCAGAGACTTACGCGCCGCGGCGTGCGTGCGCCGGTTTGTGGCCACCCGCGTGCGTGACGTGGAGCGCTGCGTGGTGTTCGTGAAGTCCGTCGTCACCGGCGTCAGGGGGCGGGGCTTCTGCGCAGTCTCTTGTCTATGAGAAGAAGAAAAAACATGTATTGAGGACCTTCTGCGCAGTCTCTTGTCTACGAGCGCCTCTCGCCTATGAGTAGAAGAAAAGAAAATATGTATTGAGAACCTTCTTCGCAGTCTCCTGTCTACGAGAATAACAAGGAAACATTTGTTGAGAACCTTCTGCGCGGTATCTTGTCTACGAGAAGAAAACAGAGAATACATTTATTGAGAACCTTCTGCGCAGTCTCTTGTCTATGAGAAGAAAGCAAAACATTTATTAAGGGGGTGCCGCGCGATCGCAAAAACTGACATAAGTCTCTTTATGAACTTCAAAATCAATCGTATTGATATTTAAAATTAGAACGATTCTGCTTTGAAGTTTGATAAGAGCAATGTTTTTATTCTGCGAAATGTACAGAACCATCACGCGCTTGTGTTAAAAATTTCATTTTTAAAATGGGGGTGACCTGCGGAATATCAATACAAATATTTTCATGTAAGAATTATTGTTTAATGCGTAAAATTAAGAAAGTTGTCGTAAAAAATGTTTTTAGAAGTCATTACATTTATGTATTGTTTGTTATTGTTTAAATAATTTGTTTCAAATTTCAACAAGGCCACGACGTTGTGCAATGATTAGGCTAACTTACGTAATTTCTTTTAATGTATTTAACTAATTCAGCGCATAGTACAAGTAACTTAAAAATACGTTAATTTTCACAATTTCTTGAACTTCCATATCCCCTTGTCTGTCACAAATACTTCTAGAGGTTGCTAATAATTGAATCTCTATTGTCTGGTATTACGACAGCTGAGCTCATATAGAAGTTTGTCTTATAAGCTTTTATTGATGCTTTATTTATACGATTCACGTTTGAAGCGTCACACTTGCAGTTGTACTTTATTTGAATTTAAGACCAGCAAGACTCTCCAGGAAAAGAATGAGTGTCCTGGAATCGGCCTACACGAAACCAGAAGATTGTAGGCTCTACGCCTTCAAGCTTATGGCAATCATTTTCACTGAGGAGACAGAGTGGTAGGACGGGGTTGTACAAAAGATATCAATGGAAGAAGCATAAAAGATAAGCAACAGATTTTTAATACAAAGAGTCTAAGTATGTCTAGCGATATACTTTTGTGGCATTATACAGAGTGCTTCAGAAAAGCTGGTTTTCGGTCTTTCGAACTGGTAGAATAAATGCAGCAGTTTAATTAATGGAGGTTGACGATGAAGGAATGTATGTGTGTATGTTGTAAAGAGATATTATAAATATATCAATGACTCTTATTTTCAAGGCAATAAGGTTACTAACAATTTACCTACTCTAACCAGTAAAAGGTAAATGATGTAGTTATCTATTCAGAAGGGGATAAATCGTTAATCTCAAAACAAAACAAATCTCAAAAAATATTGTTAGTCATAGACAGGACACGTAAAAACGGCGATGTAATTAATTGAAAATTACCTTTAGTTACAGTGTGTAATATTGAATGGATTTTCCAAGAGATTTTTTTTAATATATTGCCCTTGTAGTTGATGTTCAACGAGGATGGAATCAACTATATTCAGATGAGCAATGAGCAATAATCCAAAGCATGGGGAAAACCGAAACTGTAAACATATGGAAATTTGTTCTAAGGCATGGATGCACAGACTTATTAAGACTAGGGGCCACTCGGGCAAATTATGAACTGATGGTGGGCCACCAGAAGTATAGGTAATTAAAGACAATGAAAAATTGATAATAATGTATTCAAATTGAAAAAGAATTTATTAATTTGAAGCGTGGCACTGCATAGTGCTTACAATCTTTTTTATATTTGGCTCAAATTTACTTGTAGCAACACGTAAAACTGCTTCCAAACTTTCATTTGCAAGGCGGTTTCGATTTTTTGTTTTATTATTATTTAGGATTGAAAAGGTTTGTTCACATATATAGGTAGAACCAAATAAGCTTGCACATTTCAGAGCGTTTATGCGCAACTCTTTGTACGTATTTTTATCAATGCAGCGGTAAAAGTTCAGCAAGTCTCCTTCGTTGAATTTGTTGCGTAAATCTTGGTCGTTCTGAATGTCGATAATTTCTAACTGCATTAACTCTGGCGCATTTTCAACTGAAATCGTGAAAGGATTGCTAAATATGTCCAACAGAGGTTTCACTGTTTTAAACTCCGAAAATCTGTCTTGAAAAGATTGAATCAAAATATCTAGCTTTTTTACATAACTGAAATTAATAGCAGTTTTTTTGAATTTTTCAGCCATTTTCTTATAATTCGGAAAATGATTGTAATTTCCAGAATTCAATTGCGATCTGAAAAGTGTCAGCTTGCATTGAAAGGATGATACATGTGCGTAGAGCTGGGATATCAGTTGATTTTTGCCTTGAAGCCGTGTGTTCAAGACATTCAAATGATTTGTAATGTCAACTAAAAAAGCCAAATCACACAACCAATCAGGACTTTTAAGTTCCGGGACGTCCCTTTGCTTTTCCGCCAGAAAAATATCAATTTCTTCTATTAAATTTAAAAATCGTTCCAGTGTCAATCCACGACTTAGCCACCTTACTTCTGTATAATACAGTAAATCTCCATGTTCGCATTCAATGTCATCAAGGAATTGTTTGAATTGCCTGTGATTGAGTCCTCGTGATTTTATGAAATTCACAGTCGAAACTACCACTTTCATGACATTTTCAAATTCAATTTTTTTAGAACAGAGGGCTTCTTGGTGTATAATGCAGTGAAACTGCATGAGATCTTCAGCGTTTAAGTTTTTTTCTTGCAAATGCTTTTTCAACAAAGTAACTAGCCCAGAATTGACACCAATCATCGAAGGAGCACCGTCAGTCGAAACTCCCGATAATTTCGATAAGTCCAAATCAGTTTTTGAACACTCGTCCAAAAGTACATTGAGTATATCAACTCCTCTGGTTTGACCTTTCAATGAACACATTCCTAATAACTCTTCGAAGACTTCAAAATCTTGAGTAACACCTCGTATGAATATAAGAAGTTGAGCTGTGGAACTAATATCAGTGGATTCGTCGAGTGCTAATGAAAAAAAATCAATTATCTTAGTTTTTTCATTTAATTGTTCCGCAATATTATCTGACAAAGACATAATTCGTCTTTGGATGGTCATACGATTCAGTTGAATTTTCTCAAACTTTTTTGCTGCTTCTGGACACATTTTCTTAGCGGCAATTTCTATGCATTCTTTTACAAAATCCCCATCATTGAAGGGGCGACTCCGCTTTGCTATCATTCGAGAAATTTCATAACTAACTTCTGTAGCTGTTTCTGTATCTTGAATGGGTTTTGTAAACATAGCTTGTTGACCAATAAGCTCCCGTTTTAAAGACAAAACTTTTTGCTTTCTTAATTCGCCTGTAAACTTCGTAAAAGTAGGATGCTGCGTTTCATAGTGCCTTTTTACATTATATTCCTTTGCAATCGCAACAGAATTCTTGCAAATTAAACAAACGACTTTGTTATGCGACCATACAAAAAAGTATTTCTCAGTCCAAATTTCTTGAAACTGCCGATTTTCATCTTTAACCTTACGTTTTTTACTAGTTCCTGGCATGTCCATGTTGCGTTTTAATCCTGACTAGGATTACCACAGCACCTAAAACCAATTAATTACAGTTCCTAATTAATTACCAAAAATAATTGATAAAATATGTAGATAAAATTAATAACAGTTTTACTTACGATTTCACAACACAATTATACACGGCACTTGACGGGAAATCTACGTTGAATGTGGATCAAAATATATTATAATTATGACACCGGCTAGTCGAGTTAAAATCTACACTAGAACTAACGACACTTTACTCAAATTAAAACCGAACTGTCGGTCGCTGCGGTTAGCGTGGCTTTTATACCACGCGCATAGAGTCGAAAACTGTCTGGAGAAATCTCGAAACCGACTCTGGAAGCTTCGTGTATCTACCTACGCGAGCTATCGGGAATTTGGGACTATTGCTATCTCGCTCGCTCGAACAGTATAACGCGGCGCGCTTCCTCAAGAAAACGAATTTAACCGAGATCAGCACGAACATTACCGACCGCTGTTACCGACGCATGCACGGCGCACCGATAAGATTGATAGAGCGCGCGCGCGAGATTCAAATTACTTTTCGAACATTTGTTATTGGTTTTATTCTGGAATAGAACTCAATATTTTCGAATGTACGAGAGTATTATTTTTGCTGTCGGCGGGCCACCAGTATTCGACCGGCGGGCCGCATGCGGCCCGCGGGCCGTAGTCTGTGCATCCCTGTTCTAAGGCATCTCTGCCTTTGTCTTTTTTTTATCTCTCCTAAGCAACCGTGAATCGAACCAAAACAAGTTGTTTTATTGCAGTAGTTGATAGTAGTTTTGAAAATTCTCTTAATTGTGGTAATTTAATTGAAAATTGTATTTTTTAATTTTAAAATCACTAAATATTAAAGTTCTCTTAATGGCATATTGTTGGCGTAAGTTTACCCTATAAGTACATCAATCTCATCACTCTATTCTGCAGGCGTTTACGCATGTTGTTTAAACCCAGTGTTCTGCTACCAACAGCGACCCGACAACACCTATTGACTTGACTTTGTCTAATAAATTGATCAACAACTACATAAACTAGTAATGTTAAATGTATTTATAATTAGTTATATGGTTAACAACTTTATAAGCAAGCTATTAAGTGTATTTACACTTAGAGTAATGATTAACAACCACAAAAAGTAGATTTTGAATGTATTTATTAGATTAATTAGTTACTAACCTCGTTTTCTTGACTTGTATATTACTAGATAGTTTTTCCAATGTGATTGCGCCGGTCACTTTGTCTATTATAAGTACACACTCTTTTGTATAAGGCCTCTGGCTTCCTTTGAATACGGTCTGCGGGACACCTGCACCATCTAAATGAAAAAACATCATCTTCATCACCAGCATAAAAACGTCCTACCATTAAACATTCATTATCATCCACTAATGTAAAGAAAATAATAATTACTATTAAAAACTTGACACTGGCTAAATGTGCTGATCGCACGAAGCCATTATTTAAGAGAAAAAAAAAGTCCAACATCACAGGGAGGTTGGACCACAACCATTGTGCAATCATAATATTTGTTTGTATCTCTGCATCGGCTTGAGATACGAGTGAACGGAAACGCAACCAGTTGGTTTATCATCGGATAAACCAACTGGTTGCGTTTCCGTTTCATAAGCTGTGTTACCAAACGGAACCAAACCGAACCGATGCCGATCTGTTTAGGAAAATAAATAACAGAATTGGCCCGCATGTGTGGTCATAATGATACTGAGGTCGTTTTGATACAATGGGCATTTTGATAAAGTGGACTTTATGAAGAATGGACATAATGATACTATGGACATTATAAATAAATAAATTTTGTTTACGCTCACACCAATTATCAAGACCAAGATGAGTATTCTTGTGAAACTCGTTAATATGGTAAGATAACGGATAAATATACATAAACATAGAAAAAACACCCAGACCCGAAATCAATTTAGAAAAACAGTTTTTCTCTAAATTGACCCGACACCATGAAAACCGGTGTACAAACCACTCGACCAAGGAGGTCGTCAATACTGTAGTGCGATTCTCTAAGTGCAAACATCGTTTAAGCCTTGGTAGCAGCGGCTGCAACAGCAGTGAGCGTACTATTGGTATTCTGCTAAATAATTTTCAATGCTGTTCGACACTAGCTCGGCACGGCTGTAAAATCGCTATTCTGTAAGTAAAACAGCCTCAACTTTGACCATAGCCGTGACTGCAGCGACCGATGTGATGGCTGTAACATCTATAACCACAGCCATGCGCGCAGCGTCTATGTGTCGCTTAGAGAATCGCATAGCTGTGGACGTTTAGATACAGTGGACATTTTGATATAGTGGACTTTATGCGACTAAAGGCTCTTAACGTGGTCATGGTGATGTCTTGGCCGCTTCAGTGTTCACCGCTTCCCTCGTGGTTCGTCGCCATGTGTTAGCCAGCAAATGCTCCATAGATTCATGACTGTCACCCCCAAAAGGTTAGTCAGACTAGGCAACGAGGGCCGCAGAAGCAGTGCACCACTTTTCCCCAGATTATAACTGCACATATACTCAGCGTGACAGGTAGTAAGCCCATCGCCGCTCTATGCTGTTGGATGTATGCGCAGTCTTTAGTCCGTTAGTCGCCTTTTACGACACCCAAGGGAAGAGACAGACGGGTTGGTAGTATTCTTTAAGTGAGCCTCTACACCACGCGGCGCGGGTAAGAGCAAGTGCACATTGAGCCACTGGTAGCGGCCACTAGACGCGACCACAAGCTGCGGAGTTTTTTCATACATTTTGTATGGCATCGACGCAAACCGAGCGTTCTGGTGGCCGCGTTCGTGCCACAAGATGCGCGAGTCGCCCACGCTCGCTACTGTGGCCGCATTTTATCGCTCGCATCGCGCGCACATTCGGCCACGGGCGGGAATTCAGCCATAAGTAGTGGCTAAGGCCGGGTTTCCACTGAGGCGGAGCTGAGCGGAGCGGAGCTGAATTGACCAATCACGATGGTCGAAATCTCCGCTCCACAAGATTTCGAACATCGTGATTGGTCAATTCAGCTCCGCTTCGCTCAGCTCCGCCTCAGTGGCAACGCACCCTTAAGCCACTAGTGGTCGCGTTTAGTGGCCGCGACTAGGGCCTAGTGTGCGCCTGCCCTAAATGTTATCGATTCATAATTATTTAATTACCTAGGTGAGGTACAGTGACAGTTACTTGGTTGCTAGTGCCGACGTCGACTGTCGCCATTTTCTTGACGTCCACGGACGCGGGTTTGAAGTCATCTGTAACAAGTTTTGGCGAATTGCAATACCTATTGAATTGATTGACATACTGTGCAACCCCCTGGCTGATAGTAAGACCCTTGTGTTATGGAGGTGAGACAACTGTTCACACAGAACCCTCAGGTCTCTTGATTCGTACCCTCCAGGCCAGTAGTCACAGTTTGCGTTGCCAGCCATGAGGAAAAAGTAGGACCTTTGAGAAAGAGGAGTGAAAGTACCAGAGGCCCATCTCTCCGATTTTTTTTTTAGTTAATCGGCGGCGCGGCAGGGCCAGGTGGAGATGGCGGGACGAGCTGGACTTTTTCTTGAAGGACTGGTCTCAGATCGCTGCAAGTAGGGAGGAATGGAAGAAGGGAAGGGAGGCCTTTGCCCTGCAGTGGGACAATTGAGGCTAATAATAATAATAATAATAATAGTAGAAGGAGGCAAACGAGCAGGCGACCCGCCTGCTCGTACCTGATGGAGAGTAATCACCGGCGCCCATGGACACCTGCAAAACCAGAGGAATCCCAGGCGCGTTGCCGGCCTTTAAGGAAGGAATAGGAATTGCGAGAGAGCGGGGGATGGGCCTCCGGAACGCTCACTGGCCGGACGAAACACAACAGCACCAAGTGCCGTTATTTCACGCCGGATATTCGTGAGAGGGTGGTATTACGCCGGGCGAGCCGGCCCAATGCGTGATGCAACGTAGCGTGGCTCTACCACTCAGTGATACCGACCGACCGATGGGTTTTTGGTACTTTTACTCACCGGACGAAACACAGCAGCAACGTGTGCCGTTGTTTTATGGCGATATTCAATGAGAGGGTGGTATTATTGATATTAATTTTCGAGCTCATACCACCATCACCGTTTTACCACCGAACCTCTAGACGTACTGAAGGATATCGTCCCCACCTAGTAGAAGTTCAAATATGTCGCACTAAACGCTTCATGTCATCATTTTTGTTGCGCACTGGCAAGGAATTCTCTCCATCGTCTGTGTTCCTAAAAACTTATAACCTGAACGCCTCCATGGCGAGAGTTAATAGGCATCTTCTATATTGCACACAGAAAAATCGCAGGCAGTTTTTTTTCTTTAACAACGATTACTTAATCTTTGTACCATGATCATGAATACTTACATTTAATAGTATGATATTGCGACGATTTGTTATTAGTAAAACTAGCCCCCAAATTCAGCTCTCTCTCACTGTAATCCAAGGTTAGTTTGTCAGCCATCTTGCTGGCTATGCCATAAGTAACTGTTTCTGTTCTGAAATAGTGAAAAAACAACATTAAAAATTTTCACCCACTGGTCGAAATCTATAAAGGAAAATAGGAAAGACAAGAGCCTACACACTAAAGCCCACCCGAGGGATGTTTCGCTGCTTCTAGTGCAGTCATAGCAGACTACTTTGCCTCCCCCCCCCTCAAAAGCAACAAGGGCCCAAGTCTGCTAATTTACGAATGGCATAATTGAATCGCAATTGGATCGCATTGTAATTGTTTGACACATTTGGTATTCATAAATGAGCAAGAGAATAAAGTAATTGTTTGACACATTTGGTATTCATAACTGAGTAAGAGAATACCAAATGTGTCAAACAATTACAATGCGATCCAATTGCGATTCAATTATGCCATTCGTAAATTAGCAGACTTGGGCCCCTGATCTCATGTCAAGCCTATCCTTCCCTACTTTGCCTTATCAAAATTATGTTAAGGAGCTAGCTTATGCAGTGGCTTGTTTACTTGCTAACTTTAACATTGTCAGGTCAGTGGTATTGGTGGACAGTGGATGGCTGACTTAATAAATAACTTAAATAATTCGAGCTCCTCTGTATTTCGAAAGGCAAAATAAGCCATTGGTTTTGATTCATGTTGTAAGGTAGTTGTTAAATCCTTCTAATACCAACCAAGATTGCGCTATAGATGGGTGATGAGATGTGAATTATAATATACAGAGTGCTCATTTTGATTTAGAGAAATTTAAAACAACGATTCCTTACCTTAAAATAATGGTTTTGACTTAAGAAAGTTTTCTATTAATTGCATAATGCCCGAGATATTAATTTTTGTAAGGTAAATTTGATACTTTGTGCTCTGTGTGTCCATTTACTACATTCCGTAGTAGTTTATTTTTATTAAAAAATACGCCTCTGGTTGTGGTAAACAACAGGCAGGCACAGGACAAGACGTGTTTCACTCAACTGGGAACATGACCGTGTCCGTTTTGCGAGCGGGCACGATATTCACGATGAGTTGTAGGTAGTATCTTAAAGTCAGTCCAAGCCACACCCAGTGCATTGCAATAATTTAATTATTTTGTTTGAAAACGGAAAAAAGCGAAAATGCAAGAATCGGAATAATATTTTTCTCATGTCATTAATTAAGCGGTCTGACTTACTACCTCAATTTTCCCTAAATCAAAAAGAGCATGTCGTATAAGCATTAGCCATTCACATTAAAATACCCGAGCCCAGCAGTGGGACTTATTAAGGCTGATAATGATAAGCAAATTCAACATTTGTCACTGATAAAGATTAATGTAGACACAATATCAACATAGCAACTAATCAGAAGGTGAAAGGTTATCATCTGTCATGATTTTAGACTCACAAAGTGCCTGCATTTTTTTTTGCATAATACACATAATTTTGTATCAAAACTCTAATGATAATAATCTAAATTATAACTGTGATTTTTTTCTAATAGAATTATTATAGAATGTATGGAAGTGCTAAATAAAATGGCCTGTCAGGGAATCTCTAATAAAAATGAAATATCAATCATTCACTTACATTCATTATACAATTTTACCAGTCAGACAATCTTAAAAAATAGTAGACTCACAGATTATATTTAAATAGTGTATATTTGTATTTGTAACATTTATGTAACAGTAGATTTGTTTTCATATTAGATTTTATAATGCATTGATGAATTGTTATTTATAAACCATAACACAGTCGTCAATTTTAGTATGTAATCATTAATCAAATAGGGTGAATTGGGGTCACTTTAGCACTGATAGTGAACTTTTATGAGAAGCTCAACTACTACATAACTGAGTTGATTATCTACACTCAGTAATTATTTAATTTATACTTTACCACCCTATCAAAATGTGGGGATTTGCAATCTTACTCCCCCCAATGAAGGACACTGTAAACTACTTATAGTAGTAGTAGAACTACAAATAGTTTCTTGCTACATTTTAGAACAAAAGGAATATCAAAAAGAGAGTCAATAAAAATACACTACTTAGTTATTATTGTTATAAATTCTACAACACTTCTTTATAGGCAAAATGTACCAGTTTATCTTGAGCTTAGCCTTTGCTGGTTTCTAGACTGGCCTTGGCCACTTGCCTGCCTGACTGGCTGGCCTGGCCATGTCACAAAGGTTTACATCACAAAGGTTTACATCACAAAATAAAGTGTGCAAAACAGTGTGTACCTAATAAATGTAGCTGACATTCCACCACTTGTTACCTACCTAATACATTGTTTTTAACCTTATGATTTAAACTATAACTACTGTAGAAGTATTAAAAGACTCTTCCTTGCCGAACATTTGTTTACAGGTTAAGCAAGCTACTTTACTAACTGGTATAGAAGCTGGAGATTAAAAAAATATTTTGTACTACAAAATATATTTTTTTCAAGGCTACTTAGCTAGCCTTACTACAATATGTACATTTACTTAACTGAGCCGTGTAGGGGTGAACGAATACTACCACCCCCTCCCTTCTCTTGGGTGTCCTAAAAGGCGGCTAACTTACTAAAGGCTGCACACGGCGATGGGCTCACCACCTGTCACACTGAACACTTGTGCAAAGTGGACTATGGTAGAGGACTGCTGTCCTCATTGCCTAATCTCTGACTAACCCTTCTGGGATAATAGTTGTGATTATGCAAAGAATTTAGCAAATAATATAATAAATAGCTTTGAAAAAAAGTCTCATATTTTGTATGTGGGTGGTAATTTCACTAAAAATAACTTTATATACTACTACTACTATGTCATCATAGTTTACAAAGCTATTTAAAAGTTTACTACTATAATAATGTTAGAATGGTAAAATAAGGTATTTTTAACAAAAAATAAAGAAGTGATAATTTTTAGTTTAATGAAAGTAATTTCCGGTAGCAATAAAATTAAAAGTTTTATGTAGGTTTTATTGATATTACAGAGTAAAGAAGGCAAAATTATACTTATCACAAATAATTGCTTTACAGCTCTAATTACGCAAAACAAGTTTTAATATGATAAAATACGACGTTAAGATTTAAACTATAAATTAAACGGCAGTAAAAACAAATAAAAGAAAGTTTAATTGGATAAAATATGGCAAACAATTTCAAGTGTCGCTGAGTGCTATGCACTTACCTTTCTTGATTAGGTTTCGCCGAGGTTATGAACTGTTTATTATATTGAAACAATTTGTCATCGTGGGCACGACTCCCAATAGTCTTACTCTAATGATAGTTTCACCAAAGGAAAGGCAGAATATAGTTAAAATAGTCCACTAAGTTAGACATTTAGAATTTTTCGACCTAGTTCCCATGACGTTTGCGTTTGACGTACTTAAAAGCTAGTGCCGTGTCATTTTGTTTGGAAGAACGTCGATTGTCTGTCTTCGATTACCTTTCTAATCGATTAGATCAATGTGTTCAAAAAAATATCCAAAAAATATAATTAAATATTTTTTTAAATAATATTGTGAAAAAATTGTCATAAGAAGAAGAGGTTGCCACCATGTGGGATGTGAATACAACCATTAATGTACCGATAGTCGTTTCGGCAAACGGTCTTAAAGCTAAGAGCCTCGATCTACGTCTAGAGAGGCTTTCGCTTAAAGGGTCATAAACAGAAGGCAGTATTCCTTGACACGGCACGTATTGTCAGGAGGTTCCTCACTCTGCAGCCCTAACCACCAATAGCTTGGGTTGGGTCTATCCCCGCTGTCGGTGGCAACCTAGGTTAAGTTTTTTATAATATTTTATATTGTAAAATGTTTTTTTTTATAAGTACCTATAAAATATTTAAAAAAAATCTAAAGCTGTAGGTAAGTCTAAGGAAAATAAAGGGAATAATAATAATAAAAATATGGCCTTGTTGTGTCAGAGCTGCTGTTACTATAAGTACGCACCTGCGCCAGTTCTCGAAAATGGTCATGCAACGCTCTATTGGGATCGCACTATCATCACGGACAGGACTATTGTCGCCAATAGCCACGATCGGTCGACCACGATATCGTGGTCGACCGATCTCAGTGCCGAGCAATATTGATTGATATCACCATACCTCATGACAAGAACCTCGTGAAAGCCGAGAAGGACAAGCTCAGTAAGAAGTACCTTGACTTGGCTCACGAGGTCACCGCCATGTGGGATGTGAATTCAACCATTATTGTACCAATAGTCGTCTCGGAAAACAGCCATTTAGCTGCATGCCGGTGGCAGGTAGACTATACTCCAGCCAAATTCCATGACGAATGTTTGTAAACAGATTAAGTACTGTCATTTTTTTGTGCAAATATGTAGTTTTACTCGGATTTTTACTGTTTTTGGAAGAAAGACACAATAGTTAACTGTTTTCTTGTGAATCTCTCTCAAGAAAAAGTAAAAATCCGAGTGAAACTAGATATTTGCACAAAGAAATGACAGTAATCTGTTTACAAACATTCGCCATCGAATTTGGCTGGAGTAGGTATAGGTTAGGTTTTTATAATAGTCAATAGTCAAAATATATTTATTCAATAAACTCAATTAATAAGTACTTTGAAACGTCCAAATATTTTTTAACCTGCCACCCATTCAGGACATCTTTTTTTAACTGTGACAAAGAACGGGCAAGAAACTACAGCGCACAGAAGCAACGACATTTACAAAAAATATATATATTAATATGTCGTTACCAGGCTTACAGCATTCAACCAATGCTCTAAGTTACCAGGTCACAAAATACAAAATATGAATTTGAATGTAAATAGTTTAATTAAATATGGTGCTCTATATAAATTAATTATAGACAATTAGAATAGCTGTTGGGGTACTTGGAGCATTTCAGACCCAAGCTGTTTTATCTTCTGTATAATATGACACTTTATAATTAGCTTTTTCATAAAGCTTTTCTTTGATTTTTCATTTTAAATTTATCAAGATCTAATTTCTGAATATTATTTGGAACTTTGTTGTATAATCGTACACACAGACCCTTAAAAGAATTATTTATTTTATGGAGCCTAGTATAAGGTACTGCTAATTTGTTCTTACTTCTAGTGTTTAATTTGTGAATATTACTGTTTTTTGAAAACATTTCAATATTTTTATGAACATACATCAGATTTTTATAAATGTATTGTGAATTGTGATGCAACTGTCATTATACTTATATCCTTAAATCTCTCTCTGAGAGAGTCACCAGCCTGTAGGTTATATATTGCTCGAATAGCCCTCTTCTGCAGCACAAATATAGTTTGAATGTCGGCAGCATTTCCCCACAGTAAAATGCCGTACGATATTACACTATGAAAGTAACTGAAATAAACTAATCTAGCAGTATCAACGTCAGTTAACTGACGGATCTTCATTACTGCATAAGCCGCAGAGCTAAGTCTATTTGACAAAATTTAGCTATATGTGGGCCCCACTGAAGCTTGGCATCCAACGTGATGCCTAGAAACACAGTGGTGTCCACAGGATTCACTTTAATTTGTACACTAGTTATTACCTGCTTAACATTAGGCAATACAAATCTTACACATTTGGTTTTTCCCTCGTTTAATAGCAAGTTATTAACACTAAACCAGTGAACAATCTTTGAGACCGCATTATTCACATCGTCGTAATTTGGGTGTCGTCGTTTCACTTTGAATAAAAGTGAAGTATCATCAGCAAACAATACTATCTCATGACTGTCTTTTACAAAATAAGGTAAGTCATTAATATAAACTAAAAACAAGAATGGACCAAGTATTGAACCGTGCGGAACTCCCATTTTAACCATTGATCCCGGAGATCTTTTACCGTTAATGTCGACCTTTTGAATCCTGTTACTCAAATATGAGATTAGAAGGCTCAAAGAAGCATCCCTAATTTCATAGTGGTTAAGCTTCCTGACCAAAGTTTCATGTAAAACACAATCAAAAGCTTTGGATAAATCACAAAATACCCCTAGGGCATCCTGTGATTCCTCCCAGGTATCAAATATTTGGATTAAAAGCTCAACACCGGCGTCAGTTGTAGAGCGACCCCTAGTAAAACCACATTGTTTGCAATGTAAAAGTTTATTTCTATAAAAATGAATTTGCATTTGGTCTAGCATCAAGTTTTCAAAAATTTTACTAAATGGTGGGTAGCACAGAAATAGGTCTAAAATTAGAGAGGTCAGAAGTGCTACCTGATTTAAATAATGGAATTAATTTACTATATTTCATGAGGTCAGGAAAAACACCACAGTCAATGCATTCATTAAATATGCAAGCTAAAACTGGAGCTATTGTCATAATTACAGATTTAGCGACGTCCACGGAATTACCCTACAGATCATAGATAATATTTAATAGGTACCTACTTATTGTAAATATACAACCTTAATTTTTCTTTATACAAATAAGGGTGTGTTCCACCCATGAAACTGAACAATTTTCCCCAAGAAACCGATCTGCAAAAATGACAAAAAAAATTCGATCTCCCATACTAATTGTCCTCAGCTGATCAAACAGTTTTGTATGGGAGGTCAAAATTATTTGTCATTTTTGCACATAGGTTTCTTGGGAAAAGTTGTTCAGTTTCATGGGTGGAACTCACCCTTAATTGTTTTTGTATAAAGAAAAATGAAGGTTGTATAGGTAGGTATTTTTATTTTGACCTCCCATACAAAACTGTCCGATTAGCTGACAGCACAGTGTTACTATTTCATACAGTGGGGCAACAAAGGTACTTTCGCAGAGCAGGGGAGGGGAGCCCGCGGGGAAGCTGGCGGTGTGGCGAGCATTCCACAAACACGTGCGAGTACTGCGTGTTTTAAACGTTTTTGGAATTTACGTTGAGTGATTGCAATTTAATATAATGGTGCATACAAATTGTTCTGTGTACTGTTGTATGTCGTCGTCGAAACACAACAGAAATTTAAAATTTCTTAGATTTCCCAAGGACGCAAATTAAGTTTTTTCTATAATTTCGTAATAACTTGCAGTGCAGTACCTACTCTGTCTTTGTTGAAATGTAGGTATTTAAATTACATGGATGGTAAAATATATATATATATAGTGGGTGAAGTACAGAGTACTCTAACTACAAGAATAATTAACCGAAACCTTATGCTCCAACAACAGATGACTAAATATTATAGTTAGGTACTTCGTAACTCTAACTCCAACCTAGCGGGGTTTAGTGTAGGTAGCAGGTATATTCTTTACGGCGCACGCTCTTGCGCAAAGTGTTATTATTTATTAACCATTTAATGAGTTTCATAACGAAGCTTCTCTTGGGCTGGATAATTGGTGTGAGTGTAGGAAAGTTTTTCTATTTTATTTTTTATTCTATTCTTGTGAGCAAAGATTGTATATTTTCTGTTACATGTTCATTTGTTCAAATGTAAAATAAGCATTCAATATCAATAATAAATAATTATTTTATAAGTAGAGAGACAACCATTGCATATCGGCGAACGACCGCGTGTATACCTACGCGGGCAGCGGCATCGCCCCACATCAAAAGCATTGCCCCACTGTGTGAATAGTAACACTGTGACAATAGTATGGAAGATCGATTTTTTTTGTCCTTTTTGCACATAGGTTTCTTGGTGAAAGTTGTGCAGTTTCATGGGTGGAACTCACCCTTAATTGGTTTTGTATAAAGAAAAATTACGGTTGTACACAAAACATTGTAAAAAACTTTACTCCAGACCTAAATTAAATAAAGAGAATAATAATAAAAAAAGAAGACTAATAAAAATAATAAATTTCATCCAATCATTCAGTCCCAAATCAGTCTGAATGCTGCTGAGCCGACCTTTTGTTTTTGTTGCATATAGATAGTTCTACATCTCCCCATGGGCTATCGTTCATGTGGAAGGGCCTGCGCTTTTCTTTGGCCTGTGCCCAGCAGTGGGATGTTTATAGGCACATGATAGTAGGTAAGGGTAATAAAAATGGTAGGTAGAATAGGTTAGTATTACACGAAAGAGTTTTAATGTGCGAATGTAGAATTAATGATTGCGCAAGAGCGTTCTAGAAAAACCTACGCGGAGCAGTTCGGGGTTTTGTTAAAAATGGCTTGGTGCACAAGGTGTACAGGCAGTCACGAAAACCGCCGGGCGTGCATAAAAAGTTGGATGGATCTGAATGAAGCGAAAGAAATGTGCAAGGACCGCGTTAAATAGTTTGATGATTAAGTGGTTAAGAGAATGACACCTAAAAACAACACTACCTATAGTTTTACAAAACATTAAATCAATAACTTTATCGATTCTTTATGAATCATGATTAAGTTGATCACTATGACTGGCTCTGTTCCTATTACTAACTGTTAACTAAAATGTATGTACTTAAAGTCAAGAATTTTCATTGTCATTTAGAATGTTTTATTTGTCAATGTCATTGTACAAGAACAAGCCTATCAATATTTGAAAATAATATTTGTGCTTGTGATTGTTTCAATTTACTAATTCTTTTCCACCTGCAATTCCATAGTAACCAAACAAAATGACTAAAAAGTCAATATCATTGGAAATCGATCCTTCAATAATGGAGAAGACCATGAGAATTATAAAGGTAACTTTTCCGTTTGATCTAATTATTTTTGATTTCTCTAAGTAAGTACTTACTAAGTACATTACTCCTGGATTTGACTTCTTCATTTTAATATGTACAAAACTCAATGTAAGGATGCCAATATGGGGACCTAACATTACTGACCACTGACTGCTCTTTCTGGTGTTGTAGGAAAATCCTGTTGAAGAAGAGTTCAATAAACTCTTGGCAACAGTGGACCCAGTGCCTTCAAAACTTGTGAAACCAAGACCAGGTAAAATAGGAATCATATTGAGTAGGTGTGTCATCAAAATGATATCGGGGTACTTTAATGATGATGATGATGATGTGTGAATGTAGGGTTACCATCTGTCCGGACTTTTAAACTAGTCCGGACCTTGGCCGGCTCTTTAATTTGTCCGGATTTTGGAATATGAGTAACAAAACTGCATTTAAGTTGTATCAAATAACTTCTCATTTATCTAAAAAAAATATAAAAAGTTAGTAATGTTTCCATTTTGTGACTAAAAAGTCTGGACTTTTATCGAAATATCAGGCTTTTTGTCTGGACTTTTAAATTCCTAAATGGTAACCTCAAGTGAATGTGATTGAGCGTGGATTTCATTTTGGTTTGTAAACAAATAACAGTTTAGCTGGATAGTTTACGTCAGACATAAGTAGGTACATTTAAGGATGCCAGCGGACTAAAAAACATCAATTGGTGTTATAACATACAAAAATAAAATAATATATTAAGTATATGTATGTTTTATCAGGTTGTTGTCTTTACAGGTTTTTGTGTCAAGACATTCACAAAGCCAGACAACAAGAAAGTTTTTGTTAACATATGCCTTACTGAAGCCATACCATGTCCAAGAGATATTACTAATGATGAACTTATGCAGATTCTGAGCTCCGAAGACCCATCCAGTTACAGGGTCCCCATGAGCATCGGGGAAGGCCGTACTGAACAGGATAAGTCCGGTGCACCAGCCACTGTCTACGATGTGGCTATTAACCCTGACTTCTTCAAGAAAATTGAGAAAGATGATCTGTTCCGCACATTCTTCCTCACGGTGGTGTTTGAAGGTCTACAAGACAAGTACCAGTTTGAGTTGGACACCCAAAAATTCACTGTGTTGAAGAATAGAAAATACATTGGTACGCTTCAATGTCACAGAATTCAAATTAGAGATATTAAGAATTGTGAAGAGGACACTAAACCGCCTCTCATTGAAGAGATTGGGGAAAAGCCTCCTAAAATAACTGAGATCTATGCAGCCAATAAGAATGAAATGATTTATAGATTGAGAAGGGAGCCACCAACTGGTGAAATTGAGTATTTATTAGCTGAATTTAAAATACCTGCCTCTGTAAGTATAACACATTTATGCCATGGACTTTAAGTGATAAATTATTTGCAATTTTTTTAGAAACCTTTACATTAATTCGTTTTGTTTTGTTCCATTCCTGCTTTTAACATAGAGCTACTGTCTAGATAATTTATATACATGTCATTTCCTTTTATGAATGCAGAACAAGCACAAGGAGTTTCTCCCATGTTTTTTAGCAACAACATACTCCATTTTAATTCAATCTACCTTGCAATATTAAATATACTTTTAAAATTATATACCACATGAAATTAGCTTAATGCAAAAAGCGAAGCCAAAAATTAAGTTATAATGATGCACAACATTTACATGCAATTTTTCTTTTTTTACAGATTGAACTGAAAGATCTGAATTTAGAAGTTGGTGAAGACCGTTTGGTGCTTGATTCCAAAGGAGTCTATGGCCCTGTGGACTTCTTTCTCCCCTGCAGTGTAGACCAAGAAATAATAGATGCCCAGCTTAATAGAAACAATGATGTAATTATATATTTCCTTTCTGTTTATCATTACTATTACTTTCAGACATTTTAAACCCCGGATTCGATTCCCAGCAGGGAGAACTAATATTGTGCTTGGCTTTTTGGTTTTTAATGCCTATTTTAAGTCTGCCATTCATTACCTTTACTAATTTGACGCCATCCGTGGTCGAATCATCACGCCGTTATTGTGGTTCGCTATCTCTGAGGTCCCGGGTTCAATTCTCGGTCAGGACACAATAACTGTAGTTTTAAATAGATTTCAGGTCTGAGTGATTTCTATGTATAATAATAAGTACTTATGCTTATCCGTTATCTAGTTTGATAGGTCAAGGATCATAAGACCGCCGGCGGTCGCGAAACAATAGATTTTTAATTGTGTCTAGTTTACGATCCTCAAGTTCAAGAAAAGCTTAACTTGGGCTAGCTAGATAATTGATGTGAGAGTGGGAAAGTTAATATGAAGTATGTTATTGATTGTAAAAAAATAAAAGTAACTAATTTGTTTGATGCTTTGGCACCTACCACATTCGAATGTGAATTGAGACAGCTAAGCATCTTCTACATTGTTGAGTTTGTGCCACCATGCGCTCTTACTAGTTCTGACAAAATGACTCGACTGGCAATTTTCATTAGTAAGTTTTGGAGTCTTGACTGGTTAATTTTTGGAGCCGAACGGGTCATTAAATTGTAATTTATGGTTGTAGTAGTAGTTGATGGTTAAGGGTCCACTCGTTCTTTATGTTATTATAAAGAAGTCGTCGACCATATTAACGTGTGTCGTGACTCGTGAGTCATATCGACTAATAATGACATAACATTTCTCCAATTTCAGATGCTGTCTGTGAAAATGCCCGTTATTCACTAATTAGTTTGCAGCTTCCAAGTGCCTTTAATGATACAAATAACTACTAAATTATAATAATATGCAATAAGTTTTTTTTGTTCGTTTTCTGCCCCCGGCTTTAAGTACATTCATAGAAAACATGGGTACGAAACTCTTTATTATATAGACACTTCTGATTGTGTAATCGATAAGATCTTTTCACGTATCGCGCTTTCATATCGGGATAGCGATTAGTACAATGTTAAAATATATTTTATATTCTACCTAACGTTTTTCATTGAAGACATACAATAGATGAGTTATGAAAACAAAAAGCATGTTCAAATAAATTAATTTATTAGTAAATTCTACTAAAACGTAGCCAGCATCATTTGCTTAAAAATCACATATCATAATAGGTAAAATATATCATATTGAGGTAAAATAAAAGTACACACCAGTTCAGACATCTGTATCAAAAAAGTTTTAACATGTTTTAAAACCTCTAAGTAAGTTTTATAAAAGTTTGATGTAATTTCACACTCTCACCTTTGATATGCCAGGCGCGTAGATCTAAGCTTCTAACAATAATTGTAATTCTATTGTTTCTAGTTTTACAGCAGCCTACCAGGTAAGTATACAAATATATTTTGACTGAATAATATACCGTGTTGATGAATTACATTTTTTCTATTCTGTAAGAAAACAATTAGGTGCCTACAACATGTGAGCTTAATAATGAGATTACTTTTATTACAACAATTTTAAATGCTTACTAGTAGGTATTGAAGATGATTTATTCTGTACTTCTCAAGGAAAGTAACTAATTCATAGTTATTGGTCACTTAACAATAAGTAGTAAGTATAGAGATTTCACTTAAAATGAAAATATCACAAAACTCCTAATAATTGTACTACTCCTAAGCGCCTTACAAATAAACAAAGAATAAGCTACGAATAGTAAAGTTTTTCCGTGTTTTGTCCCTGTCATGCAAACGTAATTTTAAATTAGAGTGTAAATATTCTCTGTTTATTTGTAGGGCACAAGCCGCCTTATTAATAAAAATGGCCGAATGTTACACCTCGATTTAAAGTGACGCTGTCTCGTAGACAGCGTCAATTTAGTCTTATGTGTAACTTTAATCAACGTTTATTAATGACAGGGTTAATGTTTTAACATGTTACAATTTATTGCACTTATCTACAAATTTAAAGTATATTGCGACACACATACAGATAAAATGCCTTAAACAGTAAGTTCATTCACAAAACAGTGGCTTTTATTTACATACACTTATAGCCACACGTTGTTTTTTTCATTTTCGATATCATTACAAACACAGTAAAGAGATATCATCAGTTGTTCGAGATTCTAATCGTAGTTGTTGAGATTATAAGAGATGATTTAACTACTTCCTAACACGCGTAAGATAGCCCTATCCGTAACTTTTATCTGTCTTATGAATCATGACATAAAAAGGCAAGATAAATTTTAGGAATTTGGAGTATTCAACTCCTTTTATGTAAATACGAACATACATAATATACTATCCAATAAGTCACTTTTGCTATTGCTATACAATCTATATAGGAAAAAACGCACTTACTCGAAACTTTACCTTTCTCTTGTTCCACGGAAAATAATTATTATGAAAATACTGTTATAGCCAAAACATCTACTTACTATTTACCTAGCACATGAGTGCATCTAAAAATTTATGTCGAATGCTCAGCTATAACAGTTATCTTTGATTGTAAATAAAAATAGCCAAATTGAAACCATCCTCCTCTTTAAAGTCGGTTAAATAGTGCGGCCGCGTGCTTGCAATTTACAGTCAGCGACCAAACTTACCAAAATATATGAACGCTTGACTAAATCAACCTTAAACCAATGAAAGGTAATGACGTCTGATAGTCTAAGATCCGGGTATAGAACGACCTTCACCGGGCCGGTTAGTGGATTAAAGTATTTTATATCAAATTTAATATGTTAAAAAATATATTGCGAGTGGGTTGGCTGAAAAATTTCAGTCCAGCTACCCTATCGACTAAAAAATATGAATATGGACATGGGCTTCATTTGACATTTGAAGCCCATAATGTGCCTATATAAGGACAAAATATGGGCTTCAAATGTCAAATGATGCCCATGTCCATGTTCATATTTTTTAGCCGATAGACCCCCAGTACCTATAATGATTAATTTAATATTAAAAAAATATATTTTTAAACATTGCCATGGTTTGGTGTGTGTGTGTTTGTCATGAGATTATCTTTATTTATACATAAATTTTATTTATTAACCAGACGGTTGCAATAAATTACTAATATTGACAAACCTGTTTACATCTGCCTTTTGATTTATCTATTATCCAAACCAGTGCAGTTTTTTTTTTAAATATTTAATTAATCATATACTTACTATTTTTCAGCCAACCCACTCGAAATATATTTTTTAACATATTAAATTTGATATAAATCCATTAACGGGCCCGGTGAAGTCCGTTGTATACTCGGATCCTCTACTATGAGAACAAGTCAAAGTACACCTTAACTTTTTGCTTAAGGTTAAGGTTGATTTTTAGTCAAATGTTCGGATACTTTACGCAAGTTATTTAATGCCTCTCTTAGGCGTTAAACAGGAATTGTTAGCATGTAATTTCTATTAAATAAGTGTATAAAATTGTATTAATATAATTATTTAAACATAATTTGTCGAGTAATTAAATTATCTACTTTGTTTGTACAATGATACTCATAACCGTCACCGATCTGTACGTACAGACGCGAGCGAATCAATCTACGACAAAATGTCAAATTTCTACTATAAATTTTGAACCTTACTCTTAGGGTACCAGGGTCAATATCGGTTGTAGAAAATTGTTAGTTTTGGATAGGTTGATTTGCTGGCGTGTGTACGTGTGTATCGCCTTCGTTCACATGTAAAAACTAGATAAACAATTCCATATATTTATCATTATAAAAAAGGAAGTGTCTAGCCTACCACCAGTGGCTATTTAATAAAAAATAATGTAGCTACTGCCACTAGTGGTAAGTTAAGAAATAATGTTATTCTGCCGAAAGTTATTAGGTATTCCAATTTGTTCCTTAACTCAAGCTAATAAAGTTTAATTTTAAATATACATTATGGTAGCGTAGTGAAATAGTTCATTAGCGGCAGTCTAACGTAAAAAGCTATTCTGCTACAACTTATTAGTCATTGGAATATGTATTTTGTAATTTCCAGGTTATTTTTTTTAATAAAAAACATATGACCTACAGGAATAGGTAAGCTATAATAGTATTTCTGTTGTCTAATAAAAAAATAACCTCGTAATTCAAGACAATCGCTACGCTGCGCTTCGCGATGTCTTAAATTTCTAACCTATCCCGTGACCTACGGCAGCACATTATTTTTTATTAATTAACCACAGGTGGCAGGCTAGACACTTTGAAAAAAAAACTACTTAAATCATAGCGTAATAGTGGCATATTTGACATAATATAAGGTGACTGCTAGAAACCGAAAGAAAATTCAAGGGCTGGTCAGGTCAAGTGTTTAAACATGACAAAAATTACAAAAACGAATGTGTTTTTTTCAATATCATATCATATTCAATAGCAATATCATAAGAATACGTTATAAAGATCCGTTGCCCGCGCATTGTAAATAATCGTTAATTTTAATTGTTTTCATTTTATTTTTCTTATGCTATTGCTTTAAAATAAATTAGATACTCAAAGACTATCCAATTAAAATTCACAAATTGAATTATTTAATTAAAAATGAAAAAACACAAATTCCTTTTTTGTCATTTTCGCCATGTTTAAAACACTTGACCTGACCAACCCTTGAAGTTTATTGCGGTTTCTAGCAGTCATCTTATACACATTTGACGTATGTGTTTTGGCAGAAAATAGCAATTCTTGAACCGTGACCTCGTAACCGTGTCGGTAGCGGTAAAAGAATACTACCACCCCCTCTCTTCCTTTGGATGTCGTAAAAGGCGACTACACACACATACTTCTAACAGCATAGAGCGGCGATGGGCTCACCATCTGTCACGCTAAGCACTGTGCAGTCGCTATTCGGTGAAAAGTGGACTATGGTACACGACTGCTTTTGCTGTCCTCATTGCCTAGTCTCTGACTAACCCTTCGGGGATAATAGTCGTGATTATAATATGTATGTATGTAATTCTTGAAGAAGCAATTCGTTAAGATGACACTTAGCAGCACTTCGCTACGATGACACTTAGCAAACGAATTGCGTAATTAAACAACTCGTTAGGTACCTATTGTTTTTGTGCGAACGTTTTGAGAGTGTTGATGCATCTAGTTTTTATATAGGATTTTAAGTCTGTGCACTTATTTTTTTTATTATAGAGTAACTTAATCTAGAGCTACAGATTTAAATTATTTTTTTATAAAGTGAAAAATAAAGAAACTAAAATTGATCAAACATATTCACAAAAATACCGTTAATCATGGTCAATCGACCGGGACCGCGCAATTGAACTCTGACACATTACGGTACCACAGGGTACCTAGGTTAGGTTACCTTTATGTTACACGTGACCTTTCGTACGCCCGGTATCCAAGAGTTATTTTTTATTGTGCCGGACAAATTAAATAAATAAATTTAAAAAAAAAATCGAAAATTATGTCTATTATCGTTACTGAATGATATAAAAAAATATGTGGACATTATGAAAAAAAAATCCTATTATGTGATTAAAGGTATACGCACTAAAACTCATCATGTTTAATATTAAAGCTCTGACCACCCAACTCGTGTACCCAACTCAACAAAGTATCATCGTACTTCAACAAATGCGGTTTGATATCGTCCAGTAGTCGCTTAAAGTCGTTCAGCTGTATGGTGACTACGCTGCTGAATGCTTGCTGGTTGTTCCTGTGAAGGTATAATCGTATTGACGGGTAGCTGGTGACGTGCTCGTGTTGGCATAGGCTGCGGTCGGATATGCAGTTCACCTTGCCGAGCTGGACTGCCTTGTGGAGGTGCTGGTGGAGTGAAAGGTCTGATCAGTGTGTGCTGTTTTTTGTGAACGATAATTTAGACGTCGTGGTCGAGTGGTAAGGACGGGTTCCCTATTTTTTTTTTGCATAAAATTTTATGTCATAGTTTGACATGGCATACTTTTACTTATCCTATTAATAGTTGCGCACAATATTAATTCGGCATAACTTTTTAGGCACATTTTTTAAAGCATAACAACTATACGCATAATAATTGTTAAACATACTATTCTAAAGCCTAAATTTGCTTACGCATAATGATTTTTAAGTATAATTTTAATAGGCATAATAATTAAATAGGGAAAAGTAATGTTTTGGAAACTTTGTGTTTGTTCGTATATAAAATAAACATGTTGGCGGCTTAGGGGTGGCCCAAGGACCACCCCCGCCGCACCCTAACCTACTCTATTACACTACGGTATCCAATTTATATTTGATATACCTAATACCTACTTTTGGTTTTTCAGATTCAAATAGCTATCAATAAAGTAAAAAATATTGCAAATACAAATTC
This sequence comes from Scoparia ambigualis, assembly GCA_963921215.1. Lineage (NCBI taxonomy): Eukaryota > Metazoa > Arthropoda > Insecta > Lepidoptera > Crambidae > Scoparia > Scoparia ambigualis. Next base: position 7,791,258 of record OY992502.1, on the reverse strand, counting down.
TGATAAAAAACCATCCAAATTATAGCGGATTTAGAAACTATAACCTTACCTTCTGTCTTGTCTAATCTACCAGACTATCTTTATGCCCAATAACTATTAGACGAATAAACAATATGCCTTATAACTTTATGCAAATCGAAATTAGGGCAAAATACAATAGCCGAAACCATATTTATGCTTACTGAAATAGTATGCCAAAAAACAATTATGTCAAATATTATTATCACAAAAGAAGAGTGCCTAAATGTCAAATTAAATTGGGACAAAAAAAAATAGGCGAAGAAAAGGGATCCCGTTAGGACGCCGGTACTGGCTTGAAGAGGAAGATACGTTATCTGAAAACCGCGCGCGTTCCTTGCAAATTGAGTACAACTACAATGTACCGAATTATGTCGCGCGTAGTCGTCGTGGAACCTTGCGCAATTTGCTGACCTACTTGAGTAAAGTTGTAATTCATCTGTCTCGCTCGCACGATTGATACTAGCTGTCACACTACAATACGTTGACGCAGGGTTCGAAATTATCAAGATAATTACGCTTCTTAATAATTATCCGATAACCATCGGATAATTATGACATTAACAAAACAATGACACTCAAGTTTTCTCAACTTTGCATAATCCGAAGTGATTTTTTCTTGTTAGGGTAATTGATTTTTATTAGATATTGTAGTGCACGTTGACACTTCGCACGTTCGGATACACGCAAGTGCGGAAACACGTAAAAATACTTCGAATACAGTTCACTTTCACGAGCGCAATTTTTTGTTATTATCAATCGATAATTATCCATCTGTTATTTCACGATAATCATCATGATAATTATCATTGCTAATTATCCTTTCGAACCTTGCGTATACGTAGTTAAATTGAACTATTTTTTGATTCATATAAGTACTACTAATAAGAGCATGCCGTATCTTCCTCTTTTGCTTATATCTATGAATATAAGGCGTGATATAAATAGTTCAGATAATAATAATATGTTATACTTACAATGCCCGCTATCGCGAAGTCTGTGTACATCTCGTAGCAGTGGTAACATCTCGGCGAATGGAAATACACCAACCAAGGTTTTCTGTCACTGAAATAAAAAACCTCATTATTTAAGACATTTTGATACCTTTACTTAAGGGGAGGTATTTCGAGCGCTTCTCTCTCGCTCTCTCGACGGTACGACGGTAAGGGACGGGTATAACAGCGAATAGGCGCGAATAATCGCGTTTTATATTTAAAAAAAATTATAGATGTATTAAATAAAAAACGATCGGTTATAATTCCTCAAGTTATCTATGAACTTCATTTTGGTAAATTACTCATAATATCAAATCACTTATTTTAAGAATAAAACCAGAAAAAGAAGATAAAATGACACACAAATGTGTAACTTTGTGAATTTATTCTATCGAGCCAACTTTTACTCATAATATCAAATCACTTATTTTAAGAATAAAACCAGAAAAAGAAGATAAAATGACACACAAATGTGTAACTTTGTGAATTTATTCTATCGAGCCAACTTTATCAAATCGTGTTTCCATCGGGTCTATTTCACAGAATAAAACCTCAACAATATTTCATAATTTTCGCAGATTTTAATTTTACTGTTAACTACTTCAAAAAGTAATTCTAAGAACGTGTTATTTTAATTTTTCACTAACACCTAGCATTAACGAAGGGCTGTATAGACCATTTCTGCTGTTGTAATGATTGATTCAAAATAAAAGATGAATCAGTCAACCCGTGATCACGGCGGTGTGCAATTATGCAGAAAAGTAAAGTATAAAAGGTACAGTCAAGAGCAAAAATATGTAAATAATTGTAACTCTTAATACAATGGAATAAGAGTGAAAGTGTTTACATATTGGTACTCGTGAATGTACATACTTACATAGATCCAAGAATATTATCCCCAAAGAGCTATTCAGAGACTAGGCAATGAGGACCGCAAAAGTAGTCCACTGGCCGTAGTCCTTGTTTCACCAAATTTAAACTGCACATGTGCTCAGCGTACTAGGTGGTGAGCCCATCGCCGCTCTATGCTGTTGAATGTATGTGCAGTATTTAGTCCGCTGGTCGCCTTTTACAACACCCAAGGGAAGAGATGGATTGGTAGTATTCTATTAGAGAGACGCCATACCATACAGCCTTATCTTAATTGTATAAAGTTCAAAATATAGTGGCAATATATCTGCCACCGCCCGTTAAAGGGTTTTAATTCCCATAGCTCCGTTAGACTACTAACGTGAACCCACTCCTACAGTCATTTTAGATTACTGGATGGGCTAACAGGACTATTATTAATGTTACTCTATTAATAATCTTTTAAGTAAAGAATAACCGTGTCACGTAGCGGTGAAAGAATACTACCACCCTCTCTCTTCCTTAGGGTGTCGTAAACGGACTAAAGACTGCACATACATCTAACAGCATAGAGCGGCGATGGGCTCACCACCTGTCACGCTGAGCACATGTGCAGCCGCTATATGGTGAAAAGTGGACTATGGCAGAGGACTGCTTTTGCGGTCCTCATTGCCTAGTCTCTGACTAACCCTTCGGGGATAATAGTCGTGATTATTTATATATGTAAAATAGTTAACGTAAGGGAAGCTTCTCACCTTGACGGTTTCAACTCCTCGGCGACCACTAACTTGGAGAAGGTGGTCCAGCTGAGCGTTTGCACCGAGTCGTCGATGTGGCCCAGCGCCCACTCCAGTATGTACGGCGCCTGCGACAGGCTTTGCAGGCTAACGCTAAAGGAAAATAACACGATATGGCTAAAATTATTCTTGTTAAGTGGCGTCTGAAAGCGGGCGTGACGAAAATCTAAAAAAATCTTTCATACAATCCTTGTTCTAACAATTAAAAACACTACAAATAAGAAAAAAAAGGATTAACCAATTGACCTATACAAGTTCAAAAAAGAAGTTCAAGCTGCCCTAGTTTGAATATCTTTAACATTTTTATAAGTACATTTTAATTTAATTTTAACGTTATTTACTATTTTTGTTTAGAAACTAGTACAAACCTAGAAGACTATTAATAATGTATATTAACCCTCATTCTTAGTACCTGTATATCTACTTTGATCTAATTGTGCCTACATCTTTGACGACCTCCTTGGTCGAGTGGTTTGTACACCGGTTTTCATGGTGTCGCCATCTCTGAGGTCCCGCGAGCTGAGTTATTGTGAATTAAAGTCCACTATAGAAAGTTTAAAATCGCAATAACTTAGTTAAATAAACGGTTTTTAAAAATGTTTTCAACAAACTATTTAGATCCCTGTGTTTTACTTTAGCATGCAAAGTTTCATCAAAATTGGCTTATTAGTTTATAAAAATTTCGACTTGAAAGTTTGTATGGAAAACCGAAATGCGTAAACCCCCCTTAAGTATATTTAAAGCGGTAATAAAACGCTAAAATATATAAACAACATTAATAAAGCTTTAGTCATTGAAATTAAACACTTATTACGGATCAAAACTTACTTTACTCTTTACAGGGTTCGTGGTCACAGGGAGACAGTCTCTCTGTGTCCAGTTCCACGGACCCTGTACAAGGTTCGAAACGACAGTCAGGAAAAAATAATGTAATGTAGTAAATTAAAGGCGAGTTTTGATCCGTAAAAAGTGTTTCATTTAAATGTGTAATAAATAAGCTTTATTCACAATCTTAGTAACATGATCAGTTCTGTTGATTATTTCTATCAGTTAATAAAAAGGTTCTTAGATAGTTCACTTCTAAATCGTCATTTTGCAAGCCATCACCCCAGCAGTGGGACAGCTATAAAGTAAATATATTCTCATCATTTACCTATAAACAATAAAAATTATCTTCTACAATACTTTATTCACTTAACCCTGACATTGTCTATTGCGCTAACCGCAGTATTTTACTATTAAAATAAAAAGACATATGAATAAGTACTTTGAAGTAAGATTATTGAAATTTTGACATCTGATGATAATAATATATTCCTCCTACTGCATACACAAACATAATATTATGTATATTACTATTATGTTTTTGTGGTTACGTATCTAAATATGGGTTAGTAGCATTTAGTTTTAACATTCATTCTGGTCTATGATATTATGACATTTTGTTGTTGTTAAGTATAGGTATGTAGGTACTTACTGTTATTGTAGAATTGAATATATATATAATATATAATATTTACTATGTTACACAAGTACATTGGAAACTTTGAATACTACAACAAGTTAAGTTTAAGTCAAATTTAAATAAATAAATAAGTGGCACCAAAAACCCATCATATTATTATAATGTTATGCTTGTTTTCCGCTAGAGTTAGGTATTGATGTAATACAAACAAATCGTATTGTACATTATATCTTTGTATTCTTCCCACAGTTTTATCAAATAAATCGACAGGAAGCCCTATATTAATAAACAAATGAGTTACTGGTGTGTAATGTAGGTCACTTTCTGGGTTAGCTCGCTCCATCGTCCTGTCTTAGCCCCTGGGCTTGATTGGGATTAAGAGCAAACCCATTCACAGTAAAATAAAGGTAATACGAGTAGTGATTGTGTAAAGAGTATGACATACTTTTCATGTGAACTTAAGGTCTCGCCTTTTTTATGATAGCTTCTTTTGTTTTCTTTTTTGTACAGTGTCAGAGTTCAAGCTGCCTTTACGGCCTCCAACCACGACTAGCGAAGGTTGTTGACCAAAGTTAATTGTGAGATATAAGCTGCTGCAACAGCATAATAATTTTTGTAATTAAGATGGTACGTTGAAAGTTTCTTTTTCTCGAGAAAACTTTATTTAGTAGAAAAAAAAACATATTTTTCTTCATTAATTACAAATTTCGAAAACGGTTGGTCACGTGACATTTTGCCATGTGACGTCACACTTCACAAACAAATTTTATCTTGAAATATGACAGAGTTTTTTTTTTATTTTGTGAAATGTGACGTCACACGAAGCTCAATCATGGCCGCCCGTGTTTCGGGTCTTGTAATTCACAGATAAAAAAATCGCAAATTTATAAAATATTCATAAATTATCTTAATAAAACAAACTATTGGATGATTATTGTTAAATTATCTTTTTCATATTGACTTGACAATTTCATAATTTGACAGTTGTATCAATAAAATACTCAATAGTTTATTTTCACGCCTAAGAGTACACTCACGTAGCGTGCGGCGCCGCAGCGCGCGGGTAGAGGCGTGCGGTGGGCGCGCGCACGTTGCTGCAGAAGCCGTGCGCGTCGGTGCTGCACTGCAGCATGCCTACTTTCACCCGCTCCAGCGGGCGGAGCTAAATGACACATCGAACTGTTATTATATTGGATATAACAGGCTATCACGTTATAAAATAAAATACTTAATGACAATAATAAAAAATATTTTTTAATCTTTGAATTTTTTTTACTAATTTAAGGGTAAGCACTAATCTATTCTAATCTCATCTAATATTAAGTGATGATCAAACCGTAGATGGAAGCGTACTTCAGCCGGAATGTTTAACTACTGAGAAACTGGTTATATACTACAAAGCTATAAACATTGATGTTATGACGACACGACATATTCAGATATGATTAAGAAGCCAGTCGAACTTAACAAGCCCTACTAACCAAACCGAGTACAAACATGTACCGCCGCTGGGAATCGCACCCGGGAACATCTGGGTCTTAGAGCGGAGTTATACACCACTAGCCCACAGAGGCGCTTAAATGTATGTATGAGTGTAAGTAACCGTGTCGAGCGGCGAAAGAATACTTCCACCCCCTCTCTTCCCTTGGGTGTCGTTAAAGGCGACTAACAGACTAAAGACTGCACATACCTACATCCAACGGCATGGAGCGGCAATGGGCTCACCACTTGTCACGGTGAGCACATGTGCAGTCGCTATTTGATGAAAAGTGGACTAAGGCAGAGGACTGCTTTTGCGGTCCTCATTGCGTAGTCTCTGACTAACCCTTCGGGGATAATAGTCGTGATTATATGTATATAAGGATGTATCGCACACCTTGTCAGCGACCAGCCGCCACTGGTGCGCGAGGTCATCACAACGCCGGCCGCAATGCGTCGGGAAGAACGCCACGAGCCAAGTGTACTGACTATTGGAACCGTCCATGATCTCCAGCACTTGCTGCTCGTCCAGCTTCAAATCTGCGCAACCAACCAGCTTGCTCAGTGTGTGTTGTAGCTTGTACCATGTCACAAAAACTATGAAGGTGTACCTTGAGAAGGTTAGGAGAAAGGTTACCCTTGAGACCCTACACGTAACCCCTGGGTGGTGCTAAATGAGTGACACTGTCCGAGTGGTAGTCACGCTGCGTTGCGGCGTGAAAGAATGGCGCACGTTGCTGTTATGTTACGTCTGGTGAGTGAAAGTAACGGAGGCCTATCTCTCCCCCCCTCTCCTTCCCTAAACTATTCTTACTGCTTCCTCAAAAGTCGTACTTCTTCTTCAAAGGTCCTACTCCTTCCTCAAGGTCGGCAATGCATCAGCGACTCCTCTGGTTTTTTGTATCCATGGGCGGCAGTGTTACTTCCCAGTAGGCGGCCCGCCTGCTCGTTTGCTTTTTATAACACATAAAACAAAACTTCTTGTAGACTATGGCGCTAGTGCAACCATTATGTATGAACGCAGTAGTTAGTACCGGCTAAGGCGAAATTGGCTACTTGACAGTTCTCGGAAAAGTATTTTAAAAATTACAAACGCTTAAACACTTCTTTTTTCGAAAAAGCTAGAAAAAAACATATATTTCTTTATTAATTTAAAATTTCGCGCGATAACGGTTGGTCACGTGACATTTTGCCCTGTGACGTCACACTGTAATAAACAAACAAATTTTATCTTGAAACTTGACACATAGTTTTTGTTTATTTTGTGAAATGTGACGTCACACGAAGCACGTCACAGAAGAATCATGGCCGCCCGTGTTTTGGGTCTTGTAATCCATAGATAAAAAAATCGCAAATTCATTTTGTAAAAATGTAATATTTACAAATTATCTTAATAAAAAAAACTATTGGATATTTTTTGTTAATAATAATAAAAATTAAAATTTGTTTATTTTTCCTCTAAAACATTACAAGTTTGGGACGAACAAACAGAAAAGCAAAAATAAAAACAAAACAGTGCGAATGCAAACTTAGATTATTTGGGAGGACTGGAGCCTAAGCTAGGATATCCCTGAATTTCAGGACTCCAGAAAGTTTGTTAAATTATAAACTACCATATCCGACATATTTTATTGTTAAAACTGTCAAATAGCCAATTGTAAACTATGAAACACATACCGTCGCTGTCGACCAACAGCTGTATGTAGTCCGCCAAATGGTTTCCGTTCACTTTCCCGTTGTAGTAGTGCCGCTGGCGGGTGTTCTGTACGACGATGGCGGGCTCGTTCTGAGCCAGTTGGCGGCAGCTCTTGTCCGTGTTTACAGTGCACGTTATTATTCCGAACTGGAACAATATTAATACTAATAATAAAATCATTTACTTAAAAAAAAACACGATATCTATCATTTTGAACTGAAATAATATTTCATATTTAATAATATTTTTGTGGGAGGAAGAATTTTTTTAACATTTTGTCTGTTGGCAAGGCTTCATGACAAAATACATTTGTAATTTTTAAGAAAAAATGGAGATTTATGATTTTGTGCATAATAAATACAGTACCTACTTGCTCTGCACTTGATACCAATTCACAGTGTTAACACAATTTTCTCTGCTCAAGTAACATGCCGAAAGTAAATAAACTTACACTAATGGAATTGGAGTGGACGAAGTGCAGACTTGTTCTCATGAATGGCTCCGCGATGTGTTCCCACGAAAGCCGGTATGGCACCACCACCAAAACCCACATGCCCACATCTGAAAACATCGCAATGTATAAAAAAATACTGCCAAATTGTATTTGGTACAGACACCAGCCACTTCAACCTAACACTAAATGTGAAATTTCTTGAATACATTTTGAACTTTGTCACTTGGGTATAAGGATCAATATCGTTTGGTGAATTTTGAAAGTTTTGGACAGGTTGATCTGCAGGCGTGTGTACAACCGGTACCAATAGTATTGCCAGCCTACAAAAGTAACGAATACCTTGGCAACAACACTTGTCTAAGCATACTACTTTTATAACAAGGTTCGAAAGGATAATTATAATAACAGATGGATAATTTTCGATTGATAATAACAAAAAATTGAGCTCGTGCAAGGGAACTGTATTCGAAATATTTGAACGTGTGTTTCAGCACTTGCGTGTATCCGAGAACGTACGAAGTGTTAACGTGCCGCGCCGCCGTGGGAATAACGTGGCCCTAACAACAACAAGAGAAAATCACTTCGGATTATGCAAAGTTGAGAATATTAGAGTGTCATTGTTTAGTTAAGGTGATAATTGTCCGATAATTATATAGAAGCGTAATATCTTGATAATTTCGAACCCTGTTTTATAAGTATCCTCTGATCTTTAGTAAGTTACCTCTATCTAATATCCTCTGTAGGTCGGACGCGGATAGTGTATGCAGGTTTGGAGCGGCGGCTGCGGTTTCTATGAGAGCTTTCGCGTCTGCATTGTTAGGCCCCGCCTACTTTTAGTACTACTCTTCTTGAAGAAACAATCACGATCATAGTAATATTACCTCCATCTAGAATCCTCTGTAGGTCGGACGCGGAGAGTGTATGCAGGTTTGTAGCGGCGGCTGCGGTTTCTATGAAAGCTTTCGCGTCTGCATTGTGTGCGCGTTGGTATGCCCCGCCCACTTTAAGGACTGCCCAAGCAGGCGGGTCTTCTACGTGAAGGGAGGCGCATAGTTCGCGCCATTTGTCGCAGTCGATCTTACCTGGTTATTTAAAAGATAAATCAATTAATTAATTGGTATTTAGGATAACCAATAAAGCTACTCAATCCTATATCATAATACAAAATAAGATACAATATCAAATCGATCCGCGATCTATTTGATGAGTAGTGTTTATGTAAAGCAATTACCTACCAAAATTCATATTAGGAAATGTGACCGTCATTTGGTGCAGAAGCAAACTGTCATGGTCTTTCGTGGAGAAGTATAACACCCATGGCGTCTTGGTGCCACTCCGCAATCTATTCCTTAACTCCTGTAAATAACAGAGCGGCTACATTGACCATACAAACGACCAGTGCTTAGAAATGGCCATACATAGGCACACATACATAAATTTACGACAATAATACCCAAGGGGTAATCAGAGACTAGGCAATGATTACCGCAGAAGCAGTCAGTTGTTATAACCAGGCGGTTTTTTTAAAATATAAATACTTAGGTACTAGTGAATTAAATAATTTTTAACAATTACCTTCAGTTCGTCGGGCCCAATGAGATCAACCTTCGGCAGTGCGTCGACAATCTCCTCCAGCAGTTCCTTTTCGTCTGTGCTCTCTATCTCTTTGACAGTGCCTCTGAATTTGAACACCACAGCTGCATAATCATTATCTGTCAGTTTCGCGCGCAAACTGTCTTGTTCAACTATCACGACATTTACTAGGCCTTTCTGTTAGAAACAAGAAAAAAAGATTCATTTCACATTTTTAGTTCACTGAAACATAATATGTATGCTTGATTGCATTACCATGGGCATAGATTGATTGAAATATTATTATTCTTGTAATGTGTTTGTGATTTAAATGTATTTTTATATTGTTTCTTTAATTAATGCTATTGGCTTAGTACCATATTAATTAAAGTAAAAGAAATAAATAGACAATGAGGCTTTATAGTTAGATTTGTTTGACATCCATTAAACAAAGTATTGACATTGTTTAATATATTTTAAAACAAAATTAATGTTTAGCTTGAAGTGTAAAATGATAAATATAATAAAAAAAATATATTAAAAAAAAGTTTTAACGTCCAGATCATTGGTTTAAGTGTTAACAAATGTAAACTCTCAAGTAAACTTAGCTTGTACATACCAAATGATAAGCTATCCTAGTGAGGGCACCTCTCTCGATTCTGTTTGGCCCCAGCACGTATGCTATAGCATTGTCAGAGTCTCTAATCTGTCCTACTATAGGTATGTGCACTCTACTGTTTAAATAGGCCATCACAAACTTGTCCATGTGTTCCAATGTCCGCTCTCCTCGGTAGTATACAAAGTTGCCCTGTCTTCCCTACAATGGTTTTAAACAAGTTACATTTTTGTAGAATAACAATGAGGTATTAATATTACTGTGCACACAGTAGTTACTTTCTGGAGAGTAACGTTTCTGAATGTAGTAGGTAACATCTGCTTACTACTAAAAAGTACTGGGAAGTAACTTAATGTTATCAATATCATATTGTAATACGTTGCGCCATAGAAACAATATAATGGTCAAACATTACCTGATAGTATAAACATTACCTAGATATAATTATTATCTTTTTTCCTTTAAATTAAACCTGAACTAGTATCATCATCTTTAGATGTACCTTACATGGATATGACAAGATGAGATAATGTTGCATTGAGTGGGTGGAAAACGTAATCGCAATCACAAATGAAAAGGAAGAGAAAACAAGTAATGTTCTAACATTGTATCCGCAACATTAGGAATATACCTACTGGGTTCCAATCTGTGAGACAATCGGTTTTTTAAATATAACATCATTTATATGTTATAGCATTATCTAACAGTGGACATCTTTCAGCTGATGATGTCATCACAGGCAGTTAATGTTCATGGCGTGTTCCCACAGTGTAGGTAGATATACATATCTATTGTTTTCTGAGGTTTAAGCGAGCACTACACCTAGAATTTACCACCTGCCTGGGACCCCATCATACAGGTCATCAAATCCCAGCCCCAACAGCAACACATTGCCAGACCTAAAAATATTGTTAGCTCGTACTGTGTAAACTTGAATCATCATCATCAGCCTATTAACGTCCCACTACTGGGCACAGGCCTCCCACGTGGACAATAGCACGTGGGGATATGGGGCCATAACCCACCACGCTGGCCCAATGCGGGTTGGTGGGTTTTAACGACTGTCATTTTACGACAACAACCGGGACCAACGGCTTAACGTGCCTTCCGAAGCACGGAGGAGCTCGAGATGTTTTTTTTAATTTGGTCACCCATCTAAACTTGAATGCACCTGGTTAAATATAAAAATAATTGACGGTAGGCAAATAACTTCTAACTATGAGACGACCAACACCTCAATCACCCTGTGACCACGGACCCTGTAAAGGGTTCAAAACGTCAGGATAATATAAAAACTATGTAAATAGTAAATTAAAAGCGAGTTAACCCGTTAAAAAGACATACATAATATAGTTACATCAAAAAATGATTTTTTAATAGTTTCAATATAGAGTAAGTATATTGAAGTGTTATTAAGGCAAAAAAATATACATACATACATATAATCACGACTATTATCCTAGAAAGGGTTAGACTAGGCAATAAGGACCGCAAAAGCAGTAATCTGCCAAAATCCACTTTTCACCAAATAGAGACATGTACTCAGCGTGACAGGTGGTGAGCCCATCGCCACTCTATGCTGTTAGATGTTTGTGTAGTCTTCAGTCAGTTAGTCGCCTTTTACGACACCAAGGGAAGAGAGCGGGTGGTAGTATTTTTTCACCGCTACGCGACACAACTAATGTACACATGGAATAAAATGTTTACTAGAAAAAAATCAACCAGTCTCAGGAAGCTGGAATGGGATTCGAAACCACGAATTTTTATCCTATATTTATATAGCATTGTGAATGCAACATTTCAATAATAAAAGATAATGTACACATGTTTACTTTAAACTTACATTGGGGTAAAATAGTAGTGATGGGTAGCTGCCTATTCTCATTGAGTTGTAGCAAAATGAATTGTGATATTTACAATTTACAGCACCAATCTTTACCTACAAAACAAACAAACATTAATCTATATTAATAAAAATCAATTGCCAAAATGTTTGTACGCCCATCACTTCAGAACAGCTGCACCTATTTGGGTAATTCTTTTTTTGTTGTGTTTGTAATTGTCAGGATAAGGTTTGTATGAAAGAAATTTTTTGGATACTTAATTATCCTTTATGGGGTAAAGGGTCTGTTCAATGTGTGAAATAAAATATTTGGAAATTCATCACCGGATACAGGGTGTTCACGCAGACAAGGTCGCGGGCGGGCCGCTACTCTATATAAATAAAAATCAATTGCCGAAATGTTTGTAGGTGCATAACTTCACAACGGCTGCATCTATTTGGCTAATTATCTCTTTGTTGTGTTTGTAATAAATTGTCAGGACAAGGTTTCTATAAAAGAATATTTTTGGAAATTCGTCATGGGGTGCCGGGTCCACGTGGACATAGTTGCGGGCGGGCTGCTAGTTTTTAATAAAGGAAAGCACTAATGTCTACTGCAAATTTTAATGTTCAATTGCATGAATTAAAGTAAATAATTTTTACTTACAATGCCTTTGTACAATTCAGCAAGTCTTTTCCAATGATGTACTAAGTTTTGGCATGGAGGACAGAATGGTGAATAGAAATTAATGAAATGGAATCCTTCATTTAAGTAGTTATCTGAAAGAAAAAATAACAAATTATAAATACAGTAAATACAGATTCAGCCATATGTGAGCATATTTTTAAAATATCTTAACTAATAGCTTTGCAGTTTACATATAAAGCCAATTACAATAGTATTTGTAAAGTGGTTAGTTAAAGTTATTGGAATAAGCAGTACTTACAATAATTTTGCGCAGTAAGTGTGTCTACAAACAGATCATCCTTATACAGTCCGTTGTAGAAGAGATTATTGTACTCTGTCTGAGAATGGTGGTCATACTTCCTTGTATAAGAAGGGTATGAACCATAGAGATCATATTTGTGCCTTTTATCAGCATCTTTTAAAGTTTCGTACGCCTCTGTAATTTTCATAAACTTTTCTTGTTCATCAGAGTCCTGAAATTTTGATAAGTTTACATCAAAATTCTAATAGTTAACATAAAAATAAGTTTACATAAAATTGGATAAGTTTACACAGATTACTGTTTAAACTAAAACTTTAATGTAATAAAATACTTACAGATGTCTTGTCTGGGTGCAGCTTTACGGCTAATTTCTTGTAAGCCTGCTTTATTTCTTGCACGGAAGCTTGTTTCGATATCCCTAATATCTCATAATAACTTACATCACTAAGATTAACTATTCTGACTATAACAAAACCTATGAGCAATAGTTTGTACCTGAAAGCAAATTATAATAACAGTATACGGTTGAATATTATTGTGTACATATGTATTTGTAAATTATTTTAAAACTAGCAAAAAAACTCACATTTTGTGTTTTATATCCGCCGCGGCCCGCGCCGGCAAGTTCGTTGCTCTTTCTTATAATATCACAAGGTTCACACTAAATTAATTGACATACTTTTAATTATCACAATAGCATAGCGATTCCTTAGCCAAGGGAGATAATACTGTTTACTTTTTGTGTAGGCGGCAATAATGTGATGAAATACGGATTGCAATGCAAAGAAACAAAAGTTCGCCGTCCTCCGCCCTCCGCCCCGCAGCGCAGCCGCCAGCCGGTTAAATGTCAAATGTCAATGTCATACATTTTTTTTTTAATTTTTTAATTTTTTTTATTTATATTAGTTCCATGAAGGAACAGGCTAAGGTCTGAGCCATTCTGCCTAGTCATTAGTATTTTATTAGTTTTTTTCCCTTGATGATAATGAGTGGTGATTAAGATGAATGATAAATGATGTTCCCCAAACCCCTTGAGTCCTCAGTAAAGATGTGGGACTTTACTGAGGTCTCACGCGGACTACTTGAGAGAATTTGAAAAGTGATGTTGGACTGTTTTGTTTCATTTGCCAACAAAATAAAACAAAACTGCAGACATGACGCTTCACTTTCAATTCAATTTCTTATTTGATGGCTCGCTATGATTTAGCCAGTGTCTAGTTTTTGGGTAGACAATGTGGTTTAGTTTTTGTTTGTGACTCTGCTTTAAACTTTAGGGCGTTATGCTCATACAAGAGAACTGTCAGAAAATAAGATTTATTAATTTTGAGGAACTGTCTAGCGAGTTTGACTGTTGAGATACCTGTAACAATAACAAATAGATGGGTTAGTAAGTGAGTGAAGCAGATAAAGATTTGCAGTTACAATTTAATATTATTAGTGTTAATGAACGAACACAGGACTTTGACAAAATCAGTATCTACGAACGCTAATACGGATTTAAAATTAGTAGGCCGAGGGATACACGGAGGGAGAAGGGAGTATAAGGAGGGGCTGTTTTTAGGGCAATTAAAAAATATATGTTCTGTTGTACCTTCGTCAAGCCCACACTCGCATAAGGAACTGTCTTTCACTCTTATTTTAGCCAAAAAAACTGGAGTACACATGTGTCCCAATCTAAGTCTGCAAACAACAGAAGTCACTCTCTTATTGGCACTGCGATATTTAAAAAACCATGGTATATGGGGAATGTCTGGTTGGATGTTGGCATAGTGTGAACCTTTAGAAACGCTGCTCTTTTTCCAGTAATCTGACCAGTTCAAGAAGAGGTCTTTCTTAGCTATTAATGTGACATCGTTAGTGTATAAGCCAGAATGAGTAAAAGTACCGTTGACAGTAGCTTGCTTAGCGCAAGCATCAGCAGTTTCATTGCCCTTAATGCCTACATGGCCTGGAATCCAAACAAGGACAATATGCAAACCTTGCTGGTGACACTCAAATAAAATTGTTTTAATTTTCAAAATATACTGAACTTTAGTTTTGCAGCGAAATTGGTTACTAATAATTGCTTCAAGACAGCTTTTTGAGTCTGAAAAAATTATTACTTTAGAAATAGTATGAGACTGAACAAATTTAAGGGCCTCTAGAATAGCAATGGCTTCTCCAGTATAGACTGAAGCCAACGAAGAGCATTTAAAATTGAGTATGATTTTATATTTAGGAATCCAGACCGCTGAACCGACATGACCATCACTGGATATTTTAGATGCGTCAGTATAAATAGTCAACCATTCAGGCCACTTAGTTGATACTATTTCATTGAGTTGATTCTGAGCGGCCACGGAGCTCTTTTCTACACCTAAGTCGAGAATTACTTCCGGCTGATAAATTAAAGCTTCATATGGAGTTTCAAAGAGAGGGTTGATCTTACACTGGTAAACAGGAGAAGGCAAATTAATGAGTTTCCTATAACTTATTAGCAAGCACGGTAGATTTTTGTGTGACCAATAGTCATTGGAAGGAATCAGTTCATGTAAAGTTTGTAACTTAGCGATTATTGGGTTAGATGACAGTTGGAAACTTTTATAGAGGAATCTATCAGAAATGTATTGTCTACGGAATTCTAGGGGCGACTCCAGACACTCCACCTGCATAGCATTTATAGGTGAAGACTTCATCGCGCCAAGGATAATCCGCAGACATTTAGATTGGATTTTGTCCAGGTAAACCAAAGAAGTTTTATTACATGGCTCCAGTAGGAAAGAACCGTAATCCAGTAGGCTGCGAATGAGAGCATTATAAAGTAACTTTTGGGTGGATGGATGAGCTCCCCACCAAACTCCAGAAAGTGCTCTCAGTACATTAATATTTTTTTCACATTTTTCAGAAATGTATTTTAAGTGATGAGCACCAGACATTCTTGAGTCCAATATCATTCCCAAGAACTTCACTCTATCATGTACTGGAAACGATTGTCCATCACAAGATATTGCGATGTCAGGAATAGACCTAGCCCTCGAGAAGACTACCACACTACTTTTAGAAATGGAAAGTGACAAGCCGTGATCCAGAAGCCAACTGTTAAGATAGTAAATTGCGGAGTTAAGTCTATTCTCGGCATCAGAGATATTATCTGCTGCTACGTAGAGAGCAAGGTCATCTGCGTATTGGAGAACATTACAAAAGCAATCCACTGAAAGGTCCAAGTCATGAGTATACACGCTATATAGTAAAGGGCTAAGGACTGAACCTTGGGGAAGGCCCTTCCAAACTCTTCTAGGTGGAAGGGTAGAATTGTGCGAGCTTACAAGAATCGACCTATCAGATAGAGAGTTAAAGATAAAATTTACAATTCTCTCCGGTATGTTCAGCTGTAGCATTTTCTGCCTGAGCATTGGGAGAAGAACATTGTCGTATGCAGATGCAATGTCTAGGAATACGCCTACCACTGATTTTCGTTCCGAAAAAGCAATACGGACGTCACTCACAAAAGTACCGAGGCTGTCTATCGTGCTTAATCCTTTGCGAAAACCAAATTGGGTTCTGGAGAGTTTCTCATTGCTCTCCAAAAACCATTCCAAACGATTCTTAATAAGATGCTCTAGAATCTTTGACATAGTGTTGGAAAGAGCAATTGGACGGTAGCTTAATGGGTCGTTACTAGGTTTACCAGTCTTTAAGATAGGAATGATAATTTGTGTCTTCCATTCATCAGGAGGAATGCCAGACTCAAATATAAGATTTATCATTTTGAGGAAATATATCTTGGTTTCCTTTCCACTTTTGACAATAAAAGAATACGGTATTCCATCAACTCCCGGAGCAGAGTCCTTAAGACCAGATAAGGCAATTGTTAATTCCTCAGGGGAAAAAGGGGACTGTAATATGTCAGATGTTGTAGGTGAGGTAGCCGAGAATGTTGTAGCTTCCTCCAAAGAGGGAGCGGATGGAGGGGCAATTTTTTGACTAAAAGATTCTAACCATGAAGATGAGTCTAAAGAGGTGTTACTATCTATAAATGAGCCACGAAACCTTTTGATATTTTTCCAAATAACAGTTGACGGAGTTTTAGGGGATAAAGATAAACAAAAAGAGTGCCATCCAGCTCTCTTTTTAATTCTTAATAGTTGTACTGTTTCTGCTGCAGTTTTCTGATATTTTATGAAGTTATGTTCATTCATTGAACAAGTATAGGTTCGCTCTGCTTCCTTGCGCTTTTTACATGCAACAGTGCACTCTTTATCCCACCAAGGTGGAGAAGAGATATTCTTAGAGGGGGATTTTCTTATCGGGATAGAATTATCAGCTGCAGATAAAAGAGCATTTTTGAATAGATTATAATGTAAGTGGACATTACCCGAATTTAGTGTAGGAAGATTGCGAACTTCCTCATCTGTATTAATCCTAAATTGGTTCCAGTCGGCCTGAGATACCACGTATTTTTGTCGATGAGTATTGACAGGGAATTCTTTTCGGGACATAGGTAAGAAGATAAGAATGGGGTAATGGTCGCTTCCATGAGAATTAGGAAGAACTTGCCAGGTAAGACTAGAAGTTAAACTAGCGGAGCAGAGAGATAAATCTACAGCACTTTTCACATTCTGCGAAGGAGCTACCCGCCGTGTTGGAGAGCCATCATTTAATATGCACAGATTAAAATCATCTAAGACGTCTAAAAGTCTAAATGAAAGAGACTCAGAGTTATGGGAGCCCCAGATTACATTATGTAGGTTAAAGTCACCTAATATAATAACCGGCTGAGGAATAGATGAAATTATAGAGGATATGTTAATTAAGATAGATAAACTGGGAATTGGAATATATAAAGATATAAAGGTAATGTCCATGATACGAACTGCCACTATATTAAAGAGATCTTTATTATGGGATGGGGTGGCAAGTTGTGAAAACTTGTAATTTCGTGATATAAAAATTGCAGTGCCAGCCTTACCGTCGCTCCTGTCATCCCGCAAACAAGCATAGCCTGATATCCTAAAATTGGATCCAGGTCTAAGCCACATCTCCTGGATGGCAAGAATGACGGGCTTATGGGTATTTATGAGATAAATTAATTCTGGTTTTTTGTGTCTAATACTTCTACAGTTCCACTGAAGGATTGGGGTGAATTTTGTTATTAAGAGAAGAAAGCTCAGTAAGTTTTTGTCTAATATTGTACGGTAATTCTATGTCATTAAAACGTTGGATAAAGTTAATTAAAGTAGATAATTGTAACAATAACATTTCTAACAAATTGTCATTAGGTTCTGGTGGAACTGAAGGAGTACTTGAATAAGCACATCCATTTGGAAGAGAAGATACTGGGGTGGACGAAATTTCATTATGGAAGTTCCTGTCATAGCCATAGCTGGATGCAGGAACCCTGGGATGACGAGGGATTTCCACTGTTTTGCGGTAGGAAGTGGTTGCAGGATAGGATGAAGTCCTTATGGATGAGTTGGATTGGGTCTGAGTTGGGGGTGAAGGGAACATACGTGCTGAGTCTGCAAAAGATTTTTTTGTTGGGGCAAATCTAGCAGACGCCTCCATATATGAAATGCTCTCCTGTGACATCACCAGCTTAATCGATTTTTGCCTCTCGTGTTCTGGACAAGAAAAATATGTGGCTAAATGGTTTCCAGAGCATAAAATACATTTTGGAGGAGCTTGGCTTAAACATGCTTCGCCCTCATGTAACTCTGCACATTTAAAGCAACGAGGCTTAGAACGGCACTGTGATTTTACATGGCCAAATCTACAGCAGTTATTACACTGGATTACAGGTAAACGGTAAATTTCAACAGGCAAAGAGGTAAAATAACAATAAACATGTTGTGGTAGCTTTTTACCTGTAAAAGTTAAAACAACCGTTTGGGTTGGTATCCAGGTAGGGGCAGAGCCAACAGAAGAGGACTTCCTATGTAAGCGTCTTGCTCGGAACACTTTTCCAAAACCCGGGGGTATTTGGATATTTTCTATCAACTCTTCCATAGTCCAATCAACAGGTACTTCTCTGACAATACCCATGCGCGACACATTAAATGAGGGAATATTTACCAAATAGTTGCAGTCATTCAACGCTGGATGGTTCAAGAAAGAATTAGCGTCAGCTGCGGACTTAAATTCCACAGAGATGCGATTTCGACCTACCTTCTTAACTCCATCTGAAATTATATTTTTGATGTTGTTGGAGTGCAAGAATTTGCCTATCTGTATTGCGCGAAAAACAGTTCCCTGTGTGAGTTCTTCCTTTTTGGCTACATGAACAACAAAAGGAGCGACATCATCTTCGGAATAGCTAATTTTGCTGTTCATATATTCCGGAAGGGTATATGTTGTTTGAGCAGATGCAGTAACTTGAGCAACAGATGTTTTTTTAACTGGGATTAAGGAACTATCAGGATCATTTTGGGCACGCTTTCTAGGCATGCTTCTAGGGGTTTCTTGCGACTGGGAATCAAAAACATCCGGAGAAATCACACTGCCCCCTCCGGGGTCCGGAGGGTCAGTATCCATATTTACCCTTAAGACAGCACTAAACACTGACTACAATCACCAAAAATAACTATCGGACAATAACAAACACAAATAACACACACAAATATTTCAACAGCACAAAATAACAACTGTTAACCAAAAACACTTGTATCTCGCACTGAACCTAAAAGCAGAGTCTAAAGACGCTTCACTTTCCCGCCAAGAAGTCCTTTTTTTATTTGTTTCGTGAAGGAACAGGCTAAGGTCAGAGACCATACTGCCTAGTCATTAGTTTTTTTATTTCTTTTTTCCCTTGATGATAATGAGTGGTGATTAAGATGATGAATGATAAATGATGTTCCCCCAAACCCGAGTCCTCAGTAAAGAAGTGGGACTTTACTGAGGTCTCACGCGGATTTCTTGAGAGAATTCGAAAAGTGCACAGACATATTATATGTCTGTGGAAAAGTGATGTTGCACTGTTTTGTTTCATTTGCCAACACTCATGATGCACGTTCACAAACACTTAACGGTTAATAATCCACTATTATTTCACATTAATGTTCGAAAAAACACAAATAAAATTTTAGAAAATAAAACAAAACTGCAGACATGACGCTTTACTTTCCCGCCAAGAAGTCCACTATCCAGTATCCAATGTCATTCATAAAAACAACTGTCAAATTAATTTTTACATTTCTTCATCTCTTTAAAGAAGGCAAAGGGATTAAGTTGATACAACCAGACCTTGTAATTTTTTATCATTTATAGTCTATGACATTTTATACACATGGACTAGTACGTCGTACAATAACGCAGTCAAACTGTGGCACACGCCATGAATTTCACCCTATTTGGTTTCGAGTGCTCTTTTCAAACATTGAAGCTGACACCCCGATCCTACAAAACATCCTCTATCATTAAACAGTGTAACAATAATTATGCCCTCGAAGCGTACCTAAACTGATTTTTGAAGCTCACTTAAAAATAAAAGAGCAGTGTAGCAACATGCTGTTACTTTTTGTAATAAATTCATAGAAAAAAAAAATTGTCTTCGACTGCGACGCGACGTATATTTTGGCTTTATAAGTAGGTAAGGTAAGGTGGCTTAAGAGGAACATAGTTTACTGATATTTTAACATTATGAGCTCCAGCAAGAAAATAAGTATACCTCCTAAAGTTTACTTACTATTATTTTAACATACAAATCGATTCCTTTAGTATTTACGGACAAATCTGTCAATGAAGTTGAGTCATCAAAATATTCCACTTACCCCAGATATGGGGAAAGAGGAACAACCTAAACTTTTCATGTTAAAACTGACCTTTTTTGATTTGTCTTCACATATTTTAAATGTGATTGTCAAGTCAAATATATTGAGAGTTAATCGCAGTAAAAATAAGGTTTAGTTTAACGTAACCACTCAGTTGCTCGCACCCAGCGGGCCCCATACCCTTACGTGCTTGAGTGGCGCCAAATTTTTGAAGCGGGCCGGCGCCTGCTGACTATTGTTACGAAAACATCGACTGTGAGCTACTGGAGGCGATTTAGGCCAAATTAATTACTGTTTTAAATAGTTAGATGAATAGAGCATCTGTTTTTATAGAATGCGTGGTGACAAAGTATTGTTTTAATTTAAAAAACATGGTTTATACTTTAGTGACGAAATAAATCACGGATTACTTCCTATTTTATTTTATATTTTAAAATCAAATGGCCTGTGATGTCTTTTTTATATTTTACACGTATACTATATTAAGTTATCTTTCTGTTAAAAATAAAATACATGTATGTTTCATCTAAAAAAATATTCAGAAAAAAATCGAGAAAATCGCGCAAAAATTCGCGTGCTGCGTAATCTGCTTGTTAATCGGGTTTCATGTTATAACCTATTTTACTCCAAATCTAGAAGGCCTAGAACAAAAATATGGGCAGTTTTAGAAAGATACAGTATTTGTCTATTATAATTCGTAAAAAACACATTAACTTTCCAGTAAACTGTAGTCATACACGTTAAACAACAAAAGCTTTGATTGAAAAATCGAACGTTTTTGGTTGTCTTATTGCCGAAACCAACACGGTGCTATTAAAATATAACTTAAATATACCAAAAGAGCAAAGCCTGTAGTTTACAACCGTATATAATACGTTTCAAGAATACTTATAGTTTTTATGCAATAAAGTCATCAAAATGCAGCTCTAGAGCGCACGGACGACCGCTTTATCGGCAATATGGCGTCGAAATAAGGTTCGGGGCACACACGTTTGTGAATAGGGTGGGTCGCGATTATTTGCAAACAAAGATTGTTTTTTGGTTTAGTAATTATTTATGTTAATTTATTAAATGAATGTAATAAAAAAATATTCTTCGTAGTATGTTTTTTTTATTACAAATTATTTCAGTTTAAAGTATATTAAAATAAACATACTAAATTCTAAAATGTATTGACTTTGATACGTTATAAAATATATAATGTTATATACGATGTTTAGATTATTTTATTTACAATCACTGTAATAATAAATGAAAATTATTAAAACAAATGAATAAAAATTAATATTTTATATCAATACCTATATAATAATAATAATATATATGGTACTAATATAAATATCAAACCCAAAACACAACAACAAAGCTAACTGCCTCAAAAAAAAAGCAACTGCCCAAAAACAAATATGTGCCACCAACCTAATCCAAAAAAAGTTCTATTGCTTCCTGTAATTATAGGAACATGCCATAAGTTAGACTTACGTTGCGCCTTTGGAGAGTCAATCTGCATGTACACAACAACAATACAGTGAGATTAATGTTTTAAATCACTATTTAGTAATTACTCTCCGTAAATACATACAATTCATGAAGTAAACAATAATAATCACAAAAGGAAATCACTAGAAAACCACCGCCACTGCAATAATTTACATTAAGACCTAATTTCGTCAGATTTTAATAGAATATCCATCCAGTTTAAAAACAAATAACTAGATAATTAGTTAGAACCTGAAATTATGCGTATTTTGATATATAACACCTCTAGAAAGAAACAATAAGTAAAAAAATTACGGCGTTTTAAAAAATACATGATGAGCACGTAAACACAACCTAAACACGTCCACTAAAAATAATCACATTGACTTTATTTGTTTTTATTTTTGACAGATCAGCTCCTATTGCTGATGCTTCGTTCATGTTCGTTCAGTAAGGCACCCATACACGTCCCGCGAGATACGGATTAGCGATATTTCGAGCGTCTTGCTTTACTTTTGTATTATGTAACAATTGTAACAGGAAGCACGTGGGGGCATTATTGAGATGTAACGATTGTTACATGAAGCGACGGAGTGGGTAATATCGAGAAAATTTAAATTTGGGGTAAGTGGAACATATGTGGTATGGTCAGAGGTGGCAAATTCGCAAACGATTTTAAAATAAAAACTAACTTATAAGAAATAGCTTTTAATGAAATAAAATCAATTGAAGTGTATTAAAAAAATGCCAATGAGCACATATTACAATATAACTAAAAATAACAAACTTCATTTTATTTTACAAACGAATCTTCTAAAATCTACAAACTTTTTAAAAACAAAATCATAAATATTAAAAAAAACTCTGCTGGCACTGAATAAGTTGAGTTTAGATTTAGAGATATAAATTATCATTTTTAAATTTAATTTATATTTTAAAGTGTTCATATAATTTAATCCGGTTCATTTTATAAGAAATATTTTAATTTATGTATAAATATACTTACATAAATCAAAATATTTGTTTAATAAAAAATATTTATATATTTTAAATATTATTTTACCTACTTGTTATATTTATTACTAATACAACTTTTTTAACAATTAGATACCTACTAACTAAAAATCGGTACAAAAGTAGGTAGGCTAACTTTTTTTCTTAAAAACAAACGACATTTAAGGGACACCTTCGCGAGCAACACCGCTGATAAAAGCTAGTATATTGTACATTAAAACCTTTCCAGAAAAATGAAAATTATGGATGTGAAAGAATCACCAAAATCGGTACAGCAGTTGTTGAGTAAATCGGGAACATACATGCATAGGCATAGCGTAAGTTTTTTAATTATCATTAATATTTCATCGCCTATAAAAAGGTTTGTTGCCCCTGAAACCGGGAAAGAGGAACATATGTTCCTCTTTTCCGATTATGGTAGTTTCTCTTACCCCACTTGGCATTTTTTAGGTTAAGAATTTGATCACATGCAAAAATCATTGTAAACACGTGCTACAAACAAAATTAGGTCGGAAAATAAAAGCTCAACGTAAATTTTGCATTCTCAAACAAAAACAGCCTTCTAACAAATCGTCTTATTGTTTATTTAGGCACATATAAAATCTACCACCCAGTCGTGATTTTGTAGTTTGACAACCGATTGTTTTTTCTCTCTCTTCAACTCACTTAGATGTGTCGTAGCGCCATCTGTGTTAGAACATGAAACTACACCCGAATTTCTGTTTTATCGGCTGAGTAGGCACAGAGCTAGGGTTTATAGTTTTATATTTACGTGATGCTGTTCCTCTTCCCCCGTCGTCCCTCTTACCCCACCTTACCTTACCTAAACGTTATCATACAGCCAGAGACTAAGGAATGAGGACAGCAAAAGCAGACCTATAGCCTACTTTTCACCAAATAGCGACTTCACATGTGCTCAGCGTGACAGGTGGTTAGCCCATCGCCGCTCTATGCTGTTCGATGTATGTGCAGTCTTTTTATCCGTTAGTCGCTTTTTACGACACCCAATGGAAGGGGGGGGGCACCACTGTCGATAGGCACGTACAATAAAATAAAAAATGTGTTGTAACTATTCGTATTCATAATCAGCCTTTAGACGTCCCACTGCTAGGCACAGGCCTCCCACGTGGACAACAGCACGTGGGGATATTGGGCCATAACCCACCACGCTGGCCCAATGCGGGTTGGTGGTTTTTGACGACTGTCATCTTACAACAACAACCGGCACCAACGGCTTAACGTAACTGAGGAGCTTGAGATGTTTTTAATATGGTCACCCAACCAGCGGCCCCGCATTGCGAAAGTTGCTTAGCGGGCAAGATCGCAAGCCGAAGGCCGCTGCACCATCGAACTCCTCCAATATTTGTATTGTAAAGTAAAAAATGTACAGCCTGTATACTGTCCCAATGCTGGGCAAACGCCTCCATCTTTGAAATCAAGTCATCGCTACAATAGATGGGTATTGGCTTTATCACCACGGCTTGCCTAATGCGGGCTGGTGATCACAAAACCCGGGCTATGCACCGGAAATTGCGAAAACTTCACTTTGCCCGGCCGGGGAATTAAACCTTGGACCTTCGGATATCGAGCCGAGCGCTTTACCACTCGGCCACCGAGGCGTATATTTGTATTGGATTTTATGTAACCTTGTCTCGTAGCGGTGAAAAAATACTACCCCCTCTCTTCCCTTGGGTGTCGTAAAAGACTACTAACGGACTAAAGACTGCACATACATCCAACAGCATAGAGCGGCCATGGGCGTACCACGCTGAGCACATGTGCAGTCGCTATTTAGTGAAAAGTGGACTATGGCAGAAGAATGCTTTTGAAGTCTTCATTACCGGTCTCTGGTATGTAGGTAACTATGCATGTTGCTTGTTGGAAGACATAATGATAATAGCTTCTACCAATTATCTAGCCCAAAATAAGCTTCTTTTTGTAACTTATTTTTAATGGTTCGATAACGGATAAACATACGATTGGGGATCTTCCCGGCCTTCCACTTTTCGGCAGCGATATTCTCTTGAGCTCCATTCTGACTGCACGCACATATATACAGCCGTGCGATTCTCTAAGCTAAAGCCTTGATAGCTGCGGCTGCCGCAGCGCTGAGAAATGACTCTTTCTTTCATATTCAAAGAATGGGAAAGAGACAGCAGATCACAGCCATGCGAGCAGCGTTTATGTGTCGCTTAGAGAATCGCATAGCTGCTCGATAGCGATACATCGACGCTGCACGCATGGCTGTGATCATAGATGTACAGCCGTCACATTGTTCGCTGCAGTCACGGCTGTGGCCAAAGTTGAGGCTGTTTTACTTACAGAATACCGATTTAATACCAAAAAGAAATGGCAAATAAGTGATTCCCTGTCACGCCGCTAACAGCCGTGCGGAGTTGGTGTCGAACAGCTTTGAACATTATTTAGGAGAATACAGCGGCCCCGCTACCGAAGCTTAAACGATGTGTGCTCTTAGAGAATCGCACTACAGTAGCGTGCGCGTAGATTGTGCGCAGTGCAAAAGTGGTCGTCCGGGGAGTTCCCCGATTGTACATAAACATAGAAACACCTAGATCCGAAATCAATTTAGAAAAACAGTATTTTCTAAATTAACCTGACCGGAACAGAACCACAGTGCTGGCGCGACACCAGCCCCCTTACTCTTGAAACCGATCGGTATTGGATCTGATTGGTCTTGTGAAATTTTGTACTTTTAAGTTACGACACCAGCGCTAATTTGGATTCATATTGGGTGAACTAAATGGCATTGGTTTTGTATTTTTTTCACTCAATATACGCGCAATATGAATCCACATTAGCACTGGTGTCGTAACTTAGGAATATATATATATACAACATTAGTATCGGAGATTTGCGTAGCCTTGTGTACGGACTGTGCGCTACTCGATACTCGCGACTTGATACTAATGTAGTATACAACATTCGTACCGGAGATTTGCGTAGCCTTGTGTACGAAGGGGCTAAGGGGGCAGACTCGACGCCGGCGTTGTCAATTGTCTAGGGGGGCAGGCAGCCAATGTTCGCGATGGGCTAGTAATTTAACCAGTAGCGAGAAGGTTGGTTACATTGCTTTGCTTCACTAGTTTGAGAGTTTGGTTTTAAAACCAATTAAAGGTAAGTAAATCTTTTTGGCATTGCAAACGCAGCTGTTGTGGCACCTCTAAAAGCGATAGCAAAGGCACGGTAATTCATGATAGAGGATTAAAATAATAAAAAACCAAAGTTGTACTTATAAATAGCTTTGTATCACAGAATACATAAAACTATTGCCTTACAATAATAATAATAATTATCATTATCTCTAAAACATGGCAAGAGACGATTCTTTAGAGTAGGTAGGTGAGTGATAATCCGCTTGAAAAATTATTTACAAATAAAATACAACCAGCACTTTTGGCTCACATTACCAACAATGGCAAGTACTTGTAAAAATAGTAAAAAAAAACACTCGGTCTAACTAAGCTGCAATCGTAGTAACTAGTAGACACATACAGAAATAGAACATTTATAATTTATCTACTTTAAACATGAACACAATTTCAAGAAGTGATTGTAGTGTTAGGACATTTGCTCCGCGGTTAGGACGTAGCATAGGTATCTAGATTGTTTAGCGAATGTAAGGAAATAACAAAAAATCTAAGTTTTCTAAGCATCGCCTACTTAGGTATTATTAAATTATACCTAGAGGTAACTACAAAACAGAGAATAAGAGAACAAGAGTAAGTATGTAAAAATAATATGTGCTTTTTAAACTGTACCTGGTACTGGCTGCAAAACAATACCTAAGCGGTAAGCAAATGGAACGAATATAATACATTACATTGGACATTCGTTATATAGAATTTGTAATAAGTACTTATTTTAAAGTAAAATAAATTTTGCCAAAATCAATGTAATCTTAAACTAATTACTAAGTAAGTACCCAATCTGACAAGACAGTGTCGTAAGTAGGTATATTTCAACACAGTAAAGATTTTACTCTTCAATGGCCTCAGCATTTGCATTTTTTATTGTTACAACTGAATACGGCTAAACATTCGGTGGTAAAAAGGTTCAGAAACCTAAATTCCAAAGGGTTAAATGTGGCTCTAGGTCAGATCTTAGCAATGCTGTATTAAGTAATAACGCGTTAATATTAAGATACTTCTTCAAAATTACCTACCTACGTCAAGTACCTACCTTTCACCTAATATAGGTACCTAATGAAGTTTGACAACGTAAAACATAAATTGGTTTACTTAAATAAATAAAGTCTTATATTCACATAATTAAAAAAATAACGTTCCAACCACGTTCCAACACCATAAACATATCAGAGAAACGTTTACAAAGTTAGGTAAGTACCTTTAGTAGACCTAACAGAGGTGATTATATTTTTTACCTAAATAAATAAAGTGAAATGAATTAGTTGGATTTCTTAACTGTTCTACTCAGTGTGAAGTAAGCAATTATTCTGATGATTACGATCTCAGCGAACAGTATGCCGATATCCGGCCAGTAGTTGTCAGTCTTGAGGCTGAACTGCTTGATTATTTCTGTGGGATATCTGTAAGAAAGAAGTACAACTTAATACAACAAAAATAAATAAATAAAAAACAAAACTAAAATGTTATGTTTTGAAAATAAAAATATTTTTATTTAACAAATGTAGCCCCCACTAAACTAAGTTTGCAAAGTATCTTCACTTTTTTTAAATTAATTGCCGGGTAATCGCTTCATCTCACCCGACCTGATGTTAAGTGATAATAAGACCGAAGACGTTGTGTTAGACACACATGTCAGATCATGTGAGTAGCGCTTAATGTACAGGTACACCCGCAGCCGTAGACAGATCTCTGCCTCTGCGGCTGTTACTGGCTTGGCCATAGCCAACCATTTCAAAGAAAGAAAAAAATAAAAAGTACTTACTTAGTTATAATAAGTATTTAAAAGTATTATTAAAATATTTAAAAGATGTAAAGATATTTATAAGCAATTACGTCTTTATCGATTGTTAAATACTTGCAATAGTATTTCTTTCGACTGTGAGGGTAGACTTCACAGTGACGTAATACGCTGGCTTGCAGCGTAAATCACAAACTACTAGAAAAAATTCAACGAGTCTTCTGGGGTCTCAGTAGATTAGCGGTTAGAGTAGTGGACCGGCAATCCAAAGGTCGTGGGTTCGAATCCCATTCGAGCTTCCTGAGACTGGTTGATTTTTTTCTAGTAAACATTTTATCCAAGTATTTATATATCTTACCGAGCATGACAGTAGAGCTTAGTCTCCGGGCAGATCAGCGGCTCCCGCCCGCCCGCGTACAGGCTAAGCACGATCGCCTCAAACGCGAACCGCATGAACGAAATGTGCGACACTGCGCGCATCGCCGCGTTCATGTGCGCGAACAGCACGAGGAAGCCGGCGAACGCGATCATTGCGCACGTGGTGATCGCGCCAAGGAATGTGCCGTTCTGCGGAGGAATCACGATGCTTTCATTTAGAATATGGTATGGAAAAGTTTAGTAACCGTGACGCGTAGCGGTGAAAGAATACTACCACACCCTCTCGTCCATTGGGTGTCGTAAAAGGCTACTAACGGACTAACGACTGCATAGAGCGGCGATGGGCTCACCACCTGTCACGCTGTGCAGTCGCTATTTGGTGAAAAGTGGACTATGGTACAGGAGTGCTTTTGCGGTCCTCATTGCCTAGTCTCTGACTAACCCTTCGGGGATAATAGTCGTGATTACATGTATGTATATAAAGTTTAGTTCACCAACCAACCCGCACTGGGCGAGCGTAGTGGATTATGGCACAATCTTCTCATGTTGGAAGGTCTGTGGCAAGCGTTTATAGGCTGATGATGATGATATACTGGGCAAAGGATACTCTTTTTTCTGTGGCAAAGGCCTCCATCATTGAAATTAAGTAATTGTTACAAAATGGTGAATATAATAATATTTACTTAATCACCAGCTGGCCAAATGCTGGTTGGCAATCTTATAAGCCTTATATGGTACTACTAGCGGCCGCTTGCGGGTTCACCCGCGTGGTTTCCGTTCCCGTGGGAATATCGGGATAAAAAGTATTCTATGTGTTAATCCAGGTTATAAACTATCTGTATGCCGAATTTCATCCAAATCCATTCAGTAGTTTTTACGTGAAAGAGTAATAAACAGCCATCCATACTTACAAACTTTCGCGTTTATAATATTAGAAGGATTTATGTTACACGCTTTTATTTAGTTTCGCCTGTCCCGATATTTGTCTGTAATCAAATCTTGCAAGTTAAATTTGATCCACTTCCCGGTTACCGAGGGCTGAATGGTAGAGGGTGTATAAACATGTCATATCTCATGGCGAAATGTGGAGACATTAGTGCCGTAATGCTCCGTAAACAGGCGTGAACGTGAATGTGGACGGTTTTCGCGGGGTTCTCGCATATTTTGCCCCGCGACAAAGGGTTCGCGCGGCATTCACGCGTACAAATCCACATTCACGGCCCCGTGCCAGTTTACCAAAGAGGAAATTAATCAGTTTACTCCAGACTATACTTTGATCGGTTACGATGTATTATAGTCTTAGTCATCTACCATCTTCTTTTTTACCAACGCTTTCTAATAATGTTTTGGACGTCTAAATAGTATGTTGCCACAGCAAAGTTTTTGCAGCAGCAGCTTCTACGTCATTTCGCAGCGGGTTTCACGAACGATTGTAAGCATCCCGTGAAAGTGGAGGGCACGACTTGTGCCGTGAATTCATGCCGAGAATTCGCGCGTGAATTCACGGCACTAATGCGGAGCCGCCATCAAACGTTGCGCCTCAGAGTACAAGGGCGAACCCTGTTGTACTGAAGCCCTTATCCCCCTAAAATAAGTGCTCAAAACAAAACGTTGTGAGCGTACTACGGGCTACATAGGAAAAACACTGCTACGCGCTACGAACTACGCTGTAGCCAATCTCGCATCAAAATACTAAAGAGTTAAAAATAAAATAAAACTTTTTAAAAGAAGCTTTTATTACTTGTTCTTAAAAATAATTTAACAGGTTGTTAGGAAAAATACCATAATAAGGTAATTGCAACCTTTAAGAGGCCATTACATCTCAAATGTGATTTTTGCGTAAAATGCCCATTTTTGCATTTAGTAGTAATTTTGCAGTTGTATTTAAAGTTTTTATCAAATCCTACTAATATTATAAATGCGAAAGTTTGTTAGTATGGATGGATGTTTGTTACTCTTTTACGTAAAAATTCAGCATACAGATAGTTTATAACCTGGATTAACACATTGGATACTTTGTATACCGACATTCCCACGGAAACGGGAACCACGCGGGTGAAACCGCGAGCGGCCGCTAGTAAGATAATAAATTCATGCATAATATTACAAATCTCCACTCTGCGAGAATAAGTTGAGTTCGGACGGCCGGCGCATCGCATTTTGTAGTAATTTTGCAGTTATATATATTTATCGTTTTTATCGAAATAGGATAATAAATAAATTATAAAATCTTTATTCCTCATGAAGTAACAATTATTCTGGTATAAATTTTGCTCAATAATATTATCGTAGAAAGGAGCAATTCACAGTTAACATAAAGCAATTTTAGAAGTTTTTTGGTTTAAAATATTTTTTTCTATATAAAATCAATGATAACGATAATTATTAAAAAACCTTCTTCGCCTACGTCACAATAATCCCATATCGTACCTATATTACCTACTTAATTACATATTTTTAAAAAAACCCTAAAACTTTACACCTTGTGTAAATCTTTGCGTTTTTATCATAGACCGAATTTTTTATAAATACAAGCGTGTTACATTGTGATTGCAAAAGATAAATAATGAAGGTGTAATATGCTAAATGTTCTATACTGTTCCATCAAAGTGTAACACGCCTTTATTTATAAAAAATTGGGTCTGTGATAAGGTTGGATTGTACGTTATTATTATGACGTAGGGATTATTGTGACGTAGACGAAGAAATCTAATTACGGATAACCACTCATACATACGTACAAAAATAATGGCATTTTTCTTAACAGGTTTAAATTATTTTTAACTTTTTAGTTCTTTTTATTAACAAGTACCTAATAAAAGCTTGTTTTATTTTTAACCTGAAGTTAAAAGACTTCGGATCAATTTAGTCCGCACTTTTAGTCTTTTGACTTCAAGACTTGACGAGTTAAAAGTCATGAGGCTTTAAAAGTATACGGTTCCCGGTATACGGTTGGCCCGCTCAGTTCTGTACCTGGATTGCTAGCTTCCTGCATGAGCGTAGTTTCGTCGAGCGTGCATCCGTGTCCTTTCGGATGGATGCGCTTCGCGGTTCATGTCAGTGAACGCTGTGTTTCTCAAGGCTCCGTTCTATCCCCCACGCTGTTCCTTCTGCATATCAATGACATGCTTCCTCTTGGAAACATTCATTGCTATGCAGATGATAGCACAGTGCATGGGGAATATAACGGTCACCCAACGGCTGGGCGGGTAGACACCGAAATGAAGCGAGCAAATCTTGTCATTGAGCTCGATCGGGTGTTGGACCTCATTTCTAAATGGGGCTCCAATAATCTGGTGGAGTTCAATGCCAAGAAAACACAGGTATGCGCGTTCACAGCGAAAAAGTCGCCATTCCTTCCCCTTCCCTCTCTTCAAGGTACATCTCTAGGCCTGCAGAGCAGTATTAACATGCTCGGTATGGATATCTGCTGCAATCTGAACCAAAAGGACTACATCGAAACCGTGATTAAAAACGCCTCACGTAAACTCGGTGTCCTGAACAAGGTGCGGCGATTCTTCACGCCTGATCAGTTGTGTCTATTATACAAGACACAGGTGCTGTCTTGCGTGGAGTATTGCTCTCACCTTTGGAACGGCTCCGCAAAGTATCTTCTCGATGCCTTGGACAGATTGCAGCGCCGCGCTGTGCGCATTATCGGCAATGCGGAGGTCACGAAAACTCTCGAGCCTTTGCAATTGCGTAGAGATATTGCGTCACTCAGCGTCTTTTACCGTTTATACCATGGCGAGTGCTCTGAAGAACTCTTTGACCTCATCCCTCCTTCTCCCTTCCTCCATAGGAGTACGCGTGCTGCACTCCGGAGTCACCAATTTACAGTCTCTAACATTCCATCACGCACAAAGAAATTTGGTGTCTTGTTTCTTTGCCGCACTTCCAAAAGATGGAATAGTCTACCAGCACACGTATTCCCTCCCACCTATGACATAGGGTCCTTCAAACGAGGCGTGAAGAAGCACTTTGTGGGCCGGCAGAGTGAGGGTGACTGATGCTACGTCTCTTACGCTGCACCAGTTGTCCTCGCGCCTGGACTTCATTTCCACTTAACATCAGGTGGAGTGGGATCATTTGCCGGGCTTAGAATAAAAAAAAAAACAAAAGTGAGTTTAGTCGTTGTTAAAGACCTTAAAGACTGAGTTTCTTGCATTGCTGCTTGGTGCTCACAAACTCGGGCTATGCATCGAAAAATCCGAAGCATACTTTTCCCAACCTTGGAGTTGAACTCTGGACCTATGGTTAATTTAACACGTCATTTTGGACAACGTAGATTCATAAACAGTTGAAAGTTTAAAAAAAAATCCGAAACGGCATTATCGGACCTTAACTTAATGAATACCCACAGCCTGTTTACATACATTCAGGTAGGTACGATATTCAGCCTACTTATCGCAATACTTAATCTTAAAATGACGATAAATCTGCTGTTACGACCTATTACAGATTACATCTCGACTGTGATTTTTGCGTTAAATGGCCAACTTTGGCGTTCTTGATCTCAGATACAAAAATACATTAACGAATTTAACTTATTGAATAGTGTAGAATAGCTTTTGGCTTAGTTCGTAGCTGCCTCGCTTTTTGTAAATTTTGCTTAACTTTTTGATTAAACCCAAAATTGCAGAGAGAGATTTTCATAAAATGCGCGATGGCACTTTTTTGAGCTCCTAGATTTAACTACTGTTCTACCTTCTAAACAAATGAAATAAAAAATATATAATGTTATCTCTTACATAGTTGCATAGTTTTAGCGGCCTCGGAATTTTCAGATATCATTGATTTTATATAGAAAAAAATTCTTATTCTAAGTCAAAAAACTTCGAAAATCGCCTTAAGTTAACTGTGAATTTCCCTTATCTACGATAATATTATTTAGCAAAATTCATACCAGAATAATTGTTACTTCATGAGGAATAAAAAGATTTTATAATGAATTTATTAACTATCCTATTTCGATAAAAACGATAAATACAACTGTAAAATTACTACAAAATGCGATGCGCCGGCCGTCCGACCGCAGCTTATTCTCGCAGAGTGGAGATTTGTAATATTAAGCATGAATTTATTTCCTATTTCGATAAAAACGATAAATGCAACTTTAAAATTACTACAAAATGCAAAAATGTGCATTTTACGCAAAAATCACAGTCGAGATGTAATAGGCCTCTTAAGGTAGGTACTAATATCATGTCTGTGCGTGGCTACTAGGAAGTTAGCTATTACTGTCACTAACGACATAATAGAATAATGATATGTTTTGCAAATCCCATTTATCACGTGTCATCATCAATAAACATAAATGATAGCCTATTCTGTCACGTGACGGATATGAATGGGATCATTGGAGTCATCTTATTAGTATTGGCGAAATAATAATAAATAATACTATGCCATCCAGTACTATACTACGTACGTTAGAAATGTATGGGTGTACTAGCAGCTCGCCCGCGTCTTTATCAACGCTAACTTACTTAACAAATTAACAATATAAGTTAAATCGTAAATATAAACCGAAAACAAGAATGGACCAGGTATTAAACCCTGCGGAACTCCCATTGTAACGACAGATCCCGAAAATATTTTGCCGTTAACGCCGTCATACTTCGTCCATTTTGTACAATATATCTACAAATTAATAAAAAAAAACCATCGTCCTTTATCGATCTTCCCATCAGTGAAAACCGCAAATCCATTGCGTAGTTTGAAAGAAGACAGCTGAGCCACGGACACAGGAAAACGGCGCATTTACTTTATAATTATGTAATGTATATAGTTACGCACAATCTGTTTGGTCACCGCTGTCAGAGCCTTTAATTTTACCTACATGATTTTTTTCTGTAATCGTAATAAAATGGCAACCAGTGAAAGTTTAATGTTAGTAAAGCATGGGTGCTTGTTAATGTGTAGCAATATCTACATATGTAGATAGGTTCTACAAACACAAAAGAGGTGTCGATAGCTAAAAATGTAGACAATATATTAGTGTCAAACATTTTTCACTCGCACATGTTTGCCCTCTGGATTCAAGGCTTTGGAGATGGCGGCGCCAAATCTGACTTGCTTACCACTCAACTACGGATTGCAAAATGACCACGAACACTCACTATAGGATTGACGCAGGTGCCGATGACGTTGCCGATCGCGTCCGCCAGCAGCGTCACGTTGGCTAATACCATCACGAACATCAGGAACCGGGTGAACTCCTGCGGCTGGCCCGTCAGGAAGTACGACGGCGCTGAGTACACGAAGCTGTACCAGATCTGGAACAGTTGAACGTCAAGAAATGTCAGCATATACCTCTCTTCTATTCTGTGGTCTATACATTATACTATACTGTGCATCTACTGAGCGGACTCAGATCAGCGAAGGCTTTTCAAAGCAAAACATCGCTATATTGATTGATAATGAATTAGGCTTAATTTGGCTAATTATAAAAAAAAACGATGCACGCATTGCTTGTTGTCTCAACTACCAAGAAACTGACTACCTCATATGATTCTTTTGGAACACAACAATTATTACTTCATATTTTTCTATTAGAAGAAGAGGCTTATGTGGCTGCTACACTTCGTCTAATTTGGAAGTGAAGTCCAAATGCAAGAAAAGCTGTCTTCAAATTACATTTAATAAAAACATAGTTGGTACTGTTAACGAGCAAACATAAACACACCGCAGTTACACATCGCAAAACGACGTGTCTCAACTCCAGTGAATAATAATTGTAGATACTGTCTAAAGAACGGGTATTTATTTTCCAATTTTTATTTGACGCTGTTATAGAAAGGGAGAAAATAAATGCTCTCGCTGAGTTTCTTCGATAACGAACTGCCTAGTGAATATTGAACTTTTTAATGTGGCTATTATTAGAGATATTATGCATAAAAATATAAATTATGCAATTATGCATAAATTTCTGTAATAGCCACATTAAAAAAGTCAAACATTGACTAGGCAGTCCGTTAACGAAGAAACTCAGCGGGGGCATACATATAAAAAAGGTTTGGAATTCGGATTTCAAGGTTCCACAAAAAAGGTTGTCATTTAGCAAAACATTGGCCGCTCTAAAAGTAGTTCTATTGTGAATGCAATAACCATCAAAGTTACCTGCATCGGTATTCCGGTGACGAGCACGGCTGCATAATATGTCTTCAAGTTGTACCAGTTGTTGAAGTTTTCCTTCTTTAACACCGCTAACTCCGAGGGGACTGGAATAAACAACAATACGAGATTTATTTATAATGTTTACCAACTAAACAGGTTCTTATTGTTGTTTTCTTAAGGATACGCGAACACACTATAGAATACATTGGAATAAAACACTTTCCTACACACCACTACATCAAAGTCCCAATGATATCGAACATAACAACAAAAAAAATAGGTAGCTTTGCTGAGTTCCGAGTTTTCGACACTACAAGAAAGTTCGTTATTCGGTGAAGATTTTTTATTCAAGATTGATTAATGCTCTTTTAAGACATTAATAATTAATAGTCAGTGTGTTAGACATTTGTTCTCTTCAGGATCTATGGGGAATTAACCACGATTCTCGCACTCAACCTGGGGCCTTACCATCAACTCTTAAATCTGTATTACTTTAATGTTACTATGCGAATTCCCATACGAATTTTGCATAGTAAGAGTAAACTGCTTGTGACAGTTAACGACGACCTCATCGTTTGAACTAGTTCGAAGCGACTTCAACATCAAATTCGAAAATTCTGTGTGAAGTCTGCCGCCAAAGATGGCGGCAGACTTCACCTATCGTCATCGTCATTAATTACGTTGTATTGTAAAATACAAAAATGAGGACCTTTAATAATCTATAGATGAATCAATTTTGCTTACATTAATTTTCATAGTGATTTATCATCGTTGAATGAATAATATTATCTTTAGCTATAGGTAATTAAGAAAAACGTTTTATAATTGGATTATAGTAGATAGTTAGTTCGTGATCTGTGTGTGTCAGCCGTCAGCACGATAATTTTGAGCACATTTTATATGAATAATAATTCAATGTTTTTTGTATTACCTACATATAAAAAGCCATTTTCCTAGTCCGGCTAATGTCGGTAATAATAATACGTCAATGATGATTCTAAATTACTCCAGCCATTAACCTGTTCCGATAAAGTGCCTATCAGTGTGACCATCTCAAAATTGGCGAATCTGCCCGACACTGGCCAAAAATCTGCCAAATAGCATATTTTGATGAATAAAATCTGCCACGTTCCAAATTTCTAAATAAAATTGAAATTATTATATAAAACAATGAAATTACTAGGTATCTAAAAAAAAAGGTCGTCGACAACATTTTCTTGAAATCTGCCAAATTCTGTCACTTTTTTTCAATTACAATTTTACATTATTGAATTAAAATGTAAGTGCCAAAACTGCCCGAATGGCACAAATCTGCCACAAATGGTCACACTGGTGCCTATGTAGGTACCTATAGTGTGAGTTTTATTCGCCAATTTGATTCTGTACGAACAAAGTTACTATGTAGCTACACTTTAATTATTAGAAGACACAAAAACAAACTGCAAAACATAATGCAAATGTCAGTGTTGCATTATTATTTTTTGTGTTTAAAGCAATAAATTATTTTTATTCTTATTCTTATTACTCTTATTCATTGTGTTATTAATTGCAGATGAATGATAACGCTATGCGTTAATATAGTATTTTATCTAGGTACGTTAGCTTAACACATGTAAGACAAGTGAATACCTAGAATACAATTTCAAATAACAGTAAGTAGTAAAAAAAAGATCATGGAATTAACAGTGTAATTTTAAATACATAGGTTGGTACATCTCTTGAGAATGAATGTATAGATGTTGAATTTTGGAGAACAATAGATTTGGAGCGCATGGGATTAAGCCATATAATCACGACTATTTTCCCCGAAAAGTAAGTCAGAGACTAGGCAATGAGGACCGCAAAAGCGATCCTCTGCCATAGTCCACTTTTCACCAAATAGCGACTGCACATGTGCTCAGCGTGACAGGTGGTGAGCCCATCGCCGCTTTATGTGCAGTGTTTAGTCCGTTAGTCGCCTTTTACTACACCCAAGTGAAGAGAGGGGTTGGTAGTATTCTTTCACCGCTACCCGACACGTTTAAATGTAACAGTGTAATTTTAATTATGAATAACCAGAACAAGTGATAAATAATAATTTATAACAAAATTAAACAAATACATGTAAATTACCTACTTTATAGATCAAGGATCATAAAAGACCGCCGGCGGTCGCGAAACAATTGATTTCCAATTGTGTCTGGTTTAACGATCCTCGAGGGGTTAAAAGTGCTACCAAAAAACAAACAGTAAAGTTTAGTGCTTTCGGCATTCCCAAACTAACAGTGTTGAGTGGACCAATCATCATCATCATCAGCCTATAAACGTCCTACTGCTGGGCACAGGCCTCCCACATGAGGAGATAAAACCGTAACCCACCGCGCTGGCTACATGCGGGTTGGTACGCGACTATAGGTAATTCAAACAAAATATTTTTTTCAATGAGCCGTGTGTGTAGTGTGGGTCCATATTGGCTCACCTAAAGTTTTTTACCCGAAATGGTTCTTCCTACCGATTTGTAACTCGAATGATCACTCTTCCTAAAGTTTTAATTCATACAATATTTTGTAGTACTGCCGACGATGTTCATAACACTCATGATTCCGTAAATTGTAATTCCTACTGTTGTTTTTCAAAACGCTTTTATCCCTAAACATAATTTCCATAATATTTTTTCTTATATTAAAAGAAAATACAACAGTGACCTACAGGAATAGGGCTCTAGTATACACAATATTAGTGTAAAAGACGGTTATGTTGAGAAAATATAGGAAAACAAATAATAGTATAATAGATGTTGATTGTTGCCTTTATAAAGTTGAATGACTCAGAATTATGAACATTAGAAACTGAGTAATTAAGAATTGTGATTGTTATGATGAAAAATATTAGGAAGAACATTTTCGGAGTTCCGATTATTAGGTCGGCTCTAGTTCATAATATCGACAGTCACTACATCGACGGTCGCTGTATCGAAAACGATTGATCGACGGGTTAATGTATCGACAGTACCGATTTGGTGTACTGTCGATGTAGCGTACCATCGATTTGGGGTACTGTCGATACATTAACCCGTCGATGGAACGTTTTCGATACAGCGACCGTCGATGTAGTGACTGTCGATATTATGAACTAGACCCTATTAGGTCACCAGTTGAAATACCAGACACAATAGAATTTCTATTGTTATCGAGCTCTAAAAGTCCTTGCCATAGACGAGGGAGTTAATATCGGAGTTGAAATTGAAAATTGTAGTGAACTTTGGTGCACCCGTGTAGTGCGAGGCTCACCAGAAGAATAGGTACTAAAGACCCCTCTTCTCTAGGGCATCGTAAAAGGCGAATAACGAAATAAAGACTGCACATACATCCAGCAGCTTAGAGTAACGATGGGCTCACCACCTATCACGCTGAGCACATGTGCAGTTGTAATTTGGAGAAACTTGGACTATGGCAGTGGACTGCTTCTGCGGTCCTCATTGCCTAGTCTCTGACTAACCCTTTGGGGATAATAGTCGTGATTATATGTATGTATGTATGCAATGACACATAATTATGAAGCACCAGCTGCCGCTCGCGGTTTCACCCGCGTGGTTCCCGTTCCCGTAGGAATATCGGTATAAAAAGTATTCTATGTGTTAATCCAGGTTATAAACTATCTGTATCTCGAATTTCATCCAAATCCATTCAGTAGTTTTTACGTGAAAGAGTAACAAATATCCATCCATACTTACAAACTTTCGCGTTTATAATATTAGTAGGATTTTTGAATCGTCATACTAGTTGAGTTAGAAAGGCTCTAACACACAGTAAGGCTCGGACTACATGCATCCGGAATCAC
This sequence comes from Scoparia ambigualis, assembly GCA_963921215.1. Taxonomy (NCBI): domain Eukaryota; kingdom Metazoa; phylum Arthropoda; class Insecta; order Lepidoptera; family Crambidae; genus Scoparia; species Scoparia ambigualis. The sequence continues at coordinate 7,752,086 of OY992502.1, read as the reverse complement.
ACGGACCCGAAAAAACACGGCCCCGGATTCATTCCGTAGCTCAAACAAATATATGAGTTTTTACTGCATCGACTACATGTGATCAGAGGCCTTCCGATCCCGATTTTCACCCGGAAGCAACCGAAACATGCTCCGGACGTCTCCGAGTAGCCGGTCCGTTATTTTTCGGCACGGGGGGCGGGGCCTATCAATATCGTATGAAGTTGTATGGAGCTGACCACACGAGAACACGAGAAACGTCCGTTCCGGTCCGGTCCGGAGGAATCACGCGCCAGTCGATGACAGACGCTCGAAGCGGTCGGTCGCGTCGCGTGCGCAAGCAAAACTGCAAAATAGTAGTTGATTCCGAGCGCCTCATTATGGTGATAGTAATAGTAGCACAGAATAAATAATAGTACCCTACTACTAGTACACTAGTAGTAGTAGTGTTCGTAGAATTTATCAGAAAAGAACCTTATTTTTGTATAAGACTTGTAGAATTCATATTCCGTTATGCGGTCTATGTGAAAAGGATTAACCCAATATCTTTTCACTTTCTTCTGTTTCCATTTTTTTACATTTCGACTGCGATTTTTGCGTAAAATGGCCAATTTTGGCGTTGCGGATCTCGGAAACCAAAATACATTAACAATTTTGACTTATTGAATAATGTAGAATAGCTTTTGGAATAATGCGTAGCGGCCTCGCATTTTGTAAATTTTGCTTAACGCATACTGCCCGGAGGTGCTTCTATATTTGCAACTTTAAAAATGGATCTTATCTATCCAGACAACATAGTCCTGGTGGCAGTCTTAACTATTCCTGTTACTGAAATAAACAGGTGGTCTATGTTTACTTCTGATCTTCTCCTTTAAATAATTGTATAAGACGCACCGGACAAATACTAGGGTCCGGGTGATTTAACAAATGCCAACCAGACTGTTGATTGTAGCTGTTTTAGACCCATGTTCCGGCCATAATATTATTTCCTTATCTTTTTGTAATAATTTGTCCTTTTTAATTAAAATGTTTACTAGAAAAAAACACACGCACACACACTTCACAGTGACGTAATACCGCTGGCTTGCAGCACTACTAGAAAAAATCATAAAATTTAACCGCCTGTGCGGTCTAGTGGCTAAGCTACCTGTTTCAGACCTAGAGGTCCCGGGTTCGATTCCCAGCGGGGGGTACATCTTTGTGTGCTCGGTTTGGTTGGTGGTAGGGCTGTTAAGTCCGCCTGGCTAGCTACCACCATCTTATCTAAGTCTGTCGCCATAACAACGATGTTTATAGCATTGTTGTGTTTCGGCAGTTTGAGATAAGATAGCCAGTTCCTCAGTGAGGATTCCAGGTGAAGCGCGCTTCCACCTTCGGCCTTATCGTCACTTACCATAAGGTGAGATGAAGACCAAGCGCTTACCCGATAAAAAAATAATAATTCAAGAGTCTTCTGGGGTTTCCGAGAGGTAGCTTAGCGGTTAGAGCAGTGGACCGGCAATCCAAAGGTCACGGGTTCGAATCCCGTTCGAGCTTTCCAGAGACTGGTTGTTTTTTTTCTAGTAAACATTTTATTCTACAACTATATAGCATTGTGAATGCAAAATTTCAATAATAAAGATTTTTAATTAAACCCAAAATTGCAGAGAAAGATTTTCATAAAATGCGGGAAGGCACTTTTTTGAGCTCCTAGATTGAACTAGTACTGTTCTAAACAAATGAAATAAAAAAAATAGAATGTTATCACTTATATAGTCTTAAAGTGCGTAGCGGTCTCGGAATTTTTAGATATCATTAAATAAATAAATAATAAATCTTTCCTACAATCACACCAATTATCTAGCCCAAGAGAAGCTTCGAAGAAACTCGTTAAATGGTTACTAGACAACGGATAAACATACTTAAAATACTTAAATACATACTTATTATACATAGAAAACACCCAGACCCGAGACAATTTAGAAAACAATAATTTCCAAATTGACCCGACCGGGGTTCGAACCCGGGACCTCAGAGATGGCGACACCATGAAAACCGGTGTGCAAACCACTCGACCAAGGAGGTCGTCAATTTGATTTTATATAGAAAAAAAAAATCTTATTCGAAACCAAAAAACTTTGAAAATTGCTTTAAGGTATCCGTGAATTTCTTCTATCTACGATAATATTATTGAGCAAAATTTATACCAGAATAATCGTTACTTACTTCATATTGAATAAATATTTTATAATTAATTAATTATCCTATTTCGATAAAAACGAGAAATACAACTGTAAAATTACTTCAAAATGCGACGCGCCGGCCGTCCGAACTCAGCTTATCCTCGCAAAAGGACATTTGTAATATTAAGCATGAATTTATTGTCCTATTTCGATAATAACGATAAATACAACTGCTAAATTACAACAAAATGCGAAAATGGGCATTTTACGCAAAAATCACAGTCGAGATGTAAGTAATAGGCCTCTTAACGGCTACAGCTAAGCATACAATTTCAACTAAAGTTAAACTTTCCATTGTCGACTGGACGACTATCCAGCGCAAGTGCTAGAGACCGACTGAGTAAATTTCTCTCCGGATTCAAAACGGAGCGCGTGTAGTCGATTACTTGCCGAATTTGGTTTTTTCCCGGGCCGGACTGATTCCGTATGCATGTAGTCCGAGCCTAACTCACATTTAAGGACGGCCGGCATGAGGGAGGTGTAGCAGAGGTAGGCGATGGATACGATGAGGTAGCCCAGGTTGCTGATGGTCTTGGAGCCGTCGTTGCCGGCCTGCTCGAACAGCAGCCCGAGTATCACGCCGATGACTATGTGGAGCAATACTTTGAGGTGCGTTACTGTCTGCAAAGGTAAAATAGGGAATTTGCGTTACAATCTTCTTCGAGCAAGGCTAGTAATTTAATCATAGTAATGGTACATTACTTCGATTGTTCATTTATTTTAAAAACCGTTATAAATAAGCAAAGTAGCGAAGCAGAATTAGTAGGTTTTTCAAAGTTTTCATTGATTTTATAGTACAATGCCAAGTTTTATTGTCTACTGCAATGACGTTTGTGTACGATGCATTTTAGCTGTGGACTTTACCACACACAACACAATATTATCACCTTCAAAATACAAACATACTTAATAAAAGCAATATATTTTTTATTTTGTAAATGTCGTTGCTTCTGTGCGCTGTTGTTTCTTGCGCCCGTTCTTTGCCACAGTTAAAAAATGACGTCCTGAATGGGTGGTAGGTTAAAAAAGATTTGGGCGATTCAAAGTATTTATTAATTGAGTTTATTAAATAAATATATATTGACTTTGAAATAACATTTTAAACTTTCATGCTCACTACTACTATTATTTTTATGAACAAACGGGATTTTTACCATTTACGGAGTAACTCCGTGATCATGGTGCATGCAACTGCGCCGAAATATCGGGGACTCAAAACCAACAACTCAAACGTGGCAAAACTCCCGTTTTTTCATAAAAATAATTTTGACTTTGACTATTTAATATTTATAAAGATCACGCCTGTTTCCGAGAGGGATAGGTAAAAGAGCTTGCAAAGTATGTTAAAATTGGCTTTATATAAAAAAGTTAAGGTTGTCTAAAGGTCGTCAACCAGTGCGTGATAACTGTGTGGTTATCTGGCGTAGCAAAAGTCTATCGCCTACCACTAGGTAGCAACCGTATAGTAGTAAGAATAGGTACTATACAAATATAATAAAAAAATGGAAAATCTAAAGTTATTTTTTCAAACGAGCATACCCAGTCTCTGTATTGTTGTATGAGGCATCTTCTAAAAAGTATGCCGAACTTGTACAGCTCGTGCGGCGGGTTGATGACGATGGAGATCTTCCCACACGAGAAGCCTTCCACAGCCTCACTGAGCGGCTGAGGAGTGGACTTCTCCAACTTCTCTCTGGAGCATCTCTCGGCGAGCAGCTCATTCAATTTGCCGTATTCTCCGTTCGCTATTTCTAGAACTGCGGGGTAAATAACAAAAAAAATAAATTAAGCATTTCCAAATTTTAGATCTGCTTTTATAATCTGCTTTTTATAGTCTACGAAAGAGTCCCGTTATAAAAAAATAATATCTATAAGTACTTATAATAAAACTGTAACAGGATGATGTACATTGAAGATATTAAAGAAAAACCAAACTAAAAATTTAACCTTTCGGCATTTAGAAGATAACGTATTACGTCTAGGTATTTACCTCATACCTGTATTGACCTACTTGGTACCTGAATTAAATAAGTTACGTAATTTGCTTTCCGTATCGTTCGACAAACAGAACAGATTGACAAAATCAATATTAACACGAGCGTGGCCGCGAGTAAAAGCTAGTAGTAAATAAACACTCAACAGAAAATTGATGTCATTGTTCGCTGTTTTAATACAATTTCTATTATCTCGTTATGTTATGTGTTTGTGCTAAAAAGTTTTTCTCTTGTCTAAGCAACAACTAACTGCTAGAAGCTTACATAATCTACATTTATATTCTTATACATATAAATTAATAAATAACATTATGGAATCATACTTACAATTAAAAATTATTATATATATTTAATATAATAATTTTTAATTGTAAATTGTGTACAATATAAGGCTTTCAGATTTACACTAAACTTTCTGTTCAACTGTAATAATATGTATTTTTTTAGTTTGTAAGCTGCTTTTGTATCTTAAGTAAATAAATAAATAAATAAATACCACGAACAAAACGAGTAACCTTATCAAAAGAAGAGAATACACGAAAGTTTACAAATTTACTTGTGAGGACCTGTAATTTGGCCACCTGTTATTATTACCATTACTTATCCTGTTTGAATAAGCTGTTGTCTCAATAATCAGCCTATAAACGTCCCACAGCTGGGCACAGACAACATCAACACAACACAACATCTTACGACAACAACAGGGACCAACGGCTTAACGTGCCTTCCGAAGCACGGAGGAGCTCAAGATGATTTTAATTTGGTCACCCATCTAATGACCCGGCATTGCGAAAGTTGCTTTTTTTATACTAAGCCCGGCAAATGACCCCACTCCACCTGATGTTAAGTGGAAATGAAGTCCAGGCGCGAGGACAACTGGTGCAGCGTAAGAGACGTAGCATCAGTCACCCTCACTTTGCCGGCCCAAGTGCTTCTTCACGCCTCGTTTGAAGGACCCTATCTCACAGGTAGGAAGGAATACGTGTGCTGGTAGACTATTCCATCTTTTGGAAGTGCGACAAAGAAACGAGTCACCAAATTTCTTTGTGCGTGATGGAATGTTAGAGACTATAAATTGGTGACTCCGTAGAGCAGCACGCGTACTCCTATGGAGGAAGGGAGAAGGAGCTTAGCGACGATCGTAAACCGTAACCGCTGCGCTATCGAGCTCCTCCTCCTCCTACATACATTCATTTACATATAATCGCGACCATTATCCCCGAAGGGTTAGGCTCGTATTCTAATATAAAACTCAAAATCAAACCCATGCTTGAATACAGTTAGAAAAAGATGGCGATATATGCGTTGAATAGCACCAACCCTTTCTAATTGTACTCTAGCAGAGATTTGAGTGTGAGTTTGGTTTTAGAATACGAGGCTTAGGCAGTTGTCCCACCAACGGCGAGTAAACGACTAACTATCGGCTATTTTCTCGCTCAAGAAACGTACAATAGATATACTTTCCGTGTAAACAAAAGAGATGCATATATAAACAGTTGATCGCTGACTGTTCACACTGCCAGCGAGGACTCGCTCCACTAGTTCGTTGCTGAGCGACAAGAGCTATCAAAGATAATTCTCGCTTAGCGATACTCGCTCAGCGATCAGAGCTGAGTGTAAGTTTATAAATGTGCAAACGTAAGGGCATGCAATATTCGCTTAATTTTGGTATTCGAGTTTTATGAATATCTTGCGTGACACTATTCGAGTTATTCGAGTTTTTCAAATAATTGGCTGTCGGCTATGAAATAATCATAATTTCATTGAGTTTAAGTACATAGTTTGCTTTGCGTCCATGACTCAATCATTAATCTCCTTAAAATCAACATTTTTTTTAATATAAGAAGGCAAACGAGTAGACGGGTCACTTGATGGAGGAGCAATCACCGCCGCCCATGGACACCCGCAAAACCAGAGGAGTCGCAGATCCGTTGCCGACCTTTAAGAGAGGAATAGGGTTAAGAGGCCTATTACATCTCGACTGTGATTTTTGCGTAAAATGCCCATTTTCGCATTTTGTTGTAATTTTGCAGTTGTATTTATATATATCGAAATAGGATAATAAAATCATGCTTATTACTACAAATGTCCACTCTGCGAGGATAAGCTGAGTTCGGACGGCCGGCGCATCGCATTTTGAATTATTTTTGCAGTTGTATTTAACGTTTTTATCGAAATAGGATAATAAATAAATAGGGGGTCAAAGTTGCTCGCGTCCGTAGGTTTACCCTTGAGACCCTACACGTGATCCCTGGGTGGTGCTAAATGAGTGACACCAACTGAGTGGTAGAGCCACGCTGCGTTGCAGCACACATTGGGCCGGCTCGCCCGGCGTAATACCACCCTCTCACTAATATTCGGCGTGAAATAATGGCACTTGATGCTGTTGTGTTTCATCCGACCAGTGAGGGTTCCGGAGGCCCTTTCCCCCCCCCCCCCCCCCCCCTCCTCCCAATTCCTATTCCTTCCTTAAACCTATTCCTCCCTTAAAGGCCGGCAACGCGTCTGCGATTCCTCTGGTTTTGCGGGTGTCCATGGGCGGCGGTGATTACTCTCCATCAGGTGACCCGCCTGCTCGTTTGCCTCCCTCTTTTATAAAAAAAAAAAAAAAAAAAAAAAAAAATTAATTATAATTTTTTTATTTATCATGAAGTAATGATTATTGTAGTATATATTTTGCTCAATAATATTATCGTAAATAGGAGAAATTTACAGTTAACTTAAAGCGATTATCGAAGTTTTTTGGTTTAGAATAAGATTATTTTTCTATATAAAATCAATGATATCTAAAAACTCCCAGGCCGCTACGCACTATACGACTATATAAGAGATAACATTCTAATTTTTTTATTTCATTTATTCAGAACAGTAGTTCAATCTAGGAGCTCAAAAAAGTGACTTCGCGCATTTTATGAAAATCTTTCTTTGCAATTTTGGGTTATTTACAAAAAGCGAGGCCGCTACGCACTATTCCAATAGCTATTCTACACTATTCAATAAGTCAAAACTGGTAATTTATTTTTTAACGCCAACATTGGCAATTTTACGCAAAAATCAAAGTCGAGATGTATCCATAAGTAAGGAATAGGAATTGTGAGGGGGGGGGGGGAGGGGCCTCCGGAACTCTCACTCACCGGACGAAACACAATAGCACCAAGTGTCATTATTTCACGTCGAGAACTGCACATTGAATCCCATGAGCCAAGCATTGCTGGTGATATGATGGAACCATTCGACAATTCCGCTTCCTACAATTTTTGATAGCCGAAGCTTAATAAATCCTTTATCCAACTCTGGCGAATGTATATTATTAACATTGATGTACCTTCGATTTCGTGCGGAGGTCCATTCGTCGAGACTTACGGCGAACTTTTGTCCCTTGTTTTGTATAGTTCATCAAGTTGCATCTTGACTTCTTTTTTTTAACAGATCGCTTTTCGCCATCACTATAGACTTAATGGTATGCGGAGATTTTGGTAAATTTTTGTGGCCTGCTTTTACAAAAAGCTTTCGCATGCTTTTAAAAGAACAAAATACCTGAAAAGATAAACCGTCTACCGCTGTCATTTTTGCTATCGTGGTCTCTATTGTTTCTTCGTTACAAGGCTGAAAAAATTCGTTGATTTTTTACATTTTTTGTATGTGGTGCTTGATCCTCATTAACTATCCGCCGGTCCTCCGTATTTGGAAGGATTGACTTGAGATCTTGAAGATCTTTTTCTTGTGGCTAACTGCGTTTTGTTAAAAATGCCTCGACCTCGTCGACGATCCTCGACTCGAATATATAGTCCTGTGGTATTCGAATAGTAAAAGTAGGCGAATACCCGAATAAAACGAATACTCGAATACTCGAATTGCATGCCCTAGCGCGAGTTATCAATCGCTCGTCTCACTCGTACACTCGCTTATAACACGGTAGTGTATAATATATTCTCTGCTTATAGCATAGCGACAAAACTATCGGAACTACACACTCGCTTTCCGTTGCTCGCTAACTCGTTTCTAGTTCTAGCTCGACTCGCTTCTCGTTCATCGTCGGCGGTGGGACAACTGCCTAAGGCTCTTATTCTAAAACCAAACTCAAAATCAAACCCATGCTTGAATACAGTTAGAAAGGGATGGCGATATATGCGATGAATAGCACCATCCTTTTCTAACTGTACTCAAGCAAAGATTTGAGTGTGAGTTTGGTTTTAGAATACGAGCCTTAGTCAGAGACTAGGCAATGAGGACCACTAAAGCAGTCTTCTACCGCAGTCCACATTTTATCAAATAGTGACTGCACATGTGCTCAGAGTGACAGGTGGTGAGCCCATTCCTAAGATATAAATAAATAAATACTCACTGTAGTCGGCGGGGTTGTGGTACTTCGGGCATTGTAGACCAACGGAGGCAAGGTAGGGGACGGTGTTGGCACTGTCCCCGTGGTATATGCACAAGCCATCCGCCAGGATGTATACCTGAAGAAAAGTATTCGTGAAAGCATGTGGTGGAAACTGACGATGCTTGGTAGGGTTATGTCCAAAATCCCACGGGTTGGGTAATCTAAGCGGTAGTGCCACGGTATGTCGCAGCACGAATTAGGTAAACACATAAAAAAATTACATCTATCCTCCTGGATTCCTCGCGAGTTATATCGACACGCCAAAAAAATTCTAAAACGGTGTACTTAATTCCAAAATATTAATAATATTTTTGATGAAACGGAACGTTCTACATCCGGCATTTTAAAAAAATATATTGAAGTTGTGGTTTGACCTCAGAACAATAACTTTATATTGTTCTGAGGGTTTGACGTCGGTCATATCTGTCAAAGGGACAAAGATCAAGAAATTCAGAACACTAGTTGATTAATAAAAAAACTAAGTTCACCTTGTCTCGTACTCAGGAGGCTATTTCTGCTGCCGATCAGACTATTGCTATTTGCTGTGTTCTGCTTTAGTGGAATTGCAGTGAATAGAAGTTTATAAGGTTTAGGGTGGCGCGTATGAGTGTGTATGAGCTGAGGCCAGCTAAAGAACTAGGCCGCATTGAGCCAGCGTGGGGTTAAGGCTCCATCTTCCATGCCGTTGCCTATGTGGAAAAGTCTGTGGCCCAGCAGGCCCAGCAATAGGGGGTTTAGAGGCTGGTGATGATGAGCTGAGGTGGGCAGTATCGTTAAAAAATAATTTGATGAAAGAACTTGGTAGGCCATTAACTAGAATTACTGATCATGTGGTGTCACGTGGAGATAAGTTGCTGATCATAGGTATACATAGGTACCAATTAAAAATCTGTTCAGTTATATCAAGTTAGGTCGTCTGGAACACAATGTTAGGGTATTGTCAAAGAACCATCTTTAACAATACCATAACATTGTGTTAACCGTGTTATTATCACATTAATCATCATCATCTGGTGATGATGATTAATGGGCTGCGAGCAAGGATTGCATTAAAAAGCATGGTGGCAGAAATAGATAAGAGCATGGTAGCAAGATATAGACGGCTTTACCTTTGGTTATTGTTTGTATACCAAAAAAATACCACATTGGGTAATTGTTTTTGACTATGTTAGTCAAGTTTGCCTTTTTCACGGCTACATTTATAAGAAAAAAAGAACTGGTGTGAGTTCTCATGCATTTATATCCAGTCTCCTGCTACCTTGCCACCCCGCATAATACTGTATTTTTCAGATAAGTTGTCAAAGCTGTAACGCGTGTTCACTTTTTGCTTTACTAATATCAGGGGCCGTACCATGAACAGAAATTCCTATAAGAATTTTGCATTGTAGATTTTGCACTGTAAGGCGACACTAGGGCTCCAGAACTCGCAGTTTGCACTGCTTAGGATTTTGACCCTAAAATCATAAAATCACGACTATAAACCCCGAAGGGTTAGTACCAGGCAATAAAGACAGCAAAAGCAGTTCGGTGAACTAACCTGATCGAACATAGAATATACGGAAGCGGGTGGCTGGTGAATGGTGCAAACGATGGTCCTGCCGTCTCGGGCCAGATTCTTCAGCATCTCAATGCATTGCATGGACGTCGAGCTGTCGAGACCTCTGAAATTAAATTGGCATGTCAATCATTAAAGTCTAACAACCGCCCGCAACCCGAGGGAATTTAGAAAAATGTGGGTCATATCCCTTATTATTACGTGTTTAATGTTTTTATTAAGTATATGTAGGAAAGCTTTTCTTTTTATAATACATGTCTGTGCACTATTGAGGAACGCCATTACACTTACGTGGTGGGCTCATCCAAGAATACGACGGGAGGGTTGTCAATCAGCTCTACGGCTATGGAAAGCCGCTTCCGCTGCCCCCCCGACAGGTTCCCGCAACGCGTGTTCTCCGTGCCTGACAACCCTAGCGTCTCTAATACGTCGCTTATCTGTAGACAAAAAATAATCATCACATCAAGGACCTACACAACGTCTGGTCTTGTTCACGGATCGTCGAACCACCTTGTTGGAGGACTGCATACAATCCGCCTTATAGAAATATATTGAGTAGAAACTCAACGGTTGGTAGAGCAATCTGAGGACAATCCGTTAGAAAGAAGTCCCGCCATCTCCTGGGGTATTATTACAAAACACAAAAAAATATTGCAGCGTTTATATCGTTATAATGGGTGCCCTTCGGTTCGCCTAAAATTGTTTGTCCTAATATGGTTTGGCCAAAGCGTTTTGGCCTAAACTTAAAACGTACAATTATTGTTTCGCCTAAAAATTGTTTTGCCACCATTATAGTTTGGCCTAAGAATTGAAAGGCCTAATTTTAGAATATCTAACGTAAAATAGCCTAAACTATATTGGCATAACTTTATTTTGGCATAACGATTATTTCGCAAAATTTAAAAATTTTTAGCATATCTAAAATTAAATGTGCCAATAATGTATTGGAATAAAATCATAGAATTTTATTGAGAAAATAAATTGACAGAAGCAAATCGCTGCCATCCACGTAGTCTTGTCTGCCCTACCCTAGAGTGCAATATAAGCCCCGCAGCGCCGAAGCCGTGACGGAAACTATGCATGCTGCATGCCTACATGCATGCTGCATGCCTGCTTGCATGCTGCATGCCTGCTTGCACGCTTACATGCTGCATGCCTGCACGCATGCTGCATGCGTGCTTGCATGCTTACATGCTGCATGCCTGCACGCATGCTGCATATCTGCATGCATGCTGCACGCATGCTGTGTTTCTGCATGTTATGCTGCATGTTTTGCATTTTTAATTTTGTGCGAATTAATATTTAGGAATTGTAAACTTTAGGGATTACGAATTGTTCTGCCAAATGACGCATTTGGTAAATGACAATGTGGCGATAAAAAGTTAGGCGAAGTGAAATTAGGGCAAACACGATTCTGAAGAGTGAAATTAGGCGAAAAAAAGGGTTGTTCCGTATTCAACCCACATGAACTCAACCCACTAATTAATTTTTCCTTACTCAACCCATTTCTATTCCTTACTCAACCCACAGCAATATTTTAATTTTTAATTCCTTACTCAACCCACATGTATTCCTTACTCAACCCACATCGAAGTTATAAAGAAAACTCCTGTTTTTGGGTACGGTCTGACCAAAAACTAATAGTGCCTGTTACTATTTTATTTTTAATACATTAATTTTAAGGTTCATAAAATAGATCATGTATAGGGTCTTCCAATAGGCACGTCCGAACTTTGACAGTTGGTAGCGGCCATCTTGCTGAAGCTATATCTGTCAAATTGGTTGTCATTTATTCATTCTGTTTTGCCAAATCATCATGGATAGCTATAGCTTTCAACAACACGTGCAAATGATAAAATTGTTTTATCAAAATGAGTGTTCTGTTCGGGCAACGCATCGCGCGCTTCGCTTATTTTACGGTCGCCATAATCGTCCTACTGAGAGGACTATTCGTCGTGTGGTGGATAAATTTGAGTCCACTGGTTCGGTAAATGATCGATCAACACCCGTACGTCAACGAAACGCAAAGTCTGCCGAAAACACAGAGCTCGATGGCGCAGCGGCTAGCACATTCGGCTTACGAACTTGCCCGTTAAGCAACTTTCGCAATGCTTGGTCGCTAGATGGGTGACCAAATTTAAAACATCTCGAACTCCTCCGTGCTTCGGAAGGCACGTAAAGCCGTTGGTCCTGGTTGTTGTCGTAAGATGACAGTCGTTAAAACCCACCAACCCGTATTGGGCCAGCGTGGTGGGTTATGGCCCAATGTTCCCTCGTGCATTGTCCACGTGGGAGGCCTGTGCCCAGTAGTGGGACGTTTATAGGCTGATGATGATGATGATGATGATGATAAGACAGAGTGAAATCCTTATCAAGCCGTGTACATAAAAAATCACAGATTAAAACTAGTGATTAGGTCAAATATATAGAGATCATTTTAGATTTTAATATAATCTGTTTTAAACAATTAAAAACATTTTTTGTCTTTTTAAGTGAACGAACGGAGACAACTTTTAGGTGTACGTACATATTACAATTTAGACTTTAATGCATTAATTTTACGGTAGGTACCTAAAAGAGATTAGGTAAGTACATATTTTGTTATGAAATAAAACTTTTAAAAGTAGGACATAATTATACTATTATAAAGGTCAACAATTTTTGTAACAACAATCAACTTTATATAAATCAACAAAAATAAAATGAAATGAGCAAAACCTTTTATAAACATAAATGCATGCAGGCAATTTTTTCATAAAAAAGTGCGCGGGTTCTTTCTACTAATAAAATATAAAATTAACTTTGATCATTACAAACATAAATATAGATACCAGTTTTTATGTTCTTCAATTTTGGTACTTCTGATATGACATTGATTCCCCGATCATTTAGTGATAATAAAGTTTTTTGGTACTCGGTCGGTATGGGTTTCCCTTTAATCGACTTCACTCTTTTCTTGCATTTTTGCAAAGCTTCTTTAACAACATTTTTTTATTTCGCTTGATGTACAACAATGAGGTCCTTCTCTCAAAACATCTTGATTTAACACTTTTACACTGCCAATCCCGGTCACTTCACACAACGCCAGATTATACTTCCATCTTTATCTTTTCTTCTATAATGAAATTGGAATCCTTTAGACAACAAAGCTTGACGGTCTCGTTGTGATTCCACATAGCGTAAGTCACTTTATCGCTCTTGGTGCATCTTAAATTTTTATTGGTATATGATTTTAATTATTAATTATTTTTAGTTATGAATTTTGTCAACCAACTACCTACTTATATGGACACAATCTAAAATAAAATTATTTTATTTTATTTTATTTATTTATTTTATTTAAATATAATAAGATGAGCTTAGTCGGTCAGTTAAGGAGCAGCTGATTAAGTGACCATCTTAAGGTTTGCCCTTTCAGAACAAACAAACAATAAAAATATAGCTATCTCTATCACCATTGTTTAATACTAGAACCGAAGATAAAATAAAGATAATGCTATTTCACTCGTACTCTTTACCTGTCCAGAGACCTCCTTAACCCCTTGAGCATCGTAAAACCAGACACCATAGAAAATCGATTGTTTCGCGACCACCGGCGGTCTTATGATCTTTGACCTATTAAGGTCCATAACAATTGATTTAAGTTTTATTATTATTTTTGGAGAGCTTATTCGGGTGAGTGGTAACAATAGCACACCGGCAAGTTCTAAGAACTTAATTTAAGAGATATATTATAACTTAGTTGTTGATATTTATAATAATATATGGTTATGTCCCACTTTTAGAAGTTTTATTTTATAGCGGACTATACATGATCTATTTTATGAACCGTAATTAATGTACTAAAAACAAAATAGTAACAGGCACTATTAGTTTTTGGTCAGACCGTACCCACAAATAGGTGATTTCTTTATAATTTTGATGTGGGTTGAGTAAGGAATACATGTGGGTTGAGTAAGGAATTAAAAATTAAAATATTGCTGTGGGTTGAGTAAGGAATAGAAATGGGTTGAGTAAGGAAAAATTAATTAGTGGGTTGAGTTCATGTGGGTTGAATACGGAACAACCCGAAAAAATTTTAGGCTTTTCGTTTGGGTGCCATTGCAAATTAGGCGTACAAAAAATTAGGCGATCCGATAGAGACCCCGTTATAATATCGTATCGTATCTACATATATTTTTTATTGTGTGTAATAAATACTTAGACAATAGTTATGCAAAAAACGAGATCCGTGTTTGTGAGTACCAGTGTTCGATATAGCTAATTTGACAGCGATTTATGCCGCCCGAAAAATTATCCGTATAATAAATGCCTTATTGTTACTCTTGTGAAGTTAGGTCATAATAATATAACCTACTAGCGGCCGCTCGCGGTTTCACCTGCGTGGTTCCTATTCCCGTGGGAATATCGGGATAAAAAGTATCCTATATGTTAATCCAGGTTATAAACTATCTGTATGCCGAATTTCATCCAAATCCATTAAGTAGTTTATACGTGAAAGAGTAACAAACATCCATCCATACTTACAAACTTTCGCGTTTATAATATTAGTAGGATTACCATCTATTTGGCAGCCTATTTGATGGTCAGCGACCCTGACTGCGAAACCCACGGTCCCGGGTTCGAATCCCGGTAGGGGCAAAAAGTTTCTGTGATGAGCACGACCGTTTGTGACCGAGTTATGGATGTTTATTAGTATTTATGTATGTTTATCCGTTAATCAGTCACCATAATTCCGGCTATGCCTTGATTGAGGCTGAATGATTGATGTAATAGTTTACCTAGGTACTTATTATACTGTCCATGGCGATGATTTGATCGTGGGACATAGTCGAATACATTAGGTATTAGAATAATGTGATGACTGGATGAAGACAGCGTTTTGTGTTTTAATCTGGCGATATTTATTAGGTAACTACGGAGTTCCGTATTCATAGTTTTATAGTATAATTTCATATTCATAGTAATGTAGTTATAAATTTCGAAGATCATCACATGCGTGTGCCAGTTTGCTTGTTTACGCAGCTGGAGTACTTACCTACTTCTTGTATCGCCGGAAAAGGAAATAACTATCGAGCCACAAAAAAAAAACATTTTTCGATCGTTGAATTCATGCTTATTAAAATATTTTTTTGTTGTTCCATAAACGTGTTAAGAGATCGCAATCATATAAACTAAATAGGTATTTAAAATTTTTACTCCCACGGTCAATAACAATATTATGCTAGACAAAAAAAAAATACTACAAAACAACAAGTTTAAAGATCGAAACTTTAATATTTAAGTAAATTCAATTAGATGTACAAAATGGTTGTACAACTGTTAGGTATTATGAACAGTAATTATAAATGAACTGTCACTTGTAGCACAGAATAACTAATAGTACTACGTACAAGTTTAGAGCATTAAAAAGCGTACAAGTGACTATTTTTAGACTGTGGCATTGATCGCGTAACTCGCTTAACTTTGTTACAGATAAATAAACAAGAATAAAAGAGCTGACGGCATTTCTAACCTGACGTCTTGATAAAAGAATGTGTTTACCTTCTGCGACAGGTTCGAAGCTAACAGTAGCTAATTATGGTTGTTCTAAGATTATTCAAACACCGTGGCCCCTTTGTTGGAATTTGTTTGGTTTATAAATATTAATAGGTGTATCCATACATATACATACATACATACATACACAATTTTACATACATCTCGCTCGTTTCCCGGAGGGGTAGGCCATTTGCTTAGATTCTGACCATAGAATACATAATAGTACAAGTACAGAAGATTCACTCCGCTAAGTCATTTAAATAAATAGCGACTCTTGCGAAGACACAATAAAGTGCAATTCAGGTCGCACACCGCTCCCATGCCTACAGTTAAATTCACCTAGAAGTTGCCTCTCCTTCTATCGCGTACTATCGCGTAGCTCTTATCTCTTCCAACGACTGCAGGGTGTTCGCGGGCGTCCGTCCGGTCGGCTACTTGTAGCTTCATACCTAAAACGCGGAGTGCGTCAGGCCTGTCCTGCCTGACACAGATTGGTGGTGCTCGGTTTAGTTGGTGGTAGAGCTATTAAGTCCGCCTGGCTAGCTACCACCATCTTATCTAAGTCTGTCGCCATTACAACGATGTTTATAGTATTGTTGTATTCCGACTGTTTGAGATAAGATAGCCAGTTCCTCAGTGGTTGAGGATTCCGGGTGAAGCGCGCTTCCACCTTCGGCCTTATCGTCACTTACCATTAGGTGAGATGAAGGCCAAGCGCTTACCCGTTGTAAATAAAAAATAAAAAAAAGATCTTTTGCTTCATAGTGTGTGTACATTAAAATATGCAGTTTGATTATATTATGAGGCTAATGAGTGGTGATGGTGTCATTTGAATGTCTTTTTTATATTTTGTCTATAAACCTTATATGTGTAAATAAACAAGTAAATTAAATAACTTGATGTAAATGATTAAAACTATTAAAATGTTCAATTTAAGAAAATATGAGTACCTACCACTTACATAAATCTCGCGACAAGCTTTTATATCATACTAGCGGCCGCTCGCGTTTTCACCCGCGTTCCCGTTCCCGTTCCCGTGGGAATATTGGGATAAAAGGTATTCTATGTGTTAATCCAGGTTATAAACTATCTGTATGCCGAATGTCATCCAAATCCATTCTGTAGTTTTTACGTGAAAGAGTAACAAACATTATCATCACATTATCCTACTAATATTATAAACGCGAAAGTTTGTAAGTATGGATTGATGTTTGTTACTCTTTTGTGTAATGACGTTATAAGTTGATAGTAAAAGTTTATTTTTTCTTTTTAGCGCATTGAAATAAAAGCTTGTTTTTCAAAAAGGTTATTTACTTTTAACTTTTTATATTTTGTCTAGACTACACTTTTTAAGAATACGTTATCTAAATCTGCATAAATAAGCCATTTGCACTTGGACGATTTTTTTACATACATACTTAAAATCACGACTATTATCCCCGAAGGGTTAGTCAGAGACAAGGCAATGAAGACAACAAAAGCTGTCCTCTACCATAGTCCACTTTTCATCAAATAGCTACTGCACATGTGCTCAGCGTGACAGGTAGTGAGCCCATCACTGCTCTATGCTGTTAGATGTATGTGCAGTCTTTAGTCCGCTAGTCGCTTTTTATGACACCCAAGGGAAGAGAGGGGGTGGTAGTATTCTTTCACCGCAACGCGACGCGGTTAAACACGGTTTTTTTAATCTTCAAAAAGAGCAGTTTCTAAATTATTCATCTGTCTATATTTTCTAAGAAGTTTTACCACAGAAAACAGTATGGCACTATTAGGTGTGACCTACCTACTTACCATAGTTACGTGAACAATAAAAGATTTCTTTATTATTATTACAGAAATTCTTATGGTTTTGCCAGTAATCATATAGCTGTCATGACAATGTAGATACATCAGAATATAAACTTTATTTCTAAGCAATAAGATGTAAATTATATTCGGGCCACGCTGCACGAACAATTTATCATTCTTCAGAGAATAAGCCAGAAGACAGCAAATGTTTTTTCAAAGAAAAAATATTGTCCGTGTTATTATTACTAACTTCTTCATTATAGAGTCGTATCTATTATTATAATAGTTTTCCCATCAATAATAGTATCAATGCTATTTGATAAATATAATAGTTAGTTTAATTAATTTAGGGCCGGACCGTATAAGTTATTGTGTACCTAATTTTGATTTTTTGACTAAAAGCACTGTAAGTTAAATAAACTAACCAACTAACAAAATAACCAAACTACTTTTATTACTACTGGTTTTATTTACTATGCAAAGTTGTACGTAACCGTGGTTTCAAATACAGAAATATAATTCTTTGTTTGGAACTGGTTCCGTAAAAGATCATTCGTAACTGGTTACGAATCTACGGTTACTTAAAGGGCCGAAGGGGAAATGAGACACAGTTTGACAGGACAATGACGCGAATGACGGGACCCGCTTGTTATTTGATATCTTTTAAAAAAACCATTCATAAAAAACTTGATTATTGAAATGTTTTTGCTTTTAAATGGATTATCTGAATTTCCTGCTAAAAATTATTAAATTAGTGGTTTGTAGTTGATAGAAACAGATAGTAACAAGAAGGTTTCTGCAAAAGCAAGATTAAGTTCTTCCGGTGCATGCTGCAAGCCCTCAGAAACAAGTTATATTGGTTACCAAACTACCTTAAGCTTAGTAGTTGTGTGTTTTCCATGTGGAAATGCCTTATTTAAACTGGCTATCTAATTTACATTTGCAATAAGCAATGAATAAAAATAAACAACGTAGGTACAACATGCAAGTGCATTCGTTTTATGGAGTGGTCTAGCTCACTCTTCTAACTTATCGCCTTGTCTATCACGAAGACTCCTAGAGGTAACTAACATTTTTATTATTGTGCGTATAACATATTAATAAAAGTCCTGCTAACCCATCCTGTTAATCTAAATGACTGTGTCGGAGTGAGTTCACGTCAGTAGTCTAACTGAGGGTTTATGCTATCGTCTACACAAACGCGATTCTTCCTGGGATTGAACCACGATTTCTCGCGTTCAACCGAGCATCTATCCGCTCTGCTACCAACGACGGACGCCTCGAATTGTATTTCTATTGGGTTTGGTTTCTTTAGGCAGCTAAGCAGGGTTTTACTCGTTAGGTGACAGAGTTCCGAACCATGGTAGAGTCACTTAGAGCATCGTTGGTTTAATTGGTTTGTTTCAGTTTATTTGGGAAACAAACAATTAAACAACACAATTTTTTTTTTACGAAATAGATTACACAGTTATTAGTAAAGTTTCCACAATTAAATTACACATACAGATTAATTCAGGACACAAAGAGTAGCTCTACAATAAACACAGTAAAAAAAATACAATATGAAAAAGTATGTGAACACAAAGATAAAAAAAAGAAATTGTTAATGTTTAATATTTTAGCGTTTTATTAGAGCTTAAATAAATTTCAGTGTTTAAAAAAAAAAAAATTACATAAGTTTATTTAAGCGTTAATAAAACGCTTAAATATAAAACATTAATCTATAAACGCAGCTTCATCTTAACCGAATGTTCAAATATTTGTAAAAATATTTCTTTCGGATCTCAGAGGTAAAAACTTCTAAGATTTGATGAAGCAATGTTGACTAAAACATAAGCATCAAGCACTGACAAATTTCGACGGTTGAAAGCCAGACCTCGGTAGCCAAGTGGTTAAGGCAGCCGCCCGGAATGCGGAAGGTGCGTGGTTCGATTCCCGCCTGAAGTTGTCGTCTTTTTTCAGTGTTTATAAAAAAAAAAAATTGAAATATAAAAAAAAAAAAGAGACACATTTACAAATTGCTATTCACTAACTCACGTATTTGATTTCTAAACTAAGAAACAGTACAATTAAACATATCCAAAGAAGCAAACTTCTTATTATAATCATTACATGATCTAAACAAAATTATATTACCTGCATATCTAGTACTCGTAAAGGACAAAGAAAATTTTTAAGACGAGAACTTGTCCGAGGGCATCTAATATATCTATATTTTCTAAAAGAAACGGAGTGTCAATGAGGTTATTCATTATTTTGTAAAGGAAAACTTGGTCTTTTTCAATGCGACTGATGGAGATCAGAGGGAAAATACAGATCTCTTTTTGCCTACTACGAAAAGCTCTATGGTGAATGTACTTTTGCATTTTTTTAATTAGTCTTTCAACTAATTATATGTATACATTATACTGCGGTTTCCAGACCACCGATGCATAATCTAGAATCGATCGGACATATGAATTAAAAAGAAGCACAAGGGTGGAGCACTGCTTAAAGTCTTTTCTTATTCTCATTATAAAACCAAGCATACTGTATGCTTTTGTCACAAATTTTTAATATGCCCTTCAAATGTTAACTTGCTATCAAGTATCACCCCTAAGTCTCTCACCTCGGTCAATAATATTTTTGTTATCCAACATAAACTCAAAATGAATAACCTTCGATTTACGGGTAAATTGATTGAACGGCATTCTTGGGGATTAAGATGAAGATGATTATTTTATTTGACAATACATACAGAGCGCATTAAGATCTTTCTGTAGTAAGATAAATTCCAGAGGTGATGTTACACTTTAAAAAAAATTCATATCGTTTGCGTAAATCAAGACATTTGAATTTTTGAGTATTGTAACAACGTAGTTAATAAACACGTTAAACAAGAGAGGACCGAGATGAGACCCCTGAGGTACCCCCGAAGATAAAGGGACAAAAGTTGAGCAGAATCCTTTTATAGTTACGGCTTGACTACGCTCCCTAAGGTAGGAAAATAATAATTAATGCTCTAAGTAGAGTCAGGACAATTTGAAAAATACGAAAGATAGTTAACTTCATAACATTTTACCAACAGCCTTTAAACGTCCAACTGCTGAGCACGGCCCTCCGTCTACAATCTACATGGACAACAGCATATGGGAAGATTGGGCCGTAACGTGATGAATCGACTTTTTTAAAGTAGTTATTCATGTTTAATGTTGTGATTGTGTTTTATTTGACAATTTAAAAGAAAGGGAGAAAAGAAATGCCCTTGCTGAGTTTCTTGTCGGTTCTTCTCAGTACTAGGTCTCCTGCTCTATGGACTTCGGAACCGGTGGCGTAATGACATTCATAAGAGCTCAATCATTGTAGCCTAAACTGAATAAATTATATTGATTATTAATTCTAAGCAAACACGCTGGCCCAATGCCGGTTGGTGGTTTTTAACAATTGTCATCCTATAACAAAAACGGATGGAAGTAAGATTACTTTAATTAAAACATTTTTTAATTTTGCTCTCACTTAACTTGTGTGGCCGAGTGGCTAGGGGCTTAGCCTGACAGGACAAGACTATAATCGGATGTAAAGGGTTCAACTCCCAGTTAAAGCAAGGTTTGTTTCAGGTAGAATATAATAGATTTTATTGCCAATACTGTGTAAACAAATTTGCTGATGATAGTGCAAACAGTTTACCACTATCGGGCATGCAATTAAAATATCGCATAGACTATGCGATATTTTGCAATAACAATACATAACATGAACCACAGAACCGAAATAGCCAAACTTGTTTATACTAAAGTAGTCTGTAAGTCTATGAAAACACGGTACAAATTCAAGTGTGTTTTTGTAGGTGCGGTCTCATGCGACCGCTTGGGGTTTGAGGGGTTAATCCATGGCCCAAGCTTAAGAATACCATCCCGGATTTCGCAAGCGTTGTCATTTAAGCCAATAGCTACTTATCTATTGTAGCGAAGAATTAATGTGGACCTTTGCTCAGCAGTTGAAACTTACCTAACGATCGTCAGGCATGGAGGAATGGAGGAGGCCTATGTCCGAAGGCATACGCAAGAGAGGCTGCGATAAATCACACTAATATCACATCACACTAATATTATAAAGGCGAAAGTTTGTGAGTTTGTGAGTTTTAACCGCCTCCGTGGTCTAGTGGCTAAGCCACCGGTTTCAGACCCAGAGGTCCCGGGTTCGATTCCCAGCGGGGGGTACATCTTTGTGTGCTCGGTTTGGTTGGTGGTAGGGCTGTTAAGCCCGCCTTGCTAGCTACCACCATCTTATCCAAGTCTGTCGCCATAACAACGATGTTTATAGCATAGTTGTGTTCCGACAGTTAGAGTTAAGATAGCCAGTTCCTCAGTGGTTGAGGATTCCGGGTGAAGCGCGCTTCCACCTTCGGCCTTATCGTCACTTACCATCAGGTGAGATGAAGGCCAAGCGCTTACCCGTTACACGTAAAAAAAAAAAAAAGAGTGTGTGTGTTTGTTACTTCTTCACGTCTAAACGGCTAGAGCGATTTTAATAAAATTTGGTATGGTATTAGCTGACACCCTGGATTAACACATAAGATACTTCTTATCCCGATATTCCCACGGGAACTGGAACCACGCGGGTGAAACCGCAAGCAGCCGCTAGTAGATAGAGTAAACTTACCACAGTCAACTTCAGTTTCTCCGGCAACGTGTTCCCCAGCTTCATGTCAGCTGCGAACCTCATCAGCTCGCTGACGGTGAACAGCGGATTCAGCCGGTCGTCCTGCAGGATGTAGCAGGACTTCTTCCTGTACTGCTTCAGGGAGCGGAGGGACCTCTCGCGCTTGGCCAGCTCGCAGACGCTGTCCCCTGCGCGGATCGTGCCCGTCACACCGCTCGTTCTAGAAAGGTGAAGAATCTGTTCTTTAAACGCCTATACAAGTTAGTGGTAAGACCGCCACCGGTGTCATATCCAGAGGTAATGGGTTCGATTGTCAACGAGTTAGTAGGTAGGTACATAATATTAATGTGCTTGGATTGGTGGGTGATACCGTTTGTTATTTAAGTGTACCTTGCTAACTACCACCCTTTTGTTAAAATCTGTCGCCATAAATGTTATCTGTTGCCAACAACGTTAGTGCATGATTGTATTCTGTACTTCTGTAATTCGAATATATTATGTTCGGAAGTTGGAAATATCTGGTGAAGTGAGCTTCCATATACTTCGCCTTGTCGTAGAAGAAGACCAATTACTTTCCCATGGACAGAACCGAGGAGACAGAACAGCCTTGACCTAAATTTCAAGTCTGTTTGTCCATATGTTAGCAGCTGCACTAACATACTTAGGTTCACGCCTATCGTCCCCAAAGGGTTAGTCAGTGACTAGGCAACGAGGACCGCAAAAGCAGTCCTCTCCCATAGTAAGTTTTCACCAAATAGCTACTGCACATGTGCTTAGCGTGACAGGTGGTGAACCCATCGCTGCTCTATGCTGTTGGAAGTATGTGCAGTCTTTAGTTAGTATCTTTAAATAATGAGCTGCCACCACACAGTACTTAAGTAGTTAATGGCTGTAATAAAAATCTACTAATGAGGTTCGACTAAACGCCGACATTGTAACTGAAATTAATAATGGCCATAACAATTATATGTACATTTTTGTTATTAGCAACAACAATGTAAGTGTCATTATTGTGTTCTGACAGCACAAAAGAAGCTGTTCTAAGAAGCACAACAAAAATGTAATTATACGGATATAGCACTATACATCAGGGCCCTGATTCTGTATCGCAATCTATAGATACCACACCTAAACCTTACCGCGCACAAACGTCAAACGCATACGTTTTAGGGAAGATATCGTAAGTTTTTAAGGAATTAACAAGGTTTTGAAACAAGGAATCGTTACAGAATAAGGGCCCAGGTGAGATGAATGCCAAGCGCATTGTCATCCTACTAATTATCACACTAATATTATAAAGGCGAAAGTTTGTGAGTGTGTATGTTTGTTACTTCTTCACGTCTAAACGGCTGGAGCGATTTAAAAAAAAATTGGTATGGATTTAGCTGACACCCTGGATTAACACATAGTTAGGATACTTTTTATCCCGATATTCTTACGGGAACGGAAACCACGCGGGTGAAACCGCGAGCGGCCGCTAGTTTCAGAATAAAATAGACAATATTTTTGCATTCTTGTAATTAAAATTTTTGAATAAAAACTTTGTCCTCCTAATACTTATTTATTTCGCTAAGCATAATTGTTTTCATGGCTGGTCCGGTTTGAAGACACTTAGATCTAGTGACATTTTTCATCTAAAGCATAAGA
The DNA here is from genome assembly GCA_963921215.1 of Scoparia ambigualis. Classification (NCBI taxonomy): domain Eukaryota; kingdom Metazoa; phylum Arthropoda; class Insecta; order Lepidoptera; family Crambidae; genus Scoparia; species Scoparia ambigualis. Next base: position 7,728,335 of record OY992502.1, on the reverse strand, counting down.
ACTGCAGCTTCTGAATCGGCAAAGCACTGAGGTACCCTTGATTTTGCCAGCGTCCATGAGCTTCGGTAGTGCTTGCTCTCAAAAGACCGCTTACGTCGCTTTCGTACGCTTACGCTTGGTATACGCTTTTACGACCTTTACGACCTCCTTGGTCGAGTGGTTTGTACACCGGTTTTCATGGTGTCCCATTTCTAAGGTCCCGGGTTCGATCCCCGGTCGGGTCAATTTAGAAATTATTGTTTTACTAAATTGTCTCGAGTCTGGGTGTTTTCTATGTATATAGTATTTTAAGTACCTATGTTTATCCGTTGTCTAGTAACCATTTAACGAGTTTCATAACGAAGTTTCTCTTGGGCTAGATTGGTGTGAATGTGGGAAAGTCTATTTATTATTATTGTTATTATTTTTGCTAATTTAGATAAACATCTACCCTTATCTTTATTGTTGAAATTTTGCATTCACAATGCTATATAGATATAGGATAAAATGTTTACTAAAAAAAAATCAACCAGTCTCAGGAAGCTCGAGTGGGATTCGAACCCACGACCTTTGGATTGCCGGTCCACTGCTCTAACCGCTGAGCTACCGAGACACCAGAAGACTCGTTAAATTCTTCCTAGTAGTTTGATTTACGCTGCAAGCCAGTGGTATTACGTCACTGTGAAGTCTACCCTCACATACGAAAGAAATAGGGGAGGTCAGCTCAGAGCGGCCACCTTAACTTTGACTTTAAAAAAATACCATTATAGAATCAATTTAAAAAAAGTTTTTTATATCAAAAGAAAGGGAATTTAATAAGCTTTCATAACGTGTAGGCACATTTTGCAAAAACTTAAACGGTTTATTTTAATTTGTAAATTACGGGAACTAGTCAAAAAACCGCTTTGCCCGTGTTGGCCGCCTAAAGCGGCCATGGGGGTAAGGGCAAAGTGGTCATGCCTAAATATAACAAGAAATTAATTTTAAAATACAAAACACCAAAAATAAAAAAAGCTTTATTTAAGATAAAATCAGAAAGTAACTAATAAAGTTTCAAATGGAACAATAATTTCAGTCTTCATACTTTCTTACTAAAATCCATGTACCAAAAGTTCCCCCTGCGTAGTTTTTCTTTTGTAGTTGTGGTCAACAACTAATCTCGTACTTAAATCAAAAAAATTATAAAACATTCTAATCATAAGTACTCGTAATACACAAAAACATAAATAATTAAAGCGGCCAACTTTGCCCTTATTAATTGGCCACTTTGCCCGGACCACTTTACCTTTTTCCACCATTTCGTTTAAAAAATAAACTCAGCTCACATTATTTATCCTATGTCGGAATAAATGTTACATATTCAAAGCCAAATAGTTAAGTAACAATAGACGTGTAATAAAAAGATTAAATTCTGAAGAGGTTTGATCAAAACCGGTTGAACTTTACCTGGATTTTTTTAACAAAATGTACAAATTCCTTGCTCATATCGCCGCGGCAATGCGTTTACTCCAATCGTCACCGAACGACTGCTTGGCGTGCGGGGCGGTAGGTTGGCTGTAAGGCACAAAAGCAACGTCGCGCTATCGTTTTAGTTACCGAAAAATTGGGTGTGTCCGCTTTGCCTTGCAAGTATTTAACAGTCGATAAAGACGTAATTGCTTTTAAATATATGTTTTATTGAAATTTTGCATTCACAATGCTATATAGATATAGGATAAAATCTTTACTAGAAAAAAAACTTTCTAGTAAATAAATCGTCTTTTCTTTTCAACGAGCAGTGGACCGGCAATCTAAAGGTCGTGGATTCGAATCCCACTCGAGCTTCCTGAGACTGGTTGATTTTTTTCTAGTAAACATTTTATCCTACATCTAGCCTTAATTATGTTAACAAAATTTCTGATTTCAAATTAAGACAACGAGACGGGCTTCTTTACCACCAGAGCTGTGCAACGTACATACATCATACATACATATAATCACGACTATTATCCCCGAAGGGTTAGTCAGAGACTAGGCAATGACGACAGCAAAAGCAGTCCTCTGCCATAGTCCACGTTTCACCAAATAACAACTGCACATCTGTTCAGCGTGATAGGTGGTGAACCCGTCGCCGCTTTGTGCTGTTGGATGTATGTGCAATCTTTAGTCCGTTAGTCGCCTTTTACGATACCCAAGGGAGATGGGTTGTTAGGATTATTTTAATTATTATTATTATAGTAAAATACATTGGTCAATTATTTGTTATTCCAAATAAAAAAATAATAATAATTAATGGGTTGTATATATAAGGTGACTGCTAGAAACGGCAAGAAACTTCAAGGCCTGGTCAGGTCAAATGTTTTAAACATGACAAAAATGACAAAAAAGATTGCAGACGTAGGTACTTATCGCCCAGCTGACGCGGACGGGTCAACAGACGGGTGGATCAACGGCCGGCCCCTGCCCGCTGTTGTAAATAATCGTTATTTAATAGTTAAATCTTTCATTTTATTTTTCTTATGTTAGAGCTTTAAAATAAATTAGATATTCCAAGACTATCAAATTAAAATTCATAAAATTAATTATTTAATGAAAAATAAAAAAGCACGAATTTCTTTTTTGTCATTTTTGTCATGTCTAAAACACTTGACCTGACCAGCCCTTGAAGTTTCTTGCGGTTTCTAGCAGTCGCCTTATATAAGTATAATTATGTTCCGTATTAACCGTGTCGGGTAGCGGTGAAAGAATACTACCACCCCTCTCTTCCCTGGGTGTCGTAAAAGGCGACTAACGTACTAAAGACTGCATAATATACATTCAAATTACTAATTATTCAAAGTAACTATTGAACTACGAGCATAGGATTTTGGAAGAGCTTAGCTTTCATCTCACCGTAGGGCACAACAAGGTCGATAGAGAAAAAAAGTTTCCTGTCAGCTTTCTTGTCAGCTCTTTCCAGTTGAAGATTCAGCAGTTTAGATTTAACTTTTAGTCTAGTTAACTGTTATTTTATTAGTGAAGACGTCAATAAGTGCTTGCGAAGGCTTATATTGAACTAACTATTCGACTTTGGTTTTGCTACAATAATAAAATACGTACGAGAATCCGGTGAGTGCGTTCATGAGGGAAGACTTGCCGGCCCCGGACGGGCCCATGATGGCGGTCAGCTCCCCCGACCGGAACAGCCCCGACACACTCTTCAAGATAGTCTTTTCTGGAAAGAATGAAAATAAATTCATTAAGATAGGTTTCTTTGACCTCGTGTAGGCAAACGCAGAGTAGGACGCCCTGCGTCGTGATGGACCGACGACATACGGAAGGTAAAGGTGGGCAATGGATGGATGTGGACTGCCCAGTAGGCCTAGCACGCGTAACACGAGAAAATTTTATCGACCTGCTTTCTCGCGTTATGTCTATACACGGTATGTCACAAATAGACATAGGTAATAGTAGTTTTGCTTTGTCTGTGGTATTTATGTCTACAAACCCTAATAATAAGGAGTCCAAATGAGACTCGTATAGTTGTCCTATTTTTTCAAACGGGCCATAAACATTGAAAGAAAAGAGACAAAATAAGTTAACAAAAACGTCAAATGTCCAGCGAAAAAAAAAACCGGTCACCAATTGATGATACCAAATTCAAAAGCGACGTATACAAATGTGCCAGTGCCAAGAGTGCCCACTCAAATATTATAGCACTTCTTCTATGCTTAGTTATTATTCAACATAATTTTATCGAGTTTTGACAACTGTAACCGAGATAGTTTGTCTTTCCCGCATCGAAAGAAGAGAGAATATCTTCCGCGACATATCTCGTGTTGCGCATGCTAGGCCGGCTGGACCGGGATGGTTGGCACTCATATACACTTATGTTCAGCAGTGGACGACAATTGAGTAAAAAAAAGATAAGAAAAGTTATCTTTATCATGCTAACCCACCAACCCGTATTGGGCCGGTGTATGGCCCAATAGGAGATGTGCTGTTGCCCATGTGGTAAGACTTCTACCCACTGGGCACTGGCCTAGCAGTGAGAAGTTTATAGGGCGATCATGATTATGGAAGTTGTCTGGAAGTCCTCCTCAAGAGATAGGAATGTTGTAACTTTGTAATTGTTTTAAATTTAGTTTTAATATTCGTGGTGTTTCAATGAAATTATTATCTACTAGCGGCCGCCCGTGGATTCACCCGTTCCCGTTGGAATATCGGGATAAAATTATGTGTTGTCTATGTGTTAATTCAGGTTATAAACTATCTGTATGCCGAATTTCATCCAAATCCATTCAGTAGTTTTTATGTGAAAGAGTAACAAACTGAATCCATACTTACACACTTTCGCGTTTATAACATTAGTAGGATCGTTCCATCTTTACAAGTCTTTTGGGTGGCTGGTTTAAAAAGAGCTACTTAGTAATAAAAAAAAGAGAGAAAAAATAAAATGACACCAAGTATTCAAGATGAAGAATCCGAGTGGCAGATGTCCCGCTACGGGACATTTTGGAAAAATATTAAGGGTAGGACGCCATTTCGAAAATAGTGGGGTTAAGTGCATTATTTAATTGCCTTACCCTTTAGATTTCAAAAAACTGTAATTTTACTGATTTTTTATATGAAATCTATACCATAAGGTTGCATTTTTGTAATGAAAATAAAAATTTTAAGGAAATAAAATTAAAAAAATATATAATCAAAACAGCACCGTAGTGCAAATATGGCCGTAAGATTCATGCCGAATTTCAGTACAAAAACTCTTATAATTATAAAATTATATTATTTTAGTTAATACCTTACTATTAAATACAAAGCTAATATGTTATTCTAAAACTTAAAGTAACAAAAAGATACATGCGCATATATTTTTTTACAATTCTAGCTTTACACACCAGCCGGACGTAAACAACGCGAGTCGAGCGCGTCGAGAGCGAGACACTTTTATAAGCAACTGTCTCTGTCGTTGCCATTTTCTGTTAACCCATAGTCTGTCTCTGTTTTATGATCTAACGTTCGTGTGAGTTAAAAGAGTGCAGAACCTGTTTTGTTTACATTTATTCAGCCAAAACCGACGCACTACGTCATCGTCCCGGAGCGGGACAAATGCACATGAGTGCCTAAAAATGTCATCCCGGAGCGGGACAAATGCACATGTCCGACAAATGCAAAATGGCGTTTGCCAATCGAAGGGTATTGTAATTTTATTTCAAAAAAGTGCACTTTCGAAGGCTATTTTTTTGGTTATTAATTATGATTTATGATAATCGGGGGATAATGGTGACATTTTTAGTTTTTAATTCAAACGTGTATTTTACGAACAGAAAACTGGTTGACGTAGGTAATTAAAACCTCGGCGACTGTGTTTCTAAATTTCGCATGCAGAGTTGGCGAAATGAAATTCCTTTGCCCAAGCGGGTCGAATGTTGCCCACATAACTGACGTTGGTAAATCGTTGGATTTTGCGAAAGTTGTTAGGAATACGGCGCAATATGGCAACGTCTTTTTCTTGTGGTATTCAAGCTACTTTATTTGATAAATAATGCTTTATCAAACTGAGAAAAATGGTCTGGGTATAGCTAGAAACTCAATAATAACACACATCTAAATTTCTATTTATATTAAGTAATGTTTTTTATATATTTTAGCGTTTTATTAACGCTTAAATATACTTAGTAAAATTTTAAACACTGAAAAAAGACTACTGAAAAACATAAGCATCAAGCATTGACAAATTTAGACGGGTGAAATCCAGACCTCGGTAGCCAAGTGATTAAGACAGCCGCCCAGAATCCGAAAGGTGCGTGGTTCGATTCCCGCCCGAGGTTGTCGTCTTTTTTCAGTGTTTAAATTTTTTTATATTAAGCTTTATTAGGCAATTGTTTGTTATTCCGAACAAAGAAAAAAATATATAAAAATCAATTGCCATGAACATTGTACGCGCATCACTTCAGAACGGCTGCATCTATTCGGCTACTTATTTTTTGTTGTGTTTGTAATTGTCAGGATAAGGTTTGTATGAAAGAACTTTTTGGATAATTATCCTTTATGGGGTAGGGGGGTGATCACTTGGGCGAAGTCGCGAGCGGGCCGCTGGTAATAATAATAAATTGGCTTATAGATAATGGTTATCAATACTGACAAAATCGGCTTACAAATTTTAATAACACAGTTTTATCAGTTAAGATATTTTTAAATAAATTTCTTTAGGCCTACACCAATTAAGTATCTAGCCCAAGATAAGCCTCTTTTGAAACTCGTTAATATGGTTAAACTAGATAACAGATAAATACCTATGCATAAACGTGAAAAACACTCAGACCCAAAATTATTTACAAAAAGTTTTCTCTAATTGGACCCGACGCGGGAATTAAACCCTGCACCTCAGAGATGGCGCTATGCCAGACCGGGCGCGTTAACCACTCGACGACGGAGGTCGTCACATCGTGGCAGTCACAATTAATCAAGACAACTTTAAAAAACTAGCCTGATATTATGTCACTAGACCTATGGTTGGCTGAATTTCTTCAGAATCGTTAAGTGTCGGTACCTACACAACAATGCTACTGACATTGATGTTATAACAAGATAGTAGTGAACCTTTTGATTTTAAAACAAGCCCTTCCAACCAACTAAACCGAGTACAATCATGTATCCCGTCGGTAATCGTCGGTTCCTATGCCTACCCATCCATCCATAAAAAAATAAATTTAGACGATTCATAATGCTTATTTTAAGCTTACTGAATAAAGATATTTTGATTTAGATTTTTTTGATTTTAATTTAACCCAAGACTGGTGGTCTACTGGTGGTCTAAAACCACGGCGGTGGTTAGTTCGGATCAACCTACACGATTCTTTTATATAAAGAGTTTAGTCAAGTTATGAGTTAAGTTCGCACGTTTATGAAGTTGGCATGTTTCTTTTCATTTCATCACCATCAGATAAAATGCGAAATGACAGAGTCAGTAGTTACCTGACGTTTATTGGCCTTGTTATTCGTACTTGTGAAGGAAAAATAAAGGGCACTCACGTCTGCATAGCTTACAAATTGTCAGTTATTAAAGATCATTCGTGTGATTATTCTATTATCCCTTCATGTTAGGTAACATTTAGCCCAACCACATATTCATCCTATTTATACACATACATATAATCACGACTATTATCCCCGAAGGGTTAGTCAGAGACTAAAGCAATGAGGACCGCAAAAGCAGTCCTCTACCATAGTCCACTTTTCACCAAATAGCGATTGCACATGTGTTCAGCGTGACAGGTGGTGAGCAAATCGCCGCTCTAGCTGTTGGATTTATTTGCAGTCTTTAGTCTGTTAATCGCCTTTTACGAAATCCAAGGGAAGAGAAGGGATGGTAGTATTCTTTCAGTGCTACGCGCCACGGTAATTCATTCTATTCAAGATATAGAAATTCTTTTGTAGCTTTTTTTAAATTTGGTAGGTTTAGTTTTACATTTTGTTTTGCAAAGATATTCGTACAGCAAACCCACACGAGTTTGCAGTAACCTAATAGCTACCATGTTTTTGATATCAATATATTTATTATTCAAGGAGACTTTGATAAGCACTTTCGAATTGTCTCTAAGTATCCAATATTTCGGCACTTATGAGTAAAAACCATCTACAGCTTTAAGCTACATAACGACATAAAATATTGTGATTTTACAATTAAATTCAAAGGTAAACTTAACCTATTTTATTTACAATATCGTCGGTCTAATTATCAAAATGCGTAACTCCTTTTAGGTGAATTTTACAGGAGCAAGTAAAAACTGTTTTTTTCTATTACTTGTACTAATATTTTTCAAATATTGATGAATTTTAATGTAGAAACCATCTGGGAATTCAATTTTAAAGCTTATTTAGTGTTAACCTAATCATATTATTAAAAAAATGGACTTACGAACTTTTTCACGTAGCCGATTTGGAGATACGAAGTGAAAACGGCATTACGGCTTTTTATTTCTACATATTGATTACACATTTCTAAATAAAAACACTTAAGTTATGAGAAAAAGTATAAAAATTCAGTCATATTATAGATTTATTAAGCGCTTTTTGCCAATATATTATAAAACATGAACATTTATTAAAGACACGAAAACCAATCTTAAAAAAAAATAAACAAAAACTGTACTGCACTAACCTACTGTACTTACATAATAAAATCAAATTTAAATTCTGTTAGAGAGATTGATTAGAAACTTTTTCTGAAAATTCGTTATTTGTAATTTTTTTTTTCGCTTTCGTTCCAGATGTGACAGTGTCCCTGGTTTCTTTTCACATCGTAGAGGGTAAAATTATGAGTGATAAGTTTAGTTTTATAATAAAGGGCGGACACATTTAACCGAGGGCTTAAAAGCGCAGACTGTAAATCCATAGAAAGAACTTCATTATTTAAGGCAGTATCTTTTGCAAGTTCTTTTCGTGCCTCTTCTTTCTTATCTTGGTGAATCTTGTATTCGGATTCTGTAATATAACCTATTTTATAATATGACTCACAAGTATCGCATTCATCTTTTTTTGGTCTTGACAAAATATCTCTTTAATACCATTGAAAAACTTGCAATGCTTAACGGTTCAGCTTTTTCTATTGAACAGAATTCATCTTTGTATACTTTATGCAACTGCGATTTTGATGTCTAAAGTGGTTCCAGATACAATTTGGATGAGTCTTTTAGAAGATTCGAGTTTTGGCAATGAATTTAGGAACCTTCGTAAATTGTCTTTCAGGTTCATCTTTAACATTATTCTTTTTCGCATTTTTAGGTTCAGTATTATTAAGAGAGTATTATCCATTTTTAATGACCCATTCACCAACAGACAAACTTTGTAGGAACATTCTCACGCACACTCGATATCTGAACCCATTGCTATCGGAAAGGGTACAATTCTACTGAATTTTCTCGTCTTGATGAAGTTCCGGCACATCTTTCCGGCAGATCGAAGACATTTTAATAAACACTTTTTTTCTTGATTATCTATTTTCTTTTTTCCCAAATATGACTTTCCCTTTTCTTCTTGTTTTTATCAGCACTCCAATTTAACGGATGACTCTTTTTTTGCCTTTTCCTTGTTTGAGGTGTACTCTTCTAAGACAAGGAAGTCATCTTGTGATACTGTCGTATTTTGTTGTTCTGAGCCATAATGTGTTTGTTATGTTATTTGTTGTAAATTCTGTGTCGAACAATATGGAAACGCTACCAGATGAGCTTGTCGAAGATTTTCGAAGAGATCCGTCATTGCATAAAATAATATTATTGGGAGTACCGCTAATACATTTCGTGTTGTTTCTTTTTCGAGTAAGTACTAGAGAACAATTATCTTGTAGAACATAAGTTTCTAGTTTTATTGAGAGATCTGGCACTTCAAGTTCTTGAGATATTAAACTTTGTTCGAATGCAGAGCCATCAACATTTGAGTGTCCTACAAGATCCTCAGGGGAATGGTCGATTATAGATAGAGTCATTAACATTTTAGTGTCCTGGAAGGTCCTCGGCAGCGGAATGTTCAATTACAGAGCCTTCAACATTTGAGTGTCCTGGAAGGTCATCAGCAGTAGAATATTCGATTGCAAAGCTATCAACATTTGAGTGTCCTAGAAGGTCTTTGGCAGCGCAAAAATCAACATTTTGTAATATTTGAAGGTCCTCGGCAGTAGAATATTCGATTGCAGGTCCATCAGCATTTGAGTGTCCTGAAAGGTCCTCGGCAGAGGAAAAATCTACATTATTTTTTTTACATTTCGTAATAAGTAAGTATTCTTAATGTTTTGGAGCTTTTATTCATCTTGACGTGTAACTGAAATTTAAATAAAATCCGTTAATTTTAAATAGAAACAGTGTAGTTATCAAGATAAAACACCGTAACTCCCAATTTGTAACTCTCATTCATATGTAAATAAAACTTCGTAACTCCACTATGATATTTTTGAGGATAATAATACATCCTGTTAAGTAATATATTAAATAATAACACTAAATACAACAATTTACATACCTTGTTTTTTCGAAAATTTAACACGTCCTCTTGCGTTGAAGGTAAAGCGGTACTGAGCGCAGGAGATACGAATATTGCGTATTACCAATATTTGTCTATGGTATTACAAAATGGCAGCGAGGAGATACGAGTTTTTATTTTTCACTTCTAGCGAGATGTATTAATTTTTGAATGAAATACGCATTTTTCCAACGGAATAGTTACACAATTCTACACCAGATGGCATTAAAAGTCTAATTTCGATACTTTGTGGAGTTACGAATTCTGATAATTAGACCGACGATATGTACGATTTTAGGTTGAAGACGTAATTTACTAACTTTATCATAATGATGAATGATAGTGCTCTGATAAAAATTGGAATTAGAAGTCATATATGTCCGTGGCTGCAAAAGAAGCCAAAGAATGTTTTATTATGTTCGAATATAACTTTGTACGCTTACACAAGTTATGCTTCTTTTGAAATTTCTTTCAATGTTTAACTAGATAACGGATAAACATACATAAACATAGAAAACACCAAAACCCGAAAACAATATAAGAAAATAATAATAATAATAACTCTTTATTTTCAGACATACATCCTTAACACACTTTTATATAAGTCCATCAATTATTTAATCACCCGGGACCTCAGAGGCGTGCCAACCACTCGATCACAGAGGTCGATAAAATATTAGGTACTAGCTGCCGCTCGCGGTTTCGCGTGGTTCCCGTTCCCGTGGGAATATCTGGATAAAAAGTATCCTATGTGTTAATCCAGGCTATAAACTATCTGTATGCCGAATTTCATCCATATATATATTATAATATTAGTAGGATAGTAGGATGTATTGTAAGTAACTGCCTACCTACGATATTTCATAGCTTTGATGACCTCATTGGTTGAGTGGTTTGTACACCGGTTTTCATGGTGTCGCCATCTCTGAGATCCCGGGTTCGATCCCCGGTCGGGTCAATTTAGAAATTATTGTTTTTCTAAATTGTCTTGGGTCTGGGTGTTTTCTATGTATTATAAGTATGTATTTAAGTATTTTAAGTTTGTTTATCCGTTGTCTAGTAACCATTTAACGAGTTTCATAACGAAGCTTCTCTTGGGTTTGATAATTGGTGTGAGTGGAGGAATAGTAGATTATTAACCAAGGGGATAAAGCAGTGTCTTCTGTCGCGGGTGACGATTTAAATCGCGAGCGTAACGAAGGACTCGAGGTTTACTCCCGAGCGTAGCGAGGGTGTTAAAAACTTAAATCACGAGCGAAGCGAGGGATTTAAGACGAGTTCTGAGTGTAGCGAGGGATTTAAGTTTCTCCAAGACTAAGACAGCTTTATCACCGAGGAAAATACTCTACTTTTCGTACCATTTGCGAAAAAATTAACACAATAATAATATGAGATAAGCATTTATTAAAAATGATGACAATTAAAAGTAAAAGTTAACATTCGAAACATTGGTCCAATTATTGATAATCCATTTTTGTTTGGTACATTTATTGTTGATGAGTTGGTTTGTAATTGTTTTTTAATTTTTTTAATTTTTTTTTTATTTGATTTATTTCCTTTTTCAAAAAGATGTACAATGCTTTATATACAAACTCAATGGTGTAAACACAGATGTAGTTCAGTATAAATTTCGGTAAGTATTCCAAAAGACAATGTTCTGCGCCCATACATTGTTAGCCTAAGTACCAACAATTATGAAATATTCTTTTCTAGGTTCAAAATTGCAAGTAAATAACTGTAAAAACAAAGATTTTCGACGGACACTCCTAAGAACCTAAATATTAGGAAATCTTTGAGGTTGTGTTTAATTAAAGAATTTGAGAAGTGTTGTTGGACTGTTTTGTTTTATTTGCCAACACTCATGCACGTTCACTAACACTTAAATAATTCATCATTATTTCACATTAATATTCGACAAAACACAAATTATAGAAAATTAAACAAAACTGCAGACATGACGCTTCACTGTCCCGCCAAGAAGTCCAGACAGAACGTCAACTTTTTTTTTCTTGACCATGGATACTAGTCCTTCAGTCGTATTATTAGAGTTCATTGATTATGCTAACTGATCATAATGATGAGTGATGATAAATATGAACGTTAATTGCTAAATGATATTCTCCCCAAAAACCCCTTGAGTAAAGATGTGGGACTTTACTGAGATCTCGCACGGACTTCTTGAGAGAATTTGAAAAGTGATGTTACACTGTTTTGTTTTATTTGTCAAAGAAACTGCACAAGCAGTGTTGCCAGATCTTAGAGCCAGTATTCCGGAATAACTACCAAATTCCGTATGAAATCCGTATGGGAAGTTTTATTTTATTGTAATGCACAAAACAAGTTATAGACATACAAAATACAAACAAAAAAATATTTTATCTTATGGTCTAAGTTGAAACTATAAGGTATGTATGTACATACTTACAACTATGTATAACTATATCAATGAAAGTAATAAGATTAATAATTACGGCAAAACACACTAAAACAATATGGATGTCAGACAGACACAAATGATTCATAACAAAGTGTTTTACGTTTTGCTTGCACTAACACTAAATCACACCATTAACTCTCACTGGCTCTCATTCTCATATTAGCCGACCAAGAAAATACTTATATATATCTCAATGGGAATCCTCAAAGCCATAATTTTTACTACGTAGTAATTGCTGGTTCAGTTCTGTTAAAATCTATGAAAATTAAATAAGACTCGCTAGTTTACGCAGAATCAAATAAAATGTAACATATTTCTTAGGAATAATAAAAGCTATTAGTAGGTACTACTTATTAAAAGTTATTTCTCATTAGCATTTGCCTGAAATCTCCGTTTATAAATCCGTGTGTATTCATTGTCCGGTTTGAACATTGACATTATTTTACGGACAAATCTGTATATATGGCAACACTGTGTATAGCAGACTACAGTAACGTCAGTCAGTGAGTGATACAGCACCGCAGGTTAATAAAATTCTCCTCATTGGAAAAGCAAAAGAATTTTAAGTCGACTAACGTTTTCAGTTTGTAATAAAATGTGACGTATCGTATTATAATGATGCGTGTTTGGCACTAAGTATATCGAGTCAGCCATGCATGCATAATATTATTGGGTTTGTTTGTACATATTATAAATATTTTGGTCACAAACCTTTAATTCACTGGCTGAATGCACTGAACTCTCAATTACCCAACCCATAGTAAAAAAAATGATAATCAATATTAATGTCCAAAAATTCTTTTTAATAATGGTTACTTATCTAAAAGTGTCCGCTAAAATCTAAATACTGTTATATGTCGTAAAAAATAAGCTAATAATTATCATGTATGTCATGTTTGTGTTGGTTCTTAGGCTAACTTCAACTATGTCCTTTAAATCACATTCTCCCCCTAGAGGATGAATGAAATTCAGTACAATTTTCTTTCCCTGTTTTTAACAGATTAAAAATGACTATTGTTATGTTCGCTTTTTGTGGCATAGAATGTCACTTTTTTGAGCAAGTGGTACCAAAAATTTATTTAAGTATTTATTATTATGTAGTTTATTATAGTCACAGTAACAAAAAACTGGTACACGTATGATACAGCTTTTTTGTTACACGTATAGGTGGGCGTGTTGGTATTACATTCAGTCCTTCTGATTACCATAATACAAATTAAAGACTCAAGTTCAACCTTTCCACGGAACCTGTTATTATTTCTGCCCTCATATGCGCAAGCAAGTTTTCAAATTAAATATTTCAAAGTTACCTAATTATTAACTAATCCGAACTAATATTATTATGCGAAAGTTTGTTTGTTTGTTCAGGCTTAAACTGTCGTCCGATTTGCTAAACGCGAGCGTATATTCACTTGTTTTTATTTTGAATTTTTAACCTTACGTTTTACTTAAACCCCTTTGCAGGATCTGTAGTCGCACCTTTATGCAAATGTGTGTATTATTCCGATTTCTTAATTTGACAGCACTTATTATTATGTTGTTGTTAGTTAGTAGCATGATCTTGTTGGTTAGTAGTAGCCAGGACTTATTTATAGGTTATTTATTTTTAATTATACTACGACCAAATCGATGAAGAATTTTGGTTAACCAATTTTTGACCTTTCTCTGTGCAAATATTATATAGTGTCACTCAGATTTTCACTGCTTTTTGAAAGAAAGACACCTTTGTTAGTGGTTCTCTCGTGAATTTTTTCCAAGAAAAATGAAATTAATCAATTAATGTTTTTTAAAATATATATTTTGCGTTTTATTACCGCTTAAATATACTTAAGTAAAATTTTTAAACACTGAAAAAAGACGACAACCTCAGGCGGTAATCGAACCACGCACCTTCCGCATTCCGGGCGGCTGCCTTAACCACTTGGCTGCCGAGGTCTATTTGTCAGTGCTTGATGCTTATGTTTTTTAGTCAATAATAATAACTCCTTTTTCTACTGGCCGCCACTTTGACTTTTGGGTCCAAAATGAATCCTTTCGACGGGCCTCGGTGCCCGGAATGCGGAAGGTGCGTGGTTCGAAATCAATCAAATCAAAATATTTATTGTTATTCTTGTTGGATACAAAGTTCTTAAAATAAAATTATGAAACAAACTATAAATCCGAGTAATCCAAAATATATCCGATAAAGTAAAATTATAAATCAGAGAGTAGATATTTTCACGAGGAATTGTGAATTATTGGTTTGGTTTACAAACATTGTTCATCGAATTTGGCCGTAGTATAGTTTCGATAATGTCACTTAGAATTTAGCCGGAAGCTTACGACTCCCACTACTCTGTGCTTACAATTCGAAATGTAGTAGTCAAGGCAAGTACCTACCTATTACTCGTATATCCGCATTGTTTCATCGGAAGTTGCTTAAAATATACTCGTATTAGTGTTCTTACACTCAGTGTGTGTTCAATTAAATTTCTATTGAATTTTCGATGCAAATTTGACTACGAATGTAACCACAAAACAGAAGCTTCTGTTCTATGAATGTAACTATGAGTACGCCATCTGTTTGAAAGGGTATGGCGGTTTTGAGACATTGCTTGTATTGAGAAGAATCGTAATTTTCCTTTCTCTGGGTAATTTAATTATTTATTTATTTAAACTTTTGCAACAATATACTATTACATGGCGGACTTAATGCCTGAGGCATTCTCCACCAGTCCACCATAAGGTGGTGCAGAGATAACATTGTAGGTGCAATTATAAAAGTGGAAGAGAGCATGAATATAATTTTTAACTTGGTAATAAACAGTTGTTGTTTTTACTATAGCATATTTTCTTAAAATTAATGTAAAGAAATTTATAGAAGTTTTTTATCTGACTGTACAAAGCAGCAATTTTTATTGGTGTCCGAATCGTTAGTGAAAAATATAATTAAAATAAAAAGTGTAAATTCGGACACTGTGTCCGAATATAAAGTGTCCGAATCGTCAGTTAGTCTAATAAACATACCACAATTAAAATACATACACAAATATATAAACAAATTCACAAATACATAAATACTTATACAAATATATAAATGGGGTAATGACCCAATCTCCGCATTTGTTGTTGTCTACGTGGGAAGTGAATGTGCCCAGCTGTGAGCCTTTCATAGGCTGATGATGTCAAGTCAGGTCAAGTCAAGTTAAAATATATTTATTTAAAAAACTCAATTAATAACTACTTTGAATCGGCAAATCTTTTTTTACCTACCACCCTTCTGATGACTTCTAAGCTCCGGTAGGTGAGCGGAAAAAATTATCCATCAGAAGGAAGTATACCTACCATGTGTTTGCAGGTGTAGTAGGTATACGTCGAAGTCGAGTTTAGATGTAGTGAACTGGTGAACTAGATCCTGTATTTACACTGACAGTACTCGCTACCTCGCTAGCGACAGGTAACGTTTGCCTGTCGAAATAAACTTCGCCTTTTGGTATTAACCTCAGAACTTTGGTATTCACCTCAGAACAATAATAAGCTATTGTTCTGAGGTATTCACTAAATCCATAGACAAATTAGACTCGATCCCAAAGTGTATTTTTATATAATTTGCGCTGCGCTAAACCCACGCCACATACATTTAAGTTTATGGGTAGGTAACTATAGTTTGGCCTCAATGAATTAATAAAAGAAGGAAACTTTATTGCATTGCCCTACAGTGGTGCGTCACGAGTACCATTATGTATACACTTTGACTCTTAATCCCTTGTATTAAGAGTTACAGTTGTTTACATATTTTTGCTTGTGACTACATTATACAGGCTGTACTTTACTTTACTTTTAACCTTTGGGCAAGAGAAACCATACATTGAAAGTATATAAAACACGAGCTAGTGCACAGCATAGTACTTATTAGGATAGAAATATATTATACACTTATAAATAAAGAGCTACCTAAATATCATAAAATTAGAAAAAAATAGTTAAAATTTCATAAATATAAAAAAAGAGTGTGATAGGTCAGGATGAAGAGTCCAGCCTGAGGAAGTAACCCTTAATTTTTCGAGAGAATGAACCACTAGCGGTAGTGTATATATTCTCTGCCACTAGACTGGACACCTGATTCTCTCTGGCAAAGAATTTGACAGGTGAATTACGTGGCACAGTACAAGACTTGGCTACCAAATCAGTGGAATAAGGAAGAACATTAAGGGACAGGCAGTAACAGGAACGAAGAACTCAACTACCCCAGCGGTAATTTTGCAGGAAAACGTAGTCTATTAAGTGACTGCTAGAAACCGCAAGAAACATCAAGGGCTGGTCAGGTCAAGTGTTTTAAATAACATGAATGCTTAGATTAAAACAAAAAGGGAAGATACGGCATGCTCCTACTTGTAGTCATTCAAAATATAGTCCTACTCAACTACATATGCAAACACTCACACACGCACACCTATAAAAGTGTAAATCGAGCGAGCGAGACAGAGCAGTAAGTTTCAACGTTAGCGCGAGGGAGTCAGCGAGTAGCGCGGTGACGTCTCGGTCGCTTCGCAACAGACGAGTACGTACATGAACGTCAGGACTGAGGAGCCACCCCTAATTTTTAAAGGAAAATCATACCATCAATTAGTAGTATAAAAAATAATTTTGTAGGACAAATTCTGGAATTTGTAGTATAATACTTTCTAAGGTACATCAATATAAAGCTGGCTCCTCAATCCATACAGTATGGATTGAGGAGCCACCCTAGAACTCGGAAAGTAATGAAGTTACATTTTTGAAAATTTAGTATGTTTTAGTAGGTATTTTGTAGGTTATCTACAAAAAATTTCAGTGCGGTACTGCCGAAATTAAATAAACTACAATAGTTTTGTTGTGGCTCCTCAGCCCGTATACAAAAGCGTGAATTCCTATGAAATTGATCCACATATTAATATATTCGAACTAATGGACAATTAGTAGTATGTATGCTTGAATTTGTAGTATAGAAATAAAATAGCAAGATTAAGTAAATTAGCTAAAAAAACTTATTTCATCTGGCTCCTCAATCCAGACACTTGCATTTAAATAATTGACTGTATCTACCTAACTATAGAAGATAATCAAAAGCTTTATATGCCAATATTTAGTAGAAATTTCTACTAAATATCTATGTACAAAATAACATTGTACAATTTGGTCAAAGGAAGTTATAATGATTATTCGATTTTCCATACAATTCACTAAGGGTGACCATGTTATATGAATGAAAACAGGACAAATTGTTATATTATTTATAACATTATAATTGTTAAGATCATAATATATATTTTGTTAAAACTTAATGTAAATAACAATTTGTCCTGATGGACTGTTGTAATCACATCATGTTCCATTTATTCAGTAATGTAATTTGTTAAGGGTTTAAAACGTTAAACTTTTATCAGATCCTATTTCTGATCTGATGAGAGATATATAAGATCTGAATCTGAGAAATAAAATGCATTGTTTGAATAAAATTACAGCCTAATTAATGTAAACAAATATCTAAAAGATACTTCGCACCTATTAAATTATGTTGAAACATTATAAAAGGAATTAATGTAAAACTTTCATCATGCCCTATCTACTACATCTGCCATTTTGTAATACTTTACATGCACTGGCATCAAGAACTTTTGAGCCGAACCTTATAAATAAAAAAGTCTAATCGATACATTTTACTATTCATTCTTATAAAAGTAATTTTGAGGGTTAAAGTTACTCGCGTCTGTAGGTTTACCCCTGAGACCCTACACGTGACCCCTGGGTGGTGCTAAATGAGTGACACTGACTGAGTGGTAGAGTCATGCTGCGTTGCAGCACGCATTGGGCTGGCAAGCCCGGCGTAATACCTCTCACGAAAATTCGGCGTGAAACGTGTGCACTTGGTGCTGTTGTGTTTCATCCGGCCAGTGAGGATTCCAGAGGCCTCTCCCCCACCCCCTCTTCCCAATTCCTATTCCTTCCTTAAACCTATTCCTCCCTTAAAGGCCGGCAACGCGTCTGCGATTCCTCTGGTTTTGCGGGTGTCCATGGGCGGCGGTGATTACTCTCCATCAGGTGACCCGACTGCTCGTTTGCCTCCCTCTTTTATGAAAAAAATTAATAAAAAACAAATTATAACTTACTCTTGACATATGAGCAGTCGCTATTTGGTGAAAAATGGACTATGGTAGAGAGTCCTCTACCATAGTTTATCCTCTACCTAAAGCAGTCGCTTTTGCTGTCCTAATTGCCTAGTCTCTGACTAACCCTTCGGGAATAATAGTCGTAATTATATGTATGCTTGTATATAAGTTCCTTGGTTTTAACACTTTGCATCGTTCAATCACTTTTCTGATCTTGTATGTTAGACAACTATAATTAATACACAAAAAAAACTTATGCTGGATTTACACGGAGCCAATATTTGAGACAATCCAATAAGCCAGTCCAATATTGGCATCGTGTAAATAGAGACAGTCCACTACATTGGATTGTCCTCAAGGCATTTTTGCTTAGCATTGGCATTGGCTTATTGGACTGGCTTAGTGGATTGTCTCAAGTATTGGCTTCGTGTAAATCCAGCATTACTGTTTGCGCCTCACGCTTTATTATCACTATCAGTGTATGCGTTCTGGTAAAATAATTAAATTACATAACTGTTGTGTTCAAAATTGTTTAAAAAGGAATCAAAGTTAGACTTGTTTACGTCATTTCCTATCTATCTGTTATTTTGTAATATTTTACGGCACTGGCATCAAAGATTATTGAGCCAAACCTCATGCATAAATAAAATAATCTAATGAATTACACGTTTTATTCTTTGAAATCAAAGAAAAAAGTTAAAGTTCGAAAGTAATGAAATAAGTTGTCACTTATATTACAGCCTTTATTAGACAAAAAATGCTAATGATGCGTAACACACATTACGTATAACGTTATATTAAGACAGTATGAGATCGATCTCTTTGCTTTTCCAATATCTAAAAATATAATAACCTCTCGAGTGTCGGCGGGAATACCGGCATTCCCCCAAAAAAAAAGTACCGTTGAGTGTCGGCGGAAATGCCGGGTGTCCCGCCAGTGACAAGGTCTATTGTTAATTTTTTATTACCTTTAACTTATTTTAACCAATAAGAGTGTTTGACATCGTTCGATTCTGTGTTCTATGCGCTTGAATACTAAATTATGATTGGCTATCGTGTTCATAGAAAATGTGTGAGTATTGGTCGTTAAAAACAAATAGTGACGCATTTGTGAACAAAATTGTGTTGTGTCAGTCAATTAAAAGTATTAAATGTCAAATTAAACTTAAATTGTTTTGATGTTATTTTCTTGAACTTTTATCTCTTGTTACAAGGTGTAAAAATATTCGAAACGTAAGTGTTCGCGAAAACGACAAACAGTTTTGTGTAGTGCCAGTGCAATTGCTTCTAAACAAGATCTTTAGATGATTTATCGTAAGCGAATTACAAGTAATAAATATCAAATTAAACAGAAAGATGTATAGATTGCTTTGATGTGATTTTCTTGAACTTTTATCCCTTGTTACATAGTGTAAAAATATTTGAAACGTAAGTGTTCGCGACAATGACAAACAGCTTTGGAATAAAAATGGCGTTTTGAGCTGTATTATAATTCTATAGTTTTGTTTACAAATGCGTATGGTGCAAAGTGTTGAATGTTGTATGATGATAAGTGTATAAGCTTGGTGTGTAACTAAAAATAATGTGATTTAGTGCAACTTTTACATAATTTCTGAATCGTCAAAGTTTGTGTATTAAAGAATTTTTGACCGTTGGTAAAATAAAATGCCATAAAATGCAGTAAAAAGGGTATGTATTTGTTATTACTTAATTTTAATGGTTAAACAATGTTTCTAGGTTTCTAAAAATGTAAAAATCATAAAAAAACGGACGAGAATCATGGGTTATCTAAGCAAAATAGGTCCGGTCACGCGTCGACACTCTACGGTATCCGAGCATTTTGAAGCGCGACATCTGAGACGTTAAAGTAGTCGTTTTAAACACGTACGTTTAAAATATTCTCATGAAGTGTTAAGTTAAAATAACGCAATGAACTTTCCTTAAAGCGTGTACCAGACTGTTGTAAACCGAAGTTTTCAACAGCGGTTTACAACAGTGTGGACAGATGTTTGTAACGAAATTTCGGTTGACCTTTCCACGACCATGGTTTGCGGTAACGTTTTAAAAACTTGCTGCGATCCCTCTGGCGGGCGGTCCGCTGTGTGGACGTTGTTGTAAGCCACGTAAGCAGTGTTGCCACTGCCTCTAACAAATTACAAATACCACCGCTATCTTCAACCTACATACAACTTGGTTACTGAAAAAAGCCAAATTCATTTATATTAATGTACGTACAATAAAGATACAAAATTATTATTAATCAAGTGGATCAAATTTTGTTTAATTACACTATTTAAGTATATTAAAGAAGGGATGCCAATAGCGCTATTTAAATAAGTAGATTTATTGCTTATGTACGTAAAAATTAAAGGATTTATGATTCTGGAAGAAAGAATTAAAATGATAACAACAGTTTTACAGAAATAAGTCCTGAAAAATTTTACGATAGTTAAACATCCTGCTGCAGGTAGCCTAAATACTCTTAAAAATGCTAAAAAAAACAGGATCCTGCTAAAAATGGCAACACTGCTTGTAACGCACAAAAAGCGTGTACCAGAATGTTGTAAACAAGCCTCCCCACCAGGTCACCTTGGCGGAAGCTGGTTTACAACCGCCGTTGTATTCCGTCCACACTTGTTGAAAACAAGGCTTTCACTTAGTTTACAACTGCCGTTGATGTTTTCCGTCACAAGTATGTTTGATTTCACAGCTAGCGGCTGTACAACTATCATTTGTTGACAGATATTGCCAGATGATAATGAATTACTGATTAAAAATTAAAAAAGTAGATATACAACTTAAGCATAAAACGCCGGGTCTCCTTTAGTTGCAAACAACTGTCCACACTGTTATAAACCGCTGTTGAAAACTTCGGTTTACAACAGTCTGGTAGGTATACCCGCATAATACTCGGCTCTAGCGTAATGTTGCCAACTCGAAGATTTAAACATGAAAGTGATTTCGACTTTTTTATGTCTATTTTAACTCGAAGATTTAAACATGAAAGTGATTTCGACTTTTTTATATTATACCAACATTTTCACTCCTTTCTATTAAAGGTTCATTAAAATCGTAAGTTGTACTTCAAAATATTATTAAAATGTTAAATTAATTGTAGGTAGTTCCTTTAAAAGATAAAGTTTTTCTACAGTTTTAAAAATGACTCCAATTTTCTATATTTTGTCTTGGCATTTTGATAATGTTCCATGAAAACTTAATTAGTTGGTACAAACACATACTAATATATAATCACGACTATTATCCCCGAAAGGTTAGACAAAGACTAGGCAATAAGGACAGCAAATTAAAGCAGTCCTTTACCATAGTCCACTTTTCAATAAATAGCGAGTGCTGATGTGTTTAGCGTGACAGGTGATGAGCCTATCGCCGTTCTATGCTGTTGAATGTATGTATGTGCAGTCTTTAGTCCGAAAGTTGCCTTTTACGTCACCCAAGAGCGTGGTGGTATTCTATCACCACTACGCGACACAGTTCATTTACGTCAGCTCAGCAACAACAACGATATAGCACTCTTTCCACGCAATCTTTAGTTTACATCCTATGATGCTAATAGTTCCGGTTTTCTTATTTTTATATTTACTTTGTTAATTAGTTAGTTTTATATTACTACAATAGCATTTAATATAGGTAGGTACTTACTATAACTAATCAAAAGGTCGAGGTTGAGAATTCAATCAAAACCACAAAAACATGTATGGTTTATTAGTAGTGATCGAAAGCTAGATAAAGTGTTACATTTTTCTTAAGAATTTTTAGAATGTAAACCTGTTTGCGTGATTTAGGAATCAACAAATAAATAAAAGAGCCATCTATGATTCTTTACTAGAACTAAGTTAGTTTCATGACAATTTGTACAATAATATTCTGTTTATGTTTTGTATAAACTTAAACAAATGCTATGTAACCACAATTGTGATAAATTGCATTTCTGGTCGTGTTCAAAAACTAGAGTATGAAGAGTTGTAGGTATTCATTTTAATAATCAATTGTATCAGCAGTCGGAAATACCCCATGAGTATCATCAACAACCTTACACGTCCCACTGCTGGGAACAGGCTTTCCCACGCAGGCCCAATGCGGGTTAGTGTCTCATTTACTTTAAGTTAACGTACGCATAACATTATATTATTTAAATAAATAAATAAAATAATTAATTAATAAACGTACGCGTAACGTTTTGTACATACGAAGCAAAACATACAATACGCTACCTTAATACGGGTACTTAACCATATTTTTATTCTCTTTGCCATTGCCATTCTCTTTGCGGTGTCGATATGGTCACCCTATATAGTGAATTGTATGGAATATCGAATAATCATCATAACTTCCTTTGACCAAATTGTACAATGTTATTTTGTACACAGATATTTAGTAGAAATTTCTACTAAATATTGGCATATAAAGCTTTTGATTATCTTTTATAGTTAGGTAGTTACAGACAATTATTTAAATGCAAGTGTCTGGATTGAGGAGCCAGGTGAAATGTGTCTTTTTAGCTAATTTACTTAATTTTGCTATTTTATTTCTATACTACAAATTCAAGCATACATACTACTAATTGTCCATTAGTTCGAATATATTAATATATGGATCAATTTCATAGGAATTCACGCTTTTGTATACGGGCTGAGGAGCCACAACAAAACTATTGTAGTTTATTTAATTTCGGCAGTACCGCACTAAAATTTTTTGTAGATAACCTACAAAATACCTACTAAAACATACTAAATTTTCATAAATGTAACTTCATTACTTTCCTAGTTCTAGTGTGGCTCCTCAATCCATACTGTATGGATTGAGGAGCCAGCTTTATATTGATGTACCTTAGAAAGTATTATACTACAAATTCCAGATTTTGTCCTACAAAATTATTTTTTATACTACTAATTGATGGTATGATTTTTCTTTAAAAACTAGGGGTGGCTCCTCAATCCTGACGTTCATGTACGTACGACCGATTCCGACGCCACTGCGGAGTAGCGTCTTTCTCTTTTTCACACAGTAGAATATTTGCAATAGTGCGATGTAGCCTGTTCGCTCGGCAAATTGTGACTCAAGTGAAATTGTGCCTTTAGCAGAGATGGGAAAAAGTGCTTATTTTTTTTCACGTTTATTCCTTGTACGATTTTCAAAAATCATGCTTAAAAAAATGCTTTTTTACTTTTTTGCTTTTTTGCATATTACTTACAAAACGTTGTGTTGAAACGAAAAATGTAAAGCTTTTTATTACATTTTTCGTTGTTAACACAATTGTATTTCGTTGTCATTGAAACAAAAATTTAATATTAAGTTGTACGACGTAAATCACGTAAATATTACATAACATGTAGAATTAATGTTTTTTTTAATCAACGAACTGTCTGGAAACAACACTCGTGTCGTGATCCAGGCGTACTTATAAGTTCATTTTTTTCCGTTATTTAATTTTTTTTTAAATATTTATTTACATTAATTCTATACAGGTAGTAGTTTTCTTACTATTTAAAAAATTACATTTTTTTTGTTGTCATTTGTACTTAATTTTTTTATTTTTTTTTATTTAAGTACTTACCATTGTTTATATTTTTTTATTAACATGATTAAGAAACATAAGTTTTTTTTACAACATTTATTTAAACAAAATTTATTTACACTGAATGAGTTATCTATTTACACTAAACAGTATGTAATACCTACTTACACAAAATTTTAAAACTTTTTATGTTATGTACACAGTACACATCTCCAAGACACGTAACGTATTCGTATTTAAGCAGACAAGCAAGCACACCGGACGGCGGACACCATACAAGAAAACGCACTTACCGCTTCACACTGAAAAACGTACTACTTTTGACTTACAAAAGCAAGACAAAATCGTTAACAATAAACCGACCAAAATAAGTACAATTCTGTGCAATACGTTTCGTTGCATAATAATACGCATACACGGCGCTGGAAATACTGGAAGTATTTGAAGTAGTTTTAGAGATTTCTCATAGATGGCGGGACGTGCACTTTTTTAAGTGAAAAGCATAATTCGTGTAAACCTAAAAGCATGCTTATTACTTTTGTATAAAAGTATACTTTTTTAAGTGCTTTTGCTTTTAACGCCCAACTCTAGCCTTTAGGCCTAATTTTAGCGGCTTACTCACGAGACGCTAATGCCGGATCTTCCCTTTTTGTTTTAATCTAAGCATGAATGACAAAAATGGTCTCAATGCAGCTAACGTAGGTACTTATCGCCCAGCTGACGTGAACGGGTCAACAGACGGTCGGCCGGCCGGCCGTTGCCCTCGCGTTGTAAATAATCGTTATTTTTAATTGTTTTTTTTTATTTTTATGTTATTGCTTTAAAATAAATGGTGGTGCTAAATGAGTGACACTGACTGAGTGGTAGAGCCACGCTGCGTTGCAGCACGCATTGGGCCGGCTCGCCCGGCGTAATACCACCCTCTCACGAATATTCAGCGTGAAATAATGGCACTTGGTGCTGTTGTGTTTCGTCCGACCAGTGAGGGTTCCGGAGCCCCCCCCCCCCCCCTCCTCCCATTCCTATTCCTTCCTTAAACCTATTCCTCCCTTAAAGGCCGGCAACGCGCCTGCGATTCCTTTGGTTTTGCTCTGGTCCATGGGCGGCGGTGATTACTCTCCATCAGGTGACCCGCCTGCTCGTTTGCCTTCCTCTTTTATAAAAAAAAAAAAATTAGATACTCAAAGACTATCCAATTAAAGTTCACAAAATGAGTTATTTAATTGAAAAAACACGAATTCCAATTTTGTCATGTTTAAAACACTTGACCTGACCATTCCTTGAAGTTTCTTGCGGTTTCTAGCAGTCGCCTCATATAACCGTATTCAAAGCCATAACAATACAATTTTACGAAACTGGTAATGCGATATAAGTGTGAAAACGTAACAAACAAACTCATTTTTTACATTTATAATACTAGTTAGGTAGCTAGGATAGAATTGCGCGATTCGATATTTAGGAGAGAGTACTGTTTGTTCCTTTTGCTGTGAAAAGCATTTGAAACGTCTTGAGTGCCGCTACCGAGAAGTATGTAAACTCATTTTACTATACAGTTACTAAATTCTGGTATCCTGAGGCTGATTCACTTTTGTTAAGAGACGAAGGTCAAGGACAGGCTCTCGTCGAAAGTGCAAAGAATATCGAGGACGATATTCTGGGACATGTGTTTCTGGCACACAACACACATTTTGGCACGAAATATTTATCACTTTAATTTCAACAAAGTGGTATGAGATCTCAGTTGGTCAACCGGTCGTATAACGGTAAGCCTGCGACCGGCCACACCAGATGGCTATTGCAGCGCTGACGGATTTGGACAGCGAGTGCCTTTATAATACATAGGAACATATTATAACCACGGCTATTATCCCCGAAGGGTTAGTCAGAGACCAGATAATGAGAACCGCAAAAGCAGTCCTCTGCCATAGTCCATTTTTCACCAAATATTGACTGCACATGTGCTTAGCGTGACAGGTGGTGAGCCCATCGACGCTCCACGCTGTTGGTTGTATGTGCCGTCTTTAGTCCGTTAGTCGCCTTTTACGACACCGAAGGGTAGAGAGGGGGTGGTAGTATTCTTTCACCGCTACGCGACTCGGTTATTTCCTTTATATCCTATAGCTAGTGTTATAAATGCGAAAGCGAGTTTGTTTGTTTCGTTGCGCTCTAGGTAGTCATCTAATCATATCCGTGGTCCGAGGTACAGAGAAGGACATAGGATACTTTTTATCTCAGTAAAAGGATCTTGCGAGATAATAATGTAGTCCACGCGTTCGTCGTCGCGGGTAAATGCTAACGTAAAGGCATAATAATATTTTATGTTCCATGATGTTTTTTATAGAGAACTTTGCCAATCCGCCACCGAAGCGTTACTATGGATGATGCCAATCTTGTTACCCCCTCCAATACGTATGTGTAGTATATTGTTGGATAGCTATGTTTGAGCTGAAACTAAGTTATTATGGCGCCTCGTTCCAAAAGTGATTCCGCTCAGGGTTGTGCTGTATTAATTTTTTTAAATCAAGTCAAAAAAATTGTTTTCTACATTGCAAGCTAAAAATAGCACATGGGAGAACTAGAAAGTACTACTGTTATTAGTACACTATTTTTGAAGATTTATGTTTGTTACTAATGTAACAAACATAAATCTTCAAAAATAGTGTACTTGCCTAACCGGCCGACGTACTGTAGGCGCACATAGTATCAATATAGGCTATGCTAGGCATTAAGGGTTCACAGGCCCAGCTTTATTTTTTTTTATTTAGGTAGTAGAACAATGTCATATTAAAATGGGGAAATTAGTACCTACCTACATTATAAATGTGAATATTTTGCATGCTAATTAATTTGGCTAAACACGTTTAGTACTTATTATTAATTGTTACATCATTTATATTTTTTATGAACATGGTTATTATTATTTTAAAATGATGTAATAGTAGTCGAGTGAAAAATTATCTACTGTTTGTGTATAAATAATAACCTAAAATACATCATCGCTATGTTTTATTTAGTTATTATTTAGCTGTTATTATTAAACTGTCATGTTTAGCACGGAATAACTCAAAACGGACTAACATTTTAAGGTAGGTATGAAAGTCACTTTTTTTCAGCGAAAAAGTAGCTTTTTTTTACAACGGGTAAGCGCTTGGCCTTCATCTCACTTGATGGTAAGTGACGATAAGGCCGAAGGTGGAAGCGCACTTCACCCGGAATCCTCAACCACTGAGGAACTGGCTATCTCATCTCAAACTGTCGGAACACAACAATGGCTATAAATATCGTTGTTACGAGTATGGCGACGGACTTAGATAAGATGGTGGTAGCTAGCCAGGCGGACTTAACAGCCCTACCACCAACCAAAATGTAAGCTATGTAATAATATACTACACATAGCTAATTAACAGGGTAGGTATCAATACTACACATTTAGTTGCATTATCCTTAGAATATATTATATTTTATTAATAAATATGTTATTATTAAACACATCAATTCAATGCAGTTCTAACTGAAGGTAGTGCAAAATGAAAAATCAATTCTCCGTGCAAAAACCTTCAAAAAGATTATTTCTAAAGGTCAAATCTATTTTAAAATAAGATGTAAAAACCACGTAAAGTAAAATTTTATTTGTAATTTTTATTATTAATGGTATGTTATTTTCCAATTCATATTCAAATGTGTTTATTGCAATTCAGTGTTTTAATGAGCTGTGTGATGGAGGCTCATTAAAATAATACTACCCGCCCCATCTCTTCCCTTGGGTGTCGTAAAAGGTGACTAACGGACTAAAGACTGCACATACATCCAACAGCATAGAGCGGCGATGGGCTCACCACCTATCACGCTGAGCACATGTGCAATTGTTATTTGATGAAACGTGGACTATGGCAGAGAACTGATTTTCCTCATTGCCTATAGTCCCTGGGTAACCCTTAGGGGGTAATAGGGTAATAGTCGTGAGTGAGTGTATGTATGTTTGTTTCATACATTTAGATCGAATATAGTATTTGCAATTTTGTATGGAACACTTATTTTTTTCAATTAGTTCCTGATTCGCCGGATTCCCGATTCGCCGGATTCTTGTTTCGCCGGATTCTTGTTTCGTCGGATTCTTGTTTCGTCGGAAATATTAATATACAATAATATCACTGTAAAGAAAACATGTAGGTAGTAATTATTTATTATTGTATGAATTATTATTTTGTTGTAACTATCGGACATAACTTAAATTACCTACATAGGGTTTGGTTCATATTTTCAAAGAAATAACAATTTTCCTTTAATAATTTTTTATATGTTATGTTATCTGTTAACGTAACAGGCGTTATTAAATTAAGAACAAATAAATATTTTTATTAATGTACCAAAATGTCTGCCTTTTATTTAAAAGATAGGTAAAGCAGCGATATTTCTATAGTTTTCCTTCAACAAAAAAATCCGACGAAACAAGAATCCGGCAAAACAAGAATCCGGCAAATCGGGAATCCGGCGAATCCGGAACTAATCTGTTTTTCGACAGTGTTACAAGATTTGTAAGTACTTAACTTATAGGTACCTACCTACGTACCTACTACTTAGTTAGTTGATTACATTTATAGAAAAAGGCAGCTCATATAAAAATCCTGTCTGTGAATTTACTTATAAACAAAATAACGAACTAACACGTGAAGGTTTTTTTGTTGTCCTTTCAATTTTTTTATTTAAGATTTTCCCCTTTACAACCGAAAAAAAGCTGTTAGAAATATTAATCGTAATCGGCTTAGGGTGGATTCGACCAAACTGGAATAATGTCTTATACCTAGATTAAACGCCGAATTTGTATAGACTAATCTCGGAGTAAGTCTTATTCCTTCTTGGTCGAATCCACCCTTAATAGGTAAAGGATCATTAGACCGCCAGCGGTCGCGAAACAATTGATTTTCAATTGTTTCGCGACCGCTTTTACGATCCTCAATGGGCTAAAATAAAACTGTTCTGCTTTTGTAAAATTTTATATTTATTTAACTAATATACTTTTCACACCACCTGCTCGACAACGTCAAATTATATGTCATGCAAACCTAACCTAAAGTAAGTCATCAAAGACCTGAGGTCTAGCAGGGCATTAACATTGTATGCTTTACGACACCCAAGGGAAGAGAGGGTTGGTAGTATTATTTTGATGAGCCCATCTCCGCTCTATGCGGTTGGATGTATGTGCAGTCTTTAGTCCGTTAGTCGCCTTTTACGACACCGAAGGGAAGAAAAGGGTTGGTAGTATTATTTTGATGAGCCCATCGCCGCTCTATGCTGTGGGATGTCTCTGCAGTATTTAGTCCATTAGTCGCCTTTTACGACACCCAAGGGAAGAAAGAGGTTGGTAGTATTATTTTGATGAGCCCATCGCCGCTCTATGTATGTGCAGTATTTATTTAGTCCGTTAGTCGCCTTTTACGAAACCGAAGAGAAGATAGGGGTTGGCAGTATTATTTTGATGAGCCCGTCGCCGCTCTATGCGGTTGGATGTATGTGCAGTCTTTAGTCCGTTAGTCGCCTTTTACGACACCGAAGGGAAGAAAAGGGTTGGTAGTATTATTTTGATGAGCCCATCGCCGCTCTATGCTGTGGGATGTCTGTGCAGTATTTAGTCCATTAGTCGCCTTTTACGACACCCAAGGGAAGAAAGCCCATCGCCGCTCTATGCTGTAGAATGTATGTGCAGTCTTTAGTTTTTTGGGTCATTTTAGCTCCTTGTATAACAATCTACTATTGTTTATTATTGCTTTTTATTGTCTCGTAGATGGTGTGAAAAGTAGAGTATTCTCCTCGGGGATAAAGGTGCCTTCGCCTTGGGCGACCTTGAATCCCACGCTGCACTCAGGATTCTTGTCTTATCTCCCTCGCTTTGCTCGGGAGTTAAATCTTAACACCCTCGCTACGCTCAGGAGTTAACGCTAGAATCCTTCGTTTTGCTCGTGATTTCATTACGGGACGCACGCACTACTTTATCCCCTTGGTGCATATTCTACTATTAAGATATCGAAGCGTTGTTTGGTTTTTATTATTTTATTTTTTGTTTAGTTTTGCTAATTATTTTAACATTGTAATTCTGACAATACAAAAGGCGGTTAATGTAATGAGAATGTTTTTATGTTTCAAATAAAAACATAAGTGTAAAATGGAACATTTAGACGATTGCTTAGCAAATTATCTTAATAAAAACATGTGATGCATTGTATTATCACGAATAAGAAAAAATGTGTTTTTATTGTCTTCACAAACGATACCTACATAAAATAAAAAATAAGATTGATGAGATTTTTGTTTGAAGAATAAAACAAAAATTTAAAAAGCCACAAAAAAGGAGCAGAGGACGCAGAATCTCTTACCAGGTTAACAGGGTCACTGACTTAGCTTAATATGTTTTTGCGGTAAATAATTATTTTTCTGTTTAGGTAGCAAACAATATGCAAACAGTCGTTAGCAACAATTAAAACTACTAAGTATAAAGGCAATTCAAAAATACCAAAAAAATTAGTCTCAGTCCTATCAAAACCAAAGGTAAATAAAGTAAAAGCATTTGATTTAAAATTTGAAGGTTTAAAAAAAATGTAATATTTACTACTTAGCTAATATTAGTTTTTAAGTGACATGATATTAAAGTTCTATTACCTGGGGTCCGACTCTCACTTCAGTATTACGTTAATATTACTATGCAAATTCACATACGAATTTTGCATAAGGTTAAAGTAATAATGCTCTCAAGTGTTGATGTTAAGGCCCATGAAAGTTATTTATTCTAATGTTTGCGTATTGACGCAAAATGGGCTGTAGACGCTGTAGTTAAATTGTTATTATGACAACATGCCTTGACTCGGTGCCATTAAACAAATAACTTTGGAAACTTACAAATAACTAATAGAGATTAAAGAAATAATTTCAATGATAACATGTATGAGAATGTCACAACCACCATTTTCAAATTACATTAAAGGCACGTGAGTATCGTGTTGTTGCCTATTGAGCACGTAGCGGCGATGCACACTTGATAATGAAAAGGTTTGACAAAGATAATTCATGGCTCACCAATGACTAAACTAACTCTACGTCATAATCTTGTCATAATAAAAAAAACACAAAAGTCACACAAAAGCGACCTTGTTAATTTTAATTAGTTCATTATTTAATTGTTCGTTAAATGTTCGTGAAACCATTGAATGGATTGTTGATAAGAAGCGGCACGTGCTGTGAAATGCAGGCTAACTTTTAAATTATTTAGATTTTACGTGCCTACCCTAAACTAAACTATGAAAGGCTTTGGCTGTCAAACCTCTCCTCTACAGCAAGATCAACCCGAACGTTATCTCCTTGTTTATCACGAAGACTCCTAGGGGTAACTAAAATTGAATTTCTATTGCGAGACTCTATAAGGTTTTCTTTAGATGACTTATTTGGACACCCCGAAACATCTAGTAAGGTGTTTGATCCGTCAGTACTCAGTACACTACGACTTCAGAAAACACCGTGTGTAACCCGGAAGCGGCCAAAAGCAATAATTTATTTAAAGAAAACTGATTCAGGCGTGCCTGAACTGGAGTATCTACTAATTATGCACATTTTGATAGTCAGCACTTTGAAGCGAAAAATGATATTTCTTATATGGATTTATACGGTTCCCTGACAAAAATGTAATAATTCTGGATTGGAATTGGTACCTATATTTGGTTTTACTTATTATAGTTGGCACTCTGAAACGAAAAATAAAATGTATTCCTTAGGGGGATTACAGTTTATTAACAAAAATTAGGTTTCGGGTTTAACTACAGTCAACATACACATAATCACGACTATTATCCCCAAAGGGTTAGTCAGAGACTAGGCAATGAGGTTAGCACAGCAGTAGTCTACCATAGTCCACTTTTCACCAAAAAACGACTGCACATTTTTCTCTAGCAGTCACCGTATATACTAGCGGCCGCTCGCGGTTTCACCCGCGTGGTTCCCGTTCCAGTGGGAATATCGGGATAAAAAGTATCCTATGTGTTAATTTAGGTTATAAACTATCTGTAAGTATGCCGAATTACATTGAAATCCATTCAGTAGTTTTCACGTGAAAAAGTAACAAACATACACACTTACAAACTTTCGCCTTTATAATATTAATGTGAAGTGTGATGATTAGTGTGATTAGATTTAGTCACTGAATCAAAATCAAAGGAATTGAGGAACACGATGAGCCCACGACGTCGTAATCACATCACTTTAATGAATATAGAACATGATTTACTCCGAGAAGTCGATATCAACAACATTATTTATAAATTTGCCCAAATTAAATCAAGAAAAGTTTGTTTGTCACAGTTTTGTTTTATTTAATACCATAACCTCGATAATTACCTAACCTAAAACAGTCTAAGGGCCCCTTGATAGAATTTGCTACAGGCCCCGCGCTGGCTTAAGCCGGCACTGTACCTACGATTCATAGAATATCTAAATTTAATTTTACGTAGTTAACTTAGGCTTTAATGTTTCACCTTTACACTTGAAATATTTGCATTCAACAAAATTAAATATTATTTAAAAAGGAAATAAATTTAAATATCAAATGTTATCCTTGATGCTTGGTATGCAGCTATTATTAGTTTACTCCCTGTAAAAGGTGACGGTAAATAATACAATAAGTATGTATATGTCTCGGCGTCAAAAAAATCGCACCTTTTAAAAATCATCTTTAAAAATTCTTAAACCTTATGTAGAGGATAGTGTTGGGTATCATTAGAAAGGTAACAAAAAGGAGTATCAAAAAACAATTAAATTTAACTTTCTGTTTAATTATAATTATACAAACAACATTAAAATTAATAAAATAATAAAAATCCTTAATTAAGTCCTAATTAACAACAGATAATTTACAAAGAAAAATGTACAAAAAGTGTCTTAAAATTAACTTAAAATCTAGTGTTACCCCCCCTTGCCCTGATCACGGCTTCCATACGGTCCCTCATGGACCTCACCAACTTCAGGAGCTCTTCTTGAGGGATAAGCCCCCATTCTTCAATCACCGCGTCTTGGAGCTCCTGTAGAGTCGAAGGAGCTGGATCCCGAGATCGAACCTTACGTTTAAGATGGTCCCAGAGGTGCTCTATAGGATTCAGATCCGGACTTCGCGCTGGCCACTGCATCACAGAGATTTGGGACCTCTGCAAGAAGTCGCTCACGATGCCTGCAGTGTGAGCGCGAGCGTTGTCGTGCATTAATGTGAACCCCTCGCCAAAAGATTCGGCAAAGGGACCACATGCACTTCCAGGACCTCAGTGACATAGCGGCGAGCAGTCAGCGACCCTTGTCCGCGAGCACCTCCAGTCCGGGAGACGCAGACAAGGTCGGTTTTGCCGGCAGCAGACATACCGCCCCAGAACATGCAGGATCCGCCACCATATTCCACCGTCTCCTGGATGCAGGCTTGGGCGAAACGTTCACCCTGCCTCCGGTATACTCTTCTCCGTCGGTCGTTGCAGAAAAGACACACTCGCGTCTCGTCTGAGAAGAGAACAGCTCTCCACTGCTCAAGGGTCCAATCGACGTGGTCACGAGCAAACTGCAAGCGGGCTCGCCGATGCGCTGCAGTCAATTTTGGACCCGTAGCAGCTCTGTGGGCCGCTATCTTCTTCTCCTTCAATCTTCTTCTAACCGTAGATACGCTTACGGTGCGTCTGCGAACTGCCTGGAGCTGCTGTTGCAACTCAACAGCGTTGGAGAAACGATTTCTCAAAGAGTTCGACACAACGAACCGGTCGTCTCTTTCCGAAGTGCAGCGACGTCTACCCGAACCGTGTCTGCGGATATAGCCACCGGTCTCTATGAAGCGCTGGTACACTCTTCGAACGGAATAACGGCTCAGGTTCAGTTGCCGGGCGACATCACACTGCCGCACCCCTGATTGCAGTAGTGCAACCACTTGAGCGGCTTTATCAGCTGTGGTATCCATCAAAATCTGTGCGTGTGTCCTCTTCAACGGTTGAATAGCGAATGACCCACATTGAACCCGTGTTGACCGTTTTATACCCACAAAGGAAGCGCAACTAGCAACTCTCACGGGTAGCAAAATTTGCATCGAATTTTTGTGACACTTTATTTGTTGCATTAGGTTTTATTTGATAATGAAAAGTAATGTTTTTTATTAAGTTAATTAAGTAACCTTGTAAATAAAATCATAATTAATGCGACTGCATGTGCATATCAAGAGTAAATGACATTTGAAAGTGATTTTCTAAGAGGTGCGATTTTTTTGACGCCGAGTGTATGTTTCAAGGAAAATGTCTAATAAAATATAAGCGTGTTAGCTGAATAGGGTGTAAGTTTAGGTGTATTGTTATTTGTAAATAAATAAATAACACTTTATTCAACTGCCCACTGCTGGGTTCGAACGTAATCACACAGTCATAAATACTTATTATGTACAAATATTTCACAAAATCGAAGTATCAGTGCTCAAACACGGCACTGTATGGCATTGCAACAATCCCAATTTTTATTCACTAATTTCAAACATATTTGTAACCTGCCGAAGCGTATTCTTCATTCAGTAATTAGAGGACTAGTGTCTTAGGAAAGTTTTTTTTTTTTTTTTTTTTATTGGCAACGGGTAAGCGCTTGGCCTTCATCTCACCTGATGGTAAGTGACGATAAGGCCGAAGGTGGAAGCGCGCTTCACCCGGAATCCTCAACCACTGAGGAACTGGCTATCTTATCTCAAACTGCCGGAACACAACAATGCTATAAACATCGTTGTTATGGCGACAGACTTAGATAAGATGGTGGTAGCTAGCCAGGCGGACTTAACAGCCCTACCACCAACCAAACCGAGCACACAAAGATGTACCCCCCGCTGGGAATCGAACCCGGGACCTCTGGGTCTGAAAGAGGTAGCTTAGCCACTAGACCACAGAGGCGGTTAACCACCATAAACACGTATAGGAGGGTATTAAAAACAAATTACTAAAATTTTAAAAAGTAACATAATTATCTTCTTACGTATACAATAGATCATGGGGAGATCAGGCCATGCCATCACAGCCCTTCGGCATCAGCCGTGCATTCCAAATCATCTAAGGTTATTTTAAGTTTTGTTCATTGCGATGTGAACTTTAAAACTTCGCTCGCCATCCATTTCTAAGCCGAATGTAGGTACTAAAATATTAAGGCTTTTCTGAATTATTATGTATTATTGTGAAATTAAAAAGAGTATCGACAGGCAAAGGCGGTCTTAATGCTAAAATTAAAACAAATAATCGTACACGAATGTACGTTTCATAATACTTATATATTCTAAACGAGACTTAGAAAGGCTCATATACCTATATCTAGCATTAATATAAATTTATACAAATGGAAGCAGAGTCAGGTATTATTATGTCTGGCAATCACAATTAGTGGTTATTTATCTCGGCAACTGCTTACAGCACGCGACCGTGTTTTAAACGCATCTACACCATTAGAACGCTCCGGAGTGTTACTTCAAAGTCGTAAAATGTCCAGTGTCGAAATTGCGTCCAGATCGTAAGAATTCCATATCTTACAGCGTCTAATTAGTGCCACGTCTAAGGTCCAAATTGTGAAATGTCCAGAATGATGAACGAAAAACTTGACGTAGCAAATGGCACCTAATTTAAATGTCACTTCTTTTAAATTAAATTTAGAAATTTATTGAATGTATACAGAGAGAGATATTATTAATAACATAATATTTTTTTTTTTTTTCCAAGTCTGCCGACATAGCAGCAAGTCAGCTATGTCAGCAGCATTAATGTGTTGTGGCATTTAAAAGTCAAGCATCTAGTTATTCATAGGTTGAGGGATCCACTCCCTGTGAAGTGTGTCGACACTTACCTACTGTCCAGTATTATTTAAAGCTCTTATATAAGGTGACTGTTTTAAACATGACAAAAAAAACTAAAAAGGAATTTGTGTTTTTTTTATTTTTAATTATATACTTAATTCATTTCGTGAATTATAATTGGATAGTCTTTGAGTATCTAATTTATTTTAATGCAATAACCAAAGAAAAATAAAATGAAAAACAATTAAAAATAACGATTATTTACAACGCGCGGGCAACGACCGGCCGGCCGACCGTCTGTTGACCCGTTCGCGTCAGCTGGGCGATAAGGACCTACGTTAGTCTGCAATGAGACCATTTTTGTCATGTCTAAAACACTTGACCTGACCAGCCCTTGAAGTTTCTTGCGGTTTCTAGCAGTCACCTTATATAATAGAGTGTGAAATAAAAGTGAAAATAGTTGCATATAACTACGCATATTATTTTACATTGCAATGAGTGTTTTTCTAATATGTTGCCTTTTACAAGTTCATATCTTTTATTACCAAAATCATTGTGCTACTTAATTTTTAATAACAACATGAAATTACAGCTGCATTATCTCGTACGATTTACGTGCAAGATCAACTCGCTGAGATTGCATTCTTTAGCGGACGGCACGCTTGTATGCAAACTGTTGAGAACAGAATGCTTCTATCCTCCTATCCTATCCTATCATTTCCATAACCTGACAGTATACGCTACCTCTGTAACAATATTTGTAAAAGATACACGTGGATAAAAGTATTAGCTTTCATAAAAATACGTCTTTGACAATGAATGTGAAAAAACAAGACGATTAAAAAATCAATACAGAACGGCAACCGTACTTCGAAAAAATCGGAAATGTCATCGTAAAGGTTGGGTTGAGAATACCCTAAACCTCATTATTATTCTGAGCCCTAAACCGACGTGTATGTATGAAACATGAATGAAGCAAAAAGGTTACTGCTACGAGAAACAGGTGTGTTGTGGGATGCATGTAAATACAGCGAACTAAGAAAGTGTTAGCATCGTCCGTCGCCACAGATCTATGAAAAGCAGTTCTCTGCCTATTAGCGATGGGTAGCTCGCGAGCGAGTTCTTTAAAAGAGCTCACCTATTCTTGCTCAACGTATATCTAGCTCACTCCCGTTCAATTTAGCTCAGTGTTCATTTTAGCTCAATTAGCTCAGTGTTTCATCGGAATATGTCGGCTCGGAATCGAGAGCGGCTCGGCTTGATAGTCAAAAGGGTGTCGCAAAGGGGATGCAGGACAAAATTTTCTGTTGATTTTTATATGTAGCCTTAAAACTTAAAACTTAAAACCTTTAAAAAAATTTAAGGTAACTTTTTATAAAAACGCGAATATCTCGAAAACGGTGCGTGGTAGCTAAAATATAACGAAATTTTGGCCCCCCTGTAAAACCTCGAAATTCAAGACAATGCGTTGCGCTTCGCGCTATTTCCTAAACAGTACACATAAACGACTCAAGAGCGTTCTATCTTCATGAACTACACTGAGCTAAATGAGCTACTGTGCTAGAAGAGCTATATAGCTCTTGACTGGGTAAAGCGCTATATAGCTCTTATCTCTTCAAAGAGCTAAATTTCTCATGACTGCTACCTATCCTCCGGAAAACAGGCATGTTGTAATTATGTACGTATGATTTTGGCCTTTTGTTTATTTGTACACACGGCGTCAGATCAACCTACCCTTAACTGTCAAATTTCTCCAATGAATATTGATCCTTAGTACCAAAATATAAAGTTTAAAAGTGATTATAGAAATTTGCCAGTTTTGGGTAGGTTGATCTGACGCCGTGTGCACATTTAAAGGACACCAGAGCCGTGTGGTATAGGTAGCGGTTCACTAAAGAATACAACCCATCTCTTCACTTGGGTGTTGTAAAAGGCGACTAACGGACTAAATACCGCACATACATCAACAACATAGAGCGGCAATGGGCTCACCACCTGTCAATCTGAGCACATGTGCAGTTATAATTTGATGAAACGTGGACTACGGCAGTGGACTACTTCTGCGGTCTTATTGCCTAGTCTCCGACTAACCCTTTGGGGATAATAGTCGTGAATCTATGTATTTAATTAAATAAATAAATATTTAAATAGGTATTTTCGTTTTGTTGTTTCTTAGTGCAATAAAGGGATAAATAAAAACAAATGCAAATTCAAACTAGCGCTAACCGTTTTTCATGTTTAGACGGTTATTGTTCGGTTTTGCTACTACGAGTATAAACGTTATCTTGGCCTCGACAATATTGCCCATTGGTAGGTAATTCTAAAATTTCGGAAGTAAGTACCTAAAAACTTGTGATTTTACAAGATAATGATGCTGAATTATTACTAAGCCTTCTTAGCCTTCAAATGTTTGATATGAAGAAAGTAGGAGCTCGATGGTGCACCTTTCTGTTTGCAATCTTGCCTGTTAAGGAAGTTTAATAATGCCAGCCCCCTTACTCTTGAAACCGATTGCGATTGGATCGGATTGGAATTGTGAATTTTCGTATTTTTAAGTTACGATACCAGCGCTAATTTGGATTCATATTGGGTGAACTAATTGGCAATGAGTTCTGTATTTTTTTCACTTAATATCCACGCAATATGAATCCATATTAGCTCTGGTGTCGTAACCTATGAGAACGAAAATTCACAATACCAACCCGATCCAATAGCGATCGGTTTCACTCATGAAACCGATGCAGGTCACTGGATGGGTGATCAAATTTAAAACATCTCGAGCTCCTCGATGCTTTGGAAGGCACGTAAAAAACTATTTAAAAAATTACTCCTAAATAAGGTTCGGTTGATCCGGTTTTTTCGCAGCTATTACAAATAAACAACACTAGAGGCCTAGTTGACGACGTCATTAAACACGTCAATACACTTTTAAACAGGCCATTTGTATTCTAGTTAGTAATCAGTAAATAATATAAAAAAATAATAATTGTATGTTTTAAGTTTGAACCAATGAAATAAGTAAATTAAAATATTTGCATAGAAAATCATGTCGGGCAACAGGTTATGTAGCATTTTTTAATTTAGGTATAATAAAATTTATGGAATGGTACCACTATACATCTGTGAATGGTACCGAAATACGATTGTGGTCAAAACTATCTAAGCAATTAGGTAAAATAAGTCTTAACTCGTAAAGTTTGGGTCTAGGTCTTGGTCTTTTTCTTTTCCTGAAAGAAAAAGTTTTACAGTGTTTGTAGCAAAAAAATACTTACTCTGAGTTTTTAAACAAGATTTTGTTTTTTACATACTAAGTACTATATTTTTCTTTAAACTGTGCTCGTGCGTGACGCACAGAAGATAATTGATTCGCTCTTAATCTGAATACGAAAAAAAAATGTTATTTTGTTTTGTTAAAAAAACCTGATCAAAGGCAGTTTGCGATCAACATTTTTTGATAGCGACGAGTTTATTTATATACCGAGAATTATTTAATTCGATTTACCTGAGTTTCAAACAGATTCGCACCGCTTTTGATACGTCAGTTTACGACGCGTTGCATGCCCCATGGGATGGTTGTAAACTTGTAATCAATGACCTATACCTATATCCTTCGATCAACAATACAACTAGATGATTGCTTTGAAAAAGTATTTATTAACGTGGAAAGAATTTAGATTTGATTTTGTACGTGACGCGTTATCTAGTTGGTATTGTTGATTGAAGCCTCCTTTGGTTGCAGCGTTATAAGCATATATATACGTTACACTAGATAGGCCCTTCCGAACACGCTCTATGTTCCACTCTGTGGAGTCGACTCGGCACCTTGCTTTAGTGTGGCTTTGACATTCGCGCGTGCGGAGCGGCGAAAATAATTCTTTATTTCTTTTCAAAGTGTACACCTAGACGTTTACTACAATTCAGTTGTCAAGTAGGTAAGTGAAATTAATTGTTATTTAAGTCATTATTATGTAGTAATATCGTATTATAAGAATAGAAAAGATATTTTTTCAATTATTGTTATTGACAATCTATTTGGGACGCCATCTTGATACATACTACGTTGTCTTTGACCGATCTAGCGCTGCGGCGGCGCAGCGATGTCTGTCTGTTGATTAGACGACATTTAAATGTTTAAGCGCTGCAGCGAACTTTAGGTCTCTTATTCCAGAATTTGAAAAAATGGTTTGTATGAACTTCTAGGTCAATGTTTGGTTGTAATGTAACCAGTGATACTACTAGGGGCCCGCCCGCGACTTCCTCGGAATGAACACTCCGTACCCTAAGAATTTTCAGAATGTTCTTTAATCT
This sequence comes from Scoparia ambigualis, assembly GCA_963921215.1. NCBI lineage: Eukaryota > Metazoa > Arthropoda > Insecta > Lepidoptera > Crambidae > Scoparia > Scoparia ambigualis. Next base: position 7,688,148 of record OY992502.1, on the reverse strand, counting down.
ATTGACACGCTTCTTTTTTTTAATTTACTTTGAAATTTGACCTAAGAATGTTATTAAACTTGTATGCCTTTTGGTAATTATGTAGGCCGCAATAGTGTCATTGCTAAATAAATAAATAAATAAATGCTGCCGTTGACCGGGGATGGCGGAGAAAGATCATCCAAAAGAAACTAGGAGGATACTGATCATGACTACGGTTGCCAGATGGTATCCAAAAGGAGGACATGTCCTCCTTTTCCATGTTTTGTCCTCCCGTTCTCCCTTACCTACAGTAAGTCCTCCTTTTTGCTAAACGCCATAAGAGGGTTTACGCATTTCGGTTTTCCATACAAACTTCCAAGTCGAAATTTTTAAAAACCAATTAAACAATTTTGATGAAACTTTGCATGCTAAAGTAAAACACAGGGATCTAAATAGTTTGTTGAAAACATTTTTAAAAAACGTTTTTCTAGCTGAGTTATTGCGATTTAAAGTCCACTATAGAAATTGAAATGAAACACTTTTTACGGATTAACTCGCGTTTAATTTACTATTTACATAGTTTTTATATTATCCTGACGTTTCGAACCCTTTACAGGGTCCGTGGTCACAGGGAGACTACACAGGGAGACAGGTCACAGTCTCCCTGTGACCACGGACCCTGTAAAGGGTTCGAAACGTCAGGATAATATAAAAACTATGTAAATAGTAAATTAAACGCGAGTTAATCCGTAAAAAGTGTTTCATTTCAATGTGTAGTGCTCGCTTAAACCTCAGAAAACAATACCACTATAGAAAGTTAAAAATAGCAATAACTCAGTTAAATAAACAGTTAACAGTTAAAAATGTTTTCAACAAACAATTTAGATCCCTGTGTTTTATTTCAGCATGCAAATTTTCATCAAAATTGGCTCATTGGTTTTTAAAAATTTCGACTTAGAAGTTTGTATGGAAAACCGAATGGCGTAAACCCTCTTAAGTGCTAAAGACATTGAATGTTTCACAGAACTGCTCAAGATCTGCGAGTTTTATTTTGTATGAGTGCACATAACGCAAATGTGGAAAGAGTTTTTTCACTGATTATAATACTCAGTGGAGCAAAGAGAGGAATAGACTAAGTGTGCAGTCAGTTAAATCTTTATTTCTTGCTCAGTACAACTTCAAAAACATGACATGTGAAAATTTTCATAATTATTTGTTGAAAAACCAAGAACTACTTGCAAAAATTGGCAGCTTAGCTAAATATGATTAAAATATAGTAAAATACTTAATATAAAAAAATATTTGTGAATATCCTCTTTTTTTACAGAAAATCCTTCTTTTTAGACCCATCTGTTCTCCTTGATCAAATTATCATAAATATGGCAACCTTAATTCACGACCCTCACACATTTTTGACTTAAGAATGTTATTAAACTTGTATGCCTTTTGGTAATTCGGCGGCTTACATGGCATTGCTAAATAAATAAATAAATGCTGCCGTTGACAGGGGATGGCGGTGAAAAATCATCCAAGGAGACTAGGAGGATGCTGGTCACGACCCTCACACATGAGAAGCAGGACGTGAGGAGGAAGACCTGAGTTTATATTATAATAGCGGACCGCTCGCGACTTCGTCCGCGTGAACCCCGTACCCCGTGACGAATTTTTGAAAATATTATATATCCTATATCAGCAGGAGAAAGTGTAGCTTCCCAACGGTGAAAGAATTTTTCAAATCGGTCTAGTAGTTTCAGAGCCTATTCAATACAAACAAACAATCATATCTTTCCTCTTTCTAATATTAGTATACTTAGATTTAAATAAAATAAATAAATAAACTTTCCTACATTCACACCAATTATCTAGCCCAAGAGAAGCTTCGTTATGAAACTCGTTAAATAGTTACTAGACAACGGATAAACATTCTTAAAATAGTTAAATACATACTCATTATACATAGAAAACACCCAGACCCGTGACAATTTAGGAAAACAATAATTTCTAAATTGACCTAACCGGGGATCGAACCTGGGACCTCGGAGATGGCGACACCATGAAAACCGGTGTACAAACCACTCGACCAAGGAGGTCGTCAAGATATATTTATAGGTTTCGCGTGACCTTACTATTTTAAACATTGTTACATTTATTTTATGCTCGTTTAGCACCACATACCACAATTATATACTAGTAGAGCAAATGTAGAGTGTATCACATTTATATTAGTTAGGATCATATAACTGGTGATGTATAATAAATAACGCGTTATATTATCTATTACAGGTCAAAGTTGCGTCAGAGGCTACTCAGATGTTATAATAGCTTTCGTTATTAAAATTGCAAATGCAAGCTACCACATAACTTCTGCGATAGTCAGTTAGTGACTAGGGATACAACGTTAGTCGCCTCGCCAATGAGCCGTGTGTGTAGGGGCTTACTAATTCTACCAACCCTTCGCCTCCCTTAGGTGTCGCAAAGGCGACTAACGTAATAAAGACTGCACTATGGGCGATGTGCTCACTTCTTATCACGCTGCGCACGCACATGCGCAGTTGTAATTTGGATTTTGTAAAATGGATTTTATACTAAGGGCTGTCTCTATGTTTTTTCGTTCGCTGACTAATTTAAACGTATACCTACGTGCTCTCAGGGCCCCGCTGTCAGGAATAAACTTCAACAGAAATATCGGCCTATTTCCAAAATAGCAAGACCAAGGCCACGCATGGTTATCTGTTTGCATGACGGCCGACGTTTAGCGAAGCGTTACAAAATCATAGCTTACGTACCAGTATAATATGAAATAGCGTGCTCAAAACATTTGTTGTTTGTGGAAGTGTACATTTCAATTGTATTCGTGGGTACTATGTCATTCTAACTACTGCGTTCACACTTAACGGTTCCACGAGAGCGGTTCCGAGCGAGTTAGTGTAACATGGTACTATAGTGTTAAGAGAGAGAGAGAGAGAGAGAGAGAAACATTTATTGACACACAGAAAATAATACGATAACAACATATAAAAAATAATGGCCAATCAGGACCCCGCCTCAGCTTGTGTTGTTGCAAACGCGGACGTATCACAACAACGCTGGTATTCTGGCGGAGCCTGTCGGTGCACGGTGCACGAACAACATACAGACATACAGATTTACATGACACGCGATACATGACACAAGAAACGTAAGTAAGGTACTTCCTGAGACTGACAGTCCATTGTCGGATGTTGTTGTGATCCGGGGATCTTGCGCAACTGTTGTGTGAATTGTGTGTTGACATTCGTCAACACGTGTATAGTAGTGGAATACGAAACTGGAACATGGGAAAGATTCATAATCATTTATAACTAACAAACCAACACATAATTCATTAAAGTTCACTTAATTTTAGCAACAATTTTATACGGGTACGTCATTGCCGAGGTTCTTGAAAACGTTTTGACAGGAAAAAGTCAACTTTTTTTTTGTAAATTGATAAAAACTGAGGGTGAGACTTGTTTTTAATTTTGCAATTTCAGAGTTCCTTCCATACAAACAGTTGTTCTTAGCACTTAGAGTTGCCATCTCTAAAATTTGGCAACCAGGACAAGACGCTTGAAAACTCCGAATTTTAAAGCCCAGAACCCGGACATGTCAGCAGGTTTTTTTAAACATAGTCAGTGGAATAAAAACAGTTGAAATCATAAACCACCTTTTTATTTATTTCAGACCTTAAAATTAAATTTAGTCATCTTTAAATTTTTAAACCTGGACTACAAATAAAACCCCGCCCGAACGCTTCCTGGATGCCCTCTAAACTAGGACAAATTCGGGGAAACCCGGTTTCAGGACTTTTTAAGTTTGCGTTTGCGTGGACGTCTCTAAGAGCAAACTCTAGGGCCTAGTCAAAAGTCTCTATTAATATAAGTTTGGTTTTTCTAGCCAGATAAGTTTGCCAACTCCTCTCCGGTTGAGGATTCGGGGTGAAACGCGCTCCCACCTTCGGGCCTTATCGTCACTTACCATTAGGTGAGATGAAGGCCAAGCGCTTACCAGTAATGGATAAAAAAAACTATAAAACAATAAAATTTATCATAGCTACGCTATATCAGCGAAAGAACACTATTTGACATAGGCCTAAATTATGTCGCGATAAAAAGATTATTAAGCTGATTACTAAAGAATTCTGGTTGTAATCAGATAAAACAGGCCTATACCTAATCTGTCTGTTTACAAATTAATATTTAGAAAAATTACCACAAAAAGGAGCCTTGTATATATACTACGGCCAATTTCTATAGAGAATGTTTCTAAACAAATAATTTACTATTCTCTGTGTAAATATCTAAGTATTGTCATTCGAATTTTTACTTTTTTTTAGGAAAAATAACAAGTAACAATAATGTATTTCTTTCAAAAAGCAGTAAAAACCCAAGTGACAGTAGATTTTTTTGAAAAAAGAAATTAAAAGTAAAAAACCTTTTTAAAAACTAGCTTTTATTTAAATGCACTAAAAAGAAAAAAAATAAACTTTTACTATCAACATAAAACGTCATCATTACACAATTTAAATGATATAAAAAAATTGTCGCGAGATTTAAGAAAGTTTTAATAGCTTTAAAAGAAAATTTTAATAGTTAAATGTTACTTGTGTAATGACACACACACACACACTCTCGCGAATCTCGCGACAACCTTTTATATCATATAAATTGTGTAATGTCGTTATAAGTTGATAGTAAAAGTTTTAAAGTAAAATATTTTTTTTTGTTTTTAGCGCACATAAATAAAAGCTTGTTTTTTAAAAAGGTTTTTTACAAATTTATTTTTTACTTTTTAGTTATCCCTGGACACGTTTTTCATCTGTTCATTTCACTGAATACAAATATTTATGTATACAAAATTTATTTACGTCAACCATACCACCACCACACACCACCCATCGTAAACAGACCACCCATTAAGACGAATCAAACTCGACGCGGTTGTGTCGCTTAATTACCTACTGAGTTGCTATGGCTACCTTCCAGCTCCATCATCAGACCCTGGTTACCATCTAGCACCAAAGTACTCGTGAAGATGAATCAAACGAGCCCATGCTCGATAGGGTTATGTTGTTTAATTACTGAGTTCCTATGGCCATCTTCCAGCTCCATCACAGACACTGGTTACCATCTAGCACCAAAGTACTTGTCAAGTCGAATCAAACAAGCTGAAACTCGATGGGGTTGCGTCGTTTCTTTACTGAGTTCCTGGGACCACCTTCCAGCTCCATCATCAGATCGTACCCTTATAACCATCTAAAAACAAAGTACTAGTCAAGACGAATGAAACGAGCCGGAACTGGATGGGGTTGCGTCATTTCATTACAGAGTTCCTATGACCACCGTCCAGCTCCATCATCAGACCCTGGTTACCATTGAAAGGCAATCTCGTCAAGACGATTCAAACAAGCCCAAACTCGATGAGGTTGTGTTGTTTCATTGCAAAGTTCCTATGGCCAACTTCCAGCTCCATCATCAGATCAGCACCATGTCATCATAATATTGCATTGTCACGCGATTTACACATGTAGGTAAGTATGCAAAATTTCAGCTCAATCGGTAGCTCATGCCGCGAAGTGGATCAAAATTGAGTTGCAAAATTCCACCCGAACAAGACATACCTAAACCATACATTACAACTTAAATAAAAGCTTGTAAAAAAGGCGAAATTCCATAGAGAATGTTTCTAAACAAATAACTAATTCACAATTCTTTGTGCAATCTAAGTTAGTATTGTCATTCGAATTTTTACTTTTTTTCTTGGGAAAAACCAACTAACAATAATGTATTTCTTACAAAAACCAGTAAAATCCGAGTGATACTTTTTGATGAAATAAATATCAGTGGTTTGTTTACAAACACTCTCTCTCATACAAATTTGATGAAGAGAATTTGGTCGTATATGTATGTAACCCCGCAACTGGGACGACATGTTAAGTGCTAACACAACTATTTGTATGAGAGAGAGTTATTTTCGCATAAGGATGGCCCAAGGGGCTTACTGTCTAATTTTAACACCTATCGTAATACCTTATTAGGGTGCGTATCATTTCATATAATGACAAATGAACTAATTTCAAAGAACATAACGTTCATTAGATATAATTTTTACTTGTTCTAAATACACTTCCTATAACAACATTACGTATATTATTCATTTGATATAATACTCATATTCTCTAACAACTTATGCTATAAAGCTATATTGGTAAGAATAATCATATTCTATAACTTCATTTGATATAATTTTTGCTTAAAAATAAGAATACCATTTTAACCCTAAATTGATTTCAAAGATTGTCTTAAAAAGTTGATACGTTGTGTTTTCGTTATGGTTGTGCTAAAAACGTCAGTGACAGAAACGAATCGCGGCAAAACCGACTCCACGTAGACTTGTCTGCCCTACGCTAGAGTGTAATTTAATCCCGCGTAGGCGCGGAGGGACGAAGCTCGTGTGGGACCGCCGGAGTCCAGCAGCGCCGGAGCCGTGACAGAAAACATGCCTGCTTGCATGCTGCATGCCTGCTTGCATGCTGCATGCCTGCCTGCATGCTCCATACATGCCTGCATGCTGCATGCCTGCTTGCATGCTGCATGCTTGCTTGCATGCTGCTTGCTTGCTTGCATACTGCTTGCTTATTACATGAGTAATGTTTTATATCATTTGATTATTATATCAAATGAAATTATAGAATCTAAAATTATATTAAATGTTTATTATATTAAGTTAGTCGTTATATCAAATGAAATTATATTATCTGAACGTTAGACCATAAGTATTTATATCAAACATTACACACCCACCTTATTATGTAGAAGTACATTGCTTGCGTATTTTAAAATTAGTTATAAATAAGCGAACTAGCAAATAAATTCTTGAAAGGATTGCGATAAGACACTACCACCCCTTCTCTTCTCTTGGTTGTCATAAAGGGCGACTAACGGACTAAAGACTGCACATACTTCCAACAGCATAGAGCGGCGATGGGCTCACCACCTGTCACGCTGAGCACATGTGCAGCCGCTGTTTGGTGAAAAGTGGACTATGGCAGAGGACTGCTTTTGCGGTCCTCATTGGCTAGTTTCTGACTAACCCTTCGGGGATAATAGTCGTCATTAAATGTATGTATGTATTGCGATAGATGTTGAAGTTAGAAAAGTAACCCCAAATTACGAGATTATATATATACCTATAAGATTTGACCTACCTATTTGATTTGATACCTATAGGTAATAATAAGTGTATTATATTCAGTATAGGGTATTAGGTAATTGGCTATTATATAACACTCAGTACTGAAGCGCTTACTGTGCAATTAGCCATAAAACTTAAGCTCCATAAAGTGATTATCTCTACCAATCAGTGCAGAGCATATGGCAAGGAAGTTCTACAATGCCTAGGCTGATTTCAGATCAAATCGTAGGGCGTTTTCACACACTACAACCATTTTTTTTTATAGCAGAGGAGGCAAACGAGCAAGCGAGTCACCTGATGGAAAGTAATCACCGCCGCCCATGGACACCCGCAAAACCAGAGGAATCGCAGACGCGTTGCCGGCCTTTAGAATTATGAAATATTATATGAAATTATTATTATATTATGAAATTATTATGAGAAGCTCAACAATACTCAGCTAAATCCTAAAACGTTTTATTGACCTACACAGGTACTTTTAAGATAAAAGTTTTAGCAAACGAAAACCGTAAAAGGTTTACGAGAAATGAGACGCCAGGCAGTGGTCGTAAGTAAAGAGCCAATCGGTAATGGCTCCCTCCGTCACTTCATATACTTGCGCGCTATAATTGCCTACCGCCCGGCCGAGCGGTCTCGGGCCGTTTGCGGACCAAATTCAGTGCGGTTTTCGCACAAAGTACTTTTTTGGTTTTCGCAAGCGAAGCGCATGCACGTTGTTCAATTTGAATTGTTCCATTCGTTTGTACGCGTTTCTGGTGCCTTATGTGCAGTAGTAGTTTTTTATTTTACATACACACTGACCTCTATTTACTTATGATGATGATGTCAGCACCAATTTATAAAAAATGTATTTTATAAACGATACAATTTTAAACTACCACTTAAAGTCAGAACATATTCACAGTTCTCAGTAAAATAGACACAAATAGTTATATATGTTAATTTAATTTTATCCAAGAGGCAGCCCTACGATTGCTGTGGGATCGCGCGGTAGGTTAAATATTAGTAGGCTAATAAAGCAGTACGTATTAGTAATTTTCTACTGAGTGAAGTATCTGTTAACTCTTCTTTAATCTGTGACGTAACGGAACAGACTATTTTTATACTAATTTGTTATTTTCTTTTAGGTTTTTATTTTTGGTTTTATAATAAATACTATTGCTGTGAAATCTTAGTTTTACTGGCCTTACAGGCTACAATGCTTTGTATATATATAAGCAGCCTTCGTTATTAGCCTATAAACGTCCCACTTCTGGGTACAGGCCTCCCCAAAGCAACACTTTGGGAGTTTGGGCCATAAATCACTACGCGCTGGCCCAATGCGGGTTGGTGCTTTCTAAAGAACGGAGGAGCTCGGGATGTTTTTAATTTGGTCACCTATCCAGGAACCCGGCAATGCGAAAGTTGCTTAACTGGCGAGATCGCTAACCGAACCCTTTAGTCGATGCGCCGTTGAGCTAATTATCTAGTAAGAAGCCATACCTACTTACAAATAACCTGGGAATATGGATTATTTAAATTTATAGACTATTGGTCAGCTTTCCCCAAATATATAGAGACTCAAACTAAACCTATTTAGAAGAGTTTGGTTTGGTTAGATAATCTTATTTAAACGAATACGTCGAGGAAATTACCTCAAAAGTAAACAAGTTAACTGCTTGCAAAATATAAATTATTCTAATGTAAATCATGCCAAGCTCAGTTAGTTAAGTTGGTTTCCGCATTGAGATTACCTTTTTATAATTATTAAAATATTAAAATTTGTGTTGCTCCTACAGTTAGGTACTTGTTATTTCTCAGCGTAAGTTCTATTGTGAGTGTTGAACTATTTATAAAATGTAATTTGTAAAATATCTCAATTGGAAAACACGCATTGTGTTCAAACAAGGATGATGTGAATCCAGACCTGAGACAAATTACAAACCTGGCAATAAAGTCAGGTCTTATTTTTTTCTCCACGTCATCAACAAACTTACGATCTATTTTTTTAAATATTGGTGATATTATCTGCAAACAGATTAAAAAACACTCAAGAGCCGTAAACCTGGGTAACTAAAAGGAACCTATAAATCTCGGAAACTAAGAATGCTAGCTTAATGAAATAAATTGTGTTTAATAAACAATTAAATACTCCTTTAGTGAAAGTAATAAAAATGAGTCACTAAGTTTTATTTGAGTACAAAAAATTACATAGTGAAAAAAAACTGCTGATCTCGCCTTAAAACAAACATGACATTTTTGAACAACATTACGATTTTCTCGGATTTAAACACTTCTCATTGCCTCCTCCATGTGCTTCCATTTACATTTACTACGTTTACGCGGTTTGGCATGCTGTACACCAAGTTCCTTAGTCTCCTTTTTTATTACAAACTTTACAATAACTAAAAAGTTTTAATAGCTATATTTAAGGAGTATTTAATTGTCTATTAAACACAAAAATTATTTCACTAAGCTAGCATTCTTAGTTTTCGAGATATAGAGGTTTTTTATAAGGTTTGTTTGTTGCTCTCGAATGTAGAAATAGTTTAAATGTCTTTGTATTTCTGAATGGTGACGCCAGACTCTGTGCTATGAAGGTTGACAATTGCTCGCATGCAGATTCACAAGAGTATTTGTTTAGCATCGCGAAATACTTAAAGAGTGGATTTTTTTAACATAGGTATTTATTGTATATTTTTACAATGCGGTAGTTTAAAGAAGCCTTTTGTTATCCTGTAGAGCGTTTACTATCTTCGTTTTCTTTGTTTTTCTTGTTTGCTGTGCTCTAGCCTGATTCAAGATTGACTTTGCGTCGGCCGTAGTATTGATCCTTTGGTCAAACATAACAAATCATTAGTTCCACGCTGTTTAAATTATGACGATTGCCGTGTAGGTTCAAGTTGTTAGTTGACATTGAAGTTAAAGGTTTGTCTTCAAAATGTGCTTGATTGCTTATATAATTAGCAATTATTGCTTATATAATTAATTATTAAATTCTTAACTTGTTGGTTTTCCTGCATTTAGATGTCAATACGGAATCATAGGCATTATTTTATCTAGCTTAAAAAAAAAATAGACTAAACTTTTAATTCCAAGTAATAATATTATTTTATTTAAAAAAAATCACCTAATTTCCAAAAAATCATAATATATCCGCGCTTTGAATGCGTGGAATTCGATCTAACAAAAAGTACAACTATATTATGTACTGCACCCGTTTTTGCCACAGTTAAAAAATGACGTCCTGAATGGGTGGTAGGTTAAAAATTTGGACGATTCAAAGTGCTTATTAATAGGGTTTAATGAATAAATATATATTGGGTTTGAGTTTGACATAACAATTTGAAAATAATCTTGTGTTTAACGATTTGTCTTATTGTTACTTAGTTATTATGTATTATCTTTACTGAAACTTAAAGAGATCTCCAGGTTTATCATCCTTCAATCCTTCATTCACCTATTATTATTATTATTCATCAAGTCATATAAGTCATTTAAATATTTAGGCACAAACTTAAAACTGAACAAAGTAACTCCTACATTTTGAAGGCGTGTTTACTATTATTATATTTATCAGTAAATTTGGCCCCACAACAGGGCGAAGTGCAGTGGGCTAATCGGACTAAAGGTCAACCAAAAATAATTAAGGAAAAACATAAAGGTAATCCCATTCCATTTAAACAAATTGCCCCAATTGTAATATATTCTGATTGGTACAGACGCCAGCACAATACATTTTGATCCTTATACAGTTGTGTTCTAAAATCAATATCGATTGGATAAATTTGACAGGTTTGAATAGATTGATCGGCTGGCGTGTGAACATCGCTGACCCGTCTTGCGATAGGTGGGTCACTGTGTCTGGCTTGCCTTCTAGATAACGATTAGTAGTAACAATTCAATGTGCCTACACCAAACAACTTATTATGTATTTATTTAGCTAATCTAATAAATTTATCAACGTGACATTTATACGTTGTTCTACTCATTAAAGTCTAAGAAAAAAATGGTAGAAAAACAAAGGCCTTCATTACTGAATCCAATTAAGTTGTCTTAATATTCAAAGGATATTATCCCCATCACGGGTTGGTAGGTAATCTGAAGTCACTGTTGAGACTGAACATTTTGGAAACTTTTTTATGCCAAAATGAAAGAGCTTTAAATAATTCATAATTAATGTGCTTGTACTAGTGTATTTGATGCCTTTTAATTTTAAAATCACAAGTAAAATAAAAAAATCACTGATTTTGCAATCCCCGCAAGAATCGGAGCATTGAAAATGAATACAAAAATTTACGGAAATAAAATTATTTTATTTTAAATAACACATTACAAGTTGAATAATATGATTATTTTATTGGGGTATACCTCCCTAAAATTACACAACTACATTACTTACAAGTCGAATTATAACATACGAATTTATATCTTCGTATGTTATAACTATGTATGTATGTTATATGTGTTATAACACTGCACAACATAGAGAATAACATTTTCTTTTCATTTACAACCTAAGTGAAATTCATTCATCGGGCGCCCGAAATTCCAACTCGAATGCACTTATCGCCTGCATTCGCATCTCTTAAACCATTACCATGACGATCGATCAATAATCATAGTAGCTACATCACTTATATATAAGTAAGGAAATATTCGTTTTTCTACAATTCCTAATCTAAAAACAACTAACAAAACAAAACAAACACCCCCAAAAAACCCGATTAGTGTACATTTTTCAAAATTCTAAAAAGTTACCTGCCGATTTTCCAATTTAATACGCTCACCCGTGTCTCTATAAATTCCTCAACTCTTGGTACTATTCCCATCTCGATCCTCCCAAAATTCTCTCAGCTATATAGCCTAAATACGTCTCAGGCGATTTGCATCTAATAACCATTTTTAATGGTAAAATACGCCTTAATGATTAGATCTCACGCCTTTTAAACAGAAACATAGTGTCTACCTAATACTGAACACTGCTGCTTGCCGGCAAATATAAATGTAAGCCTCTAACCCTTTTTGCGTTGAACTCTTGTCTTTATGTAACCTTTACTTTTTTAGAATTGTTTTGTTTTTTATTTTAAAAATCTTTAACAAATTAGTTGCCGGGGCTTGCCAAAAAGTAATCAAACGATACCTGTGTTGGGAAAGCCTTGCTCTTCCTAGGTGTACATAACATTTTAGATTAAAAATACGACCAATTTGTACGACCTGTGTTAAATTAAACAAAATAAATATCTCTAAGAGTGTGTATGTGTTATATATTTTATATTTAATTAGTTACCTTTCATGCAGCCATAAATAAAAGTAGACAATAAATTGAATCTATAATTACATTGTACACAATAAATACAAACACATTGTTTAAAATTACAAAAAATAATTACTTAACTAATACATGTTTTGCTTTATAATATGTTAAATCAAAATGATCAATTATTACAATAATGAAATATTTCACTTGCAATATCTATGTGTACCTAACCTATGAGTTCCGCAAAATTTTATGTAATATCTTACTCATTTATTCGAAAGAGCAACTTTACAATTATAAATTTAAATAAACTCAAAGTAATTAACACTAATATAAAAGTTTGGTCGGCGCAAAATTAATAAGCGTCTATATGCTAAGTGGCCCAAAATTCTATTTTCTATACATTATATAAACTGTACGTTTTTGTTACGTAGAATTTAGCAGAATTGAGCACAAAAAAAATATAATTCGGTAAAAAGTGTATAAAAAAACGTACCTACTGATATTCCGGTACAGCACTACCAATACTATTAAGGTTATCGTGGCTACGATTTGTTTAAAACACAAACATTACCTATATGTCATGCTTTACGCATACACCGAGGCGTGGGTCGGTCTCGGGTTATGTGGGACTCTTACCCCCTCCCCCGCCCAGTCGGAAAATCTCTGCGGGGGAAAAATTCCCTTCTATGCCATGGGGATGGCTCAGAACAACAAACGGAACCGAGTTCCATCCCCGTGCCTATATCTCCTTAACCGGAATTGGCTTGGATGATACCTTCGTCATAAGAAACACAGTCTGAAAAGTTTTCCCGTCTGTGGATCCAATTATTACATGTAATATAGTAACTCCTGAAATTATCAAACTCATTATCGACACAAAACTCTTCCCATGTGGCTTTAATTACGTTCACGTTTTAAAAAGTTGATTCTTCCTCATACAAAATCTAACAACGCAACTTTTAGAGCAGATGAAACTTCCGTACCAAATTGAACGGATAATGTTGCTAATTTTAATAGATAAGAGCCAGATAACATATGACGCACCGAACTCGTTCGTCACACACCAAGGACAAATCGTTAGAACTCCGAAGGCCGATGTTTAATGGGACATGTTTTTCAACTTTATTTTTTTACTACTGATAACATTAAGGTTTTTTTTTGTATTTTAGAATTAGGGATAACAAACAACAAGACGGTAACAATATAGTGTGATAAAAACATTTTAGTTTAGCTATACAAAAGGGCAACGCTGCCAGCCTTTCGGGGACTTTGCCGCGCGTCAGTTATTTATAAGATATTTTTAGGTTTTTAGTTTTTAAGTTATTTAGTTTTAGTTTTTAATACTTTATTATTTCGTGTTTGTGTAAATATATGCATTGACGCCCATATTAACTTGGTCAGATCAGATATCCACAGGTTTACAAATAATTAACATACACAAACTTAGTCTAGACGTATAGAAGGTACTTATATAGCGTATAACTCCAAGTAAGTAACAATTTTATAGAACAAAAAAAGCAAACAATGCGGAATATAACTAGAAATAAATTATAAACCACGAAGCAAATTTTCGCGCACTAAATTGCGGCCCTTGGGTGCTTTGGGCTGCAAAAGCCTCATTGTTTGCGAATATGACTAGCAATTGAAGACCTTGCGGTCACACATTAGTGCCAACAAGATTGCTTTGCGGTATCGCCTCTAGTTATAATACCTTAATGACTGATAGTATAATCTTTCTATCGCCTCGACCATGAGCACGAGCGTCTTGCGACTACCGAATTTCCAGTTCATTGGCATTATACTACGGAATACGGAAGACTTATGCCCAAGATTAATATTCCTATTTCTAGTCACAGCAGTAATAAGTCCTTAAGTCAAAAGTTATAGCAAACAAAAATTTCACGTATGTCAAAACTTACACAACAACAACTTACAGCAAACAAAAATTATTCAGGCAGAAATAGACTTAAGGGGTGTTAGGCGGTCAGCGAAAATTCCGGACCCTTGCGGGTGTTGCGCTGTGCGGGGTCCGCGGTAATTCGTAAGCGCCATTCACATTTTTATCAAAAAGTTAATAATAATCTTTAGTTTTTTGGAAATCCTAATCAGTCAAGGAATTGAATAGGTAAATAGGTACCTATGTGTTTATGATTTAGTGGGAATTATTATTGTAAAACACGATCGTATGTGCATTTATACGAAATTTTAGAGGAAACTTCAGAAGTTATTTCTATCAAGCAAAATGTTTCCAATTGTGTTTTGGAAACAGTCATCCCCTCGCACATACGTTCTGTAATACATATTAAAAATTTCAGTGCGAAATATCTAAAATAATTTCAATAACAGCTAATAGAAAACAGCCAATTTTTCTGTTTTCACCGCCTAACTTCCCACCCCTCAGGCCACAAGCGGTCGCATGAGACCGCACCTACAAAAACACACTTGACTTTGTACCGTGTTTTCATAGACTTACAGACTACTTTAGTATGAACAAGTTTGGTTATTTCGGTTCTGTGGTACATTTTATGTATTGTTATCGCAAAATATCGCATAGTCTATGCTCGACTCTGTCAAATTTGACGTTGACAGTTGCGCCAAAAAAAGTGTCAAAAAATTTTTAAGACTGAGCCTACTAGCTATGATCACATAAAAAATACACATACACAGTGTAATCGAAGCGGAAGCCTACATACTTAAGTGAGAAATGTGACATAATTTGTATGGAGCTTAAGTCGAAAATTTGAATTTAGAAGTCTAAACAATCTATAGATACGCTTCGATAATATTATATAAGTACGTTATTCTTTTTGGGTGTTAGTCAATGGTAATAGAAAAATGTTATTGAACTAACTATCACCGAAAAAATCATTTATTTTCAAAATTGGTTCAGAGAACCTATTGTTTTTTACCGCATACCGCTCAATGATCGAATGAATAATGAATTCAAGTCCATGTACAAACAAATAGGACGTTTCCATTTGATAGTATAACGTATTATTTCTGCTATCTGAAGTTAATAGCCTCACCGTTGCGTCATTTGTGTTAAGCAAATCAACTAGAACCATTAATAAAAAAATGTTCCGATGAATGGTCATGCGTTATATAGGTGGCTACCAGTGGTCGTAGACTCACGCTGCACGGAACTATTACGTTGTCAATCCATTCTATTGTCGGCCAACAACTGGCAGGACAACCATTAGGAACTGGACTGGCTTCCGCCTGCGTATGAATGTAACCTGGGAGTTAATTGTTTTACTTCAACAGTTCAACACCTATCGCAATACGATTCAAAGGTGAAAGCCTATTTCGCACATGTGTTAGTTCTCGGCCAGAGTGCACAATCGGGCGCGGCGCGACGTACAAACATATCATATGCCCCGCGCCCGCGTGCCCACTATGGACACTCAAATAAGATTTCATAATGTTTGAATACGTCGTGCCGCGCCCGCCCCGCGCCCACGTGTGCACTTTGGCCGAGCACTTACTGCCGTACTCAGAGACGTCAATTAAGTTTTAATGACAATTAAATGTCTTTCCTTCTCTATTTAACACTATACATAAGAAAGTGACAGCAAGAGACTTAATTGTCATTAAAACTTAACCCTTGAGCACCGTATGAAAATCAATTGTTTCGCGACCGCCGGCAGTCTTATGATAATTGACGAGTCTGAGTACGGCAGTATGTAATTTAGTCGAATTAAAATGCCGCGCAGTCTATGTGCCAAAAAGAGTTTTCCCACTGCAGGACGAAGGCCTCCATCATTGAAATTGGCTTAATCACCACGCTTGCCAAATGAGGGATGGTGATCAAAATCCGAAAACTTCTTGCCTCGAACTACAGTGTTGTGGAACCAGCTCTTGGCGGCTGTATTTCCCGACCGTTACGACTTAGGGATCTTCAAGAAACGAGCCTATTCCTTCCTTAACGCGTCAACGCGTCTGCGATTCCTCGGTTTTGCTGGTGTCCATGGGCGGCGGTGATTACTTTCCATCAGGTGACCCGCTTGCTCGTTTGCCTCCTTCTGCTATATAAAAAAAACACACTTTGCCCGACCTTCGAATTGGACCCTCTGGATATCGAGCCAAGCGCTAGACCACTCGGCCATCGAAGCATTAAAACGAATTTTAAAATATTCGAACCAGCGAAGAATTGTACTTCTATTCGACTACATTACTAGATTAGCAAAGAACGCTTATAACTTTGAAAGGTTTTGCAATTGGTGTTGAAGTTAAGCAATTCCCCCCCTGATGCTACGATTTTTTACGAAACAACGCAGTTTTGTTTCCATATTTAACTCGCTCAGTATTGAGGCTGTGTCTATGCGCCTGAATGGATGTGTTTGTTGTAGCGGTAATGTTGGCGACCTGGAACTTGCACTAACCTGTTTGACCTGTCTTCTAAATTAAACTGTTCCACATCAGCATATAAATGTTCTAATGCTGGGTTAGTTATTGTTCAAGTGACATTTTAACTTGAACAATAGGACACATTGGGCCACAACGCCTACAACACAATAAGTTTAAACTTGATGCACCGCGTTGTTGGGTTTTAAAAATAAATAAAATAAAAAAATAAAAATCATTTATTTCAGGCAATATCCACTTAAAACAAAATGTCAATTTTACATCAATAAAATAATATCAAATCAATTTAAAAATAATAATAAAATATTAATGAATGCAACATAATTACATTATTATTAAACATTTTGGATAAATTCATTAACATTATTAACAATTAAATTACAATTATTACAAAATAATCAAATTACTACATTAAAATCAAAATACCTTAAAATAATAATAATAAAAAAAAAATAACAAAAAAAAATAACAACTGTTTAATTTTGTTCAAACAAAATAAAGACTGTTCTGCAACAATTGGGACCAGCATGCTTTCCGAAGTCCGGAGAAGCAAGAAATATATTTGGCCAGCCATCCGATGTCCCCGGCATTACGGAGAAAATTTTAATTTAAAATAGTTTAGTGCGGTTTACACGTTTAATAAAATAGTTTCGAAGTTAGAGTAATAAAAAAAAAAAAAAAATTATTGTTATTTTTCTAATAGTCGCCGATGGCTTTGCGATTTGCGAGCGGCGCCGGCGCCCGATTGTCAAATTATTATTAGTTTTCTAGTCGCCCGCCGATGGCTTTGCGATCCGCGCCCGGTCCGATAAAAGGAGGTCCTGGGTTCAATTCTCAGGTTGGTCAGTATCATTCATAAAGTTACTATACCTTTCCGCTAGCTATAGTAACTTTATGGTATCATTCGGACTTTTTGATGCACAGCCCGGGTTTGTGACCACGACCCCTCTTATGGCAAGCGTAGCTAAAACCAATGCCATCAATCATTAGAGCGATGCGAGCGATTTTAATGACGCAAGAATTTAACCTTTGAAATCTTATTTTATCTTTGCTTTATATTATTGTTTTATAGTAGATGAATGATATTGAGTGATGAATGGTGATAGGCATGATGAAAACTCCCCCAAATCCCCCCACTTTCAAGTCAAGATGTGGAACTTTATTGACATTTTACGCGGACTTATTGAGAGAATTGAAAAAGACACTGTCGAAAAAAAATTCCACGAGCAGCATTCGAAATTTCCCTTATGGCAATCCGGGCCAGAAGCCTACTCTCAAAACTACTCTGTAAATAGCAAACGAAAATCAGCTGAAATTTCGTTTCGGAGAAAGAGAGAAGGCCCTCTGGTGCTCTTTCCAGTTGAGCCCGCCGAAATTAATCAACACCATCTTTATTTTTTACTTTGAAAGCCCTAGGCGCCTATTTAATGTAAAAAAAACGTATCTTAACAACATCCGATCTTAATATTTTACTAATATTAAAGATCAGTTAAGAAATAGGCAAGCTATCTATGTTACAATGTTATTGTTTATATAATTTTAACGCATATTTCGTTACGATCAAATTACAAATTTAAAAAGACTGTGTCGAAAAAATGTCCACGAGCAGGATTCGAACCCGCACCCTTCTGGCAATCCGGGCAGGTGCTGTTTCCAGTTGAGCTACCGAAGAACTTTTCCAGCGCGCAGAAATTAATCAACACGACAATGTCTTTTTCAATTTGTAAATTGTTCGTGCGTTAATAGTACATTATGATATTAGTGCGGTAAGTTGAAAATTACAGCAGAGGCGATATTGCTAGCCCGAGCCGTAGGCAAGGGCTACAAGAAAGCAGAGGCTGTAATTATCAAAGCGCACGTATATCATACGACGTTTTATAACATATTTGCGAGGAAAACACATTTTCTAAAAATGACTGCGTGTTTTTGTTGCTTTTCTAGTGTATAATTTTTGGTAAGCCAACATGTATTTTTCTTTGGACTTAGATGGTTATAGGCTGTCAATAACATTTTGTGCTTCACTTATTATTTCCGGTGGTGTAGACGTAAGTTTAGTTCTTTATTACTAAAACTAGACATCCGTTGGGTGTCGTAAATGGCGACTAACGGACTAAAGACTGCACATACATCCTACAGCATAGAGCTGCGATGGGCTCATCAAAATAATACTACCAACCCCTTTCTTTTCTTGGGTGTCGTAAAAGGCGACTAACGGACTAAAGACTGCATATACATCCAACAGCATAGAGCAGCGATGGGCTCATCAAAATAATACTACCAACCCCTCTATTTCCTTCGGTGTCGTAAAAGGCGACTAACGGACTAAAGACTGCACATTCATTCAACAGCATAGAACGGCGATGGGCTCATCAAAATAATACTACCAACCCCATTCTTTCCTTCGGTGTCGTAAAAGGCGACTAACGGACTAAAGACTGCACATACATTCGACAGCATAAAACAACGATGGGCTCATCAAAATAATACTACCAAACCCCTCTTTTCTCTTCGGTGTCGTAAAAGGCGACTAACGGACTAAAGACTGCATATACATCCAACAGCATAGAGCAGCGATGGGCTCATCAAAATAATACTACCAACCCCTCTATTTCCTTCGGTGTCGTAAAAGGCGACTAACGGACTAAAGACTGCACATACATCTAACAGCATAGAGCGGTGATGGGCTCTTCAAAATAATAATAGGTACCATCCCCTCTCTTCTCTCGGGTGTCGTTAAAGCGACTAACGGGCTAAAGGCTCACCATCTAAGCACTTATGCAGACTGTGCAGTTGTTTCTTGCTGAAGCGTGGACTGTGTGGGCGTGGTCTGTGTTGTCCATAGATTCAAATTATTACTAATTTTACATTACCGCACTAGTGTGTTGTTACTAATTTTACATTACCGCACTAGTGTGTAATAAGCTACATTACGATGCAGAAATCGGTGTAATAAGAGCCACTTTACGAGCAAATGTGTTATAAAGTTATATACCTAAGCAATAACCCATTCGTGAGCGTAGGGGCTTAAGGTTGGTTTGCATCCTTTTTAATATTGTTTTGATCCACGCGTTCCGAATTATCTTAAATCCCGTTTTAAATTTTGGGTGCTTTTCACCAACGTCATCTTCGCTCCAGTAATAATCTGGTACCCCAAACTCCTTCTCATAGCACTAAGTTCGTTCACTCATTCACTGTTACTACTATTCGACTCTGGAAAGACGCTCCAAACAGGTTGCCTTTAAGAGTTTAGCACGGGAGCACTTTCTCAAATCTGTCCAGTAGTCTTAAACTGACAAATATATCACTTAGTATTATATTTGTCAGTTTAATATTATATTATTATAGAGTTTAAGTATGTGTATTGTTATTTAAATTATTTTTGTGGATAATATAATATGTTTGTAAATTTATGGTTTATAAATTAATATATTTATTTAATTTAATCAAGTCGCGTTTATTACATTACAAAAAAGTCTCCCTGTTACCACGCACCCTGTAAAGGGTTCGAAACGTCAAGATTAAAATCAAAAAGCTAAAATGTAATAAACGCGAGTTAGATCCGAAAACAGTGTTTCATTTCAATAACATTGTTGAGAGAATTTAAAAAAGGCCGTTCACAAATTATCATTACATAGTAAAAATTTTCATATCATAATAAGTAAAGTCACCGTTTTCCTGTGTCTGTGACTCAGCTTTCACCTTCTTAGGAGGCCTATTACATCTCGAATGTGTATTTGGCGTAAAATGCACATTTTCGCATTTTGTAGTAATTTTGCAGTTGTATTTATCGTTTTTATCGAAATAGGATAATAAATTAATTATAAAATCTTTATTCCTCATGAAGTAACAATTACTCTGGTATAAAATTTGCTCAATAATATTATCGTAGATAGTAGAAGTTCACAGTTAACTTATTGCAATTTTCGAAGTTTTTTGGTTTAGAATAAGATTTTTTCCTATATAAAATCAATGATATCTAAAAATTCCGAGGCCGCTACGCACTATTCGACTATATAAGAGATAACATTATTTTTTTTTTATTTCGCTTGTTTAGAACAGCAGTTCAATCAATGAGCTCAAAAAAGTGCCTTCGCGCACTTTATGAAAATCTTTCTCTGCAATTTTGGGTTTAATTAAAAAGTTAAGCAAAATTTACAATAAGCGAGGCTATGCACTATTCCAATAGCTATTCTACACCACTTATTCAATAAGTCATAATTGTTACTGTATTTTTGTTTCTGAGATCCATAACGCCAAAATTGGCCATTTTACGCAAAAATCACAGTCGAGATGTAATAGGCCTCTTAACCAGGCGATGGGTTTTACGCGGTTTTCACTTATAGAAAGATTGAAAAGGACGATGGACGATTATATAATTTGTAGACATCTGGTATAAAATGGCTAAAGTATATGAAGATGTTTCTAAGTTCGCGTGGACGAAGGCGTGGAGGTGTCACTTGTTGATATAATTAATCAAACTGCAAACCTGTATTTTCACTATGACCGCAAGAAGTCATTGCGAAAGTTAATTAACTAGCAAGACGATAACCCGGATGTGATAGCCACTTTTTATTTTAATTAATAACAAAAAGTAAAAAAAAATCAGTGTCTATGAATCTAGCAGAAGTTTTATTAAAACATCTGACATAGGTACATAATAATAATAAGTTATTTACTAACAAAAACTTTGTATTATATTTTTATGTATGTTAGTCTGTAGGTATAGTATATTTTATGGGCAAATACATTTTGATGCCTAAAATAAATGATTATTATTATTGATGGGAAGGAAAATAGTTCATTCGAAAAGTAACAATATCTTTTTTGTTGTTTTAAACTAATCTACTAATTTATATGTTAGGTAAGAGAGACGTCTTCTAACAGCCACATTTGATATCTCTGAAAAGAAATAACCGTGAAATCACGTTATTTCATCCGGGAACTCACGATAGGCCCGATGCTTGTAAGCAAATTCGCGGGCGGAAGCTAGTTCTTAAAAAACTTGATTATATTTCATTTATTAATTTGACGTGCTACAACATCGTAATATAATAATATTAGTATTCACAAATATTATCTGGTTACCTAGTCAAAATGTCACGAACTAATATAAATACATATGCGTATGTCATTTAATATTATAATGTTTAAAAATATACCTATTTAGAAAACTTGTTTGAGTTTTATTTTCATTAAGTTATCAGTTGCAATGAGTATCTTTTTAAGACGAATAACTTGATTCTAACTTTAATAATACTGCATTCCAATACATCAAATGCTTCGCCAAAAGTGGGAAATATTATGACGATTGAAAAAGTAAAAAATTACTCCCTCAAGTTCAAAAGTTCAAAAACATTAAGTTGTATTACTTATTTATGTATTTATAAATTCTTTTAAACCGCGTCGCGTAGCGGTGAAAGAATACTACCACCCCCTTTCTTCCCTCGGGTGTCGTAAAAGGCGACTAACGGACTAAAGACTGCACATACATCCAACAGCATAGAGCGGCGATGTGCTCACCATACGCTGAGCACATGTGCAGTCGCTATTTGTTGAAAACTGAAATTTGGTAGAGGACTGGTTTTGCGGTCCTCATTGCCTAGTCTCTGACTAACCCTTCGGGGATAATAGTCGTGATTATGTGTGTGTATGTATGTATTATTAATGTTATTGTAAAATATTGAAAAAAATAATTAATACATACGTAGGTACTGTATGTACCTATGTATTAATTAATTTTAATATCTTTCCTGTTCTCAGGGCCGGTAGTCTGTTTTGGTCTTTCCCGGGTTTGAGATCAGTGTGATCACCTTACCTTATTATAGGAATTTCCCTGGCAGAAGGACATTATAAATTTTAATATATTTTCTACCGGTAATTTAAAATTTTTTGGTCAGAGCACCGCACCTGTTAATTTGCAAATTGCCTGAAAACACAAGCCGTTGCACAATGTAGCTTCTCTTTAGCTAAACTAAATAATATAGTAATCATCATCATCAACATACATCTATACTGTACACACATACATCTATGTGCAGTCTTTAGTCCGTTAGTCGCCTTTTATTACACCCAAGGGAAGAGATGAAGAAGGGTGAGTTGGTAGCACAGAACAGTTAAAAAACCTTTTTTTTATATTCCGTGGTTGGTAGTACTTTTTTAAAAAGCCGCCACACACATCTCATTATAATAATAATAATAATAATAGACGAAGTATAATTCCCACACTATATACTTCTCCATTTCGCGGGTACACAGCAACATACTAGGTAGGTACTCGTAGTTCTTTATACAAGAGCGAGGTCTCACTTTGCGCGGTTGTATCCTTGCCCGTGATCTGAGGCGAGAGGTCGTTGGCACCACGTCGAATGCCAGCGCATTAGTTTGTACTATGCTGTACACACGTTGTCGCTGCGGTTCATCGCCATCTATTAAGTATTATGCCATTATAATGTACCTACCTTGTCAATAATAATTAGTCTAAGTTGTGGAATTCCATAATTGGCTTAAGTGTTTTAATGTGTAAGTATGTAAAAAGAAACCCGGACAAGCGCGAGTCGGACTCGCCCAACGAGAGGGTTCCGTACAAATTTGTAGGTGCATATTCAAATTTTTTTCCATTCCTCGTCATAAATCGAAAACTATACATCATAAAAATAATAAAAAATCTGTTTAAGCTTGTGCCAATAAAGCCCTATCATACAATACCCCACATGACACGGGTAACTCAATTCAAAATTTGGACCGCCGCCGTTCCTTGACATAAAGACCCTGTTTTTAATGATTTAATTACAAATGTATAGTTTTCAGATTTTTCCCTATACTTGTAGTTTAAGACGGTAATACTTGCCAAATTTCATAGTTCTAGGTCAACGGCAAATACCCTATGAATTTTGATTCCCATGAGAGCGCCGAAATATACGTTTTTTACGGCACAAACGGCCGTATCTTTTTTACGTTAACTTAGGAGTTTCATTTTTTTACAGCTTCAAGAGACTGTAGACTTGAGTATATCGTTTTAATTTAAACTCGATACCCTTACGCGTTCCCGAGATAAAGGGTCTTGACAGATGACAGACGGACAAGAAAGTGATCCTATAAAAATTCCGTTTTATCCTTTTGAGGTACGGAACCCTAAAAGCTGATGAATTTCCAAAGAAAAAAAAATTAAAATCTAATACTGTGGTAGGGCCCCAAGGAAACTCTTTAGCCCACTGAAGCACTCATATTCTACGCAGTGCTCTAGTAATCTAAAAATAACGAATTTGCTATTAGGTCAAGCTATTTGAAACTCAAACTTCTGTAATCGATATTGATCCCTAGTATTACTCTAATCTCACTATGCAAAATTTGTGTGAATGTGAAATACGCGTGGTGCTGTTCTTCTTTCTGGGTAAGGTTTTTGAGGAAGTATTTTTGACTAGCGAGCGGCTGTCGCGGTTTCACCCGCGTGGTTCCAGTTCCTGTAGGAATATCGGGATAAAAAGTATCCTATGTTAACCCAGGTTATAAACTATCTGTTTGCCGAATTTCATCCAAATCCATTCAGTAGTTTTTACGTGAAAGAGTAACAAACATACAAACTCACAAACTTTCGCCTTTATAATATTAGTGTGATTTGTTGCAGAATTCACACATTTGTACTTAGACACCAACGTAAAATTGAAATTGAAAATGTAAAAATGAAATTGTAAATATTACTACGCACACACTTACCGTGCGAAATTAACTTGGTTGATCTCCAACATTTTGCCAAATGTTTCGTAGAATTAGTTTCATGGTGTCGATAGACCCATTGTTTGCGTGGTACGGCAATATATCTACTTCACCATATTGGGCTGCATATCATAAAGTTCAAAATTTATTGAACAAATTTGACACTTTGTGGACAAGGACATAAGGACGGTGCAGGCACCCGAACCCGATCGCAGAATGTAGAGCCAGTGCCGACCCTAACTCAGGTAGGTCTCCCATCGCTAATGATGTCACGGCAGTTGTTAAATTTAAACATTTTATTTACAAAATAATGCTACGTAAAAAATCGAGCCGTGTGTGTAGCGGGTCACTGACGGACTAAAGACTGTACATACAATAGCATAGGGCGGTGGTGTGCAGTTGTTAATTTGGTGAAAAGTGGACTATGGCAGTGGACTACTTCTGCGGCCCTCGTTGCCTATTCTCTGACTAACCCTTTGGGGATAATAGTCGTTACTGACAACATACGGTTTTAGTTATTCAGTAAAGTAAAGCAATGACTGTACCTATTATAGATAATATTCTTTATTGCGCTGAAAACCACATACAAAAAATAATGTACAGACAATGGTGAGCAACGGTGGACTTATCTCTAAAAGAGATCTCTTCCAGCCAACCTAATGTGGAATGGGAGCTTGATATGTGAAAGGAAGCAACAAAAGGGACTGCGACTACATCATACAGGCCATCAAATCCCAGCCCCAACAGCAACACATTGCCATACCTAAAAATATTGTTAGCTCGTATTGTGTAAACTTGAACGCACCCGGTTAAATATAAAAATGATTGACGGTAGGTAAATAACTTCTAACTATGAGACGACTAACACCTCAGTCTCCCTGTGACCCTGTAAAGGGTTCGAAACGTCAGGATAATGTACAAAACTATGTCAATAGTAAATGAAACGCGAGTTAATCCGAAAAAAAGTGTTTCATTTCAAAGCAACAAAAGTGCAAACTATCTAATTTCTACATTATTACAAACAATACATAGGTACCAGCATACAGTAGTAGCTGTTCGAGAAAACCATAATTGAAATCGAGTCATAGCTACAATGGGTGCTTGCCATATGCGGGTTGGTAATTACATTGCTATGCTGTTTTACTGATTCGTAACTTTAACGGGAAAATGGTAATTTTAACCATCAAATACCAGAAGCTGTTACTATTAATACTAATATATACATTGATAAGGTCGGAAATCACATTCCACACCGTAATATTTATTAATACATACATACATACAAATATCACGGCTATTATCCCCGAAGGGTTAGTCAGAGACTAGGCAATGAGGACAGCTAAAGCAGTCCTCTACCAAAGTCCACTTTTCATATTCATTCGTATAATATTATTCTTTTGTAGAGACTTGTAATTTCCCCGTTTAAGAACATAGTTTTTTTGTTATCATAAAACTTTTGGCTGTGGTTTAAAATAAAAAATAAATTAATAAACTTGCAAAGTGTACATCACAAATTATCAGTAACTTGCTAATGACAAGTTGCGTTAGCGTTTAACAAACGAAAATGCAAATTACAACTTAATGCTGATGGGTATGAAATCTTGTTTACATGACGTCATTTGACTCTGCATTTATTTTTCGTGTAAATCGGCAAATCGAATGCGGACAAAGGCCAGTGCTGTGTTAGTAATTATACGAGCCTCTGAACCTACGTCTAATTAAGTGTATAACACACGCTAATCGATACGGTTATTAATGTAAACAATATTTTTTTGACATTAGCCACATCCGCGTCATGAATGATAAACTACGCCAGTTGCTCTAGTTATAATAACATTGAATTGTTTGCTGTTTATTGCCATTAAAATCCTCATTCATTACCTCAATCTACAAAATAAAACGCAGAAATTTTGTACGTATTCAAAATTCCATCTTGATCACGAAATACTTCAATGAAGTACTGCAAATAACTGCATATCACCTAAATTATAGCAACAGAATGATATTTTTTTTACAATTTCAGTTTTGCTCCCATATTATATTATTTTTTTAATTTAATAATATTTATTATTGAGTTTTGAGATAAGAAATATTGTTCTTTTGTCGAAACCTATTTCGAAAGAAGAAATATTATTCTTATTTAGAAACTGGTTTCAAACCCTGGTTTCGAATGTGGCCGCAGCGAAATTATATACTTATCTATTACCAAAGCACCCTGTATAACTTAATCATGGTCAGTTATAAATAATAATAGTACAAAATAGGATAAATATTTTGTAACAGAAAAAAATACTCAACAGAGAGCTAACATGCCATAGCGGCTCTGCCACGGCCACGATCGGTAAGCGACGAGAGTTTCTAGCTCATTATAGCTCGTTCTAGCACATAATACAGTACAAGCACAGAAGGATCACCCCGCAAAAACATTAAAGTAAATTAACGACTCTTGCCGTAGTACGTAATTGTTACATAATCTGTGCTCTTGCTACGACGCATACAGGACAATTCCGTTAGCACAACGCCAAATGCCTACAAGATCTATTGGTTCTACTAACCATAATATAAATAGAAATAGAAATCTCAGTAATCTATACAGGTAAAAGCAAAAGAGTTTTTATCTAAGTAAGATCAGATAGAAAACTTACTTAAACAAAAACTTTTTTCTGATATGAAACATTTTTAATTTGTCGTGTTTTTTTTACTAATACGACTCATGCGACGCGCTTTCTCTTCCCCATGCATTTCTCATTACGGTTTAGTAAGACCACCTGGTCTTTTTATTTAAGTAAGATTTTTATTTGATCCTACTTAAATAAAAACTCTTTTGCTTTTATCTGTATAGATTACTGAGGTTACTTAAATTACATAAGGCTTGCTAAAATGTGAAACAGCATTTTAGTTTAATATTGTCTTACAACGTTACGTAAACCGTAGTATTAAACTCACGAACCAATTGCACGATCATGACTAAAGCAATAAGAAACGTAACAAGTATTGTAAAAAGTAGTAAAAAAAACTAAAATGTATGCACAGCTGATTTGCTGTTCAATTGTCACTAACAAGACTAAGGCTAAATTTTAATGAGTCTGTTCGAGCCACTTTGAGTCAACTAATTCAGAGGCATACGATAAACTGTGGCAAGATGATTGTTATAATTGAATGTCATCTAATATAATGGCACTGAAGGTCGGACAAATTGCTAACAATCAGTACAGAAACTGGATGGTCAAAATGATTTTTACATAACGGTTTACTGATTTTTTAGAAATGGGATTAGTATCTAGGTATTAACATTTTATTTTTGTTTGTTGTAATAGCACCCAGCATAAACTCTTTTAAAAATTATGATAAGCACATTTATAAGCACTATTAAAAAAACAACTATAAACTGGTCTAGCATCATAAGACCGCCGGCGGTCGCGAAACAATTGATTTTCAATTGTGTCTTTTTTACGGTGCTCAAGGGGTTTTTCATGTAAAAACCACCCTGAAATTCATAACCTCACGGTGGTGTACCAATAAGTTTATAAAAAAGAAACAATCAACATACAAATACCTAGTTGTTGTATTTCAAGTACATTGTTTCGCTAGTTTGATTATTTTAAAAAAGAACTATCAAGGCAATGAACTTGTACTTGAAAAAACAATTCACCCCCAGACTTAGACGCTAACACAAATCAAACCACAATTACTCGAAAAACCTTGCTCGTTGTAAGCGCTATTCATGGCCAATCAGTAATTATAGAAACCTAGTTATTTATGTCCGTTTATCTGTTATCTAGCGGACATTATTGTTATGTTTCGTTTGGAATTACATTATTTGTGTCATTGTCAGTCATTGTGGAGGAATTTATAAAATTCAAGTTTGTGCTGATGATGAAACGTTTTATAGCCTTCTATAAATATAACTAGACCTAGCCTATGAATACGGAGGATTCCAGTTTAGATAGGTAGCAGATGGCACTGCCTATTTATTCCTTGTATCAATTTTGAACTTCATATGTGTAACTTATAACTATTATTTGTAATCAACTACGTAATAATATTACTGTATTTTTGACTTGTGGCATTTTTTAATTTTTTTTTTCAACTGTAACAATAGCAACTTTTCATTGCCCGTATGGGTGTATGGATGGGTACACTGTATGGTATGGGTTACCAAGTTAAAAAAGACTTCTCGAGTACTCCGTGCTATGGAAGGCATGAAGCAGAGTTGGCGCCGCTTGATGTTGTAAGATGGAAGTCGTTAAAACCCACCAACCCGCATTGGGCCAGCGTGGTAGGTTATGGCCCCTTCTCCCAATGTGCTGCTGTCTACGTGGGAAGGCCTAGGTCCCGCAGTGGGATTTATGGGATGATTATGTTATAAAACACGAGACCCAAGCAACCGGTACGATTAATCAATTTACAGTTAGGAGCGGAAGCGTACAAAAGCCTTGAAACAACTCCTATTATCCGCGACAGCTAGACGCGGAAACACTCGTCGAAAGCCAACCAATCTTGACTATCCAACACTTGAAGTAAAGTGAATATAGTCCCTCCAGAACACTGTTGGGACAATGCCTCCATCATTGGAACCAAGTTATCGCCACAATTAATTTTGGTTGGTTGTCTGGAAGAGATCGCTTAGAGCGATAAGACCGACAAGTTGTAACTGTATTTTAATCGCTTTATTGTAATAATTTTTTATTTTTATTTTTAATCGCTAATTATTGTTTTTTCTATCTAATTTATGGGTACTACAAAACTGTGGTTAAGGAGCTCTTTCGAGGCTTTACCGCTGTCTTCCGAAAGAGGTATTATTGGTTAACGTTGCCTGTTGTCACAAACTCGGGCTATATGCATTGAATAATACATACGTTTTGCCCAACCTGGGAATTAAACCCGTATCTTAGGATATCGGGCTAAGCGGTTTGCAACTGGACCACCGAGGCGCATTTAATAAAGATAAAACAGTAAGTACTAAATTCATGTTTATAAGTTTATATATTTATTTTATGACAAAGGGACACTTACATAATGTTTAAAAATATATTAATATAGTTATATTGTTTATTGATTAAGAATAGACAGAACAGAGAGTGCATACTTTTTATCGAATAATTGTGTCGTAGAAGCATTAAACGCATTAAGTACTTTCTATAAATAGGTTGGGATAGAAAATAATAATAGGTTGTGGATAGAGTGCCACAAGAGGCATTCTAGTACGATCGGTTACGATGCCGTAATTACGGCATCCTAGTCCAAAGTGTAGGCAGTGTATAGAGTGCCACAAGCGGCAACACAGTACGACCGGTTACGATACGATGCCGTAATTACGGCATCCTAGTACAACGTATATAGTGCCACAAGCGGCATTGTATCTCAATCGGTTCGGGAACCGTAACATATTTCTTATTTGCCATAATGTTCAGAAGACATAATATTCAAAAGATATTTTTGTTGTCTAATGAAAAAAATAACCTCGAAATTCAAGACAATCACGAAGCGCAGCGTACCTAGCGATTGTTGATTGATAATTTCTAACCTATCACGTGACCTACAGGAGAAGGGCAGCTAGTTTTTCTGTTGACTATTAAAAAGCTTTACGGCAGATTAGGCGGTGTCACTATTATACCGTAAAACTTACGGTTCCCGAACCGATTGAGATACAGTTCCGCTTGTGGCACTGTATACACTTCCTAAATAATATTCAGTGCACAATACAGTAATAATATGAATAATATGGTCACGGTTAGTTCAACTTGTAGTAATTATATTTTATTTTGATATTGACCTCATTACATTATCGCAAATCTAATTTCGTCTAACTTTTTGTGCGAATTATTGAAATGTGACGCCCTACTCCACACTAGCATTTAAAATATAGGTAACATAAATTGCAAAATATTAAAAATATGCTATTTGATTCATTATTACACTAGGTATATCTGTTCAGCATTTATTATCGTCACTACATGTTGGTTTAATTTTTAGTAAGTATTTATTATTTACGATACATTTAATAAGTATATTTATATAAAGAGAAGAGCTGCTTTTCTCCTCTTTTAAGACGGGATCTAAAAAATTTAAATAATGTTGTTTTAAATTATGGTACCTACATAAATAAGGTAGTATAAAAGGAGAATATTTTTGAACGGTTTTATTTAGCTTGACCTGTTTGTTGATGTTGTAGATGTTGATATTGGGTCAAATTTAGTGCTTAAAATTTTGCCCCCTTCCTGTTGACCGATTGATCTGAAATTTGGTACACACCTTTTATAGTTCTAATGACAATACAAATAAGTAATTATTCAGTATCATGGTAAATCCAAAATGGCCGCCTCCACAAAATGGTGGATTACATTTTGTTGTTCAACCACCTCAATATAGGTATCAAGTCAAAATCAAAGGGCTTGATTAGTAGTTTACAGTGCATTATCTAAAAAAAACTAAAAACTTGTAAATAATAAAATAGGTAAAATGTTTTTTTCAAGAGATTGATGTAGATAATGTACTAAAAAATACAAAATAATTATAAATTAATTGAATATAAAATCGTGGGGCGTAGCATAACCTGTATATATGTGTAATCAACATTTATAATGATATTAACGGTTGACTGTTTACAGAAATTTTACGCGCCCCACGATTTTATTTTTAATTAATTTATAATTATTTTGTAGCTTTTAGTACATGACTAACATCATCATTATCTTTATTTAAAATAAAACCGTTTAACTTAAAAACATTTAAACTAGGTAGGTAATAGGTATACATATTTTATATAAAAACATTAAGTATAAAGAACTACGTTAATGAGCCTAATTTTCATTTGAGTTACAATAACATTAAGTATATTATTAGTGTAAAATTAGTTAATTATATTTATACCTTACAAGTGATGATGATAGATGCACTAGTGGAATGTTAATTATTACATTTAATGATTTTGTTAACTCTAGCCAGTAAATTGTATTTTTATGCTAATTCTTTTGTTTGCCTGTTCATACTCGTAATTGTGTTCAATGATATAATTCTACATAAGTACCTACCTACCGGCTAACGACAAAAAATATATAATGAGGGGTACCTAATTATGTAAAACAATTACTACCTGGTTCCATTGTTCACTTCATTGATAGGTGTCATTGTTGACACAGTATTTTAAATTGTAATATTAAAAAATAGGCATGATCATAGTTTTTTCTTACTTATTTTGCATAGCCGTTTGTTGTGTTGGTTCCGTGTTTAGAAACTCAGAATATAAAATTGACATAAGTACAGGTAAACGCAAGTAGATTTGTAAAAAAAGATTTTACTTCAATCTGTGCTGTAGTTACGAAAGCTATACAGCGTGTTAGTTAATACGAGGGACATATTAAGGAAACACTACGTCGACGTGGCATGCAAAAATCTCATACAAAACACAGAAAAAACGACGTTTGTGTCCTCCTTCAGAACTGGACCAAACTACTTTTTCAGAATCGGTTAAAGAAAGAGATTTTCTATGTCTGTATGTTTCCTTTTTTTTGCATTAAGTCATTTATTTAATAACCTTTTTGCGAAATCACTCCCTTTTAAGGCGTCTAAGAAACATTATCAGGCTGGTTTAAAAAAATCAAACATACAGACTTGGTCCAGTTCTATGAAGGAGGAAACAGGGGACTACGAAACGTCGTTTTTCTGTGTTTTGTATTAGTGCATGGCACTCCTCTTAAAGGAGGACATTAGGTATTCGATACCCGAGCAAGTTCATAAAAAAAACTACCACCACCTCTCTTCCCTTGAGTGTCGTAAAAGGCGACTAACGGACTAAAAACTGCACATACATCCAACAGCATAGAGCGGCGATAGACTCACCACCTGTCACGCTGAGCACAAGTGCAGTCGCTATTTGGTGAAAAGTGGACTATGGCAGAGGACTGCTTTTGCGGTCCTTATTGCCAGGTCTCTGACTAACCCTCCGGGGTTAATAGTCGTGATTATAACAACATGTATTTATGAGTTATACTCTAAAATATAAAAACTTTAAAAAAGTTGTTTAAACAAAGTCAAAAGCGTAGTTACTTTTTTTCAACGTCAATTAAAATCAATATCACTTAACTTATTCAAATTTAAGCCATGGACCAGGCATGAGTTTGGGAACTTAAATAGTCTAAATTATTCTAAAAATGAGTCTTCGGCCAAATCATCAAAGTCAAAGTCAAAGTCAAATTATTTATTCAATGTAAACCTTTACAGGCACTTATTGACGTCAATACTAATAACAATAAAAAAAAACAGTTAACTAACTTATAGTTAAGACTTAACAACTAATCTAACGAGCTATAGTCTGTGCCAGACAAATGCGCATCGCTACCCCCAGTACCACTGCACGCCGAAACAGAATCGCGTCGAACCGAAATATAAGCCGTGGTCATAGAATTGTGTAAACATACGTATCCTGGTACATCCTCACCAAAGGCTAGTAGAATTTACATTAATGGCTAAAAACATTTATAAGTTAGACTAGACATGACAATGAATTGGCGAGTGAATGACGACTCTTGTTACGAGAAACTTTTAAGTTAAAATATTTAACTGGCATAAATTATATAAAACTTGATTTCTTTTAAGTTGATATGCTATCAAAAGCAATATGTTATGGTAAACTAAGTAGCCTACATATAAAATAACTTCACAAAGCAAGTTAGGACAGTCAACAGCACATCAAGAGTGACAGCTTTGTGGCTAACCTAGCAAACATTTCCTTTATGTGGTTACAGAATAAGGGCGGCTTAAATGCCAAACTGTTACATTTTATGTGCGTTCTTCAGTACAACAATATAAAGAACATTGTATAATATCTAACATTTAATTTAATTGAAATCATTGACCGAGAAGTATAGACAAGAACGTTCATACAAACCATTTGTACAAATTCTGGAATGAGAAACCTAAAGTTCGCTGCAGCCGCTGCAGCGCTTAAACATTTAAATGTCGTCTAATCAACAGACAGACATCGCAGCGCCGCAGCGCCAGATCGGTCAAAGACAAGGTAGTGTGTATCAAGATGGCGTCCTAAATAGATTGTAAATAACAATAATTGTAAAAATATCTTTTTTAATCTAATAATACGATATAACTACATAAAAATGATTTGAATAACAATTAATTTCACTTACTTGACAACTAAATTGTAGTAAAGGTCTAGGTGTACACTTTAAAAAGAATTAGAGAATTATTTTAAAGCAAGGTGCCGAGTCGACTCCGCAGATGAGTGGAACATAGATTGGAATTAAATGGTTTTAAACCATACACTTGAAAAAGTTAAGGCCAAGCTTTATACTACTACTATACTTAGCGACCACATTATTTAACACAATAAATTTGTGAAGAAAAATATTAAGTAGTTTAATTTGTAAAACCCATATACCTTATCTTGGAATATAGTAACTTTATGGTAAAACCACAAAGCCATCACAAATTATTATTCATTCAATATGTATTAATTAAGTGATTTTTATTCATAAATTCAGATAACTAAATAGAAAGCTTTAGGTGCGTGACAATACCCAGACAGCGTTAAACCTTTCAACACCATGCAAAACTAGTTAGGTACATAATTAAAAAAGACGACATAGATTTTCCTTGGCGCTGTCATCTGTTTTTCCGGGTATTTTCCGTAAACACAAGTTCCACAGACGTCAGAGCCGACGCCCCTAAGTGATTATTAAAAAAATGTAACACTCCATTAATTTATTATTCTGAGACTCCATTCATCAACATCATGTTTTTTTTAACAAAGTAAGGTAGAAATTTCTTGATGGGAAAGTGAAGCGTCTTCTTTTTCTATTATTTGTATTTTAACAAATAATAATGTTAAAATAATAGCGGATAACAAACCGTTTAGTGTACGTGATCGTGCATGTGCAAATAAAAAACAGATAAACGTTGCTTTTAAAATTTTCTCAAGAACCGAGAGTTAGGTCTCACGAAAGTTCCACAATTTTAATGATGCGGTTTGGGGGTAATTTCATGTAAGTATCATTTAATATTTCTATTATTATTCATTACTCATTATAATGAAGAAAATACTAACATAATATCGCATTTTGTCAAACATTATGACACACAGGGGGTTAACGAAGAAAATTTTTATAACGTAATATCTTAGCATTGGCTAAATGTGCTATTCAGGTCAATAGAGAAACTTTTTAGCACCTGTCAAATCGATTATTATTATTATTATTATAACTTGAGTAATGGCTTTGCGGTTAGCATTAAGGGGGTGCCGCGCGATCGCAAAAACTGACATAAGTCTCCTAATGATCTTCAAAGCAAAATCAATCATATTGATATTTAAAAATTAGAACAATTCTGCTTTGAAGTTCAGACCTAGTAAATTGATTAGAACAATGTTTTTATTTGGCGAAATGTACAAAACCATCACATGCTTGTGTTAAAATTAAAAATTACTGTTTTAAGATGGAGGTGACCTGCAGAATATCAATAGGTACAAAAATTTTTATGTAATAATTATTGTTTCATGCGTAAAATTAAGAAAGTTGTCGAAAAAAAATGTTTTTAGGAGTCATTACATTTACGTATTGTTTGTTATTGTTTAAAGAATTTGTTTCAAATTTCAACAAAGCCACGTCCTTGTGCAATGATGAGGCTAACTTACGTAAGTTCTTTTAATGTATTTAACTAATTCAGAGCATAGTACAAGTAACTTAAAAATACGTAAATTTTCTCTTCAAATGGTAGGTATATATTTTAAAAGTACATTTAGTATTGTACTGTAGATTGAATTAAAATGGAGTCTCACTACACGTGTTGTTGCTAAAAGAACACGGGAGAACTTCCGTCAAATCGATTATCTTTCATAAAATATGAAAATAGTGGTCCATGACGTCTCTTTATTTATTATATCAATATTGAGTGTTTATTAACTACTGTTTGTGTTTAGTACAAATCTGTTACGTAATGCTATTTGAATTTTCAATGTCCTGAAATTAATGGTGGTTCATGTCAACATACCAATTAGGTGTTAGCACATACATACATATGCATATACTATGTGACAACTAACAGTAACCTCATTGACTCCTGCCTCCATTTCCGTTCTATTGTGTGTTTTTACCGTACCTAGGTAAACAATTTAAGGTTATTACTTATTTGCAGTGTAACAATGAAATGTTTGTTTTATTGTTAATGATTTATTTAGATTAGCAAATGCAACTCGTGTACAATCACTATACATTTATGACGTAGGTATCTAGAACATATTTAATAGTATAAAAAGTGTTTTGAATTAATGGGTCAGCCCGCGAAATAGTTACAATTATGCCATAAATAATGTTAGAGCTTTTTTTAATTTATCATATCTTTAATTTTGTCTATGTATCTAGACCCAGTGGGTGCCACTTCTGTGGTGGGTGCAGAGGAGTGATATGACTCATTAATACTTACTGCCGCGCAAATTAAAAACACAGTAACGTATTTTTAGCAAACTGAGAAAAACGCCCTCAAAGTTTTAGTTTTTATTTTTGTGATCACGGTTTTCGCCGACCTTTTGCGGTAAGTAATTGAAATCGGTTACAATACTAAGAATATAAAAACTGCGTAGTTTACGAATCTGTACACTAAGATTTTATTAGGTTTTATTTATTATAACAATAAAAATAATAGAAATATAAAAATAATAATCATCTCGCTAATTCCAAATACAGGTATAATAATAAAAAAAATCCGAATTTTGACTTACTGTGTTCTTAATTTGCGCGGTAGAATACACAAATTCATAATGCCTTTTAAGAGGGTTAACGGTAAGACGGTTTGTGTCAAAGAAAATGTTTAAAAAGTGCGGAAAAGTATAAAAATTTGAATTTCAAAATCTCCTTAAACAGTGATTGAGTGAGTTACATAGAAGACAGCAAAATGGATGAATGTAATGAAAATAGTTCAAAAATATACAAAATAAAAACAACAAAAAAAATTACAGAATGATTTTGACAGCTTGATGATATTGCTATTATTATCATTAAGTAGGTACCTACGCTATTGATATAAAATTTTAGTATTCATTATAAGTAAGTTAATAAAATTTTGCGTAACAAACAATTAATGTATTGTCAAGACAACAAATTCATTGTTTGTTAGGCAGTACGAAGTTCGCCGGGACAGGTCGTTTCCAATATTTTACATTTTTTTTTAATTGGTACCGAAAGTATCGAATTTCTTGTTATTTCCCGGTACTGGATCTCCTCCAGTACCGGGAAATGGAATTAGATTTCAGTACCGAGATTAAAAACAGTACATAAACCCTACTACCTACCCTACTAAATCCTTCAATCAGCATTGGGCCTGCATGATGGATTAGGGCCTAAACTCCCTATGTTCATGTAAGAAGCCTGTGCCCAACGTGGGACGTTTATAGGCTGATGATGATGATGACTAGTTTTCTAAATAAGCATGACACAATTAGATATAAGAGTTATCACTGGTGTCGTGTCCTTGACACTACATCTCCAATGTTTGATAATTACTGTACAAAAGCTATCGACGTTAGATACTTACTCACGGAAATGTATACCTACGAAACAACTTACGAGTTTTTTTGTGTGATTCCATTGCTAGACACGGTTTCTCTTTTTTCTTTTTTATTGAATTAAGTAATTCTTGTCCCCCGACGTGAGTCATGTCGGAGACGTTATTAACAAGTTCTTAAAACTATCTTTTCCTTTCTATTACGGACCCTATTCTGGTCGTAGCTTTATGCCTACATTGTCTTGGCATGATTGTGCCCTATCTACTCTTTCCTATGCTAAAACTATACATCATTCACTATTAGTCTATTTCTATTTTTATTGCACGCTCGGTGCCCTACCTACTGTTACTTATTTTCTACTTATAACTATTACTTACTTATATTTTTGTTGCATCTTTGGATGCCCTATTTTATTATAAAAGCCTATTCTTATTTGCATAACTATCAGATTGCTCAGTTCCATTTTTATTGCATTCATATGCACTACATATTATTTGCTATGACTTATTTTCTAACTTTTGTACTATTTTATTTTTATTACAGTTTCTCTTACAATTAATTACAACATTCTTACTTGACAAAGAACACGGTTGGAAGACAATCGCTTGGTGTGATTTTTAGTTTGTTACCCGTATAGTTCTTATTATTATTAGAAATAGAAAGTGCATAGAAACGTAGTACTATTATTTATTCTGTGATAGAAATAACAAAAGTATAAAAACTACATTTCCCGCAAAACTGCCTTGGCGGTTTGACTGCAGGATCAGTAGAACATATAGAAATATATAGAAGAAAATGAAAAAAAACTTAATCTAAGTTTATTCTGTGATAGAAATAACAAAAGTATAAAAACTACATTTCCCGCAAAACTGCCTTGGCGGTTTGACTGCAGGATCAGTAGAACATATAGAAATATATAGAAGAAAATAAAAAAAACTTAATCTAAGTACGTACCTATATAAATATGCAATTACTTTATTAACATAACAAATATTATTATTTTGCAAACTCCATACACTGTAACCAAATTTTAAGGGAAAATAAATTATAAAGAGAGAGTTCCTGACTGCCTGAATCATTAATACAAAGCTAAATCTTCTGAAGCTATAATAATTACGAATTTAAGCCAGTACTGACCTAGATTTATTTGATGCCTAGACAAGCTATAATATAATGTTGTTTTTCTATTATTCACCCCTAAGTGTAAGTTTTTCGGTTTTACTTTGGTTCGCCTGATATTATATTAATTTATTAAAATTACGCAACACGTGCAGAATAAATTAAAATATATTAAGAGGGTTTACGCATTTTGGTTTCCCATACAAACTTCCAAGTCGACATTTTTAAAAACCAATAAGCCAATTTTGATTAAACTTTGCATGCTAAAGTAAAACACAGGGATCTAAATAGTTTGTTGAATACATTTTTAAAAAATGTTTATTTAACTGAGTTATTGCGATTTAAAGTCCACTACGGAAAGTTAAAAATCGTAATATAATATATATCTCAGTTAACTTAACGTTTTTAAAAATGTTTTCAACAAACTATTTAGATCCCTGTGTTTTACTTTAGCATGCAAAGTTTCACCATAATTGGCTTATTGGTTTTTAAAAATGTCGACTTGGAAGTTTGTATGGGAAACCGAAATGCGTAAACCCTCTTAATATATTTTAATTTATTCTGCACGTGTTGCGTAATTTTAATAAATTAATATAATATCAGGCGAACCAAAGTAAAACCGAAAAACTTACACTTAGGGGTGAATAAAAGAAAAACAACATTATAATATAGCTTGTCTAGGCATCAAATAAATCTAGATAAGTACTGGCTCAAATTCGTAATTATTATAGCTTCAGAAGATTTAGCTTTGCATTAATGATTCAGGCAGTCAGGAATTCTCTCTTTATAATTTATTTTCCCTTAAAATTTGGTTACAGTGTATGGAGTTTGCAAAATAATAATATTTGTTATGTTAATAAAGTAATTGCATATTTATATAGGTACGTACTTAGATTAAGTTTTTTTTCATTTTCTTCTATATATTTCTATATGTTCTACTGATCCTGCAGTCAAACCGCCAAGGCAGTTTTGCGGGAAATGTAGTTTTTATACTTTTGTTATTTCTATCACAGAATAAACTTAGATTAAGTTTTTTTTCATTTTCTTCTATATATTTCTATATGTTCTACTGATCCTGCAGTCAAACCGCCAAGGCAGTTTTGCGGGAAATGTAGTTTTTATACTTTTGTTATTTCTATCACAGAATAAATAATAGTACTACGTTTCTATGCACTTTCTATTTCTAATAATAATAAGAACTATACGGGTAACAAACTAAAAATCACACCAAGCGATTGTCTTCCAACCGTGTTCTTTGTCAAGTAAGAATGTTGTAATTAATTGTAAGAGAAACTGTAATAAAAATAAAATAGTACAAAAGTTAGAAAATAAGTCATAGCAAATAATATGTAGTGCATATGAATGCAATAAAAATGGAACTGAGCAATCGGATAGTTATGCAAATAAGAATAGGCTTTTATAATAAAATAGGGCATCCAAAGATGCAACAAAAATATAAGTAAGTAATAGTTATAAGTAGAAAATAAGTAACAGTAGGTAGGGCACCGAGCGTGCAATAAAAATAGAAATAGACTAATAGTGAATGATGTATATAGTTTTAGCATAGGAAAGAGTAGATAGGACAATCATGCCAAGACAATGTAGGCATAAAGCTACGACCAGAATAGGGTCCGTAATAGAAAGGAAAAGATAGTTTTAAGAACTTGTTAATAACGTCTCCGACATGACTCACGTCGGGGGACAAGAATTACTTAATTCAATAAAAAAGAAAAAAGAGAAACCGTGTCTAGCAATGGAATCACACAAAAAAACTCGTAAGTTGTTTCGTAGGTATACATTTCCGTGAGTAAGTATCTAACGTCGATAGCTTTTGTACAGTAATTATCAAACATTGGAGATGTAGTGTCAAGGACACGACACCAGTGATAACTCTTATATCTAATTGTGTCATGCTTATTTAGAAAACTAGTCATCATCATTATCAGCCTATAAACGTCCCACGTTGGGCACAGGCTTCTTACATGAACATAGGGAGTTTAGGCCCTAATCCATCATGCAGGCCCACAGCTGATTGAAGGATTTAGTAGGGTAGGTAGTAGGGTTTATGTACTGTTTTTAATCTCGGTTCTGAAATCTAATTCCATTTCCCGGTACTGGAGGAGATCCAGTACCGGGAAATAACAAGAAATTCGATACTTTCGGTACCAATTAAAAAAAAATGTAAAATATTGGAAACGACCTGTCCCGGCGAACTTCGTACTGCCTAACAAACAATTAATTTGTTGTCTTGACAATACAATCATTCTGTAATTTTTTTTGTTGTTGTTATTTTGTATATTTTTGAACTATTTTCATTACATTCATCCATTTTGCTGTCTTCTATGTAACTCACTCAATCACTGTTTAAGGAGATTTTGAAATTCAAATTTTTATACTTTTCCGCACTTTTTAAACATTTTCTTTGACACAAACCGTCTTATCAATTACGAACACAACAAAAAAAGACTTAGCCAAATAGGTGCGGCCGTCCTGAAATGATGCGCGTACAAACGTATCGGCAATTGATTTTTATAATATAGATAGTAATAAAGAAGTTTAATCACCAATCAAACCACTGAACACACACCACTGCCTAGTCTTATGAAAAAAATCACAATAATTCTTTAGAATATATATATTATATAGTTTACTATAACCGTAACTTTTAAACATAACGTTAGTGAAAATAAAATTATTTACGTATCGTGAAACGTTAACGAAACATCGTAGTTGTTGGCAGTGCGCACGCAAAAAGAAATGGCATCAAGGCATTCGTCGGGTAAAGTCGCATGGTTGTTATAAATCACCGGCGACTATTTGCAGCATTTAACAGGTTGATAATATTGAAAAAAATAAACTAGTATAACTTTTTGTAGTACCAGATTTTCCAGAAAATAGGTTTCTTTTCCCTAAACTGGAGGCAATAAAACTTTTCTGGAATTTCCGGAAATTTCAGTACCGGATATTAACCTCAATACCTAGAGGTAGGTTGCTTTAAAACTAGTATAGGATTTGTTAAGTATATTTAAATATAAAAACAAAATGTTAATAATAAATACTTATTTTTACTATTTTTTTTTACTGTGCTATTAGGTGATCTGTGGTATAGATGTGATTCATTTAATTTTGTTTAACATGTCACTAGCTTGTTGGTTTTATATACACTAGTATTTATTCCTGGGCACTTCTGGTCTTTTTTGCAAATTTGTTTCTGTAATGAAATAAATGACAGAGCCTGTTCGAGTCAGAATAAATAACTAAACAAAATGACGGTAAGAAATTACTAGCTTACTTTTTGATCTCATCCCTTCCGACACTTTGAGGGTAATATTGGTGAACTCAATGTCCACCGAAGTGAGTGCGGGCATGTTGACTTGCAGGGTCCTGCACTCCTTGGGGTCCTTGTCACTCATCTTCCGGCCCCAGCCCTGGAGCATGGTTAAAGCACTTGCCATTGTCACTTATTAAAATAAAAAAAACACACGCGTAATTTAAAAAAAAAATTATTTCATATTTATTAAAAAAAATAGAACGTCACTATGTTCGTTTTATGAACTTTTGTTTAAAGAACTTTTCTAGAATGTTTGTTACAACTTTTTTTGCGTTTATGTATTTGTTGACGATGTTGTTTTGTTTAAATTACTCTCCAGTTTTATCTCCGCGCGCGGCGATGTGCGTCGGCGCGAGCGCGATATCAGACTGTTTGACCGCGCACACTCCACAAATTAGATTCTGTCGGGCGCAAACGAGCTGACGAGTCCGATGATATTTTATGTGCCTCTATTGTTCACTAATTAAGATCGTTTTTCCGTTAAACGTTCCTTTTATTTATATACAGATCTTGTAAAATGTACGAATCAAGTTCAAGTTGCATCCAAATCTAGCACAAAATAACAGTATGTACACGTGAAAAATGGAGATTTACCGTAATGTGTGTTCTTTAGAGGCGGCAGATCAGGTTTATGTTGCTATATTTACTTGCCCGTATTTAATGTTTTTAAAATGTATGAATCTTAATGGGTTTTTAATTGTAATAATTTATTTAAATATTATTTTTATTTGTAATATAACTTTATGAATGCGTACAAAGTACATTTTAATAAGTAACTTACTGTGTTTTCATTAGGTTTGAAGTCAATAAGTGCCTGACCAAGCTTATCCATATTAATACAAATCAATTGCCGAAATATTTGTACTTCAGAACGGCAGCACCGATTTGGCTAATTCGTTTTTGTTGTGTTTGTAATTGTCAGGACAAGATTTGTAAGAAAGAATTTTTTTGTAACTTCGTCACCATGCGGACGAAAACGCAGGCGGCGACAGGCCGCTAGTATTTAATAAATTATAATTTGACTTTGTCTTTGTTTACAAGTTAGGTATCTTCGTAAGTAAACGATGTAGATATATTCTTCGCAAAATTCGTCAAATGCTTGCGTAACTTATCGTAATTATGCAAAACAATGGTGTTTACATTGCGTTTTGCGTCCGATGTGCGTTTATTTGTATTGTTGTATGACTAACGCGATCTTAGCCACCCCGTTTCTACTTTATAAATTCTTTAACTTTAGTTTTATCGTCACACAATGTAGACTTGATAGTTAATATAGTACACAATATAGTCAAAATATACTGATCAATATTGTATTAAGAGTTATTAAAAATAATAACAAAGGCACTTATAAAAAGAAGGCGATGTGCTTAATGATGTGTTTAAGAAGTTTTTTCCCTAGCAATTGTTAAACCGCTGCAAAAGCAAAGGTATAATTGAAAGAGCATTTACTCTTTTTTAAGAAGAAGTTCAATTTTTCACTATCTCCATGTTGACCGTCTCTGCCGCCAGCTGCGCGCTGTTTCCTGATCGGAGTCGACCCTAATGTTACTTGTTATTTTTTATTTTGATCGAAACAGCTGTTGGCTCGACCTTGTCTGTCAACAAGGCCAAGTCATAAAAAATGTATTTGTAGCAATTTATAATAAACATAGGAGTAGTAATATTTTGTTATAAACGCTCAAATATACTTTAAGATATTGAAACGTTGAAAAAATGTTCCCATCTGAGGTATCCATTTTTTCAACGTTTTAAAAACTTAAAGTAGGTATAAACATAAAAGCTAGAGCTAAACATGAAAAAAAAATTAGGTAACTTGTAAACATAGCATTTTTTGAACGTCACATCAACGTCATGGCTTTGTGAACCCTGCTACGGAGACCTTGTGCTTTGTTTTTTAAAATTTCTGAAAATGTATTACGCATGTCTAAGATGGTGATGCGCACTACATAATGGCTAATGTTCTACTATTAAACCACCAAGGGTCGTTGCAACAGGTTAGGTAGGTCAAACTTTAATAAGGAGGTCAATCGTCGAATCCAACTCGGCTGGGCAGCGTTCAGTAAGCTACGGAAAATCTTCTCGTCCAAAACCTCAGTATCTTAAGACGGAAGTCTTTGACCAGTGTTTGTTGCCAGTGATGATGGAAATGAGACGTGGTCGCTCACCTTTAAAAAAGGCTCAAGGTCTTTTAAAAACCAATAGAGAGGACTATGACATGATCGGGGTTTCTCTGTGGGATCGAATCAGAAATAAGGAGATCCGTAGACGAACTAAGGTCACCGACATAGCTCGAAGAATTGCTAAGCTCGAATGGCAATGAGCAGGGCGCATCGCTCGTAGAACCGACGATCGTTGGGGCAGAACGGTTCTTGGGTACCGACCGCTCACCGGAACACGCCGAGTCGGCCGGGCTCCAACAAGTTGGACCGACGATCTGTTGAAGGTCGTGGTAAGCCGCAGCACAAGACCGGTCGTGGTGGAGATCCGGGAGGAATGCCCTTGTCCAAAAGTGGACGCCCTTCAACTGGTAATGATGATAAGGTTACATAACTTGCCCTTTTTTATGTAATTGTATGTGCCTTATGTGCCAAATTAGTAGGTACTTATTACACGAACATGCAGACTACTAAAATAGGCTCATTTATCACACAAGTAACGTTTTATCTATGGGCAACATCCTATGTGTCATCATAAGAAGCCAGGTTTTATTTGCATATACACGTACATTGCAAATCGTGATATTAATAATTTTATGTAAATTCTTTATACGTATACGCTCATACTTCTTTATATAACCAGTTGTTTCATAATGTTTGTTTCTATCATCATCATCATCATCATCAAGCTACAAATGTCCCACAGCTGGGCTCAGGTCTTCCCACACGTGCGTTGATTGGTTTGAACGACTGATTACTACAAGCTGAGACTAATGACTCAATGTGCTTTCCAAAGAATGCTGATAAAGTAAACTCTACTTTCTTGAAGTCACTGAACAAAAGACATACA
Organism: Scoparia ambigualis; assembly: GCA_963921215.1. Classification (NCBI taxonomy): domain Eukaryota; kingdom Metazoa; phylum Arthropoda; class Insecta; order Lepidoptera; family Crambidae; genus Scoparia; species Scoparia ambigualis. The sequence goes on along the minus strand of OY992502.1, from coordinate 7,643,685 downwards.
TTTTATATTCTTCAATTTGCAAGTAACATTATGTTTGTGTCTGGTCTTTTCTTTCGGATAATTACTTAGTATTTAACTAAATATGACTCAATTTACTAGAAAATCATTAGAGTACTTACCTTATTGTTTTATAAGTATCTGTATTATACTAAATGAGTACTTCTCACTCTAACAACATTTTTATTTAATTATTTTTGCACGAGCAGGATTTGTTGGGAAGATTTACTATCATGGAGACAACAACCCCACTCACTAGTAACGGGTTATTTTTCTGAATAAATCTTCGTATTCATCCCCAGATTTCAAATGCTTTGTGGGCCCGAACAGTTAAAACATGTGCGTAACTAAACAATTGACTACTTATCAATAATTCCTATTCCAGTAAAAAATATTAACAACTCTATTTAGAAAACGGTAGTGTTGGAGATAGCTTGACTATGTTTATTAGATTATTAGCCAACACACGTGGTGTGGGAACTTATCTATTAGCATAACAGTGGGTGAGCGTACACACTGTGCTGCGTTATTTTATCTGTAAGATAAAACCCGCGAGTACTTAAGTACATAATATACTACTTATATACCTGCCTGTAGGCGTTTTTTTCCAAAACTTATTTTTCTACAGAAGCTTATCCTAGACGGCCACGTTGAAGGAAGGATATTTTATAAGCTTATAGAAAATACAGAAGACTAGGTATCGTTTATTTATTTCATACAAAAATATCCACAAAAGACTCTAAATCATATCATCATCATGCAATCACATGACCTCTGCCTACCCCACCGTGACACGGGGGTGATGTATGTAAATGTATGTATATATGAATGTATACATGTATTATGTATGTATGTATATATGAATGTATACATGTATTATGTATGTATGTATGTATGAATGTATACATGTATTATGTATGTATGTTTGTTGTATGTATGTAGGCTAGTAGTTTTAAGAGTCCGCCTACGTCTATTTCTGCAAAGGGACATTGACGGTGCGGTACGTAATTACAGGGAAATAGCAATTTAGGTCACTACAACGGGTGCGCAGGCAGAGCGGCTAACTACTGGTGTAATGTAAAAATAAATAAAAATAACAAAAACTTACAGAATTTGAAGTATATTAATCTAATAGAAAACCGGACAAGTGCGATTCGGACTAGCCCACCGTGAGTTCCGTACAAATATGTAGGTGCATATTATAATATTTTTTTTTCATTCAAAAAATTCAAAATTCAAAAATTCAAAATTCAAAATATATTTATTCAATAAACTTAATTAATAAGCACTTTGAATCGTCCAAATCTTTTTAACCTACCACCCATTCAGGACGTCATTTTTTAACTGTGGCAAAGAACGGGCGCAAGAAACCACAGCGCACAGAAGCAACGACATTTACAAAAAAAAAAAAAGAATATGTCGTTACCAGGTCATAAAATACAAAATATGAATTTAAAAAATAATAAATTAAGCAATACAAAACTACAATACAATTTAAGTATCAATTAATAATAGACAATTAGAAATAGCTGTTGAAGTAATTGGAGCATTTTAGATCCAAGCTGCTTTGTCTTCTGTGTAATCTGACACTTTATAATAAGCTTCTTTAAAAAGCTTTTCTTTGATTTTGATTTTAAATTTATTAAGATCTAATTTCTGAATATCATTTGGTACTGTACTGTTGTAAAATCTTACACGCAGACCCTTAAAAGAATTATTTATTTTATGGAGCCTAGTATAAGGTACTGCTAATTTGTTCTTACTTCTAGTGTTCACATTGTGAATATCACTGTTTTTTGAAAATATTTCAATATGTTTATGAACATAAATCAAATTTTCATATATGTATTGTGATGCAACAGTCATTATATTAATATCCTTATCTCTCTCTGTGAGAGTCACCAGCCTTTAGGTTATAGATTGCTCGAATAGCCCTCTTCTGCAGCACAAAGATAGTTTGAATGTCGGCAGCATTTCCCCACAGTAAAATGCCGTACGACATTACACTATGAAAGTAACTGAAATAAACTAATCTAGATGTATCAACGTCAGTTAACTGACGGATCTTCATTACTGCATAAACCGCAGAGCTAAGTCTATTCGATAATTTAGCTATATGTGGGCCCCACTGAAGCTTGGCATCTAACGTCAAGCCTAGAAACACAGTGGTGTCCACAGGATTCACACTGTTATCTTTAATTTGTACACTAGTTGTTACTTGCTTAACATTAGGCAATACAAATCTTACACATTTGGTTTTTCCCTCGTTTGATAGCAAGTTATTTACACTAAACCAGTGAACAATCTTTGAGATCGCATTATTCACATCGTCATAATTTGTGTGTCGTCGTTTCACTTTGAATAAAAGTGAAGTATCATCAGCAAATAATACTATCTCATGACTGTCTTTTACAAAATAAGGTAAGTCATTAATGTAAACCAAAAACAAGAATGGACCAAGTATTGAACCCTGCGGAACTCCCATTGTAACCACTGATCCCGGAGATCTTTTACCGTTAATGTCGACCTTCTGAATCCTGTTACTCAAGTATGAGATTAGAAGGCTCAAAGAAGCATCCCTAATTCCATAGTGGTTAAGCTTCCTGACCAAAGTTTCATGTAAAACACAATCGAAAGCCTTGGATAAATCACAAAATACCCCTAGGGCATCCTGTGATTCCTCCCAGGTATCAAATATTTGGATTAAAAGCTCAACACCGGCGTCAGTTGTTGAGCGACCCCTAGTAAAACCATACTGTTTACAATGTAAAAGTTTATTTCTATGAAAATGAATTTGAATTTGGTCTAGCATAAACTTTTCTAAAATTTTACTAAATGTGGGTAGCACAGAAATAGGTCTAAAATTAGAGGGGTCAGAAGTGCTACCTGATTTAAACAATGGAATTATTTTACTATGTTTCATTAGGTCAGGAAAAACACCACAGTCAATGCATTCGTTAAATATGCAAGCTAAAACTGGAGCTATTGTCATAATTACTGATTTAGCGACATCCACGGAATTACCCCACAGATCAGCAGTTTTCTTTTTATTGAGAGTGTTAAATGTTTTTAATAACACAATTTTTTTGAAAACTAAAATTACTTTCACAGTCTTTAACATTCTCCTTCAAAACAGATTCAGCTACAGTGGGGGAGGAAATCAAGGCTTTTGTCGTTGAAACTGGAATGTCAGTAAAAAACCTCTCAAATGCTGCAGCAACATCAGCATCAGAGGTCAAGGTTTTATTATCACAATTTAAATTGTACTCATTATTGCGACTCCTGACCTTTCCTGTTTCACTATTTATAACATTCCATGTCATTTTTATTTTGTCTCATTCTTAGTGATAAATCGAAAACTATACATCAGTAAAATAATTAAGAATCTGTTTAAGCTTGTGGCAATGAAGCCCTTTCATACGATACCCCACATGACACGGTTAACTCAATTCAAAATTTGGACCGCCCGCCGTTCCTGGCATAAAGACCCTGTTTTTTAATGATTTAATTACAAATGTATAGTTTTCAGATTTTTTTCCTATACTTGCAGTATAAAATGATAATATTTGCCAAATTTTATAGTTCTAGGTCAACGGAAAATGCCCTATTTTTGATTCTTTATTTTATTTTGATATCTTTTTTACGTTTTTTTTTTAATGTTACACGTCATAGTGACTACATCCTGCCTGATGGTAAGCAGCCGATGTAGTCCAAAATAATGAGAGCGCTCCTCACCGTGCAACAAGCACGGTAACAAGCGCACTCATTCATGACGGCCTGCATAAATGCCGTTTCACGCCCATTTAAAAAGACCCGGGATTATAGAAGCTGGGAAACACATGCGCCGGCAGAGAATTCAAATAACAATAACAAATAACAGAGTTAAAATAACACTCTCGATGTAGCATTTTGGATTCAGTTCCTGGCCGATGTCCACGCCAAGAATGCTGAGGTCCACTGAAATGGGTAAAGAAGAGTTCTGAAAAGAGGGAGGAGTAAGGAAGGGAGTTACCTTGTACGAGAATGCACAATCCTGGGTTTTTCCGGCATTGGAGACAACTCGACTAATTGAACATCTTAGTCGGGTAGCAGATGATGCGCAGGAGCGGTTTCCATCGGCGGAACTGGTGTTTTTGGGGGACTTCAACGCCCACCATGAGTTGTGGTTAGGTTCCTCCAAAACAGACCATGCTGGTAGAACTGCCCACGCATTTGCTCTCACGCATGACCTGACGCAACTGGTGGGTTTAGTCGCAGAATGTCCAATTCGCAAAATGTCCAGCGGTCGCAAAAAGTCGAATTCGTCATTATTTATTTAATTTGTCCGGCACAATAAAAATAACTCGTGGATACCGTTTTATTGTGCCGGACAAATAAAATAAATAATGACGAATTCGACTTTTTGCGACCGCTGGACATTTTGCGAATTGGACATTCTGCGACTAAACCAACTGGTGAACCAGCCCACCAGAATCCCAGACATAGTTGGCCATGCGCCCTCCTTACTCGACCTTCTGCTGACGAGTCGCCCAGCTGGATACCGGGTGGAGATTCGAGCTCCTTTAGGTTCCTCGGATCACTGCTTGATATACAGCACAGTGCCCTTGGCATCGCGCCCGCCAACAGCGGTTTCGACACGCCAGATTTGGCACTACGCGTCGGCAGACTGGGACGGTATGCGGGAGTATTTTGCATCCGTCCCTTGAAGGCAGCGCTGCTTTAGTGGAAAGGACCCGACTGCTAGCGCCACTGCCGTTGCTGATGAGATAGTATTAGGAATGGAATACTATATTCCACACTCCTATGTCATCAGCAAAGGCAGACGCAACCGCTGGTTCAATCGCGAGTGTGCCAGCGCTGTTGAGAGCAAACAGACGGCATACCGCGCTTGGATCAGAGGTAAAGCTCATGGGGCTCCCGAAACTCGCTCGCTAAAAGCAGCCTATAATAATGCCACCAAGTCATGTAAGAGGGCCTACATTAGAGCGGATGCCCAGCGCGTTGCACGAGTAGGCCAAGAACTCCTGACGCATCCTATGGGCAGCCGTAGCTACTGGCGTCTGGCCAAAGCCGTGCAATCCAACTTCTGCCAACCCTCGCTGCCACCACTGAGATGTCTTGACGGAACTTTAGCTCACAAGCCGCAGGAAAAGGTCGATCTCCTGGCCAAACTCTTTGCGGCTAACTCCCAGATCGATGACTGTGATGCACAGCCACCCTCAATTCCTCACTGTGGCCACACAATATCTGATATTAAAAACAGGCAGTGTGATGTCCGTGCGGAAATGCAGTCAATTGATGTCCGGAAAGCTAACGGTCCTGATGGCATCCCAGCAATAGTTCTGAAAATGTGTGCAGCGGAGTTGTCCCCTGTGTTAACGCGTCTGTACCGTCTCTCGCTCTCTTCGGGTTGTGTGCCGGAATCTTGGAGAGAGGCTAATGTGCAACCGATCCCTAAAAAAGGAGATCGGTCAGATCCGACTAATTACCGCCCTATAGCCGTAACTTCAGTGTTGTGTAAGATCCTAGAACGAATATTGAACAAACAGCTTATTCGATACCTAGAAGATCACTCCCTAATTCACGATCGTCAATATGGGTTTCGGCCAAAACGGTCAACGGGTGATCTTCTAGCGTACGTCACACATCTCTCGGGTGAGGCTATTGACAAGCGTGGCGAGTCACTGTCAGTTAGCCTTGACATAGCCAAGGCTTTTGATCGGGTCTGGCACAAAGCTCTTCTCTCCAAGCTCCCGGCATAAGGTTTGCCCGCCCAGTTGCCTACAGAGTTACATCTCTAGGCCTGCAGAGCAGTATTAACATGCTCGGTATGGATATCTGCTGCGATCTGAACCAAAAGGACTACATCGAAACCGTGATTAAAATGCCTCACGTAACTCGGTATCCTGAACAAGGTGCGGCGATTCTTCACGCCTGATCAGTTATGTCTATTATACAAGACACAGGTGCGGTCTTGCGTGGAGTATTGCTCTTACCTTTGGGACGGCTCCGCAAAGTATCTTCTCGATGCCTTGGACAGATTGCAGCGCCGCGCTGTGCGCATTATCGGCAATGCGGAGGTCACGAAATCTCTCGAGCCTTTGCAATTGCGTAGAGATATTGCGTCACTCAGCGTCTTTTACTGTTTATACCATGGCGAGTGCTCTGAAGAACTCTTTGACCTCATCCCTCCTTCTCGCTTCCTCCATAGGAGTACGCGTGCTGCACTCCGGAGTCACCAATTTACAGTCTCTAACATTCCATCACGCACAAAGAAATTTGGTGACTCGTTCTTTGCCGCACTTGCAAAAGATGGAATAGTCTACCAGCACACGTATTCCCTCCCACCTATGACGTAGGGTCCTTCAAACGAGGCGTGAAGAAGCACTTTGTGGGCCGGCAGAGTGAGGATGACTGATGCTACGTCTCTTACGCTGCACCAGTTGTCCTCGCGCCTGGACCTCATTTCCACTTAACATCAGGTGGAGTGGGATCATTTGCCGGGTTTAGTATAGAAAAAAAAAATTAAACTCGACTAGGTTTTCCGATCCCCACTTAGAGACACGATCGGGAGTAAGGTTCAGTTTGGCAATCAGTTCTTGCCTTTTCACCACGATATCAGCTTGCTTTGCCGTAGGATGTCCTATGTACCGCTCATGCACCGTACTGTCATCCGCATAACAATGCATATTGCCCAAGGACAACTTGTCATTGATATGCAGAAGAAATAGAGTAGGTGAGAGCAAAGAACCCTGCGGCACTCCGGCATTGACTTTATAGAACTCGGAGGAACTATCCTCACAAAGGACACGAATCCTCCGCTCTTCTAAAAAGTCTGCAACCCAGGCGCACAATCGGGGCGGCACACCGAAGGCCGGCAACTTAGAAAGAAGGGAAGCGATGCCATACTCTATCGAAAGCTTTGGCGACATCAAGGCTAACTGCCAGAGATTCGCCACGCTTGTCCATCGCTTCACCCTATGCGTGGGTAACGTACGCTAGATCACCCGTTGATCGCTTGGGTCTGAACCCATACTGGCGATCATGGAGCAGCGAGTGATACTCTAGGTAGTGAATGAGCTGAGAGTTAATTATCCGCTCAAACCCCTTGCACAGCACAGAAGTTAAAGCGAAGGGTCGATGGTTGGCTGGATCCGAGCGATCCCCTTTTTTAGGGATGGGTTGTATGTTCGCTTCCTTCCAAGACACCGGCACAATACCGGTATCGTAAGACATCCTAAACAATCGTGTCAACACAGGAGACAACTCAGCCGCGCATCTGAGCAGCACAATCGCCGGAACACCATCTGGCCCGCTAGCCTTCCGCACGTCGAGCGACCGCAGCACGGCACGTACATCACACTGCCTGATACGAATATCAGGCATGGTGGCCCCACAATGTGCTATGATAGGTGGAGCGGCGCCACAATGGTCGATGCGCGAATTAGCCGCAAAAAGGTCAATCAACAAGTTCGCCTTCTCAAGCGGCTGGTAGGCTAACGAACCATCTGGATGTTTCAACAGAGGCAACGAGCCGCCAATAGCTACGGCTACCCGTAGGGTGCAAGATCAACTCCCGCCCTACCCGCGCGACTCTTTATGCATCTGCTCCTGCGAGAGCCCTCTTATTAAACCTAGAGGCTTTGTTGTAAGCCGCCTTCAAGGAGCCGGTACTCGGGTCATTTAGTGCGCAAGCCCTCGTCCAAGCACGATACGCCGCCTGCTTGCATTCAACAGCTTTGGCGCATTCGCGATTGAACCAAGGCCGTTTTCTACCAACGCTGGCAAGATCTGTGAACGGAATATAATATTCCATACCCAACAAGATGTCATCAGCGATGGCAGAAGCGCACTCCGACGGTAAAGTAATCACGCAATCCGTCCCAATCTGCCGACGAGTAGTGCTACAGAATACGCTTGGTCTCCACCGTTTTTGGTGGACCAGCGCTATGCGGTGCTGTGGCAATGACCAAGCAGTGGTCTGACGAGCCTAGAGGTGCAAGCACCGACACTCTATACCCTGCAGGGCGACTCGTCAGCATTAAGTCCAACAAGGAGGGCGCGTGACCTACGTTATCTGGTATCCTGGTGGGCTGGCCAACCAGTTGTGTTAGGTCTTGTGTCAGAGCGACGGCATGAGCGACTCTACCAGCCATGGTGGGCGTTGAAGTCCCCCAAAACCACCACCTCGTCGTTTGGGAATCGCTCTTGCGCGACATCAGTCACTCGACCAAGGTGGTCAAAAGGTTGCTTGTATTAGCATCTCCCGTGTGGGACCGATATAGGCACGCATAGACACGGCAACGGGAGCTGAATTCAATGCGCACCCATAGGATGGGAAAGGAGGGGTCTTCCAAGCAGTGCAGACGATGACAACAAATGTCAGCCCTCACGTACAGACACACTCCGGCTTTCGCGAGGAATTGCTCCTCAAGCTGATAGCCGGGGTACCATAAGTAAGACGTGTCAGTAGGGCGACGAATTTGAGTCTCTGTGAGAAAAAACAATGCAGACCGCGCCGTCTCGAGGTGTTGGTGGACTGCGTTGAGGTTAGAATGGGGCCCACGGATGTTAGTGAACTCCACCGCAAACAGCGAATTGGTGGTGGGAGAGGAGGAAACCGCTGTATTACCTGCATTCTTTTTAGGCACTGTCATTGGAAAAGGGGAAGGAAGGGACGTGAACAAGGAGCCACTACTGTTGCAAAGAAATGAACAAAGTGAGAGTCTTCCGCTTCAGCATTGGAAGAGCGTTACAACCACAGCCGACACGCCGAACGGAAGGGCCCCCATACCCTCCCGGAAGTGGTCGCCGGGTCCCACCATTTCCGGTCACCAACCGGCACGACGATCCACTCCGAGGTTATGCGCGACCTGGTGAGGCAGCCTCCCGGGGTGGTTAGCCCCGGTTGGGCCCCTGTACTATGCCGCGGGCGGCCAGCGGCACCACCGTTTCTACGGGCTCCCTGGCCGGCGTGTCGAGTCTCGTCTCCCGCTCAATGGTTCCACGGCAGAACTCTCTGGTCCACTGTTTGCAACAATAGCCGCTCCCCTGGCTCCGGTAGTGCGGCGCTATTCCCGGAACGCAACCTGCGACGAGCACAGATCACTTGGCGGGCCTACACTGCCACACGGTGGTCGATAACCGGGCGAGCTGGGCTCTACCACCAAATGCTCAATTAGCACCACCCAGGGGTCACATGTAGGGTTACGAGGGTACACACCTACGGATGGGAGCATGGTTAACCCCCAACAGCATTGTTAACTTAGGAGTTTGATTTTTTCACAGCTTCAAGAGACTGAGTATATCGTTTTAAGTTCAACTCGATACCTCCACGCGTTCCCGAGATAAAGGGTCTTGGCAGACAGACAGACTTTTTAAATGGCTGAAGTATGACGGACGGCTACGGCGGGCCGCTAGTTATATTATGCCGCGTCATACCCCTATCAAATTCGGACTTGCGCGCGCGGCAACGTCATTAGGTGAGGAGATAAGTTATATCATAACATACCTTGGAGGCTAAAGGTAGGCAAGACAAGGACAAAAATAATCATTGATAATATTGCTGCCGCCATAGGTAAATTGAAACTTACATTTCTAGAAATATTAACTTTTGCCCGCGCCGGCTTCGCTCCCGTCAATTTTTCTCGAACCGTATACATTTATCTCTATATCAGAATTCACGTAAAACCGTAACAAACCATCAAACAAAACCACTTTCACATTTACCATTTTATGGTAGGGATGTTTCCATAAAAGTAATGAAAAATATACTGTACGAAGGGCAATTTTTTTTCTCAAAGTTTTTTTACATAAACTACAACGAGGAAGCGATTGACCTTCATTTCATGTGATGCTAAGTGAGGACAAGGCCGCCTGTTTACTTCAGTTATTAACCTAATTACAAAATAACTACATAATAGTATGGTAGTAAGTAATTGGCTAACGTAAACGAAGACCTTTTGTGATATGTACAGACACGAGCACCAATACGTATACACTTTGACTTATTTATTCCATTGAATTAAGTGTTACAATTGGTTACATATTTTTGCTCGTGACTGTATCTACTGAAATTGTAAATGCAGCCCAACGCAACAAAGAACCAATAAAAATAGACGACAACACAAGGGCGTCGCCAGGAGGGTGGGGGCAGTAAGGGTAGTTGCCCCCCTATAGAGAATAAAAAAATATAGCCAAATGCAAAGCAACCAGGCTCCGAAGGCGATGAGGCGAGAGCGAGCGGGGCGAGTACCTACGCGTTACCAGGTACCTATTTTCAGGCTCTGTGGAACAAGATGGAGTGAGAAACACAAAACTATTAGCGTTTTAAATCATCTCAACCAAATATCTTAAAATACGTTTTGCTGAGGAAACAGTACACCATTCGCATTATCGAAATTACACCCGGCACAAATACAAACTATGTCAGTTGAAAATCTTTGTGAAATTATCGCCCAATTTTATGAATTTCCAAACATAAAAATGAAATCGAACTTTGGCAGCAATTGTAGTATGATAAGAGTTGTCGATGTCCTAAAAGAGGCAAAAACCTTCTTTCTCGAAACGGGAAGAGGTGATACATGCACAACATGTACGGTAGAGCGATTGTTTAGCACCCTCAGGAGACTAAAAACCTGGTTAAGGAGTACGGTGGAAAATCGCCTCAATGGTACTGGCCATGATGGTGAACATAGAAAATTTATAAACGAGAACTTACAGGATTTTTATACTAAAGTAATTGAAAAAGTCCTCAAAAAGCCCCAGAATATTATGTTTTAATTTATTATTTTCTAATAAACATTAACTTTATTTGCAAGTTTTATTTATTGTAGTCAATAGGGTACCTACCGTCACGCAAGCCAAAGAGCCCGGCTTGCATGACGGTACGCCACAATGTCCGAGTGGTAAAGCTGTTGTCCGGAGGTTCCGGTTTCAATTCCCTGGTCGGGCAAAGTGTATTTCATATTTTTCGGCGCATAGCCAGGGGTTTCTGGTTATTTACCCGCATTTTGCAAGCGTAGTCAATACATCAATTGTAGCGATCACTTATATTCAACAATGGAGACCTTTGCGGTTTGCCCAATAATGGGACAGCTTCAAAATCATTTATATAATCAGTGATTGATTACCAAATAAATTGGGGAATCAGGACAAACTTATCTACTTAATATTTTATACATTTTCCATTATTTTCCTATACAAAGCTGGGGTTTTCCCTCCAAGAAGGCCATATCCACTAAAGATCTAGCACAGCACCTACCACAAAATATCAAATTTCTTTAATATATTTTGAGCATTGTTACTAGATTATAAGGATCAATATCGATTGGAGAAAATTTGACAGTTTTTAATAGGTTGATTTGCTGGCGTCAGTACATCCCCTCACTTGCCGGCGGGATGACTGCAGGGACCGCTTGTAGGCTATGTAGCCTCTCTTTACATCAATAACTTTTATTTGTACTGGCACCTCGAGACCAACCGTCATGTTATACGGGAAGTGCCAGACGTCCCTGCTCCAGTAAACCAACTTGCGCAGGTCTCCTGCATTCTCTCATCTGCGTTAGGTCTTGACGCCAAATCAGAACCCACCGAAGCGCGCTCTTCATTCGGGACTCATAAGACTAGTGTCTCGGGAGAGTTTCCCCGTGAATACGTGTAGTTCACTGCCTATTATCCAGGTAACCGTAACTAGCTCGCTTACTTCTCGTTGTACGAAGAGTACAACTCGCAGTTGCCACTGCTCGGGTCGTCAACTCTAAAGTCAACTTCCAAATGTCCTCTTTGGTAGCTCGTGTAGTAAAACACTCACTTCTTGGAACCCATCCGGGAGCCTAGCCAGTTCTCACGTCCTACACGGCTGGCTGGACCGGAGGCTACGGCATCTAGGGGGCCGCCTCTACTAGTTATCCAGACTAGTACCAGAGCTGTTAACAGCAATGTCCAATGAGAACCATCGAACAAAGCCGCTGACTTAAAGGGAAACTCAAATTCATCGCAGAACTTTCCGTTTCAGGCCCCACCAAGACCGCTGCTAAGCCCCGCTCGCTGTGCACGAGTTTGGAAGCCCTGGCACACAATACCAGGACAAAACGAACATTCTCAAGCTCTACAGCTAACCACGAGCCACTACGAGTCCAACCCGTGTCGCGGGGGGCGTGAACCGGAACCCCGTATTACCATTGAGCAACAAACAGCCCGGACTCGTAATTCCGGCTGCGAAGCCCTATCCACAATGGTGAGTAGAGTAGGGACAATGTGTAGCCTAGACAGAAAAAGTTTTGAAACCGGAACTTCTGAGACCGGTGTTCTATAAACCAGTAGCACATAAGTATTAAAAATAGTTACTGCTATAGAAGGCCATAGAGGTGGTTACAGGTTAAGTCGTGAATTGATATTGTTTTCGGATGATACGCGAGGCTATTGAATATCAAAAAACATCGAAATTTCAATACAGAGGATGGTTAGAATTTACACAAAATGAATTTACCACCTGCTTGGGATACTATCATACAGGTTGTTAAATCCCAGCCTTAACAGCACCATAATGCAAGACCTAAAATACATACACATAAATATAAACACGACTATTACTCCCGAAGGGTCAGGCAATGAGGACCGCAAAAGCAGTCCTCTGCCATAGTCCACTTTTCACCAAATAGCGAGCGACTGCACATGTGCTCAGCATGACAGGTGGTAAGTCCATCGCCGTTCTATGCTGTTGGATGTATATGCAGTCTTTAGTCCGTTAGTCGCCTTTTACGACACCCAAGAGAAGAGAGGGGGTGGTAGTATTTTATTATAGAGCCCCTTCGCGACACGGCTCCTAAACCTATACGCATCCATCATATTTTTGAAATTTTGCATTCACAATGCTATATGGATAATAGGATTAAATGTTTAGTAGAAAAAAAAATCAACCAGTCTCAGGAACAAAAAACGAAATGAAAAAGAAAAATTGCATTCGAGCTGCCTGAGACTAGTTGATTATTTTCTAGTAAACATTTTATCCTTAAAATACAAATAATTGACGTAAGTAACTTTTAATATATTATGAGACTACACACCTCAGTCTCCCTGTAACCGCCCTTTAAAAGTAAATCGAAAAGTCAGGACTAAAATAAAACTCTAAAATGTAGCTAGTAAACGCGAGTTCATTAACAACATAAAAAGTATTTCATTTCAATCGAGAATTGATGTTTGTGTGTAAAATAACTCCATAATACGTTGATGGCAAGGTGTCCGCTTCGAGTTAAACTATAAATAGCAACTAAAACACCGGATTACCGGAGTGCAAGTCCAGCACTTTTATCACTATCACATTCTTGGAAACGAAACTGGAAACATTGTGACTACGACTCCACGATAAATTATTTTAGCTTTCTCTCGTCGTAACACACTGGACGATTGGTGAAAACATGACACATGATTAAGTCCGCCATTTATTATACACGTCAGTGCAAATTTATTGAAATTGGCTAGTTCTCCAAACGACAAAAAATTGCGTCTACCTGGAGAAACTACTATACAAAAGATTAATTTATAATTAAAATATTGTTTATCATAGTTTGGCATGCAGCATACCTTGGACATTTACATATTGGTGCCTAATAATATTATAAGTACTTATATAAAAAAATCGCAAACCACCAAATATTGATCGCTCTGGTGTGTCCTGACTCCAGTTTTGTTAGAATTATGTTTTATATCTTATTATCTATTACCCATATTTTACTAGAAAAATGTTCATAAACTTTAGTAAATAATGCTGTTTTGATAAATTAAATTCTTTTCATGTAAATACTTATTAGTTTTGCGCCCATACAAAATTAAAGAAGTGTCCGACGTTTTTTGTTGATTACTCTGGAGTGACATGGAATCGTTTGCCCTGAACTACTACTACTACTACTACTAATTGCTCGCTCTGGTTTTGGTTTCCAAAATTATTGATTGCTATGGCACATTTTATTTAATTATGACTAAGTTGGCATGTAAATTGGTTGGCCTAAGTTGTTTGTATTGGGAATGTCGAATTAATGTAATAATAAAGAATTCCTAATGTCGTTACTTTTCCCAGAATTAAGAAAATGTATAAATGTAGAAATAATTATTAATAATAATAATTATAAAAAATAATAATTATTATTATTATAAAAGTTAGTTAAGTTGATAAGTTAGTTTTGCGACGTCCTAACAGGGTATGTAACAGGCCATCATATATTTCTATAATTACTGTATTGTATGATAGTGATACTGTAAACATAAGTGCAATAAATAAATAAATACTTTTTTGGACTGCTATGACATTGATCGCTCTGGACAAAGGGGCCACAGCGATCAATTATTTCATTTACAGTCAGCTATTTTATAAAAAGATATGTTAATAACGCCTAATTTAAAAGAGTAGAGCAATGATATAGTTTATAATATCATTGGAGTAGAGAGACTAATCGGAGGCACAATAACTGTGCAGAGTGCAAATAACTGTGCAGAGTGCAAATAACCCTGATGTAGTAGTCATGCGTCGACTTAGCTGTCATAGAAGGCTGTTGCAGGGAAGAATCTGTGGAATGTCTGCACGGTAAACATTTATAGGTTTTTCTAAAATAAGCACCTATTCCACTCAACATACACAAATCTTTAAAAGAACAACATCGGCTATAAAACACTAACCCCTTCGCTCATCAAGCGTTCTTACAAAAAGGCCAGGTCGTTCAAAAACAGTTTATTATCAGCTATTCAGTTTCAAACAATAATGTAGAATTTATCAGTTCTTTTAAAAAAATACCAGTTTTCCTGGTCCCTGTTCCTGTTTCCTGGTCCTGTTTATGTTTAGATTGGACGACATATTCAGGTCAAGAAGTTGAAGCTTTTCGGTCACCGGTAACGATACACCCTGGAAAGTCGGAGGCAGTTGGAAGGGACTTTTTTTGGCGGTAAATAAACACGCCTGAGTTTTGGCGGCATTGAAACTGACAAGATTGACGCTGCCCTAGTCAGAGGCAGCCTGAAGTGCCAGATTCGTTTGCTTAACAAGGGAAACTTTGGTGAGTGAGTACCTATATCGAGTCTATCGCAAAATGCCAATGCACCAGCTAGCAGTTTTGGACTCGACCAAAAACCGGGCTAGGAGGCTCATCGGAGCCTCAAAACTAGCTACGACTGAACTTCAGAGCCACAGTCATCGGCGTAAAGTTGCTAATCTATCGGTGTTTTACAGAATACACTTTGTAGAGAGTGCGAAGGAACTACACGATCTTGCTCTTCCAGCCCCATTCCACCATCGGTACACTAGACGCAGGCTTGCCTACCACCCCTACATAGTTGATATTCCGCCCTGTCTGTACAAACCGTTTTGCAAGTTCGTTTCTTATGCGAACCGCTAAAGAATGGAACGCACTGACTGCTCATGTGTTTCCCGATCACCACAACCTTGGTATTTTCAAGGCAAGAGTGAATAAGCATCTCCTGGGTAAGCATGTAACACCCTAGACTACATCCTGCTCACCAAGCAGGTTCGTGGTCAAATGCTTGCCCAGTTTCATTTTAACAAAAACCAGAAGATATTAGGCCCTTCGCCCTCAAAGACATTGCCAAGCTTTGGCAGTCAATTTAACTGAGGTGTCAGTGAGATAGAACGGGGTTGCACAAAAGATTCTAATTGGTCGACGTGATGCTGCGTGAGGGAGAACTCTGCAGGCCCCACTAAAATAAGACCCCACTAACTGTACGGTGACCTTGCAAATAATAACGTTTTTATTATTATTAATAATGTTAATTATTGGCTTTCCCGTGTAGCATTAAGCCAATTTGAAGTAGTTTAATTTTTAAAGTATATTTATTATTGTACGGTAGATAGAAATAAAATGGAGTCTCACATCACGTGTTGTTGCTAAAATAACACGGGAGAAACTCCGTTATTGTTTTTAATATTAATAATATAATTCAACATTGTCATCGTTTGTCAAGGTTCCCACTGTTTTAGCAAAATATGTAAGAACAAAAAGTTATTTCTTCCTACACCAAAGCCCGTTCGTTCAACAACACAAAATGTATAATTCGAGTAAAAACAAGTTTAAAAATAACTTAAGTTCGAACGCTCAGGCAGAAGATATTGTAGTTTTGCGGTTTCGCATTTTCTGCTAGCTGCTTACGTCACTTGACCATAGTTAATTAAACCTCCTGCGACCATGAGCCGGTAATTTTAAAGCTAGCCCCTTTCGCGCACTTCACCCCTGCCGTTAGAATAGAGATGAATTTAATAAATAAGAAAATTAATAAGTATTAAGACGGAGGACGCGGGTTCAATTTCCGCCTGAGGTAGACATTTCTTTTAACGTTTCGTTAACTTTGAGTTTATTTGAGCTTTTTTAATTTAAAAATATAATTATAAATAAAATACGTGTAATGTTGAATAAGCCATTATTAATGATCCGGCTTGTATCTAAGCAATATACTATACCACCTTTCCGCTCGGCTAATAAAAGCAGTCGGAACAATACTTACATACTAACATACCCAAACCGATACCCGGTAGGTGTTTTTCCTCATACCATATAGAAAGTGTTTTGCCCCTAAAGAGGCATCCTGGGGCCTCAGGGTTGCCACCCGTACTCTAAAATAGAGTATTGTACTCTTTTCATGTAGGCGTACTCTATAATTTACGACACCAATAGAGTACGCTAAAATACTCTATTTACGAAAAACTGATCGTTACTGGTTATGAGTACTTCAGCGTTCACTGAGAGGAGTCTTCTCCCTTATGAATGTAAAGTGGAGAGACGAAAGAAATAGTGCTACCCTAAATTTAATAAAAAACAAGTAGATTATATATTTTAATCTAAATTTTGATTGCAAAGATGCTGTAAATATCTTCAAGAAAGACAAATATTTGTTAAATGTCGCAAAGAGCAACAAAAAATACGATTTTAAGGACAAATAAATAAATACTCTTTTTTACGCTATACTCTATTTTTGTTCTAAAAAAATGAAAAAATACTCTATTCGTCCTAAAAAAAGGTGGCTAGGCCTCACTCTCTTAGAGCATCCGAGACTTCGTTGGCCCGTAATTCGTCGTACAGACGCCAGACGCCAGTAGCCACCTACAACAAAATGTTAAATTTCGTCCATTAATCTTAAACTATAGTTTAAGTCTGTGGAACAATATCGATTAGAGAAAATTTACATTTTTGGGTAGGTGTACCAACTAGTCTATAATATCTTTACCTTAGATGAACGCAGCGAGACCAATCATTAATCTAAGATCTATACTAATCAATCACCATTCACCAGGAGACGTTGCTTTAGTGCCACACCAAAAAATATCGTTTAAAAGTTAGCACAGTCAAATGTAGAATTAAAAAGAGATTAAATAAAAAGGTCAACTGGAAAAACCACTAAGAAAACCACTCGAATAATGTGTGAAATAAATAAACACGAGATCGTCCATTTTATACCATTTTCAATCATCCTAAAAGATTAGTTAGTTGGTTGGATAACAACACAATTTAATACAGCAGTAGAATTAAATTTACTCCCTTTCTTTTCCTAAAATTGTTTGTCCGAAAATCCTTATCCATAACATGTTTAAAATAAAATTTTAGTCAAGTCAAAATATATTTATTCAATAAACTCAATCAATAAGCACTTTGAAACGTCCAAATATTTTTTAGCCTACCACCCATTCAGGACATAATTTTTTAACTGTGGCAAAGAACGGGCGCAAGAAACCACAGCGCACAGAAGCAACGACATTTACAAAAAATATATATATTATATGTCGTTACCAGGTCACAAAATACAAAATATGAATTTGAATGTAAATACTTTAATTAAATATGGTGCTCTATATAAATTAATTATAGGCAATTAGAAATAGCTGTTGGAGTAGGTACTTGGAGCATTTCAGACCCAAGCTGTTTTGTCTTCTGTATAATCCGACACTTTATAATAAGCTTTTTTATAAAGCTTTTCTTTGATTTTGATTTTAAATTTATCAAGATCTAATTTCTGAATATCATTTGGTACTTTGTTGTATAATCGTACACACAGACCCTTAAAAGAATTATTTATTTTATGGAGCCTAGTATAAGGCACTGCTAATTTGTTCTTACTTCTAGTATTTAATTTGTGAATATCACTGTTTTTTGAAAACATTTCAATATTTTTATGAACATACACAAGATTTTCATAAATATATTGTGATGCAACTGTCATTATACTTATATCCTTAAATCTCTCTCTGAGAGAGTCACCAGCCTGTAGGTTATATATTGCTCGAATAGCCCTCTTCTGCAGCACAAAGATAGTTTGAATGTCGGCAGCATTTCCCACAGTAAAATGGCGTACGACATTACACTATGAAAGTAACTGAAGTAAACTAATCTAGCTGTATCAACGTCAGTTAACTGACGGATCTTCATTACTGCATAAGCCGCAGAGCTAAGTCTATTCGACAATTTAGCTATATGTGGGCCCCACTGAAGCTTGGCATCCAATGTGATGCCTAGAAACACAGTGGTGTCCACAGGATTCACATTCTTATCTTTAATTTGTACACTAGTTATTACCTGCTTAACATTAGGCAATACAAATCTTACACATTTGGTTTTTCCCTCGTTTAATAGCAAGTTATTAACACTAAACCAGTGAACTATCTTTGAGACCGCATTATTCACATCGTCATAATTTGGGTGTCGTCGTTTCACTTTGAATAAAAGTGAAGTATCATCAGCAAACAATACTATCTCATGACTGTCTTTTACAAAATAAGGTAAGTCATTAATATAAACCAAAAACAAGAATGGACCAAGTATTGAACCCTGCGGAACTCCAATTTTAACCACTGATCCCGGAGATCTTTTACCGTTAATGTCGACCTTTTGAATCCTGTTACTCAAGTATGAGATTAGAAGGCTCAAAGAAGCATCCCTAATTCCATAGTGGTTAAGCTTCCTGACCAAAGTTTCATGTAAAACACAATCAAAAGCCTTGGATAAATCACAAAATACCCCTAGGGCATCCTGTGATTCTTCCCAGGTATCAAATATTTGGATTAAAAGCTCAACACCGGCGTCAGTTGTAGAGCGACCCCTAGTAAAACCATATTGTTTACAATGTAAAAGTTTATTTTTATAAAAATGAATTTGCATTTGGTCTAGCATTAACTTTTCAAAAATTTTACTAAATGTGGGTAGCACAGAAATAGGTCTAAAATTAGAGGGGTCAGGAGTGCTACCTGATTTAAATAATGGAATTATTTTACTATATTTCATGAGGTCAGGAAAAACACCACAGTCAATGCATTCATTAAATATGCAAGCTAAAACTGGAGCTATTGTCATAATTACAGATTTAGCGACGTCGACGGAATTACCCCACAGATCAGCAGTTTTCTTTTTATTGAGAGTGTTAAATGTTTTTATTATATCTATAACACAAATTTTTTGAAAACTGAAATTACTTTCACAATCTTTAACATTCTCCTTTAAAACAGATTCAGCTACAGTGGGGGAGGAAATCAAGGCTTTTGTAGTTGAAACTGGAATGTCAGTAAAAAACCTCTCAAATGCTGCAGCAATATCAGCATCAGAAGTCAAGGTTTTATTATCACAATTTAAATTGTACTCATTATTACGACTTTTGACCTTTCCTGTTTCACTATTTATAATATTCCATGTCATTTTTATTTTGTCATTACTATTCTTAATCTTAGAACTCAAATAGTTTGCCTTGGCTAATCGACATACTCTTTTGAATAACTTTGAATAATTTTTAACATATAATTTGAAGTCATCGCTGGTGTTATAGTTGCGTTCACCATAAAGTTCATAAAGGCGTTTCCTACTTCTGTGAATACCAATTGTAGCCCATTCATTAAAAGTTACAGTACCACTAACTGAGATCTTTTTTGGAATAAAAGTTTTATTAAATTCTGAACAATAAATATTAAAAAAATTATTATAAAAGACATTAGGGTTGTCATTGTATTCTAAATAATTTAATTTTGTATCTAGATTGCTTTTAAAGCGTTCCAGCCGACCTGCAGTTTTGGGTACAACAGTGATATTCTTTTTCGTCACTTGTTTACGCTGGTGTGGAAAGCTGACCATTTGGCCACAATGATCAGAGTCCAGATTATTAATAATTTGCTTAGCCAGTGGTTTTACATTTGTATATATGTTATCAATACAGGTGGCCGAAGTGGCAGTTATTCTTGTCGGCTCCAAAAATAAATAATTTAAGTTATATGATAGAAATAGGTTTTTAATTTTAGTTGACATTGTGGAATTTTCTAACAAATTAATATTAAAATCCCCGCAAACAATTATGGTTTTACCCACATTACGGACTTTATGTAATGCCTCATCCATAACTTTTTCGAAAAAATCATATGATGCTGAAGGAGGTCTGTACACACTTAATACAACAAACTGCTCCAACTCCACACAAGCTATTTCTATTGTTCGCTCAACCGAGAGGCTCACTATGTCTTTGCGTTCCTTTAATTTAAACTTTTTACTAACAATAATTAAGGAGCCACCATGTATTGCATTTCCTCGACTGAACGAACTTCCTACCAAATGATTCTTAAAATTGAACATGAACTGATGGTATTTAAGCCAGTGTTCTGTTATGCAAAGAATATCAATTTTATTACAGTTCATGAACAATTCAATCTCCAAATCTTTGCCCATCATTCCTTGGATGTTCTGGTGGACAATGTTTAAAGATTGTACATTTTTTAAATTATTTAAAATTAATTACATGGGCTTTTGCTAAAGCTATTTTTACATTCATTTAATTTCATTTTATTAACAAACATTTCGCAAGAGTTTTCCTCTTTTGTCATATAATTTAATTTAAATAATTAATTGGAATGTCAGTAGAAACACTACTGACGTCTATGTCAAATATACATTGCTCAATAGAAGCAACTTGTTTAGCCAAGTTTTTGGCTGACGTTTGAATACAATAGGATAGCGATAAAGCTATTTGTCGCTTAAAATAATTTGGCAGTTATTAACTATCTCTTGTCAAATAAAAATTACTAACATAATTGTTAGTGTCAATTAAATGCATTATGTCATTTTTGCAAAATAAATGTAATGTCAGGTTAAGCTTATGTCTAATAGAATTTTCCTCCTGTGGCAAACTACTACAATAGGGTAATGTAAACAATATAATTTTCTTTACAATTAACTTATTCAAACATTCTAAACATTTTATAAGGCTTGTTTTGTTCAGATTACCTCTATTACCAATAAATAATAATAAGGTGCTATTGGGGTTATATTTATGTTCTACAGCTTTTTTCAAAATATGTTGATAAGATGCACCCGGTATACAATAATTGATAACTGAATGTCCCAAGTCAAATAACAACCGACCCATGTTTTTACCATTTAATTGCCATAATGTTCAAAAAGTCTAAATTTGGATTTCTAATTATCTTTATTTCTAAAACTAACGTGTATATTGCTTAGAGCATCAGGCTTAATGTAAAGTTGTTACAAAAGTATGCAACCTCTTTGGTAAAAGTTCTGTTTCATCGATCGATGGTACTCTTACCAAAAGAGGTTTTTATAATTGATAACAAATTTTGAGAGTGTGATTCGTTAGGAATACAGAAAACAAAGAATTAGTCACGCATACACACAGTACCTACACCAAAACTTGTAACACTAAGTACCTAGTTCATCAACCGTCTTTTGTTTAACAGCAATATGCCGTCACGCTGTAATTGCTCGTCACAATTGTGCCTGCTAATGGCAACTTAACAATTCCTTAACAACTACATTCATTGTAATTTGTGCCCGTGTTTTTGGTATTTAACCTACAAGGCCAAGCTTCATTGTAGGTACTAACCAGTAACCAGTAACGGACACGAACGTCAATGGTAGAATCCACTTCACCCGGAATTCACATGGGACTCTGAGACTTGATGGGACCTACCACTACTTAACCTAAGTTGATTATGGTGGAGTGAATGGTTGTTTGGGGTTCTCCTCACAGCTCCCGCCCACTGTCTAGGTCCGAAGACCTCAACAGGGACCCGGGAAAAAGGTAAAAAACTGAAACACCAAGTACATCCCCTCACTTACCGCTGGGGTCAGTAATGATGTTCAGGGATTCTCCATCCTTCACCATTACCTCATTGCGGTAGAAGAGGAGAGTATACTGTCGTCTCCCTCTCCCGCTACATTTTCGTCGCATCAGGTCCGCGTAGATGGCATTTTCGTAGATCCTCTCCGCATCCTCCTTATGTAAAATCACCTTTTCACAGAAGGAGTCGTCCACAACCTCTCACTGTCCAGCATAGATAACAAGCAAAATTAGCGTGTAAGGAGAGGGATTGTCCAGCATGGATTTTACCACGGTGGACATGGAGAGGTCAACCCTAACAATTCCGGTCAAGATGTGACGCTACGCAGCCCACGCCCTACACGCCACCAAGGGTGTGATCAGCTGTGTTCTGCGCAGCCTACTCATGATAGTACCCAGACTGCACCTGAGTAAGGCGGAATGATGGAGCTCCGTCCATTATTTTAGAAATGGCTGCAACGCCTGCATTGTGCGGAGTCCACAGTGAGTTTTCCATGGACTCCGACCATCTCTCGAAAAGAACCTCTTCTTTTTTGATAGTTACCATAACATTTTTACATTACAATTACAACATTATTTTCAATTTTTACATCACGACCAAGTCAATACAACTTTGTTTCCTATATTATTTCTATCAGCAAAGAAGGCACAAATTCAACGATTTCGTATATTGTATTAAATGGTATAGGCGCTTTCATTGAAATTAAATAATGTGAAAAGTATTGAAAGTTTCACTATTCAATCAATTACAATTATACTTGGATTCATTGTTACATTTGTTATTAACTCTAGCATGTAAGCAATATTCTTACTAACACTATGAACCTTATAACTGTGTAGCGTAGCGGTGAAAGAATACTACCACCCCCTCTCTTACCTTGGGTGTCGTAAAAGGCGACTAACGGAGTAAAGACGGCACATGCATCCAACTACATCGAGCGGCGAACTCCGGGGTATGTTGGGCCAAGTGTCAGAATGTCCAAGGCAACATAATGTCCGGATGTTATAAAGACCGTTAGTCGATATGTACAGCAATGAGTCACCCTTTCGCAAAATTTTTTTGTATGGGATTTTTGCGATTGCTCTAGCATTTCCATCACGATGCGTACCCACCAACACGATCAAGTGCGACGCGAATGCTATAGCAGACGACTACTTAGGCATTTGTGCCACATCCCATCACAAATAACGTGATACCATGTGACGCGAATACTATAGCAGACGACTAAAAGACGACGTAAAGCAATATCTTGCTCATTCGAAGTTGACGCAATGACTGGGTCAGATTCTACAGCCGCATCTGAATTACAACAAGGGTCGAGGGATTTTGGAGACAGCAATGAAAAAAAGATGGATTGCCTTCATTCTCTATTTCAAAAGTAATTTCCACTTCTGTTTCTTTAGAGATGAAGTCAGGCGAAGAAGACTGGTGCATTCTGACTGAAACAGCAGGAGCTAAATTATCTATAACATGGTGTATTTGTGGATAGACAACTAGCTGTCTTGTTGGAGGGTTAGACTTAAAGTCACTTACTGTTTTATCGGAGTCACTATTTTCATTCAATTGGCGTCCCATACTTGCTTGTATACCTTTTGATGACGATAAAGAATCAGACAGCATTCCTTCATCTTCATCAGGGTTGTAGTTGCCATCGGACCCAAATTCTCCCTCAGCATCATTGTAGGGATCATGTTCTTCTTCAGATGACGGTAGAAGATCGTTTGCTATACCTTGAGGTCTTCTTTGGCTTCCTTCTCGTTCATCAGAGGAATTTTCAGATTCTTCAATGCTGGTACACGAAGAATCATCTGGAACTTCTTCAAATAACCTCAGGATTTGCTTGCGTTGCAGCACGCATTGGGCCGGCTCGCCCAGGGTAATACCACCCTCTCACGAATATCCGGCGTGAAATAATTGCACTTGGTGCTGTTGTGTTTCGTCCGGCCAGTGAGGGTTCCGGAGGCCCATACCCCCCCTCCTCTCACAATTTCTATTCCTTCCTTAACCCTATTCCTGCCTTAAAGGACGGCAACGCGCCTGCGATTCCTCTGGTTTTGCGGGTGTCCATGGGCGGCGGTGATTACTCTCCATCAGGTGACCCGCCTGCTCGTTTGCCTCCTTCTTTTATAAAAAAAACAAGTGTCAGAATGTCTAAGAAGTCATAACGTCCAGATGTTATAAAGACCGTTAGTCAATATGTACAAGTCTCTGAATGTCCAAAAAGGCATAACGTCCAGTCCGGGTAGCACGATCACGTTTTTACCGACATAAAGCATACCCCAAGTAACGCATAAGCAAGATAACAGTACACACTTAGAACTTTTTACAGTTTTAAGATGAGGTTTGTGTGAGAGCTTTGGGAATATTTAGCTAAATACTAAATTAGGTTGAGTACGGACCCCTAAAATACTTAACGCTTAATAAATTCTGTATTTCTGTCCTTCCCTTCTTTACGCTTAATAACCAATCTCAGTAAGATTATTAGACAGACGTTATTAAGCATTACGCATTTCCAGGTGGCTTAAATCTGAAAAACAGACCCTTCGTTCGAATTGTTTTTACTTTATCTTTAAACTGTATACGATTCTATGTTTTACTAATTATTCAGCTGCTGAATAAACAATTTTATTTGTGTTTTTAATAAGCTTTTTTCAGTATAATAAAGAGTTTCAAGTAACTTCTACAAATTAAAGACCACATTTTTATTAATATAGCGCCCATAGCTTAATACCAGCTTAATTAAAATATTATTGCACGTATTTATTTTGTGCGTTGTTTGAATCATGGATCGAAAGTCGTGGAAAAGCGTAAAAGAACCGGTCATGTCAAAAAAAATTGTTAAAAGAATATTTAAATATCAGCAGTAGTAATTGTCCAAGTGTCATCGGCAGTAATGATCATGAAAGGATTTGTGAAAATAGTTAAAACAAAACTGAACCCGGTCCCAGCCAGCATGCGTGTTTGCCCTGCAATGAAGAGGGTTCCGTCTCCGAAAAAATCTAACAGATTTTGGGATTGAGAAAACCGAAATACTTATAAAAATCTATTCTGAAGATTTATTCTGAATGGTTATTTTGGTAGCCGAAGGTATAGCAGTACAAGAAAACAAAATTAACGTTGCGATAAAATGTTTTATTTGTGTTGTTTGTTTCATCGTAAGCCAGTATGCGCGAAGTTGGACACTGCTGTCTTTACTTAATTAATTAATCCGCATTATATCTTGGCCATTGAAGCTGTCCTTTGTTCTAATATTGTGTCGGTACAGTACACAAATCTGGGCGACCCTTGCGACGTGTTGAAATTATTTTAAACGTCATTTTCCTGAAACGAAATATAAATTATAATTAATAATATAATAAGTCTGCCATTTGTACATCCTATTATAACTGTGTAATAAAGATTAAATGAATAAATAAACTAGGGCCCAGTGCACACCACACATATGAAATCTGCTATTTTTTAAAATATAATATAAGATAATTATCTTTTCACGAAAAAAAACGAACAAACACGCTATAATTTTAAATGTAATTAATTTAGTAAATGCCGGATTGGAAAGTTACACATTAAAAAAGGTTTTTGTTCGTTCGATTAGAGAACCCTAAAAATCTGAGTACATAATACTTACAAAAATGTGGTCAACTGTATAAAACTTATTCAGAAGTTAGTGTAAAGAGACTACTCTTTTTCAAGTTTAATTTACTAACAAAACATGTGCGCACTTCTATTTAGCATTATAAAACAAAACATCGATCGCCATTGAAATCTTTGTAATTAATACTTACAAGGAATTTACGAAATCACCAAATGCTTATTAATCTTACAACTACAACATTTCCAACACGAGTCATGTTATTTTGTTGGATAAAATTGCTAGAATTAGATAATTAAAATTAAATACTTAATAAGCTCTGAATACTCTAACGGTCTAACCAATTCAAAGTAGCTGAATAACTAAGTTGTAAAAGCTTTATAAAAGCAATGTGTGCTGTTATTCAAAAGTTATTAAGCTAATTGAAACGGTATTAGGCTCCTACTCAATTGTTGCTCAGATGTTATTCAGCGTCAATCATTAAAAATTGGGGCCCTTTTTGCTTGAATTATAGCTGAATAGACGGTACTCAGGCGTTATTCAGCTTAGTATTCAGCTTATGCTCTTGATGATTGCTCTTAATCAATCTTTATTCAGCATGTCTGTGTTACTTGGGACGTCCTCTCATACTCGTACTCAAATCAGTACTGGCCGAATGCTTTATGTCGGCGAAGAAACGTGATCGTGCTAGCCGGGCAGATGTTATAAAGACCATTACAAGTGTCCTTTTTAGGTACTCGTGACTAGGGCATCGAAGCCCGGTCCACTTTTTAAAACCCGGGTTTCGGGTTTACTTGTAGTCAAAACCCGGGTAACCGGGTTTTTCGAGCTTTTTCGGTCTTTTTGTTATTTTTTTTTAAATATGAAGAAATTGTATATTAGTATGGATTTGCTAAGTAAATACGAGACATTTAAAACAAGGGAAGGATCAAATAAACAGTACTTTCAAAATCACAATAATATTTTTAATATTAAAAAGTCTTTTAGACAATGAGTATTTATTCAAAACAAATATAAAAATAGAAAGGTATCTAGTATTTATCTAACTAGTAATTATTTTT
This sequence comes from Scoparia ambigualis, assembly GCA_963921215.1. NCBI lineage: Eukaryota > Metazoa > Arthropoda > Insecta > Lepidoptera > Crambidae > Scoparia > Scoparia ambigualis. The sequence continues at coordinate 7,616,930 of OY992502.1, read as the reverse complement.
GATCACAGACTCACGCAGATCAAACTACTTATATTAATTTTGTCATTTGGTAATAGTCATTTCCTAAACAGCTAATAATCATAATATGCTGAAGACTATTTTTTCGTTTTAGTAGCTAACTTACTCGTATGAAGTCAGATTGGAATCAGAATAAAACTTTTAATTTAAGTCTTTCATTAATAATCAGTTTTTCTCTTTACTAAAAATCTGCTAAAGACTATTATAAAACTTATTTTAACTTTAATTAAACTTTTTTCCTTAACAATAACAATAAATTCGTCTAGTGGCTAACTAACGCGTAGGAAGGCAGATTTCTTTTTATGTGAAACGACATAGTGAGTATAGTCACTCCTGTCTGATGGTAAGCAGCCGATGCATTCCAAAATAACCGAGAGCTCCTCACCGTGGAACAAGGACGGTAACAAGCGCACCCATTCATGACTGCCTGCAAAAATGCCGTTTCACGCCCCGCTTAAAAGACCCGGGACTGTAGAAGCTGGGAAACACATGCGTCTAGCCGAATGGTCTTACAGAGGAACGACTTGCCAAATTTTTTGGTACGAGTGCTGATAGTCTGCACAGTATGATGGTGGTTCCTAAGACCAGCACGTGTAGTCCGGGACAGGAAAGTGGAGGGCGGGATTAGATCAAAAAGTTCTTCAGAACACTCTCCGTAGTAATTCCGGTAGAAGTCACTGAGAGAAGGAATGTCTCTACGCAGCTGGAGGTCCTCAAGAGAGGCTGTAACCTTAGCATCTCCAATAATGCATACTGCTCGCCTTGGTAGTCTATCAAGTGCATTTAGCGGGGCCTTCTCATAGATGGGAACAGTACTCCATACTGCATCACACCTGAGTCTTGTACAGCAAACAGCGCTGCTCGTGAGTGAAAAACCGCCTCACCTTATTGACAATACCCAACTTACGGGAGGCAGTTAAAATAACACTTGTATCATTTTGGATTCAGTCAGTTCCTGGCCGATGTCCATGCCAAGAATGCTGAGGTCCACTGAAATGGGTAAAGGAGAGATATGAAGAGAGGAAGGAGGACTGACGACAGAAAATGGCGGGGGAGTCACTCGCAGCTCGCCGCCACACGCGACGACGCATCTTGCCTCCATCTTTCATTCCGTTTATGTCATTTCTGATCTTAATCAAACGCACGAAAAACGTGCAACTTGCTTTATTAATTTAATCTTTTTCGCACAAAAATCAACTACAGTTGTACTTAATTAGGTCAAGCAGAAATTATTAGTGCCTAGTGCAAAAAAGTTAAGAGAGAAGTGAACTTCACTAACTTGTTTGTATGTAGTGAGATACAATGGCGTTAGGTACTCTTTGACCGCCTGCCCAGCGTCAAGCCCAAGCCAGACGTCGCGGGGAGAGCCCGGCAGGCAGAGGACGCCCCCCCCCCCCCTCCACCGGGGGCATGAAAGTTAAGGGAGAGGTTGCGCGAGGACATCCTGGCGCCTCCTCTCCTGCGCAGGCGGAGGGGGGCTCGTGGGCGGCGACATAGCGCCGCCCTCTTCCCCCCCCCACGGGAGGGCCGCGGCCTAGTGTAGAGGAGCACTAGGCTGCATTGCACAAGCCCTCCACCCGCTTGGGAGCAGTCGGACTTACCGGACTGCTCTCCCTGGCGCAGGGGACCCAGGTACAACTGGGTCCGTAGCGTGCGGCGCTTCGCGGGGCGTGGTAGTACGGTACCGCGGCGCCGCTGTACGCTCTAGACGGTAGGTGTCGGTTTTTTTACCGGGTCGGGCCCGTATGTCCTTACTCACCCGTTTCCCCCACAGGGGGGCGGGTGGGGACATATGGGTTCCAGCCCCGGACAGTGCATGGGGTGTCTCACGCTCCTCTCGAGGCCTCATGCCAGTGCAGAGAAGCATTTTCTCCGACTAAAACAAAGAAAAAAAAGGTACTCTTTGACCGTGTCCAATCAAAGATATCATTTCGAAGAGGCGTAAATATATATGATACGAAAAATTACCGACAAGAAAACGATTGTAGAAAAGCTCGAAAAAGCCGAAAACCCTGTTTTAGATTTTCCAAACCCGGGTTTTCTTGCGACCCAGAAAACCCGAAAAACCCGGGTTTTTTCGGGTCGGGTAAACCGGGTTCGATGCTCTACTCGTGACTGTTATTTCATTTTAAAATTGGGTGTTTTGATGTTGGACAATTAGGTAACACTTGTAGTAACACGTATCGTGTCGCTTTTCATCCACTAAGTTAAAAGCAAAAAAAAACAATTTTTTGTAGGGTACTTGTCGTTTTCCTCTGCGCCTCGATTGTACGACCGCTCATATAGTTGAAAGCCCTGAGCCTAATATTTCACGCAAAGGGGATATCTAGGGAGGGAGGGACCTAATCTCTTCGGACGAAGCAACTCGTATAATTGTGATAGAACATCACTTCAGGTAAGTTCGTTTAATCACTAATTATACATTCGTTGTTTCGTCCTTTGAGATTAGGTAACACTTGTAGATTTTGAAAGATAGTAAAATATTAAAACGTCTTTTACCGTGTAAATCAATAACTAGGTATATTAAATAAATATAATCAAAAAAACAAAACCTAAATAAACCTAGAGGTTTATAATATATTGTAATCAAATCTTATTTAAAAATTATGATTAACATCAATCTCGTGACAATGGACATGGCAAAGTCTGGTTCAGGTTGGATGTTTCTATGGTAGTGTTTTGCAAAAACAGAAGAGTTAGCACTCCACCCAGCAGTTTTGCGAATAGTATCGATACTGACGCCTGCTCTATGTGCAGCTGAGGTAGTAGCATGCCTCATGGTGGAGTGAGCAGAAAATAAAGAAGTGTCAACTCCGCTAGCTAATAAAGTATCTTTTATCCATCTACTAACAGTATTAGAATATACTGCTTTATGAGGTCTTTTGAAACATAAAAGGATTATTTTCGTTGTTTCTTACAGTTTTCGTCCTCTCAATGTATTTCATTAATGCTTCCGCTGCACATACTTCTGAAAGTTCTCTGTAAAAGGGAATATTCAGATGAGGCTGTATTGAACCTGGACAAGATGTCTTAATAATGTCCTGTATCTTAATAAAAATGCTAAGCTGATTATTTATGTGCACCCTGTGTGCTGTTACAAGTATAAGAAATGTAACTTTTTAAGTTAGCTGTTCTAGATTTAAAGAGGTATTGGGATGCAATTTTGATAGGAAATTTAAGACTAGTGATAGGTCTCAAGATATACCATATTTTGGGGCTGAAGGACGAAATCTGTAGAATCCTTTGAATAGTTTTGTGATACGGTCATCAGACCCTACTCTTGATCCTAAGATCAAAGATAGAGCAAAACGATGGCTGATTAGTGAACCATATTGTAAGCTCGAATAGAAAAGCTTTGTTAAGAAATAAATTACGTGCGGAGTTGGCGCCTCGTATAGATCCACACTGTGATCTTTATAAAAGCTTACCTAGCAACGGATTGCAACATCATATCGTTTTATTGAATTATAGGACAGAGAAGCGATCATGATATTTAAGGATGATGGTGGTAAGGACTCCTCTTCAGTAATGCCGTTCGGATAACCTTCCTGCAATCAGTGTCCGCTTGGGTAGGCTGTTGGAAATCGACATTAACACGTTATCGCTGGGCACAAATTGTACCAACTCCCAACAGAGAAGATCTTGGAACAACAAACAATGCCTTCTGCGTGATCCGTTATTATTTTTCTTAATACTTTTAGTATAACAGCGAATGGCGCGAATGTGTTAAATAAAAGATGATGCCAATTTAACCTAAATGCATTTGTAGCGCAAGCTCCAGGATCTCTGTTCCAAGAGACATACCTACTTCTTACATTTATAATTTGTTCTGGATGCAAAAAGATCATTATCAGGCTTACCTAGGACTCTTACTTTTTTTTTAAAAGCATTATCTATCAACCCCCCTTCAGTGTCAGGATGTAATTTTCGTGACTCTGCATTTGCTATTACATTATCTTTTGAGCTGGTGTACGAGTACGAAGCGAAAACGAATATTTTTCGGATTTCGCACCAAAGCCACAACCTCTTAGTTATTTCAGTAAGGTGTGGGAACCGAACTCCGCCCATACGGTTTATATAAGAAATAGCACTTATATTATCAATACGTAACAAAATTTGACAATTTTTGAAGTTTCTAGTAATTGTTTGGAAGCCCAAAAAGGAAGCTAAGAGTTCTAAATAGTTTATGTGCTCAACTGAATCTACAATACTCGACTGACCACTAGCAGTTCCCACAGCAACTGCCGGCCCCCCCTTTTCTTGCTTGCATCAGAAAAAGAAATTCTAAGCAGTAATTATCTTGCCGGATAAGATTATCCACCCTTCCAATAGATTTTAACCACCAAGAAAAATCGTCTTTCAAATACGCTGGTAACGACATGTAACTATCGTAGATAATCGTATTATAAATTGCAAGATATTTACACGTTTCCATTTGTTTGGTGTATAACCAACCATATTGGATAAGTCAGTAAGTCATATTGGCAAGATGCAGTGAGAAGTTCTACTAGTCGTGCGAAGTGCCTAATTTTACATCGTTCTTTAATTTTAAAATGTTGTAACACTTTTTTGATTATGTTTCTTTTGTCATTGGTTAAACTTATTTGAAATTTTTTCGTATCTATTAAAAAAAACCAAGATATTTGCAGACTGTATTAGGGACTATACAGCTCTTTTTGTCATTAATAATGAAACCTAAAGATTATAAAAATTTTCTTGTTACCAAGACGTTATTGAGACAGTTTTTATAATCTCTAGCAAGAGCGCAGATATCCTTTTAATAGATCGTTGATAAATAGCCCAACGACCGAAGAAGACACATAACTGGTTTTAACAATTTCGTAAAAACAAACGGTGCTGTGTTAGGACCAAATTAAAGTAATGAATTTCTTCAAATCGGATTCGCAAATATTTTTTATGACTGGGTGAATACCTACTAAAAAATAAGCATCCTTTAAATTCAGGGTAGCCCTAAAGCTATCCTTTGAAATTAGTTTCATTGTTGTTAAGTAAAATTTTAAACACTGAAAAAAGACGACAACCTCAGGCGGGAATCGAACCACGCACCTTCCGCATTCCGGGCGGCTGCCTTAACCACTTGGCTACCGAGGTCTGGCTTTCAACCGTCTAAATTTGTCAGTGCTTGATGCTTATGTTTTTAGTCAACATTGCTTCATCATATCTTAGAAGTTTTCACCTCTGAGATCCGAAAGAAATATTTTTACAAATATTTGAACATTCGGTTAAGATGAAGCTGCTTTATAGATTAATGTTTTATATTTTAGCGTTTTATTAACGCTTAAATATACTTAAGTAAAATTTTAAACACTGAAAAAAGACGACAACCTCAGGCGGGAATCGAACCACGCACCTTCCGCATTCCGGGCGGCTGCCTTAACCACTTGGCTACCGAGGTCTGGCTTTCAACCGTCGAAATTTGTCAGTGCTTGATGCTTATGTTTTTAGTCAACATTTGCTTCTTCATATCTTAGAAGTTTTCACCTCTTTTTTCAGTGTTTAAAATTTTACTTTAGTATATTTAAGCGTTAATAAAACCCTTAAATTATAAAACATTAATTCATTGTTGTTCTTAAATGTTTAATTTCAAAGTGTTCAGTCGTAATATGCTTATTTAGTAATTTTAGATTTAATATAAACCTATTTGTGCCGGTGCAGCTGGAGGTGCCAGTTCCGACCGCCTCGCAAGTCCCGTTTGCCTGGCTACCGGAAGTGGAGGTTCTACTTGCATCAAGTGAATGGAAGTGGCTTCGGCTTCTTGCGTAGCTGAAGTAGACGGGCCTGGTCCAGGCTCCTCTAAGAGAATCGGTCCCCAGTCCGCCTCAGGCTGCATTTTTTTTTCGCCTTATTGAACAAGGTACGTCGCTAGAACGTTATTTTATTCAGCTAAGGTGAAAATTTATTTACTCCACAATCGTTTTTAAACATAAAGTATAAAAAGTGAAGAAACAATTCCTTCTGAATCATCACTAATTAAAATTATTTTAATTCTTATCTTGTCAAAATACGGTAATAGTCCTTTTAAACTATACACACTATTTTTAGATAAGTAAACATTCCTTCTGAATGTGCACATCACTAATTAAAGTAACGGTTTTAAATAACGTGAAGGCAACATCCTTTTAGATGTACACAACACAAATTAAAATTATTTTAATTCTTATCTTGTCAAAATACGGTAATAGTCCTTATAAACTATACACACTATTTTCAGATAAGTAAACATTCCTTCTGAATGTACACATCACTAATTAAAGTAACGGTTTTAAATAACGTGAAGGCAACATCCCTTTTAGATGTACACAACACAAATTAAAATTATTTTAATTCTTATCTCGACAAAATACGGTAATAGTCCTTTTAAACTATACACACTATTTTCAGATAAGTATAGTTGCACACCTTTCTCTTAGATGTACTATTATTAATTTAAAAATACGGTACTAGTCCTTACAGCTACACATACTATTTTTTCTTAAATAAGTATTACGGTAGCACTCCCATGATAATGCACAAAATAAATTATCATATTTGAATCGTTTTGATTAAGTAACACACTGAGTTACCTTCAGATCGTAACGATACAGGCTGCGGCGGCGGCGAGTCCCACGCCGACAAACTGCTGCTTTCTATGCGCAAACGTTTTTCTTTCTTTCTCATTTTCTTTCTATACAATAATCACTATCGTCGTCACTATAAACTCGTTTAGGCATCGTAACACTACATGAGTATGTTAAAGGGGAAAAATCATGGTGATTGGCGAAGCACAAAAACGCGAAATGAGCGGTCGCACAATCGAGGCGCAGAGGAAAACGACAAGTACCCTACAAACAATTGTTTTTTTTTGCTTTTAACTTGGTGGATGAAAGGCGACACGATACGTGTTACTACAAGTGTTACCTAATCTCAAAGGACGAAACAACGAATGTATAATAGTCGTGATTAAATGTAAGTAGGTAAAACGGACCTTGTCTGAAAATAAACAGATTGGGGGCCCCCCTAGTGTGGTGCTCTTAAATGCGTATAATTTGTACATAAATTTGTATGAGTGTGTATGTAATGTATGTATGTATTCACAGGTTGGTTAATTGTTCCCAATATAAAATACCCATCAATTGCAGCAATTAATGACTTGATTTAAATATAGGAGAACTTTGCCCAGCGCAGCAGTAGCAAAGCTGTGTACTAGGTACCTACTTTACGACAAATACGATAAATAGCAATCGGTCCCACGGTACAAATGAAATACATAAACATTTGACTTACATATTTGACATTTTAATGTAGCTTCTCTGTTAGGTATACATTGCCAACAAAGGTTACTAGATAAGAAACTCGTTTGGTATTCGCCGCAAACCGCAGAATAACTAACGACAATGCTTAACACAATAGTGGATTGTGTCACAAGGTAACAAAATTATGTATTTAAAGCTAGAGTGATTTTTTTTTGTATCCAGAGCGAAGCAAAGCGACCCTAGAATCCTAAGCGTAGGGAGGGATTCAAAGTACCTACATCGCTCGAGGTTTAATAATTTTGGTACCGTGTGGCACACTCTGCTTTTCATTCTAAACTATGAGAAAAATTTATCATACTTACAAGAAAACAAAACGATTAAAATGTTCCCGCGTATTTTGTTTTAATTTGGATACGCTAGATATATATAACTGCACCAGTAGGTTGACTCGGGTGCCTAAGCGCAGGTCAACAATAAAAGTCAACATCTGGTTCTTCAGAAGAGAACCGATGTTTGATGATGGTAATGCTGGCAGCCAACATCCTGACTCTTTCTTAACTACACCAAGAAGGCGAGCGCGATTAGCTTCGTTGTTGCATTATTTTAATTTAAGAAAGTGTGCATACTAGCAAAATCAAATTTCATTAAAGATAAAATTAAAAAGTCTAATAATAAAATAAAAGCCACTTGGGATATCATCAACCGTGAAACTGGTAAATTAAAACCACGGGACAACACTTTTACTCTAAAAGTTAATGACAACCTTGTCAATTCGGATGCACAAATTGCTAATATTTTTGATGATTTCTTCATAAATATACCTGTGGTAACAACCTCTAATTTGAATTCATCACCAGTGGCGGCACAATCTTTTCTCGAAGAACATGTACCCAAATGTAATTTTTCTTTTAATTTTCAATATATTAACTCTAATAATATTATTAAAAGTTTCAAATCACTAAAAATGAAAAACACAGGTGATTTGTGGGGCATGTCTATAAAGATAATTAAGAATATTATATATTCTATTGCACCCTATCTTGCTGACATATTTAATAACTGTATTGATAAGGGAATCTTTCCTGATCTTATGAAGTTTAGTAAGGTTATACCTTTATTTAAATCGGGAAATAAAGAAGACCCCAGTAACTATCGACCAATTTCAATACTACCAGCACTTAGTAAGATTTATGAAAAAATTATTCTCGAACAGTTAGTAGAATACTTTAACTTAAATAATCTTTTACATAGTAAGCAATTTGGTTTTACAAAGGGTCGTTCCACTACTGATGCAGGTGTTGCTCTAATAAAACATGCCTGGGAGGGGTCTCAGAACGCTCTTGGAGTTTTCTGCGACCTGTCCAAGGCTTTCGATTGCGTTGAGCACCGAACACTGGCGATGAAGTTAAATTATTATGGTCTCAAAGGTTTTGCGCTTAAATTGATACAGTCTTATCTTAGTTCTAGAACACAAACTGTCGATGTTAATGGAACTAAGTCATCCGGTTCTCATGTAAAAATGGGAATTCCACAAGGGTCAATTCTTGGCCCTTTCTTATTTTTTATATATATCAATGACTTGCCATTCTTTGTAGAAAACTTCTGTGATATTGTATTGTTTGCAGATGATACTTCACTCATTTTTAATGTGACTAGGAATAAAAATAATTTTGACGATGTAAACAATGCTCTCTCAGAGGTACTTAGTTGGTTTACTGCTAACAATTTACAGCTAAACGCTAAAAAAACGAAATGTATTAAATTTACACTACCAAATGTCAAGACCGAACAAACCGATGTTAGAATGAATGGTGATAAATTAGATTTGGTAGATTCGACAGTTTTCCTAGGGATAACCCTGGACTCAAAACTCCAATGGAATCCGCATATATCGAATTTGGCCGGCAAACTCAGTTCAGCAGCTTACGCCATTAGAAAAATTAGACAATTAACAGATGTTGAAACTGCTAGGACTGTTTACTTTAGTTATTTTCACAGTGTCATGTCGTATGGCGTTCTTTTGTGGGGAACAGCGGCTGATATTAAAACTATATTTATTTTACAGAAACGAGCAATAAGAACCATTTATAGACTGGGATCACAAACTTCTCTGAGAAATATTTTTAAGGAAGTTGGTGTTCTTACTGTTGCATCGCAATATATTTATAATTGTATAGTTTTTGTGCGGTGCAATATTAACTCTTTTTCTAAACACGGTGATGTACACAATTTCAATACTAGAAGTAAGTCAAAACTAGTAATGCCACTGTTTAGGTTACAAAAGGTTCTTGGCTCTTTCTTGGGGCAAGTTATAGACTATTATAATAAAATACCAAGTACTGTACAAGATTTACCTTTAGATAAGTTTAAGAATCATGTAAAATCTTGTTTACATAAGAAAGGTTATTATACAGTCAAAGAATATTTAGAAGACAAAACAGCCTGGTTATAATAATATTTTCACATTTTATTTTCTTAGCAATATTTTTTTTTTAATAATTAATTTTACGCTGGTATGATAGCCTTTAACAGCAGTGTCTTACAGACAAAGGTACCCACTCAAAATTTATGTTGCGTTTAAAGTTGTCTTATTGTTCTCTTGCTTTCGTTGGAGTTGCTCGAGTGTGTCATGCTCTCTTAAAGTGTCTCTGCGGTGGTGGCATGTGCGTCGGGTCGTTACGTTCCCTAAAACATGGTTGAGCGAAGCGATGGCTGATTCACATGTCATACTCGTGAACGGGTGCCGCCTGTGGAGGCTGGTCTGCTCTTGCAATCTTATTTTTTTTATTGGTAGTATTTAATAGTTTTTCTTTTTATTTCAAAGATACTGTAAGACGTTGTTCGTTTCATTTAAAATCGAGCAATACCTGTTTTTTGTAATCGTATCAAATGTTTTTTTTTTTGTTGTAATGGAAAATGTCCTTCTATGACAGGGAGGGCATGTTCCAACTTGTATTGACGCTCATAATTTGTTTAATTGTATGTTGTATGATTTGGTAACGACATATTGTTTTGTAAATGTCGTTACTTCTATATTATTATAAACCTGTGGAGTTTCTTGCGCCCGTTCTTCTCCACAGTTAAAAGACTTCCTGAATGGGCGGGGTGGGTGGGCGGGTGCCCGTCCATCCTTTAACTTTTGACGATTCAAAATGCTTATTCTAAGTTTACTGAATAAAGAGATATTGATTTGATTTGATTTGATTTGAAGCAAGCAGGTAGTCTTGCTGTTTTTGGCATAGCAACTCGTCCCACTGAGAGAGTAAGGTGCCTCGGGGAGACTGTTCGGACATGTCAAAGAGAAAGCGCTCCTGGCCTCAGCCAAGAACAACACCTCTACTGAACCTAACGAATGGCTAACAATGTTACTGTAGAGGTAGTGCGTACTGTGGGCAGAAGACAGGAACTATCCGAAAGCCGCCGAAACGAATCGGGAGAGAAGCCTAGTCCCATAAACCAGACGGTTAAGTTAAGGCCTAGTGCAGCGAATTTAGTTGTAATTTCATCTGCGTTTGAAAGAAAGAGAATTTGGAATAAAAATTTCATATTTTGAGTAATTTAGAGCGAGGCCTATAGACGCGAAATTATTAATAAGAATGCGCAGATCACCGAGCACAGACTCCATATCGCCCCCGATTGTTCCGTCGCGTCGTCGTGATACCGGACATTGAATTTTGAATTTAACGATGTAATGGTCGGATGGATGGCCAAACTAAAAATTGCAGGGCCGAGAGTCTCGTTGTTGGCAACCCACGGCGGAGCTTAAAAAGTGGTTTTAGTACAAAATATTTGAAGGTGTGCATTGCCAAAAATAGTGGTAAATACCTGGAATTTTCTTTTTGATTTGCGAAAGGAAAGCACCGCGTTCGACTGAGTTGAACGCATTCTTAACGTCCACCATTAGTAACACCTCTACACCTCTATTGCGTGTACTGCATGCAGCCTGACACTCTCTTTTGGAACAGAAACCTAATTGGTGAGGTTGAAATTTAGACGGTAGGTAGGGAAGGACGTGCTTGCAGCAAATCTTGGAAGCAACTCGTCGAATGACGTTCCCCACAGCTATCGGCCTAATACCCCCATCCTTTTTTTTAAAGCGCACAGTTTTGCACCGTAAATGATTGAAGTAATCTCTGGGGGCACTTGGCCAGATAGCATAAGGTTCACTAACGACGAGACGTTATTCGTCTTCATTCATAATGCGTACAGCCAAGGTATGGAATTCCCTGCCGGCGGCGGCGTCTGTGTTCCCGAGTGCATATAGCCCCAACATCTTTAAAGACCGAGTGAATAGGCTGCTTCTGGGCAAGCCCGCTTCATCGTCGGCCTCTTCTTAATCCTACGGATAAGAACGTGGCCAAGGGCAAGCCCATCTACGCCTGGTGGAGATAAAGTTGGGAGACACTTGCTTCAAACAATTATATTACATTTTTCGTTACATACAAGTACTTACCTACTAGAGATTTTATTAAAAGTTCTTGTTATTGAAATAAATAATAAGTAGGTAGGTAACTTCATTGGTGTATCTATTATAATTTTTATATTATCTGTACACCTCGTAGCAGAGTGACTAAGCGATCAGCCTGATAACCGGAGGTCCTAGATTCAATACCCAGGTCAGGCAAAGTGCGTTTTGGATTCTTCGATGCCTAGTCCAGGTTTGTGATTACCAACGCGCATTTGTCAAGCGTGGATGATTAAGTCAATAACCAACAAATGTACTCTTCGGGAATGGGCGTGATCTATGAGTACCTACCTACCTACCTGTATGTTTTTATAACAAAACTAGCGGCCGCTAGCGGTTTTACCCGCGTGGTTCCCGTTCCCGTGGGAATATCGGGATAAAAAGTATGCTATGTGTTAATCCAAGTTATAAACTATCTGTATGCCGAATTTCATCCAAATTGATTCAGTAGTTTTTACGTGAAAGAGTAACAAACATCCATCCACACTTATAAAGTTTCGCGTTTATAATATTAGTAAGATAGTAGGATATCGCTTTTCCTTAATTATAAAGTAAACAACTTTTATCCCTACTAGTTTATTTTAAATACTTAGGTATAGGTACTACATAGGTTTAATTCTCTCGAGCAAAGGGTGTGTTTTGATCATGTTCCATCATTGAACACATTATATATCTTCACCAATAATCAATAACCAACAATTGTATTCTTCGGGAAACGGGCGTGATCTATACCTGTATGTATTTATTATTAAATATCGCTTTTCCTTAATTATAAAGTAAACAACTTTTATCTCTACCTACTAGTTTATTTTAAACTAGCGGCCGCTCGGTGTTTCACTCGCGTGGTTACCGTTCCCGTGGAATATCTGGATAAAAGTATTCTATGTGTTAATCCAGGTTATAAACTATCTGTATGCTAAATTTCATCTACATCCATTTAGTAGTTTTTACGTGAAAGAGTAACAAACATACACACTCACAAACTTTCGCCTTTATAATATTAGTATGAAGTATGATATGATGATGATTAGTAGGAAGGAAGTAGGATACTTAGGTTTAGGTACTAGGTTAAATTAAGCAAAGTGTGTGTTTTTGATCACGTTCCATCATTAATCACAATATATGCAGTGCTTCCATAATAAGGGGAAATTCCCCTTTTGAGGGGAAATTAGCGTCCATAGGGGAAGAAAAAGGTGAAAGACATGAATAGGGGAAATTGAGGAGAAAAAAGCCTTACCAAAAAAAAACCTCGCCATTTTGCGGAAAGGAAACCCGGCGTTTAATACTTAAGTTGTATACTCTTTTAATTTTTACATAATTGACGGACCTACCTTTTTAGCCTCCAATAAGTGTCATGATTGTGTTACGCCGCCGCCGCCAAAAATGATATTATGAACACTGCATGTAACGGAACGTAAAACAATGTTAATAGTTTATTTCTTCTACCCACATTGCGACGACTTTTTTTTTAGATAGTAATTTTAACCCTTTGAAAAGCTAAAGCAAAATAATTTTTGAGGGGAAAAAAGTCCTGAGAAGGGTAAATCTCAATTGTGGCGAGGGGAAAGGAAATCATTAAAGTAGAAACACTGATTATATGTGATCGAAGTGGACTTCTTGGCGGGAAAGTGAAGCGTCATGTCTGTAGTTTTGTCTTATTTACTAATATTTGTGTTTTGTCGAATATTAATGTGAAATAATGGTGGATTATTAACCGTTAAGTGTTCGTGAACGTCCATGAGTGTTGGCAAATAAAACAAAACAGTGCAACATCACTTCAAATTCTCTCAAGAAGTCCGTGTGAGATTTATTATAGTCCCACATCGTTACTGGAACTCAAGGTATTTGGGGGGAATATCATTCATCTCTCATTATCATCATAAAATCTTTTAAATGAACTCTATTATTTCGACTGAAGGACTATTATCCATGGTCAAGAAACAAATTATCAAAAAAAAGTGATCGAAGTGGTTTGTGAGATCAGTGGTTACCAACCAACCCATATAATTTGGGCAATCGTGCCGATTAAGACAATACCCGGCCTTCAATCGTAGCGATGACATGATAGTAATGATGGACCAGCCTTTGCCCCACTGTGATGTGACTCACTATATTATTATAGGCAGAATTTTATTTACATATGTACCGAATGTTGTCTATTTTTGTTGTTGATTTTCTATGTGAAGAGTACAAAACTCTAGTGAGTATATTAGTTGAAAAAGTATACCTACTACCTATATTTTATTGTTTGTAAGTAGAGCCTCAAATGAGCCCCCCCTTCTAAGAAAGCAATGATGCCTACTACTCGAACAAATACTTATACATATTATTATATACAGTCAAACACGAACAGAAAAAAAACAAAACTCATTCCGTCACAAAACACAACAACGGTCCATTATCCCAAACACAGAATAAAGCGCATTGTCCGCAATGAAAATGTGTTTAAACACACTCATCTTTTACAAATTGTCTCGGGTATCGTACTAACGTGCAATTACTTAGGACAAAGAGGTTTGATAGCGCAATTCGCGCTACGGCCGGCGCCTGCGCAGCGCACTCGTGCCCGCGACGCGCCTCACGCCACACGCGCGCGCCATGATGCTTGCCGGCGCCGAGATAGTTAGCGACAGCACTGTGACTTACAGCGAGGATGCCGGCAATGTGGCCATCGCCCTGCCGCACCGGCCGCCGGAGACCAGCGCGCCGGTCCTGCCGCAGAGGGAACCGGTGGATATGCACTTCTCCAACATCACTTGCACCGTACATTTAGGCTTCAACAAAGGTATGTTAATTTTTCTTTATTAATTAATAATAATATTATTTGTTCATAACAACAACAATTTTACACTGTCAAAGAGAATTCCGTGTAGCCTGTAAAAGTTATTACTGTGCTACAAAGCCACAGTGTCTTCCCTAACTATGGCAACAATCACTGTTTTAAGGTGATATTTTGTTAATTCATAATTATGCCTTATTATTAATGTTTGGCCATGAATTTATAAATATATCTGAATAAATAAAATAATAAAAAAATGCCCTGGTTTGTGATCACCATGCCGCATTTGGCAATCGTGTTAATCTTAGCTGGTATTTATTGATCGTAGCCATGACTTGAATTCAATGATGGAGGCCAATGCCTAGAATTTTTGCATAAAGTTAATTTGCAAATCATCTAGAAAATTGACTAGAAAACTACTTTTAACATAAATAATGCAAGTTATGCTTCCTTTTACTCAAGATATATTTTATTACTACAATGACAATCGACTAAATACGATTACTTCATAACTTTTGTTATATTCAAACACAAACGAAAAGTGCTAACTGCTATGTCTATTTCAAGAAATTTATAAATATTTTAATGAATAGTTTTCCTCTAGGCTATTACCTAAGATTGGCATAAGCAATATTTTCGCACATAAGGCACTAATGAAAAAAAACATAGTCTATCCGCTTACGCTAAAACCTGACTGTGTCTAATATTTATTATAAATAATTCATGTTGAAAATATAGTCTTAAAAGATGCTAGTGGAAACAACGTGAGTCGTACAAGGACATTGCAATTAAGTTTATGAGTAAAATAAATTATTTGTGAACTACACATTCCCTAATGGCAAAAAAATTGTAAACCGCTCATCGTCGTGTTGTTATTTTAAGGTTTCTAACAAAATAATGACGTATTGTACATTTATATCGATGTATGCAATGATATTATATTATCATTGGATGTATGTTCATATCATAATCACAGTTGACTGACGTAATAATGTTATCTCATGTACATTTTGCGCCCTTTGATTGATCATCGTACGAAAACAATTATTAACTTGGTGATCTAACTTAAAATAATGTTCTGCGTAACCTTTGTCTTGACCTTCTTGCTTGTGTGATTTGACATGAAATACAGTTTTTATAGACACAAATACAGGTTTTCAAGAACAATTTTAAAATGATTTTTATGGTAGTAAAGTCCTCATCAATCTTGTTGTATTAAAAAGTATTTGAACCTTCAAAAGTTCAAACGATCGATGAGGGGAAAAAGGCGAAGCTTAATTCGTAGTTTCTGTTACATATCCTTTACTTTCCGTACATTACGACTTTGGTGGTATTGGACCCTGGACTTTAATCGTGTAGAAACTGCTGGTATCAAATAAGTGCATAGGTGATTGGTTTATTTTGAAGAATTTACATAAGTAAGTAAGCAGTAACTACAGCTTTACTTTTGCTACTATCCTAACCAGTGCTTCCACAATGAGGGGAAATTCCCCTTTTGAGGGGAAATTATGGTCGAGAGCGGAAGAAAAAGGGGAAGACATGTAGACATGTAAGAAAAAGGGGAAGACAATAGGGGAAATCGAGGGGAAATAAGCATCACCAAAAAAATTAAAAAACCTCACGGGTTTCCTTTCCGCAAAATGGTGATTTTGCGAAAAGGAAACCCGGTGTTTTATGCTTAAGTTGTATACTGTTTTAATTTTTTACATATTTGACGTAAGTACCTACCTTTTTAGCCTCTAATAAGTGTCATGATTGTGTAACGCCGAGAAGAATTTGCTGAGAAGAGCAAATCTCAATTGTGGCGAGGGGAAAGGAACACATTAAGTGGAAACGGATCCTAACACAATTCCGTGATCAAATGATAATGTTAATTTACGAGTAGGTATATTAATGTGACCGGTGTTGTCAACCCGTCAAGTTGCTACAGTCATTTCTGCTTCTGCGGTTTTATTTCGAAGTAATGTAACGGGATTTACAAGCATTACTTATCTATTATTTAAAAGATGGCAACCCGCATTCTAATGCTATAGTGTCACAAGCGTCAAATGGTGACTACGGTGGCCGCTTATTATTAGCACTAGACTGTAATCTTGTTTGATGATGATGACTCAGTAGGATAAAATAAAGTTGTAGGTGCCTAGTAATCTTGTGTTTTATTACCTCTGATTTTTTTAATTGGTTTAAAATATTTTCTTTCATTTTCAAACACCTCATTGAAACTGTGCAAACGTTCACAAAAACCTTACCATCAAAGCTGTTAAGCAAGATAGAGTCACACGTATTTTTTTTGTCGCTCAACAAGTTAACATGGTGTCAAATTGGTTATCGCTTGTAAAGTCACAATTCATTACCACTTAGTATTATCTGCCCGTTACGGTCCTTGGCGATAAATAAGTGATAATAAACAAATAAGTTGCAACTGATAAAGGTTGCCAAATTTACCACACTGGTAGATGTAGGTACATCCAGGAACTTCCCGGTTTATTACTTTTCGGCGATATTAGCTAGCACTCCATTCCGATTGCGCGTACTTACCTAAATACAGGATTTTTTTTGTCTGTGCACATAACTTTTTAAATTATAGAGTAACTTAATCTACTGCCACAGATTTACTTTTTTATTTTTTTTAAGTGAAAAAGTTGATCAATCATATCCACAAAAATACCGTTAGTCATAGTCAATCTACCGAGACCGCGCAGTTGAACTCGGACACATTACGATACCACAGGATACCTAGGCTAAGTTACCTTTACGTTACACGTGACCTTTCGTTCGTTCAGTATCCACGAGTTATTTTTTATTGTGCCGGACAAATGAAATAAATAATGAATAATAAATAAATTACAAAAAATAAAAATTATGTCTATTAACGTTACTGAATCATATCTTCTATACTATATATATATTTATAATATAATATTATTAAGCTGAAGAGTTTGTTTGCTTGAACGGGCTAATCTCAAGAACTACTGGTCCGATTTGAAAAATTCTTTCAGTGTTAGATAGCCCATTTATCGAGAAAGGCTATAGGGTATAATTTGTTTAGGTACTGGTACGGGTAGTAAACCCGTGCGAAGCCGGGGCGGGTCGCTAGTAATATGTGCATATGTAATATCGCTGACAAGTGGTCCACCAGGAAGTTCTTCGATCGCATGTGACGGCTGATTCAAGACAGTACACATACATACATAGTCCAGGATGTTGCTAGCTGGATTGCGAAACTCAAATGGCGTTCATTTAATTTCATTCCACTTCATTTATTCCACGAACAAATAACTTTGTGTAGGAAATACAAATAAATAATACATTAAAAAAAATAAAGTAACCTAACAATCATAAATTAATTAATTAAAATCTAAATAGTAATTAAAATTCAATCATTAAAAAAGTAATAAAATCAATACACATTATAAATAAGTTCATCAATTAAAATTAAACATCACTAAGTAAAAATATAAATTTTAATAATCACAGACAATAAAATCTATCAAGTAAATTCATCAATACTATCCTACCTACAAACATTTTTCTAACAAGAAGCTCCTTAAGCTGTTTCGAAATAAATTTACATTACCGATAGACTTAAGATTAATAGTAGTACTATTATTTATTCTGTGTCAGTAGGCAGAGCATTAAAAATCTTGACCGCTTGATACCTTACACTGTGCTTAATTATTTCGAGTTTGGGCGCAAAAGAATTGGCAGGACATGTGAGACGCGGTGACGGCCCGTAGAGAAGAGCCCTGCTGGAATGGCTGCAAAAACCACGAGCGATGCGCTGGTAGACCACCGGCCAGGTTGGCCAGGGACATATAGCTACATACATACATATAATTACGACTATTATCCCCGAAGGGTTGGTTAGAGACCAGGCAATGAGGACCGCAAAAGCAGTCCTCTGCCAGAGTCCACTTTTTACTTAATAGCGACTGCACATGTGCTCAGCGTGACAGGTGGTAGGCGGTGAGCCCATCGCCGCTCTATGCTGTTGGATGTATGTCCAGTCTTTAGTCCCTTAGTCGCCTTTTACCGAAACCCAAGGGAAGAGAGGGGGTGGTAGTATTATTTCACGCGCTTATTTTTTTACGCGACACGGTAACATAGACAGAGACAGATATAGAGCTGATCGCTCGAAAAACCTGGATGCTATGGCATGACAAAATGGAGTAATGGCATAATATGGAGGAAGATAAGAAGCCTATGCATTGGGTGGATACGGCCTGAAATGATGATGATGACTTACGTAGGTACATACATCACTTTGACTGATGTTTTATTTACATACCAAGTAGTTTTAAATGAGTATTGTATAATTATTTATTAATATTAACAAAGTAGTTATCTCTAATGAATATTATCTCGTAATTTATTTTGCAACTAAAAAGATAACTGTGTTTTGCATAGAATTATGTTAATCTTTCTCTTTGCCTGGGAAACAGGAAAAACCTAGTCCAGGCACATGTATATTTTGTCATTATTAGTATATGTTTAGCATAATGTTAAAATATTGTAAAATTAGTTTTTCATAAAAGATTTTATTGTTATTATTCTCTTTGTTTAAAATACAATCTTAAATTTTTTTTTATATATTTTATATAAAAAAACATATTTACAATATAAAATATTATAAAAAACTTAACCCAGTCTGCCACCGGCAGCAGGGATAGACCCAAGCTATCGGTGGTTAGGGCTGCAGAGTGAGGAATCTCCTGACAATACGTGTCGTGTCAAGGAGTACTGCCTTTTGCATCTGACCCTTGACCCAACCGATCAGCGAGGGCATGGCTAGGTGTTTATCGAGGCTCTTGGCTAAAAGACCGTTTGCCGAAACGACTATCGGTACAATAATGGTTGAATCCACATCCCACATGGCGGTAACCTCGTGAGCCAAGTCAAGGTACTTACTGAGCTTGTCCTTCTCGGCTTTCACGAGGTTCTCATCATGAGGTACGGTGATATCAACCAATATTGCCTGGCGCTGAGATCGGTCGACTACCACGATATCAGGCTTATTGGCGACAATTAGTCCTGTCCGTGATGATATAGCGATACCAGTAGAGCGTTGCACGACTAATTTCGAGACTGGCGCAGGTGCGTACTTATAGTACGGCACCTCTGATTCAACAAGGCCATATCGAAGCGCAAGTTGCTGGTGAATTATTCTGTCTACTTCGTTGTGTCAGTGCAAATACTATCCGCTAGCAAGATAGAGACAACCGGAAATAATATGTTGGAGTTATTCTCCTGGACGACGGCATGCCCGAAAGATGTCGACCTTTTTTTTAATATAAAAAGGAGGCTAACGATCAGGCGGGTCACCTGATGGAGAGCAATCACCGCCGCCCATGGACACCCGCAAAACCAGAGGAGTCGCAGATGCGTTACCGACCTTTAAGAAAGGAACAGGGTTAAGGAAGTAATAGGAATTGTGAGGGGGGGGGGGGCTCCGGAACTCTCACTGGCCGGACGAAACACAACAGCACCAAGTGCCATTATTTCACACCGGATATTCGTGAGAGAGTGGTATTACGCCGGGCGAGCCGCCCCTTATTATTTTATACCGCCGTACCGTCCCTTATTATTTTTATTATTATTATATCACGCCCGTTTCCCGGAGGGGGGGGGGGGCACAGGCCCAGCTTTTTATTAGCTGCGATCTTGTCACACTTCCTTGTTGCAGATTGTTTTCTAGAATTTGCGCAAACTCTGCATTTTCGTTGAAATGAAACGTTTGCTGGAAATCTACTTGCGATTAGATTTACATATTTAATTTTATCCTGACGTTTCATATCGTTAACACATCATACCGTAGCTAATTTTATTAGAAAAAACCGTTAAAACGTAATAATTTAGGTACGCAAGATATACTTGGAAAGATGGATGAATGGGATAGTTTGATGGATACTGCGTATCCATCATGCCATCATGTCATGCCATCTACCACGAGCTTTTTTACTATTAAATACATAAGTTTTAAACTAATATTAAAATCGAAACGAATAGACTCTTTGTTGTTTAAAAGTCGTTAAAACCTAACTATGAGCACGAAAACAAAAAAGACGCTCTAGTACAAATATATTTTAGTTAATGTTTAGTTTTTAGGGGTCCGTACCCAAAGAGTAAAAGCGCGACCCTATTACTAAGACTCCATCACAGTATAAATATATTTATACTGTGACTCCACTGTTCGTCCGTCTGTCTGTCACCACCCAGGCTGTATCTCATGAACCGTTAAAGCTAGACAGTAGAAATTTCCACACATGCTGTATTTCTGTTGCCGCTATAACAACAAATACTAAAAACAGAAAAAAATAATTCAATATTTAAGGGGGCTCCCATACAACAAACGTGATTTTTTTTCCGTTTTTTGCTCGATATTAATAACGGCAACAGGTAGACGTTTGAAATATTTACAGAACTTTTTCCACCCAGGCTGTATCTCATGAACCGTTAAAGCTAGACAGTTGAAATTTTCACACATGCTGTATTTCTGTTACCGCTATAACAACAAATACTAAAAACAAAAAAAAATAATTGAATATTTAAGGGGGCTCCCATACAACAAACGTGATTTTTTTCCGTTTTTTGCTCGATATTAATAACGGCAACAGGTAGACGTTTGAAATATTCACAGAATATTTTAGTGTCTAATGTTGTAAGGATAATGGTACGGAACCCTTCGTGCGAGAGTCCGATTCGCACTTGGCCGGTTTTTAAATTCAGATGAGTCATTATTGTTTACAAGACATCATCGTAAGCACCGTAAGTGTGTAGTGTAGTGTAGTGTCATTGTTTTAATGTTTTAATGGCTGCATTGTTAAAGAGGTCATGATAATATTAATCCGTCTCAAATTACAACTATTAGTTTGCACAGCCATTTAATGCTTCGAAAGTAAACCTTATTGCATTCAATTAAAATTGCAGTTCGTTACGAGATTATGGTGATTCCCGCGAATTCGTCCGCATTAACCAAGTTAAAACCAGTCATTCTAAATGATTTTGTAATATTGTTAATTGTTATACTCGTATATATTATATTCAAAATTTCAATGACGCGCTGGGGCGTGGGGGACCTCGGTGGGGGGGGGGGGGGGTTAGCCTTTCTTCATAGTTTTTTCAAATTATCAGAATAGAGATTTATCTTAAAAATTAAAATAGTTTTATTTCATTTTTAGAACGTTTGTAAAAATAAAAAAATGCCATCACTTTCTTTATTCTTCTCTCTCTCTCTTGCACTTAGTTCTATCTAGTTTACCGTAATATTTATGTTTATAATCCTTTTTGGCGGATATCTGCCATATTTCAAGTTTATTTTAAGGCTTTTAAGTTCCTTTTTCTAAGATTTCGCGATTAATCACTTAGTCATTATGTTAAATTAGTAAGTGGTATTCAACATATAATATAGATTCTAAATCCTAAAGGTAATCCTTGTTTTGTTAGAACGTTTAAAAAACTGAATTTTTATATTAACTAATTAAAACACACTTAATTACGTATTGACAACGAAGTAAGATTGTGGATTATTTATTTAAAATAAAGGATAATCTATTAATGTAAGCCGTAACTAGGCTAGCTCAGTGTCTTATTATGTATTTATTTATTATTAAGTAGTAATTAAAACGGCACGTCTTAAAATATAAACACACCAAGTAAATCAAATAAAAATTATAATTACTTAAATGTTTTAGTAAATGTGTTTTATTTGTCACATGAAAAGGTCTTGTTAGATTTTTATAATAATCTTTCTATATTATGTCGCTTTCAATGTCGGTCAAAGTCTAAAACAATAACCATTACGAAATCTCATAAAGAGACGACTAAAACAATCGCTGTTGTTTTGTTTTGATTAATAAATATAGCCAATTGTGAAGTGTGGCGTCAATAAAATTACGACATGTATTACTACATGTTGTTGAAAAAACACAAAAACATGTATCAGATTCCACCATTCGATCACCAGCAGCAGCAGATAACAAGTATAATAATAATAATAATAGGTAATTTACACCCATACAAATTTCAATAAAATATCACATTAACAGAATAAATTGAAAATCAGGATTAAATTAAAATTAAAATTAAATCAAAATTAAAAATGTAAAATCAAAAAATAAATTTAAAAAAATAATTAAAATCGGTCAATATAAATTTAATAAAATAAGTAATTATTAAAATGTCACAGAGATTAAAAATATGTATGCTTAAAATAATTAATCAATCAATTACGTAATATTTACAATTTTAAAATATCCAACAAATCAAATAAAGCAAAAATTAATACAATGGTTTGCCCAGCAGCACAGCGCAATAATAAAGCCGGTCCTCCAGGAATTCCACTGATGACGCAAAACTATTTGAAGAGTTCTGTCTGCTGAAGAATTTTCTTAACACAAAGCAGAGCGATTTTTATGAAGAGCTTGCTGAAAAGCAATGGTGTATGTTTTTAAATACAATTAACGACAGCTCAAGAGTTTCAGAACTTCTGAAGATTTTTCAGTAAGTATTTCTTTAGTATTTTGCCTCACAATGAAAATGTGGAGCGAGTATTTTCTCTCATGACTTCTCAATGAAGCAACGAAAGAAATATACTTTTAGGGGAGTCAGTAAGAGCCATATTGCTTACGACATACAAATTTAAACACGTAACGTGCGAACAATTTTATAGTGAAATTGCTGGAAAAGCCGACTTTTTGAATGCGGTTGCTAACAACCAAAAATATAAGAACAAATAAAAATACTAAAAGACTGCTACTTTTTCAGTTGTATGTTTTGGTTAAAATGTTATTAAGTACCTACTATGATTTTTATTCAAATGGCAGGATTTTTTTTTCAAAATCAGGATTTTTAGACTTGGCAGACAGGATTTTTTATTTCTAGGCCTGGTAACCCTAACGCACTGTGAGTAATAGTAATGTTTGTGGATACGGGTGTAAGACTTCTAGAGCTTGCTAACAATTGATTTTCTATTGTGTCAGGTATTACGACAGTCTACCGTATATGCATGTTTGTAGTATTTTATGATATATTATTAAAGTATTTACTGAACTTGTACTAAACTATGAAGCTACGATCACGCCTTAGCATCTCCAATCACGTGTTTATCACCAACATCCGCATCTATCTATTTTAGTATATTTTGTAATAAGTTAGCGATCTATCTCGTTCGGTCCTTCCATAAACTCGGCACGCCACTACTGAATCGACTGGTGCAATTAAAAACCAATTACTTATGACATTGTCTATGATTGAAATGAAACGTTTCATAGAGTTCTACTCTCGTTAATTTTCCTTATAAGTTATTTTATCATGATGTTTGAAACTTTTCTAGAGTAGTCACTAGGAGACTGACCAGTCTTCTTGTAACTAGGTATATAATACGAGTAGTATCATAATTGAGGAGTGTCTGTTCAAAAGGGGACTATTACACTTTTGACCATTTTTGAGTTAGCGACGGAAATTTTTGCCGTAATATCTTAATGTGGACTTCATGATAACCCATCAAAATGAGGTATACTCTATACAAAATCGGTTTTGAATTGACCAGTTTCAATAAAATCAGGACATTTTTACTAAAACTAAAACAAAAGGGGACATTTTACATACTAAACCAGATAATTTTCAAAATTATTAAACTAAACGGGACTTTTGTATTATCTAACTATGGCTGAAAAAGCGAAAAAATGTTTATGCCGGTGTATCCCAACATAATCAGAACACTTTACACTATACGTCTCGTAACCAGAAAAATAAAATTTAAAAAATTCGGCGCAAGCAACATTTAAAAATAATAATTATCCAAAACGGAACATTTTTCAAAATTTTTGTTCAAAATGGAATATATTTGAAATTGTTTTCTTTATAGTACATTAAAAATGCACTTATACATATATTTATATATGCTGTTTTATATGATGTATTTTAAACTATTTATTACATAAGATACAAATTCACTTATGTATGTATATAATTAGGTATCAGTTTTTCTTAATTCCTGAAAATTTGTGTTATAGGTAGTGGTCTCCTTTTGAACAGACCATTACATATTTTGATAATTATTATCAAAGTACGTTTGTAATGGTCGTACACTTTGGTAAACAAATATCCATCATTTATAACCTCAGAATAGTATTATATTTCGTTGTTTGAAAGCAAAGGAATGTAGTTTCTTAAGATTGATTAGTTCTACAGTGATTTATTTTCCACCAAAACGATGGAAGAGTGCATTCATTTAGAACATTTGGCTTGGTTTTCTGTTCAAGCTATTTATGTTAATTAATGTTTTTATATTAGCTTATAACTCTCGTACTTTAGATCTAATCTAATTGTAAAAATATTACTAAATACTATTATTACACTAAAAGCTAATACTTCGGAAATCAACATTATTAACGTTAAATTGAAGAAGGGTTTTAATCTACTATTATGATTTTTACCGTATTATAAGAGAATCGAACCCGCTTTTTGCATTCCGAGCATTACCATCAAACTGTTGTGGTTGTAAACGACTCTTGTAAATCATGACTATGTCAAAAATGCTTCGATACAGTTCTTAGGTTAAATTAAGGTTTTGTACACAAATTGATTTTCTCTGATGTTATGTTTTTAGTATATTACCACGATCCTTTAAAACAACTAAGGTGTATCTGCTTAAGTAAACTGACAGTATATTTTCGAGCTACCGACCCCCATGTGTTACGACTACAAGTAGTAATCACCCACATCCTACCACAACCAATATAAACAATTGGGTTGAGTGAACTCCCCAGTAGCGATCCATTAGCTGTCAAGCAATGTTGAAACATAAGCTGCATGTAAAATAGTATGTATTTTATCATATAGCATCATTGATAAGTTATCGCAAATCCGGTAAGACACGTGCATGCGCACGAACTGTCACCACGTCGATTGGTATCAATTAACACATTATGTACTTTATTTTTAATTACGTAACGTCCTAGATTATCTCAAGGGCTGAGCGGCCTGACGAAGAGCCAGGCGTGTTATCGTAGTGACTTAGTAGGACACTCCTTGTTTTTGTTGGATTTATTACGAATAATTAATTTCTTAATCGCACTCAAAACCTTCTCTATTTTTAAAATTCGGTTAAAATATACCAATGTTCATTATATTTTTAATGCCTAGTGGGTTTGTTGGTCTTTTCTGAAGTCAAAGTGATGTAGCAAACAATAGATTTAATTTTATGTTAGACATAGACGGAGAGTCCAAGAATGCTAGTTTCAAGATTATTTTATTATTCTGGTCTCGTTTACGATTAAGGAGTGCTTAGTGCGATCACATGAGTAAAAAAGTTTCTTTACTCATGTGGTACGAGTTTGCTTTCTTGAAACTCCAATAATTACCTAACTACCTAACCTATAACACAAAAGCAATTTACTAACTCTCCGTACTTGCAAATACAAATATTTTATCTTATTCAAACAATTCCATGTTCAACAACACATTAATTATATGTAAACAATCGCCATTTAATGTCACAAATTCAATGAAGAAAGAAAGACACACTAATTGTTTATCTATGTCTGTTCTGTGTTAATTATAATTAGAAAAGGTAATAATAGAAATACTAGCTTCCTTCTTTTTCCTTCCGGCTTTTATAATTGAATCAGAGTATAGGCTGATGATGATAATGATATTTATAGCTAAAGCATACTACCTCTCTTCCCTTGAGTGTCGTAAAAGGCTACATTCAACAGCATAGAGCTGTCACGCTGAGCACATGTCCAGTCGCTATTTGGTGAAAAGTGGACTATGGTAGAGGACTGCCTTTGCTGTCCTCATTGCCTGGTCTCTGACTAACCCTTCGATGATCATAGTCGTGATTATAAGTATGTTTAAACTCCTCGGTGGCGGAGTGATGAAGATCTTGGCCCGATATCCGAGGTGTGGGGTTCAATTGACAGGTGTGCTTCGGATTTCTCGATGCTAGCCCGGATTTATGATCACCAACCCGTATATAGCAAGCGTGGTGATAAACCCATAACCCATAACTGTACCGATGACTTTGATTCTACGATAGAGTCCTTTGTCCAGCAGTGAGACAGAATATATATCGAAAGCTTCCAACCATAACTACTAGGTCATAGATATATCCAACTCGTTTAACCTCACTGCAATACGACTCTGGAACGCCTTGCCCTTGCACATAAAAAAGCTACCAGTAAATATATGTACGCGAGCATTTCTTTAAATCTCTGCATTCATTTCATAGTCTGACATTATGTAGTATTTTTTTAAATATATAATTGTATATATATAATATTTGTATATTTATTTATTATTTTGTGTAAGTATATTTTTATTATGTTACGTATTCTATAGGAATGTTAGTATTTATTAATAATTTCATATTATATCTAAATCATATATTAATATATACGAGTAGGTCTATAAATAATTAGGTTTTAGTAGAGTCTTTTTTTGCAAGTTTGTTTTTCTCTAGACCTCTTACTGGTGGCCTGGTAAAAAATACCTCATTGCATTAAGTCCGCCTTTTGCTTTTATTTAGCAATAAATAATAAATAAATAAATAAACCGCGGATGAGTGAGCTAGCCAAATGCATAGCTCCTTTTCTTTCAAGCTGGAGTTTGTTTGTGCCATTGGTTTACATGTCTATCGTAACTATACGCAGATTGCGGTTTGGTACCGCAGGTCAGGGTTCCGATCCGGACTTAAGTTATGTGAAGCGAATCGGTATATATACTATTATAGAATATTATATATGAGCCGCCATTACATAGTACTAACAGAGTACGTTTGTTGACGCTTTTTCTTTAATCTATAACCTGTATTGCTATTTTGTAATATGAATACGTGAAGCGAATGTGCGAATGCGCTATGTGTACTGTACTCATTGAAATAATTAGTTAAATTAAAGATATAGATAATATAATAAATTGTGCCCCTTTAGTTTTAGTTTAAGTTAAGTATAAAAAAAATTATGTTTATTTTATTTAAAATGTTATTGCAAAAGTACATAATATCACGCACAAAGAAATTTGGTGACTCGTTTCTTTGTCGCACTTCCAAAAGATGGAATAGTCTACCAGCACACGTATTCCTATGACATAGGGTCCTTCAAACGAGGCGTAAAGAGGCACTTTGTGGGCCGGCAGAGTGAGGGTGACTGATGCTACGTCTCTTACGCTGTACCAGTTGTCCTCGCGCCTGGACTTCATTTACACTTAACATCAGGTGGAGTGGGGTCATTTGCCAGGCTTTGTATAAAAAAAAATAAAAAAACTTGTTTACATTTTTTTAATGTCAGGAAGAGCGGTGCCCCTTAGTACAGGCATTTTTTATGTTTAAAAGGGGACACTAGCTACATACTGCTAAGTTTTGCATGCTAATGTAAATAAAGATGTTTGATTTTGATTTAATTTTTTGAAGCGAAGTGTAGGCACTGTCCCACTGTTGGGCAAAGGTCTTCGTAATATATATTAAATCAAATTAGCGGAAGATAGGTGACTCGCCTCTAGCGCATGGACCGCATAAATCAGGTCTCCGTCACCTAATTTCACTCAGTCGTAGGTCTGGCTAGACAATGTTTTCTATAGGCAAGACTGGTCTCGGACGCTTACCAGTGTAGCTGCATCGTGACCGTTTTCAGTTGACGATTTACGGACGTGCCGTATCTTCCGCTATTTTGATTTAATATAAGATACAAATACTAAATATACTCGTAGAAACACCACTCGCAAAAAAACATACATATATTTACGTGTATTTACATACACGACACAACATACATACAATCACGAATATTATCCCCGAAGGGTTAGTCAGAGACTAGGCAATGTAGACATCAAAAGTAGTCCTCTACCATAGTCCACTTTTCACCAAATAGCGCTCAATATCAAAAATCAGGTTATCAAAATATCTGGATATTGATATTAACTTTTTTTTACAACTAAAACATTTGTAGGGTTCCGTACTTGAAAAGGAAAAACGTAACCCTTATAGGATCACTTTGATGTCCGCCTGTCTGTCTGTCAAGACCCTTTATCTCGTAAAGGTATCCAGTTCAAATTAAAACGATATACTCAGGTCAAAAATGAAACTCCTAAAATAACGTAACAAAAAGATTGCCTTTTAAACCGCAAAAAAACGTTTATTTCGAGACTCTAAAGGGAATCAAAATTTATAGGGTGTTTTCCTTTGACCTAGAACTATGAAATTTGACAAGTATATTACCCTCGTATACTACAAGTATAGAGAAAAATGTGAAACTATATATTTGTAATTAAATCATTAAAAAACAGGGTCTTTATTCCAAAAAACCGTATATTTCGGCAAGGGAATCAAAATTTTATAGAGCATTTTCCGTTGACTTAGAACTATGAAATTTGGCAAGTATTACTGTCTTTTTCTACAAGTATAGGTAAAAATCTGAAGATTACAGTTACAGTACATTTGTAATTAGACTTTAAAAACAGAGTCTTTATGCCATAAACGGCGGTCCAAATTTTGAATTGAGTTAACCGTGATATTTGGGGTATCGTATGAAAGGGCTTCATTGGCACAAGCTTAAACAGATTTTAATTATTTTTATGATGTAAGTAACTATAGTTTTCGATTTTTGATGAAAAATGAAAAAAAAATATTATAATATGCACCTACAAATTTGTACGGAACCCTCGGTGGGCGAGTCCTACTCGCACTTGTCCGGTTTTTTTCCTACATTAACATTTCCAGTTAATTTCAAGTCTAATTTATTATTCAGTTATTTCCCAGTCTATAAGCTGCAGACTTTGTATTGGATATACTATAAATTACGTATTTTATACCCTGTTTTGGCTGATGTTTTCAATTGTTTTTTGCAACTATTCTCGTAGTTCGAGGTCAGACAATGTCGTTTATGTCTGTATGGTCATAATGTCATCATGATGTCAGCTATAAAGAGATTCAAGACAAGTTACAATATTAAAAAGCATTTAAATAATATTGTTACTACTTAAATATATTTTTTAAAGGAAATATAATATATCTCATCATTGAAGTGCGTAGTTCACGTTATTTTTACCATTTGATGTCGTTAACATTATGGAGGTATTTTAAAGAGTACCTGCTGCCCTCTTTTTTTGGGGTTCCGTACCGCAAAAGGAAAAAATAGTCCTTACAGCCATCTGTTTGCTGTAAAGCCGCTATATGTTAATATGTTTATGTTTATTGCTAATTCTATGTGTACATGCCATAACATTATATTTATTTAAGTAGTTTAATAAGTGTTGTTATTATTACTCATTATTATATCCATGGTGCACTACAAGCCTACTTTTAAATTTTAAATCTGTCTTGTCCATCCAAAGGATGTCTGGAAGAAATCACTTTTAGTGATAAGACCGCCCTTTGTACGTCAACTTAATATGTAATTATATTTTTTTTTGTCTAAATGTTTTGTTTTTGTGGTGTACAATATATAAATCTTATCTTTACTCAAAAAAACGTATATTTCGACACTCTCAAGGGAATCAAAATTTATAAGTAAGGTATTTTCCGTTGACCTAGACCTATAAAATTATCATATGAAAGGGCTTCATTGACACAAGCTTAAACAGATTTTTTATTATTTTTATGATGCATAGTTTCCGAATTTTGACAAAAAATAAATAAATATATAATAATTATGCATCTACAAAGTACCGAACCCTCGATGGGCGAGTCCGACTCGCACTTGTCCGGTTTTTTAACATGGGAAAACTTATTATTTAGTACCACTGCGCCCAGGGTGGCATTATGTATGTCTGTAAGTGCATAAAAACGGTGACAGCTTCTAAGTTACTCGTTTGAATAGTAAAAGTAAAAGTCACACTTAGAACCTATTCATAAATGAAGAAGATTTGTAACAACATAATGTTTCTTTTTTAATACATATTTTTAATCATCTAAGAAAAATCACACATTAATCGTAAATAAAGAAGAATGGTCACTCTCGTTTTTGTTGTTAGCTAATTTGCACTCGTCTAAGAAAAGTTACACTCATTATTCTAAAAAGAAAAAGAACAGTCATACTAATGTCGTTTATTTTGCACTTGTCGAAGAAAAACACAAGAAAACTCAAACTCAATAACCTTAAATGGAGAAGAATGGTCATTATGTCGTGTTTTGTACTCGTCTACGAAATCTGAAAGGAGAAGAATCGTCAAAATATCGCTTTTGTGAGAATTTGCATTTGACCTAGAAAAGTCGATTTGTCCAATACACAATTCGTCCATTTCGCATTTTGCTGTTCGCCTACTACTCAATTCGTCAATAATTTGATTCGACCATTTCGTGAATCGTCATTACGCAGTTCGTCTATTTCGAGATTCGTCATTCAAGAATCAAGATTCAAGATTCAATATCATTTATTCAGGTTAGGCCATGTTTAGATTACAGCACTTATGAATGTCATTACATTCGGCAGTTCGTCAATTAGGGCCTTGGCCGTGAAACGAATTCGTTAATTAATCCTGCAGTAGACTTTAAACCAGCCGCTGTAATTTTTAGGATTCCGCACCCAAGGTTACAAAACAGGACCCTATTACTATATTTCTCTTTGCCTATTACTAAGACTCCGCTGTCCGTCTGTCTGTCTGTCTGTCTGTCATCAGCCTGTATCTCATGAACCGTGATAGCTAGACAGTTATGACCTACGGCTAACAAATCGTAATTTTCAGATGATGTACATATTTCTATTGCCGCTATAACAACAAATACTAAAAACAGAATAAAATAAATATTGAAGGAGGGCTCCCATACAACAAAAGTTATTTTTTTGCCTATATTATAGACCTTAACATCGAAGACAAATAATATTTGTGTATTATACATATATGTATTCGTTTGTTTTATTATATGATAAAACCTTAATCGCGAAGATTGGAAAAAGGGATTAGGGAAGCCTTTGCCCTGCAGTGGGACGACCATAATAATAATAATACAAACGAATTTAAGTATGTAATACTAGAAAAAAATAAATGCGTGTTGAAGCAAATACGTATTGATGTAATACACGTTGTACGAAATGCCTTTTAGACGAAAAACCTGTTAGACGAAATGCTTGTTGGACAAATGTATTACGGACCAAATGCGTGTTGGACTTTATACGAGTCAGACAAATTAGCGTTGAAATACAATTTAGACGAACTGCGTATTGGACCTACGACTAACAAATCACAGTCAGTAAAAGGAAAAGAAGAAAATTGTCATTATGTTCTTCTAATACGTATTTAATTAGCCTTTTTCTAAGAAAACTCACACTCAGTAATCGGAAAAGTAGAAGAATCGTCATAATATCGTTTTTGTACTTATTTATTTTGCCCTTGTCTAACAAAACTTACACTCAGTAATCGGAAAAGAAGAAGAATCGTCAAAATGTCGTTTTAGAAGTAATTGAATTTGCACTACTCAAAAAAAACTTACAGTCAGTAATAGGAAAAGAAGAAAAGTCGTCATGTTGTCGTTTTGTACTTATTTATTTTCCCTTGTCTAATAAAACTCACACTAAGTAGGTAATCGGAAAAGAAGAAGAATCGTCATAATATATTCAAAATAGTTTTTTAGTTATTTTATTTGCACTCGTCTAAGAAAATATACACTCAGTAATCAGAAAAGAAGAAAAATGGTAACAAAGTAGTTTTTGTATTTATTTTTGACTACAAGACATTGGCGACTATTTACCGACCCGGAATGCGGAAGAGGTTCAAACAGCCTACTCTATGTGCAAAGGAGGTTGTGTTATAAAGTGAGGCGCTACAGTTTGACTCACGCTATGTATTCTCGTATGTAACAAAGCAAAAACGTAACTCCGTTTTTGTTGAAGTTATGCAATTAGTCACCGTACAATTTAAATATTTGCATAATAGAGTCGATAACCTGAATCCGACGCAATCACAACAGAGCTCTGGTAGGGCTCTCGGCTCTTAGATATCATCATCATAAAAGAGTATATAGGCGGCATAATCGTAATATAACTTTATAATAAAATAACTGTAATTAATTTTTTCATTATATTAAAATTTGGAAAGACTAAGCCTAAGTTCCACTGCTGGACTTGACCCACATGAACAATGATACATACATACATATAATGACGACTGTTTTCCCCGAAGGGTTAGTCAAAGACCAAGCGACGAGGACAGCAAAAGCAAAAGCAAAAGCAGTCCTCTACCATAGTCCAGTTTTCACCAAATAGCGACTGCACATGTGCTGGTGGTGAGCCCATCGCCGCTCTATGCTGTTGGATTTATGTGCAGTCTTTAGGCCGTTGGTCGCCTTTTACGACATCCAATGGAAGAGAGGTGACACGGTGAACAACGATGATGATGAATTATGCACGTGATGAGAATGGGCCGTGACCCACAACAATGGGTTAATGTGGTAGTATTGGTTGATATGTGGTTGATATACATATATATGTTGGACGTTATTAATGCTGATGCTTAGATTATGCATTTAAGTTAAATTATCTAGACTTCCTGTTTACTTAAGAGGGTTTACGCCATTCGGTTTCCCATATAAACTTCCAAGTCGATTTTTTTTAAACCAATGAGCCAATTTTGATGAAACTTTGCATGCTGAAGTAAAACACAGGGATCTTAATTGTTTGCTGAAAACATTTTTTTAAAATGTTTATTTAACTGAGTTATATTCTATAGTGGACTTTAAATCGCAATAACTCAGCTAGAAAAACTATTTTAAAAAATGTTTTTAACAAACTATTTAGATCCCTGTGTTTTACTTCAGCTTGCAAAGTTTCATCAAAATTGTCTAATTGGTTTTTTAAAATATCGACTTGGAAGTTTGTATGGAAAACCGAAATGCGTGAACCCTCTTATCTGTTCCAACAACGATGGACATTGCTTTTTGTACTTCACAACATCAACTTCCTACATCCGATAAAGCGGATTGAACTTTCAACTCTGACTAACGATGATGTGTTATGCAATGTGGTTTGTAATGAGCCGAGCTCAAGCACAAAACACAATTCTGTAAATAATTAATAATGACACTTTTTTACAGTGTTTTTACAGCTTACAATATTAGTTGGACATAATTACATAGATACAATCAGGACTATTATCCCAAAGCGTTATTCATTTAACTATGTCGGGTAGTTGTGAAAGAATACTACCACTCCTCTCTTCCCTTGGGTGTCGTAAAAGGCGACTAACGGACTAATAGAGGACTGCTTTTACTGTCCTAACTGCTTATATTGTCTCTGACTAACCCTTCGGGGATAATAGTCCTGATTATTTTGTATGGATGTATGGATGTTATTCAGAGACTACGCAACGAGGACCGTAAAAGCATTGCCCTGCCACCAAATGACAACTGCACATGTGCTCAGTCCCCATCGCAGTGTTACAGCAGTATTACTTTAATCTTACTATGCAAATTCCCATACGAATTTTGCATAGTAGGATTAAAGTAATACTGCTCACACCTATTAAGATGTCAGTAGGGGCCACAGAACAAAAGAAAGAGGTTTCTGCTGTTATGTGGCAGGGCCGGGTCTGATTGTCTAGTTCAAATGACGTTACCTCGATGGTCATTACCTCGATGTCTCTACCTCGACGGTACACTTCACCGATGGCTCGTTACCTCGAAAGGTTAACTTCTCGAAGGATTTCTTCCTTAACGGGTCTTTTCTTCGATGGTACATTTGATCCATGGGTTGTTACCCCCTGTTTATGAGAATCGAGAGGCGTCTACACAGCGTTAGGTACATAGCTCGCCTATGTATTCAATTTACATTCCTGCACACGGAATAATTAAACAAGATTGATAATGTTATTATGTTACAATGTTACTGTGCAGTTACTAAAGATTATGCGAATGAGTGTGGAATGGATGGATGTAAACACAGCTAGTGGTATCAATTGTAAACAAATAAGCCATATATATAGCCCACCTGTTCTTCGCCTCTGTGCTTTCGATCTAAATATTTTATAGCTACCTAATTTACTAAAACACTTTGAATATTCTTAACTATATCATATCCTGTACCTATCTATGACATACTTGACGGTACCGATAATAAATGTCATAAATCTAATAGAGACTTAACTAATTGATAAACATGAATAAAACCGCAAGAAAAAATTTACCTGAGTTAGGTACTCTGCCAGTATTCATAACATGATTGTGTTAATTGATGATCTGTTACGTCACATGACATTTGCTTGACTGTTTATTATGATTTCTCAATTGCCATGGTCTTACACGCATTCCATAGATCTATTGTCTTTGGAACTTGGACTGCCCAGTGGACTTTAACCACACGAGGACAGATACTGCCAGTGTATAAACTTATAAACTTTATACGTGATAAATGCCTGCCTTATTACGTTGGAAATTAAAGTCCATTAGGAAACACCACGGTGGCAAATCGCTCGACCTGTTAGCCGGAGTTTAATGAACAGGGCAAAATGTGTTTCGGATTTTTCGATTTATAGCCTATAACCGTGTCGCGTGGCGGTGATAAATCCCCTCTCTTCCCTTCGGTGTCGTAAAAGGCGACTAACGGACTAAATTCTGCACATACTTCCAACAGCATAGAGCGGCGATGGGCACACCACCTGTCACGCTTAGTACATGTGCAGTAGCTATTAGGTGAAAAGTGGACAACGGTAGAGAACTGCTTTTGCTGTCCTCGTAGTCTCTGACTTACCCTTCGGGGATAATAGTCGTGATTATATGCATGTATGTTAGGTATTCTTTTTCTTAATACAATTCACTTTTATTTTATTTACGCCTCCGTTACAGTAAAGCTTGTTTGTTGTTATGCTCTATCTATAGTTATTAATAGTCCTTTGTGTTTATCTAATCATTATAATACTCTTTTGTTTCTAACTATTATGATGACACATTTAACAATGGAGGAATGTCGCAATAAATTGGAATCCTAATGCGATTTTATAATTAGGTAAGCAATGAATGAAATGGCTACCTTCTTTTTTATGTTACTAACCTGGCGCATACCTGGGGCCCAAGGTAAATGAGTAAGAGAATAACAAATGTGTCAAACAATTACAATGCGATCCAATTGCGATTCAATTATGCCATTCGTAAATTAGCAGACTTGGGCCCCTGGTGGTGCACGGCCACTGCTGCGCTGCAGCCTATGGTCTGAGTTCTGTGTTTGTTAATAACAACAAAATCCCATCTGTGTAATATGGGCAACAAAATCAACAAACCTCGCGTTACTATAAAATTGATAAGAATTTCCGCAATGCGATTTAATAAAGTCCCTAATAGCTATACTGTTTTTAAGCTGGAGCGGACTCCACTTCTTACTTTTTTTCTTTCCATTTCCGGTATCCATTTCTTGTTTTAATAAATTAAGTTTTTTAAAAAAATATTATTATTTTTCATATTTTAAAACAGCGGGATCGGTTTCAATGTTTTAATTTGCAAACCATTGAAAACCTCCCACCGGCCAGCCATGGGTCAAAGGGTGGTGGGTTATGGCATAGTGTCCTTATGTTCTCCATGTAGGTTGTCCATGTAGAAAGCCCTGTGCCTAGCAGTGAGATATTTATAGGATGGTCTGTTGTCTGTCACTGTGCCCTGTAATTACTCTTCAAACCGGAAAACAGCGCTTTAGGTTGAATACAAATTACTTAGATATCAATTAAGATTCACATTTTTAAATTGTCTTCGATGTTGCGTGTTTGGTAATTTTGCACAACACGTTACGAAATAATATCAGGCGCAGCTTTCGAATATCGCCATATTTTCCTGGCATTTAAGAGTTATGTTGTCCTTACCTTTTTTGCAATGTTACGCAACATGGATACATCGGACCGCTCTTAATTTATTATTATGTAGGTACATATTAATTAAATAAAGTTTTAGCAATATAATTTTTATATTTAAAACCGAACTTAATAAAATACTTGAATATTTTATTTATTACTACAATAAAAATAAAGGTAAAATACATAGTCTTTTAGAAAACTGTACATTTAATATTACAAAAAGAAGTGTGTCAGAATTGTAGTAAATGGGTGGACGATTGCGGTGAGACTTTGTTAACTTGTTATGTACAAGCTTCCGAAGGCTTTTGAGTTGGTAAAAACATCATTAAATAATGGTGTCCATGCGGACGAAGCGGCGGCCGCTCGAAACCTCCATCGCCAGGTGATAATAAAAGGTGTCAATAAAAAGTGCCCCCGATTATTTAGCGGTTCTGCCGCTCGATCGCCGAGGCAAGCCAAGGGCGGTTGCGACATATTGATCAGTGTTCTAATTTCTTTATCATTATGTTACTTTTAATATTGTCTAATTCGTAGTGCTTTAACTACTGATAAGTAATGTTAGTACATAATAAATTATGTGTAACATGAAAACATTGGATTGAAACTATGCAAATCCAACGTCTCGTTTGTCAACAAGAGTAGAGTAGTGTTAGCGTTAAGATACTTTATTGTTGATAGTAGTACTTTCCATGTTCTCACATTGTGGAAAGACCATACCTAATAATGCCACAATATTATATGTTATTTAGAATACTTAGTTGTTTTTATTTTAGTAAGATGCTACGAGTATTAAGGATATGCAAAAACATTTCTTTCAGCGTTTTGCATTATAAAAACTAATTTGACCGTCAAGTCATTCCTAGAGGAGCGTTAGGATAACACTCCGAAAAGTTAAGCAACCTTTACCTTACCCCGGGATGGGTGAAATTAAAGTACACTACTACTAGAAAATATTTTGGCCAATGTACGACTGTCCCTTTAGAAATTAATGCACTTTCACAAAGTCATATTCAGTCATCTCTCTTCGCGCAAACTCCAATGTTTTTGTATTACTCATAAAGCAAACTTATCTGTACCGCGAACTCTTAAACAATGGATACTGCGGATTCGCTGTTATAACACAGAACGCATTGAGATAAAGATTAAAATCGCGTGCAGGTGGTAGCGGGGAGCGTTTGTTTGGAGACATGCGGACAAAGAGCGCGCGCGCACGTGTGTCGGCCTTTTGGTCAATAGCACTGTGCGAACTTCGCCGAAGCAGGCCGGCCAGTGACCCGTGACGTCACAACAGCTGATAATGCAATTTGGGTCATGTGTTCCCGAGTGATAACTGATTACATTATAGAAGCTTAATATCTCATGAAGTGGCAAAAGTTATTCACTCTTTAAAGTGGCTCTGTGTTGTGATTTTAAAGTATACATACTTCAATTTTTAATAGGCTTCTTTGAATTAGAGTATACATATTATGTCAACGTCATAGGTACATATATAGGTTATTCTGTGAAATTACTATTTATAGCCAGTGACGGACGTAGAACGCACATAACAAGTCAATAATTTATTTTTCCTAATAATCTAATGACAATTTTACTATAAGTAGGTACATATATAAAACGTCTTCTTTGTTTCAGAATATTTGAAACAATGTCGTTGTTTATTACATGACTCATTACCCAATCCTACTTTGCGATTTCCAGTCTACAACAGACCTTGATTTTTTTTGCCCTAGTAACTAGTTAACCTTCCATAAATGCCAAGTTTTATTTTAATTTTAATTTGGAAAAGTACAGTAATAATAGATTTAAACATAACAACAAGCAAATTATTACACATAATCTTGAAGTTCCCTAAATTAAATAAGAGGTAAACAAACAAAAATACAACTAACTTTTAACGATAGTCCAATAGACTTTTTTATAATTTATGTAATTATTAATCACCACCAGAATTATAAATGAGGTAGAATATACTGTTGACATCTACCTCAATCACCTCTTCTACCTAAGTTACTGAAAAAAAGTTTAATGACAATGAGCTGAAAACAAAAAATAATTAGCACATAAAAGAAGTTACCTGTCAATATTTTAATACAAATAGGAAAAATTATAAGTACTACGTGGCGCTACTAGGCACAGTAGAAATTCTATTCATTCAGCACGGCTGAAGTTCGAAAGCTTAAATATTCTATTCTAATAACATAGGTACATTCATACATATAATCGGTAGGAGCTCGATGGCGTAGCGGCTAGCGCGTTCGGCTTGCGATCTTGCCCGCTAACTAAACAACTTTCGCAATGCCGGGTCGCCTGATGACCAATGTAAAACATCTCGAGCTCCTCCGCGCTTCGGAAGGCACGTTAAGCCGTTGGTCCAGGTTGTTGTCGTAAGATGGCACTCGTTAAAGCCCACCAACCCGCATTGGGCCCGGCAGCGTGGTGGGTTATGGCCCAATATCCCCACGTGCTATTTATTGTTCACGTGGGAGGCCTGTGCCCAGCAGTGGGACGTCTATAGGCTGATGATGATGATGATACATATAATCACGACTATTATCCCCGAAGGGTTAGTCAGAGACTAGGCAATGAGGACCACAAAAGCAGTCCTCTGCCATAGTCCACTTTTTACCAAATAGCGACTGCACAT
The DNA here is from genome assembly GCA_963921215.1 of Scoparia ambigualis. NCBI lineage: Eukaryota > Metazoa > Arthropoda > Insecta > Lepidoptera > Crambidae > Scoparia > Scoparia ambigualis. Next base: position 7,578,006 of record OY992502.1, on the reverse strand, counting down.
ATACTCAGCGTGACAGATGGCGAGCCCATCGACGCTCTATGTTGTTGGATATGTGTGCAGTCTTTACTTTAGTCCGTTAGTCGCCTTTCACGACACCCAAGGGAAGAGAGGGGGTGGTAGTATTCTTTCACCGATATTCGACACGGTTATTCTAATAAATTCTAATAATTTCAATCGTTCTAGTGTATTAATACTAAAATACCTTAGTAACGCCACAGTATATTAGCTTATACTGTGGTAACACTGTATTAGTGAAAATTATTGAATATTGTAAACATAATAAATTACCTACATAACCTTATTAATTATTATAGTATCAGAGTTTTGTTTATTTGGTATCGATTTACAGGAGGGGCAAAACACAACATCCTGTTACTCCACATCATGAAGGTTGCAAATAGTCACTTACCATCACTGTAATAATACGCTGGGCTGCGTTGTAGGTGTACACATCCGGCGAACCGGTCTCGAACTGCACGTCAGGCTAAGGTCACTAGCTGACGGTCTCAGACTAAAAAGAAGGCTACCTATATTACGTTTTCTTACCATATTTACACTATGCATTACAATATTTCTTTTTCAAAGTAATTGCGCACTTAATCGTTTATATTTCTTATTCTTCTCAGACCAAGGTCTCTTTCTGTTGATGACTTAGTCACAATAAAACAAATATCAAATCAAACAATAAATATATCTTTAAGAAAGTTCATTTAGTCAGGCTTTCAGGGATAAGTGTCCGGCTAAACATTAATCTGTGTCCGGCTTTTTATTTTTGGGCCTGCGAGTAGCAGCAGCTATGCGTGCAGCAGAAACTCGGACGTGTGGTATAGATCCTAAGGGGAGGCCTTTGTCCACCAGTGGACTTTCTTTCGGACGGATTCTCGTCTGATGAATTCTGAAACTCCTTCAAATAATAAGTAACTTTCCAAATAAGATATTTGTATGGTTTAATTTGTTTAATCTGGTTAACCACTGTGTCCCTTAGATCACATCTGGTAGGTCAAAAAAGTTGGTTTAAGCAATTTCTTCATAATTACTTTCTCATATAAGAATGTGTCCCCTTTCGAAAAAGTTCATGCAAATTATTACATATTCGTTTCTTGAATTTTTTTACGTTAATTTTAAACTGTTTTCATCTATCGACTTTGTGAGGGTGACATTGAATTGATTTTGGCTTTGAACTTGAGTTGAATTAATTCTGACATTGTTTCATGCATTTCGGTAGGTGCTTACTTATACCTACCGAGTCTACCACACTTGAATTGCTATTTAGCTTGATTTTTTATATAATTCTAAATCTCAAGCGTTCTGCAATAGGATTTCAAATAATAAAATATTTTTATTCATTATTTAGTTATGGTGTTTAAAACACTTATGGTTTTTATAGTAATTTATTTGCTGCCATTCACAAAATTTGTACCTATCTAGTATTTTCAATACGAAACAATAAAATGCAGGCAGTATCAGCTATGTGTGACCCAATTAGCTCTATACTATGTATCACTAAACGTATTGTTGTGAAATGAAACGTTAAGCGTTTTGTACATTTGATAAGGCTTATACATTTAAAAAAATACCGACTAAACTAGATAACACCCTATTAAAATGAAACACATAAACTTAACTCGCGTTTAATTTTTACTAAATAAATTATCTTGATAAACTTCTGTGGTCACAGGGAAACAGAAGTTATTGTTACTCGTAGAAAATCATGGTTAGTAGAAAGGGCTTAAAGGGTAGAAAAGCTTATACTATTATCGAAGAATTAACTAGAATGTTTAATATATGACTTGCGTTCCCTGTAATAGTCTGCACTACATGTTAGTAGGCTTGGACACCTGTTAAAAAAATTTATTCATTGTATTTACCTACAACCAAAGCAAGCTATATATTTTCGAGGATTAAGATAAAATAAGTAAGTAAAGCAAAGGCAAAGATCTCTATCATTGAAACCAAGTCATCGCTACATTTGATGAGTTTTTTAAATAAAATAAAACCAGCAATTGTATAAGAAAACCAGATAAGGAATCAACATTATATTTTGTCTTTTGTTTTTTTCTCAACTGTTGTTTTAGTTATTTTTCCGAGTGTCATCCACCCGCACTTTGTATACGAAAACAGCTGTCTCAACACAAACGAGTAAATTTTTTATATAATTGACATTATTCACCTTAGCGTAATTAAATAGTTCTGTGTGGAGCTGTGGTAGTGGCTCTTTGTTAAAAAATAATACCAACCCCTCTCATCTCTTGGGTATCGTAAAAGGTAACGGACTGAAATCTGCTCATACATATCTACATACTTATAATCACGACTATTATCCCCGAAGGGTAAGTCAGAGACTAGGCAATGAGGACTGCAAAAGCAGCCCGCTGCCTTACTCCACTTTTCACCAATTAAGAGTGACTGCACATGTGCTCAGCTTGACAGGTGGTGAGCCCATCGCCGCTCTATGCTGTAAGATGTATGTGCACACTTTAGTCCGTAAGTCGCCTTTTACGACACCCAGTAGGCCTAGCATGCGCAACACGAGATATGTCGCGGACGATATACTTCTTCCTTCATTGGCGGGAACGACAAACTATCTCGGTTACAGTTGTGAAAACTCAATAAAATTATGTTGCAGACTAGCAAAAACTACTTTATGTCTATTTTTGACATACCGTGTATAGACATAACACGAGAAAACGGGTCGAGAAAATTTTCTCGTGTTGCGAGAGAGAGAGAGGCGGAGAGAGGTAATATTTTTTCACCGCGACACGGTTGGTTTCTAGTGAAATGTGGACTGAGTAGTGCAGTGCTTTTGCAGTCCTTATTGCCTAGTCACTGACTAGCCTTTTGTGGATAATAAATAAATTGTGTGTGTATGTAGATATGTATATTTAATTGAGGTGCGGCGCGAAGGAGCCAGCTCCCCGCGAGTGTTGACAGCGATAATCGTAGCGCTGACGTACATGAGGGTTATCGGCGGGTCGGGGCGTGCGGAAGATCGATCCGGCTGAACCCATGTGGGTCGCACAAATAGCCTCCGCTCCATGTACACACGGCGTCAGATCAACCTACCCAAAACAGTCATATTTCTACAATCAATTTTGAACTTTATTGTTTGGTCCTAAGGATCAATATTGATTGAAGAAATTTGACAGTTTAGGGTAGGTTGAGCTGACCCCGTGTGTACCATACTAACTGGGACAATCGTACTTACGTAACTACGTCACGACTATTTCCCGGAGGGATAGGCAAAGCAGTGACCACAGCTTATGGCTACGATCCTGAAATACTTCTTGAGCTTCGTTTACTCTCATATCAAATGTGCAAACGTTACTATCGCGTTTGTGTTAAGAGTTTTGGTTCTCGATCTTATTTACTTAGTATTAAGATCTATATGTCAAAACTTAACTTAAATGCGATAGTAACATTTGCACATTTACAAACTTACACTCAGCTCTCTAAACAAAATACCATACTCTACATATGCGTATATAGGTCGTCCATGGGCTGCGGTGGCCGTATCAGGTGGACTGTACACTTGTTTCCCGGTTCAGTAACACAAAAAGTGTGTTCTAATGTTGAGTTCTTAGTGCGTTCTAACCTTTGAACAAACGGTAGTGAGATAGCGATCTTTTCCTGAGAAAGATCGGGTTCTTAGATAAAACTAGTTACCTATTTTAACCTTCACTTGTACGAGTGTTATTTTTATATTGTGACTTAAATTTTGCTTTGAAAAGCACATAAATCCGTTGGTCCCGGTTGTCATCGTAGTATGGCAGTCGTTAAAACCCAACAACCCGCATTTGGCCAGCGTGGTCAGTTATGGACCAATCTCAACACGTGATATTGTCCATATGGAAAGGTTGTGTCCAACAGTAGGACGTTTATAGGCTGATGATGACGTAGGTAATTAAAATTTCTGGTGAAGATCTCATGAACATTTTGTTTTCAGGACACAAACAGATTCTGCATGGCGTGCACGGGAGGCTCCGCCCTCGCCAGCTGATCGCCATCATGGGACCCTCTGGGGCTGGCAAGTCCACCCTCCTTGATGTGTTGTCCGGGTACCGCATCTCAGGAGTGGGGGGTGCCGTCTTCATCAATGGAAGGGGGAGGGTCATGAGTGAGTATAAACAATTTAGTACATTATTTAATTGATTAAAAATAAATTTTGGAAATCATTGATGGGTTGAATAGTGGGTTGTCGTAAGTTTCAACATTTTAACAAAAATCTTTTCAACTAAAACCTACTTTTTTGACTCTCCTATGTGTAGCAATGGTAGGTAACCTTGTCTGATAAAACCCGAAGGACGCATTGACTATTAAATAGTTAGTTATTATTACACATAACACAACTCTGTCACTAGCTATATACGTAACTAATCTGTAAGCGTGACTTTGATCCATCTAATTCGACCTTTGCTGTTGTGATATAGTCTCAGTTCACATGAACTGAAAGGAGTTTCATTCATCGAAACGTTTCCGATTAAAGAGTCGCAACTAGTGATTCGACTCATATTTTAAATTCATATTTTGTATTTTATGACCTGGTAACGACATATTCTTTTTTTATTTTTGTAAATGTCGTTGCTTCTGTGCGCTGTGGTTTCTTGCGCCCGTTCTTTGCCACAGTTAAAAAATGACGTCCTGAATGGGTGGTAGGTTAAAAAGATTTGGACGATTCAAAGTACTTATTAATTGAGTTTATTGAATAAATATATTTTGAATTTGAATTTGACTAATGTGCAATAAAATGTGCATGAGGTAGTTTTACTAAAACTGTGTTACAGATACGAAACACTCGTGTGTGAAATGGAATACCAAAACACGATTAATAAATTAATCACTGATGGCCAAATGAACGCTATCCTAAATCACGTTTCACCAAAAACATCCAAAATCGAATCACGTTAACCCAAAAGAACGAAATCTCAAATCACGCTTTACCAAAAACCTCTTTTTGGAACCTTCTAAGATCGAATATTTTATTGGAAGGGCGAATGTTTTGACAACTGAAAATTTGTATATCGATTTTTTATATTATTTATTGTCCTTCCTTACTACAGATTTGTAGTAGAAGAAAACATCATCAAATACATACTGATTAGTATGTATTTGATATGATTTTTCTTCGTCTTAGGTACATAGGCAAAGGTCATATATGTACATCTAACATGGACTTTAATTTGGTACCCTTTTTAATAAAAAATCATCAAATACATAGGTACTGATTTGTAGTAAGGAAGGACGATAAATAATATAAAAAATCGATATTCAAATTTTCAGTTGTCAAAACATTCGCCCTTCCAATAAAATATTCGAACTTAGAAGGTTCCAAAAAGATGTTTTTGGTAAAGCGTGATTTGAGATTTCGTTCTTTTGGGTTAACGTGATTCGATTTAAGATGTTTTTGGTTAAACGTGATTTAGGATATCGTTCATTTTCTCTTCAGTGATTTTATTAATCGTGTTTTAGGATTTTATTACACACCCAAAACACCTTAAAGTATTAATTCGTCTGTGAGCAAAAATCGAATTGGGGTATGGCAATAAGGGAGTATACACGGCAGCATGCAGAAAAAATAAAGAAATCTATTTGAAAAAACCTCAAGGAACTAGTTTTTCACGTTTTCAGTTTCAGTTTCGATATTAACACACAGTTAGAGTTGAACGAAGTCAAGTTCGCCGACTAGTTAATACCACGATGTTTCATTATGTGCATTAGTTTGCACGAAGCAAGATTAGATTGCAATGTCGGAGCATTGCTTTATCAACAACAGACCGTGAGGAAATGTGAACCCGGATTCTGATCTACCGCACATCACAACTAGTAGATGATGCTAATTATTTAATCAAATGCATATTCGCATGAACGGTTCTAGTCGTTTCTTAAAAAAGTCGGTAACTAAAAAAAATATTTCTTTGATGATTCTGTATGCGTTCATGCTATATTATTAGATTACAATGAAACTTTTTTAGAGTTGACTTTCTGCAAAATATCACGACCTGCTTAAGAATGATCACGTGGTTAAAGTTGCCGGCAAGACATTCACGGTCGCGCTATAAAATTAAAATAATAAGTTAGTGCGTTCGCGTTGCGTGCAAGTCATAACATTTGCGAAGACCGATAAAGGACTATGTTTATCATCCTACTAATATTATAAACGCGAAAGTTTGTAAGTATGGATGGATGTTTGTTACTCTTTCACGTAAAAACTACTGAATGGATTTGGAAATTCGGCATACAGATAGTTTATAACCTGGATTAACATATAGGATACTTTTTATCCTGATATACTTACGGGAAGGGGAACCACGCGGGTGAAACCGCGAGCGGCCGCTAGTCATTACATATAATAAAGTCGCTGTTTTGCTGTGTCTGTGGCACCGCACTATTCTCCTAAACCATGCAATGGATTTTTATGCGGTTTTCACTAAAAGAGTTAACTGAGGATGGTTTTTGTTTATAATTTGTAGATAATTTATACAAAATGATTGGAGTATGACGATGCTTCTAAGTTAGCGCGGACGAAGGCGCGGGCGGGCCGCTAGCTTTTATACAACCCTATTTTTTCTTTATACAAAATCAAATAAGGGTGAGTTCCACCCATGAAACTGAACAACTTTCCCCAAGAACCTATGTGCGAAAACGACAAAAAAATTTCGATCGCCCATACTATTGTCGTCAGCTGATCGGACAGTTTTGTATGGGAGGTCGAAATTTTTTTGGCATTTTTGCTCATAGGTTTCTTAGGGAAAGTTGTTCAGTTTCATGGGTGGAACTCACCCTTAATTGTTTTTGTGTAAAAAAAATAGGGTTGTATAATTTGTTGCTATTTTGTACAAAATGGCTGAAGTATGACGGATTATTTTTATGAAAAAACGGGATTTTTACCATGTATGAGTTGTTGGTTTTGGAGTATGACGGAGTTTCTAAATAGAAAGCGCGGGCCGGTCGCTAGTATCTATAACATAAACCTAATGAACTTATTGTACTTACCTATGTTTAATTTTTGCCCGTCAATCTGATTGGAGGAAAGTCGGACACCGTTATAGAGGTATTACATCTTGTATCTTATTTTTACGTAAAATGCCCATTTTCGTATTTTGTAGTAATTTTGCAGTTGTATTTATCGTTTTTATCGAAATAGGACAATAAATTCATTATAAAATCTTTATTTGTCATGCAGTAACAATTATTCTGATATAAGTTTTGCTCAATAATATTATCGTAGATTGGAGAAATCACAGTTAACTTATAGCGATTTTCGAAGTTTTTTGGTTTAGAATTTTTTTTTCTTATATTAAATCAATATCTAAAAATTCCGAGGCCGGGCCGCTACGAACTATACGACTATATAAGAGATAACATTCTAATTTTTTCATTTTTTTTGTTTAGAGCAGTAATTCAATCTAGGAGCTCAAAAAAGTGCCTTCGCGCATTTTATGAAAATCTTTCTCTGCAATTTTGGGTTTAATTAAAAAGTTAAGCAAAATTTACGAAAAGCGAGGCCGATACAAACTATGCCAATAGCTATTCTACACTATTCAATAAGTCAAAATAGTAAATGTATTTTTGTTTCTGAGATCAAGAACGCCAAAATTGGCCATTTTACGTAAAAATCACTGTCGAAATGTTCCATTAAAATGGGGTCTTAAATAAGACCGGCTTTTTGTAAGACGCGTGCGTGTACTACGCAATTCTAGCAATTCAAAGATGCTCATATGTTTTTTGCTCTCCGCAACTTGCAGAGAGCTTCAAGAAGCTGTCGTGCTACATCCAGCAGGACGACCGGCTGCAGGGGTTGCTCACGGTGGGCGAGAACATGGCCATCGCCGCCGCCCTCAAGCTGCCCACCACGAAGGACAAGTACGAGAAGGGAGAAGTTGTAAGTGCATTCATACATACATAAATATTACATACATAGATCGACTGTTATCCTCAAAGAGTTAGCCAGAAAGTAGTCCATGAACGAGGACCGCAAAATCACTCCACTCTCAGTCCACATTGACAGGTAATGAGACCATTGCCGCCTCATGCAGGATGTATGTGCAGTGTTTAGTCCGTTAGTCGCCTTTTACGACTCCCAATGGAAGAGAGCGGTTGGTACCTAGTGACTTTTATTTCAGTGAGCCGCTACACACGGCTCAAGTGTAAGTGATAGCGTAAATACTTATTTTTTTTTCTTAAGAACACCCCACCTTGAGCGAGAGGGGGTGTGGTTATGTGGTACTCTTCCTGTCTCCCTTCCATACCGACAAAGCTAAGAAAAAACGAATTCGAAGTCTTCCTCAAGAGGGAGGGGGCATACCTACTAAACTCTGGAGATCAGCAATTCGAGTAAAGTGGAGGACACGGGCCCTGTCCATAAGGAATTGAACCACAGGAACACTGTAGGTCATACTAACTGCTTAATTATTGTAAGGAAGAATCTCCGCGTTTAAGGCACAGAGCAAACGTAGAGCCTTTCTTAAAACTCGATTAGTTACGTTCCGGCGTTAGACTTTTTCATATAACAATAAAAACATTTCTGAGAATTAATATCTGGCTTATTAGACATTCTCCACTGACAACTGGTCAATAATTATCAGTACCTAGTTCCTCGAACGAATAACTGGTTCACGGCACGGCATCCTGACGCAACGTCTTGCAAAATAGGAAAGATCTTCTAGTATGCAATTGACAAGCAACTCAGCAGTCGGGGCAATTTCTATTTTCTTTTTCGATTAGCAGTAATAACTTTTAATATGTTGAACATCCTCTTGCTTTGCTGCGAGTTTACTAGATAGACAAGACAAGGACAACGATAATGCGTTGTCAGAAACTGATTTTTTACCGATCATAACACATCACGTCACGATCACCTTTATCGACTATCGCCACGTAAACCTGAAACCTATAATCCAAAGGTCACACATTCAAAGGGTAATGTGAAGAATGCAACGGGCACAGAAATTGTGGGTCGACCAGTGGTCATGGCCGTGCGGTAACGAAGAAGTGGCTATCTCAACATTTATTTTTATATAAACTGCGGGTAAGCATGTGGCCCTCAAGTACAGATGGTAAGATTGGTAAGTGAGATAAGGCCGAAGGTGTAATCGCACTACACGATCCTTAACCACTAAGGAACTGGCTATGTTAACTGACAACACAACAATGCTTACTTATTATATTGTTGTTATGATACTCTTCATAATAACCTTTTACATTGACCTATCACTCTGTACATGTATCTCCTCCATATTTATTCCATTTAGTCTATTTACATCTACTTTTGTAATGTTCACTAAATTTATATTTTTTTATTATCATATTATTTTTCTTTTTTTTTAGCCTAGCATTAAGGCAGCCTTTAGTCATACTGTTTTCTTTGTTTTGTGTTAAGTTGTTTTTCGTGCAATAAAGTATTTTTCATTCATTCATTCATGTAATTATGGAGCCAGACTTTAGATAAGATGGCGGTAACTAATGCTGCACATGTGCTCAGCGTGACAGGTGGTGAGCCAATCGCCGTTCTATGATGTTGGATGTATGTGCAGTCTTTAGTCCATTAGTCGCCCTTTACGACACCCAAGGGAAGAGAAGGCGGTTAAAACGTTACTCTTAAATTCCAGATTGAAGAGATCCTCACCAACCTGGGCCTGTACGAGCACATCAACACCCGCAGCGCGCAGCTGTCGGGCGGCCAGCGCAAGAGGCTCTCCATCGCGCTCGAGCTGATCTCCAACCCGCTCATCATGTTCCTTGACGAGCCCACGACGTGAGTATTGTCCTTATTAAAAAGTGTAGTACGTCAGTAGTTAGGTACTTTTGCAATTATGCATCCTCCATAAAAGGAGTATTTAATTCGTGTATTAATTGCATTTACCGTCGAAAAGGATTACTTGACGTAACATTAATTATTAACTATACTAGAGTCAATGATAGATAGACAACAATACTGGGGTCAAATTCGATGAATAATGAAAACGATGGTTGTAAACAAATTATTGACATTTCTTTGTGCAAATATCAACCTGTCACTTCCTTTTCCTTTACATTTGAGAGATTCACGAGAACATAACATTTCTTTCACAAAACAGTAAAAATCCGAGTGACATTTGCACAAAGAATCTGACCCTAGTGTTGACCATAGCTCCTTGTGTTTGAATATGGTTTCTCACACCGAACGTAAGATCTATAGTTGTGATCAATGTTACACTGGATTCAAAAATATTCCATGATATTAAGTTTCATTCCCGGGTGTTCTTAGTAGAACTAACTTTACGATTCAGAGGCAGCCGTAGAATCTATCTTATCTTCTTCTTTTAAATGCTTTTGTCGTGTTACTTAGGGTCAAAACAAAGTGCGCTCTTCCACGTGCCGTCCCACAGTAAACGTTCACTCGCTTTCCAAACTATCCATCAACCTCTATTATTGACATATGCTTTTCATCTATTCTGATCACATACCCATGACGACAAACAATTATTATTATCTTTCTCTAATCGTATAAAAATAGCATTCTATTTTTTCAATGAAGTGTTTATTGACGTTCAAACAACCTTTATGGTGCTATTTTATTTTATTTCAATTATTATCTCGTATACGTAAAATTGTTAATGGGTAGCCTTCTGAAAGAAAGGTTATAACGGAAACGGATCACATCTTAAAACCACACTGACAGCTTGTACATTAATGAATAATAATATAAAGAATCATCGTTTTTTTTAAGTTTTACAACAGCCAACAGTTAAAAAAGACATCATGACATGATTTAGCCTCTTCTACAACCTAATCTACTAAGCATCACTCGTCGCCTAGACCTCATGATCGCCTCTCATATAAATATCCGGTGACGCCGAATTACCATCTGTACTTAGCCATGTAGTTCGTAAGTCATAAATAATTCTTATAAAAAGTTAATTGTGGCCTATGGCAGTTTTAATTAACTGGTTTCCTTGTTTTTCGATGAATGTTCTAAACAACTATGAACTTCTAGGCCTTGTAGAAATACTGAAATGGCGGTATAATATAACACTTAGAACGCGGCGCTTAAAGACATATTAGGAATTCTATTAATTTGGCAATGATCAGTGAGCGGCCGCAGTTGAGAGGTTAAGCTTAATTATTGATAGTTTTTGTTATAGGCCGATAGCCCACATACTTATACCAATAAATATGTAACAGTATAAACATTTATATCTATAAAAATGTGTATTGTTATTATAAAGTTTCACAATTAAAAACACGGTAAATATAAGTACCTATTTTGCCAATTTCCTGGTACGATTTTTTTTCACTGGCTTACGAAGAAAGAGGAGGGTCGACGAGTGTTCTTATTTCACAAAGATAATATTATCATTACCAAGGCCGTATCGATTAATGACAACACGGCGTAATTAACAGTGTTAATTAACACCAGTTAACAACAAAACAAGTGGAACGGAACATGCGCGTGCGCTATCGTCAGAGGCCGTGACCTTCGATGCGCTGGAGCATTTCGAGCGATGTCCTTCGTATTCTTACCTATAGCTACATCTTCATACTCATAACAATAAACAATCATATTTGTTAGTGGAAAGTTGGCGCAAATCGCTACCTTTAACAGAACAGCTGCTGTAGGGACTACTATCACTGCGCCACCCTATGGTTTACTTGTACAAAATGCTTAAGAGGGTTTACGCATTTAGGTTTTCCATACAAACTTCCAAGTCGACATTTTTAAAAACCAATAAGGCAATTTTCATGAAACTTTGCATGCTAGAGTAAAATACAGAGATCTCTCTAAAATACAGAAACTATTTGTTTGTTGAAAACATTTTTAAAAAACGTTTATTTAACTGAGATATTGCGATTTTAAACTGGAATTTAAATCGCAATAACTCAGCTAAATAAACGTTTTTAATTCAGCCTCTGTACGTACAGATGTGCATAAAGTGTTAAATAAATAAACTGCAGATTTTCCCAACAATGTTTTTGAGAAAAATTTGACATTTTATAAATTGCTAGCAATTTAATCTGCTACATTGTTCCATGTTTTGTCAGGGTCTTTTACGATAATCACATTCGTTGTACGCCACGCCAGTGACAAATTATTCACACCCGGTCAATGATATTATATGTGTAGATACGTCGTCTGCCCTCCGTAATGACTAGAACAAAATCAGGTAATTGCCCGAGTTTCACTCAGTCACACGTCAGTCAGTGCCACGTCCACACGATTTACACGATTGTTACCTTTATAAGTTTTTGATTTGTTAATTGGTTAAAATGCCTTCCTATCTATCCAGAAATTGTCAAAATTATACTGCAACCGTAAGGGACAATAAAAATGTATTATTTCATTGGTAAGTATTGTAAATATAAATTTAAAATACAAATTTTCATTTAGTGATGACATTTGCCATGTTGCCAATCCGATATGCATGAGTGAGGAGCGTATACTATGTTTTCTGTAAGAGTGAAAGAGAAAAACAAGGCGGCCGAGATAGCGCATAAATTCTATGAGCTCATTGGTCAACTACCAAAAGTCAAAATATTGTCTATCTCTTTTTAATAATAGGCTAATGATATGATTTTCCCTTTCGACGTGTATTACGTCATAGAAACAATTTCGCCATTTTTAAATGCAATTCATTCACTTATAACTAGTCTATTTATAAAAGGTCATTGCACCCGGTATCCGATATTAGCTAAATATTTAATATTATTTTGCCTTACACTTGTATTTTCGTTTCAGAGGGCTGGACAGCTCCTCATGCTCCCAAGTGGTCCAGCTGTGCCGCTCGCTGGCACACCAAGGGCGTACCATAGTTTGCACAGTGCACCAACCGTCCGCGTCACTGTTCGCGATGTTCGACCACGTGTACATCCTCGCAGCCGGCCAGTGTCTCTACCAGGGCACCACTAAGAACCTGGTGCCTTATCTGGAGCAGGCGGGAGTTCCTTGCCCGATATACCACAACCCAGCTGATTATGGTAAGAGGATAAGCTAAACGTTAAGCGGACTATTTATCTAGTTCGTAATGCGCATGTATTTTTCTTCTTTTCCGAATAAAGGCTGCGTTTCACCAGAGCGTGGGGTAGCTATTGGTAATTAATTGCCGCTTAGTGTCTCGCACCTCTGGATCTGGTGGCATTTGGTTGTTTGCTCCACTTACCTATGTTCTTTAATTATAAGTAAAATTTGAAACACTGAAAAAAGACGACAACCTCAGGCGGGAATCGAACCACGCACCTTCCGCATTCCGGGCGGCTGCCTTAACCACTTGGCTACCGAGGTCTGGCTTTCAACCGTCGAAATTTGTCAGTGCTTGATGCTTATGTTTTTTTAGTCAACATTGCTTCATCAAATCTTAGAAGTTTTCACCTCTGAGATCCGAAAGAAATATTTTTACAAATATTTAAACATTCGGTTAAGATGAAGCTGCGTTTATAAATTAATGTTTTATATTTTAGCGTTTTATTAACGCTTAAATATACTTAAGTAAAATTTGAAACACTGAAAAAAGGACGACAACCTCAGGCGGGAATCGAACCACGCACCTTCCGCATTCCGGGCGGCTGCCTTAACCACTTGGCTACCGAGGTCTGGCTTTCAACCGTCGAAATTTGTCAGTGCTTGATGCTTATGTTTTTTAGTCAACATTGCTTCATCAAATCTTAGAAGTTTTCACCTCTGAGATCCGAAAGAAATATTTTTACAAATATTTAAACATTCGGTTAAGATGAAGCTGCGTTTATAAATTAATGTTTTATATTTTAGCGTTTTATTAACGCTTAAATATACTTAAGTAAAATTTGAAACACTGAAAAAAGACGACAACCTCAGGCGGGAATCGAACCACGCACCTTCCGCATTCCGGGCGGCTGCCTTAACCACTTGGCTACCGAGGTCTGGCTTTCAACCGTCGAAATTTGTCAGTGCTTGATGGTTATGTTTTTTTAGTCAACATTGCGTGGTTCGATTCCCGCCTGAGGTTGTCGTCTTTTATCAGTGTTTCAAATTTTACTTAAGTATATTTAAGCGTTAATAAAACGCTAAAATATAAAACATTAATTTATAAACGCAGCTTCATCTTAACCGAATGTTTAAATATTTGTAAAAATATTTCTTTCGGATCTCAGAGGTGAAAACTTCTAAGATTTGATGAAGCAATGTTGACTAAAAAAACATAAGCATCAAGCACTGACAAATTTCGACGGTTGAAAGCCAGACCTCGGTAGCCAAGTGGTTAAGGCAGCCGCCCGGAATGCGGAAGGTGCGTGGTTCGATTCCCGCCTGAGGTTGTCGTCTTTTTTCAGTGTTTCAAATTTTACTTAAGTATATTTAAGCGTTAATAAAACGCTAAAATATAAAACATTAATTTATAAACGCAGCTTCATCTTAACCGAATGTTTAAATATTTGTAAAAATATTTCTTTCGGATCTCAGAGGTGAAAACTTCTAAGATTTGATGAAGCAATGTTGACTAAAAAAACATAAGCATCAAGCACTGACAAATTTCGACGGTTGAAAGCCAGACCTCGGTAGCCAAGTGGTTAAGGCAGCCGCCCGGAATGCGGAAGGTGCGTGGTTCGATTCCCGCCTGAGGTTGTCGTCTTTTTTCAGTGTTTCAAATTTTACTTAAGTATATTTAAGCGTTAATAAAACGCTAAAATATAAAACATTAATTTCTTTAATTATCTTTATCATTATCCCTTAGGCAGGCACGGCATGTCAAAAATATTCAATGGTTTTCGACCTTATGTGCAGAGAATAAAGTTCAAAATATGGTGGTCGCTATAAGACCACTGCCTGGCTAAGGGTATGTCCAACAGCTGTCAGTGAGACTTTTGCACATGGACATGAGTGTTAGTATTAGTATGCATACTTTCACATTCAATTCACACGCATTCAAAATTGTTTTTTATTAATTCCGAAAAACCAAAAACCTTGTTCACTTATTTTCTTAATCTTTGTCTAACTTAGGAAAAATTGTTACTTGTCTAATTTAATCTTGCTAACTTTGCTACTTGCTTAATAATGCCTACTTCATGGAATGATTGGATCTGGAGTCGTAATTTATAAAACTCATTTCAGTTATCGAGCTAGCGTGTGGAGAATACGGGGACGACAAAATCCAGGTGCTGACTTCAAAAGCCGAAAATGGTAGAGCCTTAGACTGGTTTGAAGATCCGCAAGTAATTCCCTCCATGGAGGCGCTGAGGAAACAGTACCCATACAGCATACTGAGAGAGCAGGACACGGGGCCGGGGGCGGAGGAGACGTCACAATGCAACCAGCTGTCAGTGCTTCTTAGGAGAGGCTTCTTGAAAGCCAAACGTGATTCGGTATGTCTACTATTTTATGATATATTTTACCCTCTGTCTGTTCTTCGAACTTTTAAATTTTTACATACGAACATACATATAATCACGACTATTATCCCCGAAGGGTTAGTCAGAGACTAGGCAATGAGGACCGCAAAAGCAGTCCTCTACCATAGTCCACTTTTCACCAAATAGCGACTGCACATATGCTGTTAGATGTATGTGCAATCTTTAGTCTTTTAGATTATTGCATGAAGATAATCTCTAATCAAGTTTAAAAGACCTACGGCAAAAATTACACAACATTTTAATTACAGTAATGATTATTACTGATGATGAGATCGTGCTATAACGTAACCCCACCTCGCTTGCAAAGTTTTTTGTGACGTTTATAGGATGTTGATAATGTCATTGTTGTTGGACCTATTTGAATAGATGTGACTGATGTTCTACCCACAGACCATGACCCACCTGAGGGTGATCGTGAACGTGGTGGTGGGCATAATGCTGGGGATGCTGTTCATCGACGCGGGCAACGAGGGCTCGCGCGTGCTGGAGAACTACAACCTGCTGTTCGCCATACTGATGCACCACATGATGTCACCTATGATGCTCACTATTCTTACGTGTAAGTTTGCGAATTATTCTACAACGGGTAAGCGCTTGGCTTTCATCTCACCTGATGGTAAGTGACGATAAGGCCGAAGGTGGAAGCGCGCTTCACCCGGAATCCTCAACCACTGGCTATTTTATCTCAAACTGCCGGAACACAAAAATGCTATAAACATCGTTGTTATGGCGACAGACTTAGATAAGATGGTGCTAGCTAGCCAGGCGGTTAGTTTACTACACTTACGTGGTGCACCATTGTTTATGGTTTGTGAGATAACGTGGCACTTTGTAGAAATATATCTATTTGCCATCTCTGACTTTTACAACCTAAACGGATTTCAGGGACGCCGAGATTATTTGTGAGATAATGTTGTTTTGTTCTGGAAAGTGATTGTTGGTTTTCTTTGACTTTTACGAAGGAAACGGATTTCAGGAACTGCGAGAATGTTAAGGTATCTCAAAAACCTGAGACCTGAAAAATCTCTTTAAGTTTTATGATAGACGATGGCATCATCGCAAATGTAAGCGAGTCCCTGACCCTACTAGATTGTCCGAGGGGTTGATAGCGGAAACCCCGATTGCTTTCTTACCCTGTTATTATTAAATGTTGATTAAAGTTACACTTAGGATTAAATTGACGCTGTCTCTATCAGTCTTCTTTAACAAAAACGAGACAGCGTCACTTTAAACCGAGGTGTAACATTTGGCCATTTTTATAAATAAGACGGTTAAAGAGTAACCTCGGGTTGACTGAGACGTTTTCTGCTGATTGTAGAAAGGTAGTATCTTAAAGAAAATGTAAAGTTAAATATTTTCCATTTATTACAAGAGGTTTACAATAGCTAAAAATATTTGTATTATTATTACTTATATAAATATCAGACAGAATAACGTAAAGTAGGTTAATTAGTGCAATGCACCCAAACAGCTGACCACGCACTTAGTGCGGAGTAAAGTACAGCGTGTAGAGGTCTTAGTGCGAGTTATATTCGTCATTCGATATCGTTAACGAAAACGACAACTTGTTTGTTATTAACAAGTAGACTAATAACGTTTCCTTTATTTCTTTTCAGTTCCATCAGAGATGACGGTGTTATCCAAAGAGCATTTCAACCGATGGTACTCACTGGGTTCCTACTACATTTCCATAACGGTTGTGGACTTGCCAATTTCTGTAAGTACTAATACGTCATTCTTCACCTATTTTATCTGTCTGTCTGAGTTTGCGTATTTTAAATTTTAGTCCTAGGTTTTACTTGCAAAATTAAGTACCTATTGCTGAAGTACCTATAATTGTGTGCCCGATTAAATATAAAAACGTAATGAACACATAGTATTTCTGAAGATCTAAAGTAGGTACTAATACTATAACATACTCTTCTTCTTCTATGTCGTTACGCTCTTGGCAGAGCGATCCTGCTCGTTCCGTAGTACTATCGGAGGGGGCAGATGTTATTCGCCTCACGATGTCGCGCCATCTCTCTCTGCTGGAGGTCATCCGGCTGCACTCTGCTTATACTCTTCAAGATTCCTAAATCGTTTATACTCTTTTGTTTAAATTATTTATGTGTCTGTTACGAAGACTCAAACGTCGCTAGCAATTGAATTTCTATTGTGCCTGGTATTACGACAGGTGAGCTCATAAATAACTTGTCATTGTTACCGCGTGTCGTTTTGTCCGCAGATCGTGTCGTGCTTCATCTTCAGCGTGATCGTGTACATGATGTCGGCGCAGCCGCTGGACGGCGTGCGCTTCAGCATGTTCTTCACCATCTCACTGTACACGGTGCTGGTGGCGCAGAGCTTCGGCCTCATGATAGGAGCCGCCTTTAACGTTGTCGTGAGTATATGAAGAATTGCTTTCCTAACGATTTATAGTTGGCGAGAAACTTGAAGGGTTTTAAGGAACAAGGACAGAAACCGCTTATCCTTAAAAGGGCTTCAGCATGTTCTTCGCGATCTAGTGAGATCGAAACTCTGTGCCACCAGCACCGCGTACAGTGGTACACGGTGCTGATAGCGCAGAGTTTCGGCCTCATGCTTAGAGTGGCCTTTAACGTTGTCATGATCGTGGGGGTGTGCTTTTCTTGTAGCACAACCAGGTTTACGATATTAGATGTTGTTAAACAGCTATTTTCTGCAGCACGTATTTTAATGGGCGCACTGACTGTGATATGCGTGTGAAACATTCGGGTGGTAGACGGGTTTCTTTTAAATAAAGATTATTAAATTGGTTTTTCTTCTTTAACCTTGATATATCCGAAACCAAACGGTGCCAATTACAGAAAAACATTCGTAACCAAGGAAGTTATGCGAGGCTCTCGGTTTAGTTAAGGGTCTTTTTTACCCTGTATAACAACTTGATGCTTATGCAAAGGATTGGCCAGCACAAGTAACAGGCCGTCAGAATTTGAAGGAGGGGAGGGAGGACTTTGCTCAGTGGTGGCACAAACAAAGTAGTATTTATTTATTGATGCTCAACCACAATGTATGGATAAGGTCTTGAATATATTCACAGAGCTTTGTGGACCCTGTCAGGGACAGCATATTATGAAGAAGTAAGAGATAATAATATAAGCTTGCTGTTAAAATTCTTAGACTGAAATTCCCTTGTACGAATAAAACTATTCCCTCCACCAGAACGGAACCTTCCTCGGCCCCACGCTGTCGGTGCCTATGATGATGTTCGCGGGCTTCGGGGTGACGCTGCGCGACCTGCCGCCCTACCTGTACTGGGGCTCGTACGTGTCGTACCTGCGCTACGGGCTGGAGGGGTTCATCGGCGCCATCTATGGGCGGCAACGGCCCAACCTGGACTGCAATGAGGCGCTGTACTGCCATTACAAGTGAGTTTTGTTTTGAATTAACAAATCAAAACCTCTTGGGTAATTTTGTTTATGAATTTGGCAACACTAATATATCAAGAAAAAGTAGAAGAGGCCTGTGATTGGTTGAAGAAATAATTTTGAAGAATTTATGTCTGTTAACGCCATACTTTTTTTTTGTGTGTGAAGTGGTTTGTTTTGATACTAAAGGGATATTATTCTAGTTTTAAATAATGAAAAAAAAATAATGTAAAAAAAACACTAGTTATCGATTTAGATTTAATACTATAAATCAATTCCTATTACAAGTCGTGAATTTTCTCTTTAGCTAATTCCCGAATTTCCTATAAATTATTTTACCATTACCGGTACTCGTTTTTTTTTAATACTTAGCTTCATCCATAAGCTATACGAAATATATCATCATTTGTTCGTATACAAATGGGATCGGGTCATAAAAACGGGTTTAACGTAGCTGTTCAAGTGCACTACGGTAACGCAAAAGTGCGTGACAAACAAGAAAATTGAGTACCGGCCGCGAAACAAACGAGTGGCTCTATCACCGTCATGACTGTTTCAGTTAGTTGTAAAAAAGTAAAGTATAGCCTACATATTGTCCTAACGCAGAGCAAAGCCCATTACTGTACTTACATTAAATCGAAAAGTATTTGCAGTTTTGTATATAACTGCTGTTTTATTTTGAGGTTTTCCTTCGATCGTCTACACACTATAGTATTATAGATACAGCATTAAGTGAGCATTGGGTTGCTGTCAGTTGCCATTTGACATTGCCGTGCAAATTTAATTCCTATTGAGGTGATAATAGAGCCAAGTATCAAAATTAGTTGTGATGATTCGAAAACAAAATTGTATAGAATAGTTGGAATCTTGTTTTCGAACGTATTTTATATGGGATTGTGTATGTGTTAAGATGATCGTAGGGTTGCTCCCAATAAAAAAAGTTGTTCTTTTCACTATAGGATGGCACGGTTGCAAGATTATATACATTTTACTAAACACCTTGTATAATAATAATAACGTCCCGTTGGCAGGCACCCGTCGCAGTTCCTGGCTGAAGTGTCGATGTCCCCCGACATGTTTTGGTGGGACGTCCTGGCGCTGTCGGTGTTCGTGCTGGTGCTGAGGGTGGCGGCCTTCCTCCTGCTCAAGTGGAAGATCAACGCCGTGCGGTAAAGCGGGACCCTGTGACGGACCTAACGTTAAAGCCGAAATTTTCAACCCTCGATAGCGGACCTAACGTTTAAATGCAAACGTTCGTTGTAACGTTTTTTAACGTTTAAACTCAAACGTTCGTATGGCAATATAGATGCCATAATTTGAACCTTACTCAGTTGCAATAGGATGGAAAAATCAATGAAATATATTTAAGTACCAGTCAAAGGGTTAAACCACAACGTTCGTTTTACCGTTTTTTAACTTTGATTCCAAAACGTAAATTCAAGCTCAACCTAGTAAAAAAGTAGTTCAACATTGATAATGCCTCTAGTCGAATATTGACAAAAATCATAGAGCCAGCACTAGTTTTAAACCAGGTTTATTTTAAGTCTGCGTTTTGGAATACTAGACTTTGGATGCCACTTTGGGCCAACACATATGTGCAATGGTGTGTCTTCTCTATTTGACAGATTACAGAGAGTTTTTCTGTTCGGTGTTATTTCAACGTTATATCATGTGAATGGGCTGTTGGAAGTAGAAGAGGCTTTAAATTAAGTAGAATGTGTGTATAAAAATGGCAGTATTCAGCCATCTTTTCGGGAATACTCATGACCCATGCTGGTATTTGTGATAGAAGGAGAAGCAAACCAAATAGACTTGCTTATATATATATAGGTTGAACAATAAATCAGATTTTAAAATATCCTCTTAAATTAAACAAGTTTCTAGTTTTAGAAAATTTTACTAAGATGAGTAAGACAAATCAAAGGTTTAATCCATTTTTATAAAACAATTAATTGCTACTAACGTAATGTTCGCGTATCACTTCAGAACGGCAGCATTTGGCAATTTTTTTTGGGGTGTTTGTAATTGTCTAGACAAGGTTTTGTCACAGAAAACGAAACATTGAAAAAAATTATTTCCCACCTGCTTATTCTCTAACTCGATGATCACCCAATCAAATTCGTCGCACACTGCTGTGTCTGTGCCAATTGCTAGTGAAAAATACAGCGCGCGCGCGCAATGTACGACGAATTTTCTTGAGTGTGCTTGACTTTGCTGAGGTAGTAATTTTTTTTTAACGTTTCGTTATTCTCAGTGTTACTAAATTATGGCTGTGGTTATTGGTTGCCTCAAAAATGACATGAAGATAAATATAATATTATTGCTCAAGAGGGTCCAATATACTTGTAATACTGTGATAGTCCTCTAAAAATGTTCGTACTAACTGTGACTGAGACGAATGAAAGTAAAAGTCTAAGAACTTTTCTTTCGTTTTTTCATTAGGGTATGGTGACATCATGGTTAAAATATTATTTAAGTCATTAATCATAGTTGTTTGTTTTGTGGGACCTTAAATATTTAGGTTCCGGATAAATCGGGGGTGAAGTATATGCAGGGGTGAAGATTTTTTAAAGTTAAATAAATATATGAGTTGTAAACACTATTTTATAGATGGTAAAATATAATTCAATAACAATAATCAAGTACTTTTTGGGACCAACTCCATAATTTAATAAATAAAATATGAATTGTAGCACTATAGATGGTAAAATATATTTCAATAACAATAATCAAGTGCTTCTTGGGACTAACTCCTTAAAATTCAAGTCATTAATTCAACGTAAAAAAACATGCAATGTTTATCTTGATTCGATTGTGCATGTCAGTACATTCATCCCGTTTTATGATATCTTTGTATGTAGATGTGTTTTGTGCGGAAACTGACACCATACAACTGACTTTGATTCACCCATGTAAGAACCCGCCTCTTCAGTGCTCAACACTATAAGTTTAGCGATGTTCTGAACTTGCCATATAAATAACAATGTAAAAAAAAAAATATTTATTTTCTAAATGTGTCTAGTTGTGATAAATATATATCTATTAACATAATAAATGCCTAGGACACTATAAACAAAATAGGTTTCATTATAGACCACACTAAAAAAATTTATAAAAAAATAAAATTTTATAATGAAAGCGATGGTTTTATAGCACACTATCGACAGAACAAAGGGACCAATTGTGAAAAATTGCAATATTGTTAAAAAAATTAATTGAGTTGTGCCCTTGTTCTACCAACGCCCATAGTGCGGAATAATTATTGTTTAAAATGTTTAAACAAGATAAAAACTGCGGTTTTAATTAGTACAAATCTTTCGCCGAATTATGAAATAAGTTATAAATTCATGATATTATATTATTTAAGGGAAAATTTGTACTTATTGCAATGTTATTCCAATTTAATATTAACGTTATGTTTTACATATAAAATGTACCTACATGTAAGTAGGAGTTGTACACACAAGTGTGTTTTAGTTATAGTTATATTGTAATGAATAGTTGCTCAAACACGTTTGAATTGTAATATTTAGTTAAAATATATTTATGACTTACATTTTCAATCCAAAATATTGTGTAACTTTATCCCTAACATCATTTAAACACAGCGTTTACTCGTTTAAGTAGATACCTTTAAACAGTCATTTACATAAAGAGTAATTAAAAAATATAACAATAAATCTATTCAATTACTGCTTGTAAAAAATAATTTTCTTATTATTTTTTTATATCGTAGGCTAAGTAAGTCAGTTATTTATTTTTCACAGTTTATTTTTTAATGAAGATGGGTTACTTTATTTAGGGAATGTTAATGTAATTATATTGAAATCATACTGAGAGTAGAAAACATTTTATATTAAATATTTTGACAAAAAATGAAAATGTAATTTATATTATTAACAATTTTAAATAAGAAATCGTTCAAAATTGTTTTTGAACATAAACGTGGCTGTCGAAAATAAATAAATAAATTAAAGTTTTTATAAATGTCTTTAACTACAATTTCTCGCCTTGGTTAGGCGGTGAAAACGGAAAAATTTACTGTTTTCTATTAGCTGTTATTCAAAATATTTCGCACTGAAATTTTCAATATGTATTACAGAACGTATGTGTAAACATTATGACTGTTACGAAAACACGATTAGAAACATTTTGCTCGATAGAAAAAAATCCTCAAGTTATCTCTAAAATTTCATATATAAATGCACATTGCGACCGTGTTTTACAATAATAATTCCTATAAAATCATAAACACATACGTATTTACCTTTTTGATTTCTTGATTGTTTAAGATTTCCAAAAAACTAAACATTTTTATTAACTTTTTGGTAAAAATGTGAATGGCGCTTACGAATTACCGCGGACCCCGCACCGCGCAACACCCGCGAGGGCCCGGAATTTTAGCTGACCGCCTAACCCCCCTTAAAGTAAGGCCTGTGCCCAGCAGTGGGACGAATAAAGGCTGATAATGAACGGTCCGCTCAGTAGTGAAGTCCAGACTCTTGAGGCTATGCAATGCAGCTAGGAAATGCCCCACCCTTTCACCGCTGCCTCATCTCATATAATGCCTGTACAATTCACTATAGTCGATTGGTATAATAGCGGTTCACTAAAAAAGTACTACGAACCCCTCTCTATCCTTGGGTGTCGTAAAAGGCGGCTAACGGACTAAAGAGTGCACATTATATCCAACAGTGTCAATGGACTCACCACCTATCACGCTGAGCACATGTGCAGTTGTAATTTGGACTTTGGCACTGCTTCTGCGGTCCTCATTGCCTAGTCTCGGACCTGGCTCTGACTAATCCATTAGGGATAATAGGCTTACCATACGTCCCGGTTTGACCGGGATTGTCCCGGTTTCAAGAATTGGTCCCGGCGTCCCGGCCGGTTTGGTATTTTATCACGGTTAATCGTCGAAAAGTGTAATAAGGAAACGAACGTACTAAATGCCCAGTCAGTCAGTACGCGCGAAGGTGGGTGCGGTGTTGGTCAAAACAGGAAATGGTCCTATTAGGAAGTAGTCTTCTCGAGAACTGGGCAAAACAGGCAATGAATGGTCTTAACAAACAGTGGTCAAAATAACCTTTATTCCCCAACGTCCTAAACGTGCAGGAGGAGCGCTGTGTTGTGTATCCTCCGCGCGCCCCGCCCCCGGTAGTAGCATAATGTGTTTTTCTTCAGCCACACTTTATTTTTTTCATTATTTTTTTTGGTCTTTCGCTTCTGTCCCTCTTTGGAGTTCCAAAATTATGGAAAGCCTAATAATAGACTATTATTCCCGAAGGGTAAAATCAGAGACTAGGCAATGAGGGCCGCAAAAGCACTCCTCTACCATAGTTCACTTTCACGAAATAGCGACTGTTAATGTATGCAGCGTGACAGGTGATGAGCCCATCCGCGCTCTATGCTGTTGGATGTATGTGCACTCTTTAGTCCGTTAGTCGCCTTTTACGACACCCAAGGGAAGAGAGGGGGCGGTAGTATTCTTTCACCGCTACGCGACATGGTTTAAAAATAAAAGAAAGACTTAAACATATAAATAAGTGAGGTGAGAGCAATCCAGCGGAGTTAGTACACGCACCATACTACACCACTAACCCAACCGAGTACGGCACCTTTTGATCTGAGACCAGTGGGGTCTTATCGCAGAACAACAGAAACGGATAAAAATATTTACATCTAGATATACATCTACCTACTAGCAAGGCCGAGTCCCTGGATGGGTGACCAAATTTAAAGCATATGTGCTTCTCCTCATTTCGGAAGCTACAAAAAGCGATTGCGGTTGGTGTCATAAGATGGCAGTCGTAAGGACCCAATTACCAACATTGGGCCAGCGTGGTGGGTTATGGTCCGATTTCCCAATGTGCTGTCGTCCATGTGGAAAGGCCTAACATTGGGACGTGTTTAAAGGGGGGTAAATTCAAAAGTATCATAAGTGTGCTTTTGGACAGATTCTCAAAATGACAGATACTCAAAAGAACAGGAGTACACGTAAGCACATAAAGAGAAAAAAATATATTATTATTATTTTATTATTTTCATAGAAAAAATGAGAGGTTTATATTACTTATTTAAAAAAATATATAATTATTAATAAAAAAATACAAATACCGGTAGAACGGGGCTTTTGGTAACCGTGGGGCTTTTTGGAAAAAAATAATATTTTTGAACGAACGCTTCTTTATCTGTTAAAAAATTAACGTGAACACAACCTTTTTATTCTCTAACATTTAGTAACTCCGTTATCTGTCAATCTCGACCAATCAGAGAAAAGAACACCGCGCGTGTGATGTTAAAAACTACATTTAGCGAGAGTCTGTCAGTTTTGTTCCAAATTAGTTTGTTAAATTATTTAGTGTTGACTTATGCATTATTTGTAATTTTTTAAATGTATGTTACCAAATATCGCCGTCCATGTTTATATTGAAATAAAAACAGTTTACAAAGATATTTTCTATGTCATTTTGTATGGATACCAAATAAACCCCACCCTGGGGGCTATTTGGAAAGGCACCTTCTTTTTTAAAATAAACCTTACTGTTTGTTCATTGTATGTTTTTATTTTTGTATTTTAATAGAGTTATATCTGTATTAAGCAACACATACTTCTTTATCTGTTAAAAATTAAAGGAAAAATAAATATTAAAATTGTATCCCTACTTTTTTACCAAATAGCCCCGTTCTACGGTACCTAATTTAAAAAAAAAAATTAATTAGATTTATTTTATTTTATTTTTTGTTAATTTTTTTTGTTAAACCTACTGATGTATTTTATCAACTGATAATAGCTTGTACCTACTATGGATAACTGTCTACAAGCTGGTAGGTCAGTTTAGGGAAATTACTAATTTATAATGTGGAAACAGTGTGCGAGATATTTCCTTCTATTAATTTGTTTATGCTCCTGTACCATTTTCGATTTTTTGAGAATCGGTCCTTATGAGAATCTGTCCTTATGAGAATGACAAGGTTGAAGTTGATACCGTAGATTTATCAGGCCCATTCCACGGAGGGGTAGACAGAGACCACAGTTTTCCATTTGCTAAGGTCTTTACGCATTCCTTTTGCTTCCTTTACTGTTGTTGCTGTTGTTGAATGTTACATAACATTCTCCATACATGCTCTATGGTATCGGTTTCACGTCACCGGTCTGGTGACACATTGAAACGCAGAAGGTTTATTGCCATAATTTTAATTGACATACATCCTAAGGCATACAATTCAAAAAGCATAATAACCAAAATCATTATCTCTCTCTTCATAGCATTTATTAATCCCATTTGATGGTGGGGTCTGCTTTTCTTGATATTTTCTTCCACTTTGCTCTGTTCGACGCATCGGTGTCAGATACATTGCAGCTTCTGAGGTCTTTGGCAATAATGTCTGTCCATCTTGATTTCGGCCTTCCTCTCTTTCTGAGCGCAGGTAACTTCTACTTATTGCCATATTACTCATGTGGTCGGGAGGTCTTCTCTTCACATGTCCATACCACTATAGTCTGCTTTCTTGTAGCTTGTCGGCGATATCACGTACCCCGAGACTACCGCGAATGTATTCGTTGCGTATTTTGTCAAGTCTCGTTACTCCGCACATCCACCGAAGCATTTTCATCTCAGCGACTTGGATAGCATGAACGTGGCGCTGAGTCGTGGCCCAAGTTTCACTCCCGTAAGTGAGCACAGGCCTGATAATGGTTTTATACACCAGGCCCTTTAATTTCACGGGCATGTGCGGGTCACAGGTAACGCCAGTCACTTCTCGCCATTTGAGCCAGGCGGCAGCGATTCGGTGGTGTACATTAGCCTCTATATCTCCAGCGGAATGCAACATGGTCCCTAGATATTTATATTCGTCACATTTAGTAACTTGCTGTCCGTCGATAATGAGAGGCTCTTCATGTAAATATAGTCCGTTACACACCATGTACTAGGTCTTCTCTATGCTGAGCTTCAAGCCTCCCACCTGTAACTGTCGCTTCCATTGGCCCAGGGTTTCTTTCAACTCTTCACGGGATGAGGTACAGATGGCTACATCATCTGCATAAATGAAGGTCCATGGTTCCAGAGTTTGAGCATGTTCAGTTAGAGCATCCATAACCAAGCAGAAGAGATACGGACTGAGTACAGAGCCCTGGTGTACCCCCTCCCTGACCGCTATGGCTTGAGTTTGCCCCACCGTAGTTCTAATTGCCACCTTTACATCCCTGTACATGCCAGCAATGATATCCACTTACTTTTCTGGGATATTTTTCTTACGAAGGCTCCACCAGATTATAGGACGTGGTACGCGATCAAAAGCCTTTTCCATATCAATATAATAATATAAGGCAATGTAAAGCGGCGTGTTTTTAGCTCTACAAAAACTAAAATCATTAAAATCTATATTATTGTTTGTCAAACTTTTATTAAGCATACTTTAAAACGCATAATTGTATTATTCATAATTTTGTTAGACATACTCTTACAAAGCATAATTCAAAAAGTCATCGTTTTATAAAGTACAAGCGGCCGCTCGCGGTTTCACCCACGTTTTTACCGTTCGCGTAGGAATATCGGGATAAAAAGTATCTTATGTGTTAATCCAGGTTATAAATTATCTGTATGCTAAATTTCATCCAAATCCATTCAGTAGTTTTTACGTGAAAGAGTAACAAACATCCATCCATACTTACAAACTTTCGCGTTCATAATATTAGTAGGAAGTACGATAAATTGTAAATGTCCATAAATTGATTTTCTATTATTACTATGATGACAGTGACAGAAACAGTGACAGAAACGAATCGCGGCAAAACCGACTCCACATAGTCTTGTCTGCCCTACGCTAGAGTGTAATTCAAGTCCGCGTGGGACCGCCGGAGCCTCGCAGCGCCAGAGCCGTGACAGAAAACATGCCTGCTGCATGCTTGTCTGCATGCTGCATGCTTGCCTGCATGCTGCATGATTGCCTGCATGCTGCATGCTTGTCTGCATGCTGCATGCTTGCTTGCATACTGCATGTTTGCCTGCATACTGCACGCTTGTTTGCTCATTATATCAATAAGTTTTATATCTTTGTATTATTTTAGTTATCAAATGTATATTAAATTAAATGTACCAAATATATGCTTTTTGAAATTATGGTAAATAAAATAAGTGTTAACCTGTCAGAGTTAGGGATTTTGTCAGTTATTCTTATTGCATGTATGCTTTTTGAATATGATGTCTTCTGAACATTATGGCAAATAAAAAACATGCCTTTAGCTTCTTATGCTTATCAAAATTATGCCTTTCTATGGTTATGCCTTTTATATTTTGGCCATTTATGTTATGCGTTATGAAGTTATGCTATAAAGACATATGGCAAGTGACGATTATGGCCATTAACATGATGCATTGTCAGTTTATGGCTAAAAAAACTTTATGCGTTTCAATAGGTAACCCTCAGGTCTAGTAGGAGCATGAACCTATACTAGCATAGGTTCATGAGTAGGAGTACGTACAAAATATTGATTAATAAAAAATACTTTAACTTTTTGAGGCTCGTAGGAACACAGCTTTCCTCATTTATTTATGTTATCGATGAATGCAACAGAATAGATATGTAGCTGTTTTTTCGTATTTCTGTCAAGCCGGCTGGCCCCGTCTGCAGCCTTGACAGTCTGACTCGTGAGATTAGCCGCGCGTGCTCGATATCACCACACTTAACCACATTGAACGAGTTTAAACCCCCTCCGGCTTTATCTGCGCTGTTCTTGAAGCGAACATCGTCACTATTAGTGCATCCAGCATTCTAGTGTTATTATTTTTAATGCGAATATTTTTATCATAAAATATTCGCATTAAAAATAATGTTCTTTTCTGTGTATGTTCTTGTCTGCAATTAAAGTATATTTATTATTATTATTCTCGTATTTATTTGTTTTCTTAAGTCTAGGTTTTTTATAATATTCCATATAAAAATAATAAACAAAACTACTATAAAACATTTAACATTATAAAAAACCTAAACCTAGGGTGCCGCCGGCAGCGGGGCAGGGCCCAAGCTAACGGTGGTTAGGGCTGCAGAGAGAGGAACCTCATACGCCTATCGGGACAATGATCGTCGAGTCAACATCCCACATGGCGGTAACCTCGTAAGCCAAGTCAAGGTACTTGCTCAGCTTGTCCTTCTCAGCCTTTACGAGGTTCTCATTTTATGTGGGACGGTGATATCGACTAGCACTGCTCGCCGCTGGGACCGATCGACTATCACGATGTCAGGCTTATTGGCAACAATAGTCCTGTCCGTGATAACCGATCGGTCCCAATAGAGCAAAGCACGACCATTTTCGAGAACTGGCTCAGGTGCGTACTTATAGTACGGCACCTCGGACTCAGCAAGACCGTATTGAAGAGCAAATTGCTGGTGAATGATCCTGGCTACAAGATTGTGTCTGTGCAAGTACGCGCCGTTAGCAAGATGAGAACAACCGGAAATAAAATGCCTGAGTGACTCTCCCGGACGGCGGCATGCTCGACATTTGTCGACCGTACCGTCCTTCATGATATATTTCCGGTAGTTGTTCGTCTTGATAACTTCGTCCGTAATCGCACAGACAAATCCTTCGGTTTCCCCAAAGAGGTCCCCGAAATGTAGCCAGTTCACCGACGCGAGCAGGTCCATATCGGGCCCTGTTAAGACCCGATAAAACCGGCCGTGCAGCTCCTTGCTCTTCCATACGTCCTTGCGGTTCTCGGTGCTCAGCACCTGAGGCTTGCATTGCACCAGTTCTCTTTGCCTAAGGAGAGAAGCGTAAAGGTCCTGTCAACCGACACCACATCGCAATGCATCCCACACTCGTTGTTGAGGAAATATTCTCGAATACTGCACACCTCACGGTTGTGGAGGGTCTTGGCATTTAAAAAGCTTCGACCACCCCATTTCCGCGGGATGTACAGTCTCATAACAGACGAGCGTGAGTGGAGCATGCGATGTGATGTCAGTTGCTTTTCGAACCTTTCTGTCCAGGGCGTCTAACTCGGTCAGACTGAGTCCACCTTAGTATGCCTAAGGTATATACCAGTAAGGGCATAACCCAGCCGTTGAAAGCGCGCACCTTGTGGCCTCCTGACAAAAGACTGTTAAGTACCTTTGTCAGGCGACCAAAGAAGCGTTCCTTCACCGACTGCTTTATACCCCCCTCTCTATACCCAATGACTGTGACATACCAAGGTATTTGTAGGTGTCGGCTTCGGAGAGAGATCTGGAAGTCATCGTCTCAGAAATTCTACGAATTTGCAATTTTCCCCCGCTGTACGTGCATGACCGCGCACTTGCCTACACCGAACCCCATGTTGATGGCGCTACTAAAAGTCTCAGTGACTTTCAGCAACGCCATCAATTCATGACGTTTCAGTGCAAACAGTTTAAGGTCACCCATGTACAGCAAATGCGAAATAACTTCACCCTGTCTCCTAAGCCGATAGCCCAGCCCTGAATCCTCTAGCAATGTGCTGAGAGGATTCAGGGCTAGACAGAACCACAACGGACTCAGACTATCACCCTGGAAGATGCCTCGCTCAATCCTTACGAAGTCCTGCGGACCAGAGGAGCTGTCTCCACCACCCGGTTGACGAAGGACTGTGGTCCACTGTCTCATACAAGAGCCTAAAAAAGATCTCAGAGTTGTATTAATTTTATACAGCTCTAAGACCCTCTCCAACTAGGTATGAGGCACCGAATCATGGGCCTTCATATAGTCAATCCAGGCAGTGGAGAGAGCCCCTCTATTCCGCCGGACTTGTTGGCATATGGTTGTATCGATGAGGAGGAGCTCCTTAGTACCGCGGGACCCAACCTTACATCAATTCTGAGTGGGAGCCAAAATATTGTGCGCAACTATATGCTAATTAATTTTAATTCTCAGAATGGATGTAAGGAGCTTGTAAAGCGTCGGCAAGCATGTGATGGGTCTGTAGTTCTTCGGTTCCGTGGTACTACCGGACTTGTGGAGCAGGAAGGTGACACCGGTTGTCATAAATGTTGGCAAGGAACCGACCTCGAGGGCTTCTTGGAATTGCGTCGCTAAGCAGTCGTGTGAGCATCTAATCCACTTTATCCAAAAGTTATGCAACCCGTCCGGTCTAGGACTTTTCCAGTTCTGAGCCGTACGGATCGCACAACTAACGTCTTCGGGGCTAATTATTAAAATGTCGTTAAGTGTTTCTTATTACACCGATTTCAGCATCGTAATGAGCTTATTATACACTAGTGCGGTTTTTAAATTAACTAAGTTTAAAAATAGAAACTCGACCAGAGCGAAGAAATAATAGCCAATCCTTTACTACTTAGGGAAAAAGTTTTTAAATTTTTGTCTCTCAAATGACATAAGAAGAATAATCATGAATAAAGATTCGACCTAATACTGTTTACATTAATCAAAAACTTTTTTGAGATATTTTAAAGTTTATGGTAAAATTAGTAATCATTTGACTATGGACAACACGACCACGCCCACATAGTCCACGCTCCAGCAAGAAACCACTTCACAATCTGCACATGTGCTTAGGTGGTGAGCCTAAAGGCTCACCCACCACCTTTACCACGGGCTAAAGCCCGTCAGTCGCTTTTACGACACCCACGGGAAGGGAGGGGTTGGTAGTATTATTTTGATGAGCCCATCGCCGCTCTATGCTATTAGATGTATAAGTCTTTAGTCCGTTAGTCGCCTTTTACGACACCGAACAGAAGAGAGGGGTTGGTAGTATTATTTTGAAGAGCCCATCGCCTCTCTATGCTATTGGATGTGTGTGCTGTCTTTAGTCCCTTAGTCGCCTTTTACGACACCGAAGGGAAGAGAGGGGTTGGTAGTATTATTTTAATGAGCCCATTGCCGCTCTATGCTGTTGGATGTATGTGCAGTCTTTAGTCGGTTAGTCGCCTTTTACGACACCCAAGGGAAGAGATGGAAAGACTTCCTACCCTTCACATACCTATATTTTGTCGATTCATGCAGCGGCTTCTTGTTCAATACTTATTACTTTAAAAGTTTAAAAATAAATATGTCTAGTTCTAGTAATGAAGAACTAAATTTACAGTTTACAAAGCCGGAAATATTAAGTAAAGCACAAAATGTTATTGACAGCCTATTACCTATTACCATCTAAGTCCAAAGAAAAATATATGTTGGCTTACCAAAGATTTATACACTAGAAAAACAACAAAAGCACGCAGTCATTTTTAGAAAATGTATTTTCCTCACTAGTGTGTTAAACACCGTCGTATGAAACGCGAGTGCATTGATAATTACAATCCTCGGCTCATAACCCGCCTCTATTGTTATGACCAACTTATCACACTTGTGACATAATGTACATATGTATTTGGTGCCAAATTCTAGTTAATTGTTTTTAATAACATTATTACCTACGTATTCATTAAATGTGTTGATCAATTGTAGCGATAACTTGATTTTAATAATGGGCGTCATCCTGCAGTGGGACAGTTTAGATGCTGTAATGTTACTTTACATAACTAT
This sequence comes from Scoparia ambigualis, assembly GCA_963921215.1. Taxonomy (NCBI): domain Eukaryota; kingdom Metazoa; phylum Arthropoda; class Insecta; order Lepidoptera; family Crambidae; genus Scoparia; species Scoparia ambigualis. The sequence goes on along the minus strand of OY992502.1, from coordinate 7,545,759 downwards.
TACATATTCGTAATGGACGACGAAGTTTCTTAGAACAAAACTATAGTTATGTCTGCCAGTGTACTTTTTTTTATGCTGTCGATAAATTTTGTTGTTTAACCGAAATAAGAGAAATATCATTCAATATGATGAGATAAACAAAGTTTGTGGGTTCGATAAAGTGAAGCTGAAGAAAGGGTCGTGCCAAATAAAAGGCTGTAATATTTTTCCACGCCTCCGGGAAACGAGGGTGATTTATTTATGTTTAATGCTAGGTTACATTATCTTGAAAAGCTTTTGTCCTGATTTGGTAACTTGACTTGGATACCCTGGTTTACGATATGGACCTATTCATGTGACCTCATTATTAATAAATTGAATTATTATTTGATTGAAAAAATAAGTAGTTCGGTCTGACAGAATTGTTTTCAAACAACATCCTATATAAATATCACTTACATTAACCTTTTTGTTTTTCACATTTACAAAAAAATCTGTAATTATTAAAAATTGTTTCTTACTTGGTTACAAATCACTTGTATGGTATGAATAAGTATACAATTTATGGAAAATTATTATTATCATGATTTTGAAATATAAAAATAATTGGCAAAACCATTTTGATTTGCTGCTTTTTCAACTTGCTACGAGCCTGCAAATGCTACGAAAAAGTAATAAGCCGAATAATTGCATAGCTTACAAATATTCTTTGTAGCTGGATTAAGTTTCTATTATTATTTTAAAAGATCATTATCAATATCATTATTTTAATAAAAATAATTGTCAAAAACATGGAATCTGCTATTTTTCTAATTTGCTACGACTATGGCCTGTAAAATGCTACGAAAAATTCATAAACTGAATAGTAAGTTGCGTACCTCTTGTTTTGTTATTCATGCAATATAGCAAAGTAGTATGATATGATTGATATAAAAATAATTGGCAAAACTGCTTTTCATCGCTCTTTTTTGAACTTGCTACGGGCCTACAAATGGCAGGCGGCGTATCGCGCTTGGACCAAGGCTCGCACGCTCAACGATCGTAACATCTCTTCCCTCAAGGTAGTCTTCAACAAGGCTACCAAAGTCTGCAAGAGAGCTCTCTCGAGAGCGAATGCCCAGCGCGTTGCTCGCGTTGGCCAAGAGCTGTTGTCGCACCCAACGGGTAGCCGAAGTTATTGGCGACTGGCCAAAGCGGTGCAAGCCAACTTTTGCGCGCCTTCTCTGCCCCCACTGCGGTACCCTGATGGCTCGTTGGCCCATCGGCCGCTAGACAAGGCTAACCTCTTAGCGAAGCTCTTTGCGGCGAATTCGCGTATCGATGACTGCGGCGCGGAACCACCTACCATCCCTCACTGTGGTTCCACAATGCCTGACGTCCAAATCAGACAACGTGACGTCCGTGCCGTGCTGCAGTCACTTGATGTGCGGAAGGCTAGCGGTCCTGACGGTATACCGGCAGTCGTCCTTAAAAAATGTGCTCCCGAGTTGTCTCCAGTACTGACACGCCTATATCACCTCTCGTACTCTACTGGAATTGTGCCGGAGGCTTGGAGAAAGGCGAACGTCCAGCCGGTCCCCAAAAAAGGGGATAGGTCTGACCCAGCCAACTATCGACCTATTGCTGTCACCTCTGTCCTTTGCAAGGTTTTTGCGCGAATCATAAACAGACAACTCATTCGCTACCTAGAAGATCACTCCCTGATTCATGATCGACAATACGGGTTCAGACCGAAACGATCAACGGGTGATCTCCTGGCGTTCATAACACACCTGTGGGGTGAAGCAATGGATAAGCATGGAGAAGCACTGGCTGTTAGCCTGGACATCTCCAAGGCTTTCGATCGAGTTTGGCATCGTTCGCTTCTCTCCAAGCTTTCGTCATACGGCTTGCCACCTCGCCTATGCGATTGGGTCGCCGGGTTCCTGCATGAGCGCAGCATTCGCGTACTCTGCGAAAGCAGTGCCTCACAGTCTCTGCAGGTGAACGCCGGAGTGCCGCAGGGTTCTATAATATCGCCCACGCTGTTCCTTCTGCATATCAATGATATGTTATCCTTGGGTAACATGCATTGCTATGCAGACGACAGTACAGTACATCGGCGTTATTTGGGTCATCCTGCGGCAAAGCAGGCCGATGTAGTGGAGTCGAGACGGAAGATTGTCATTGAGCTGGACGAGGAGTTAGACCGCATTTATAAATGGGGCTCTGATAACCTGGTCCAGTTCAATGCCAAAAAAACACAGGTCTGCGCTGTCACGGCTAAAAAGTCCGCATTTCTCCCCCAACCCTCCTTCCAGAGCAACCTATTACCCATCCAGACTGGTCTCAGTCTCTTAGGTATGGACATACACAGCGACCTCAACCCGAAGAGCTATATTGAGAGCATTATAACCACAGCCTCACGTAAACTCGGAATCCTGAACAAGGTGAAGCGGTTCTTCACGCCGGAGCAACGTTGTCTTTTGTATAAGACTCAGGTGCGCTCCTGCGTGGAGTATTGCTCTCATCTTTGGGACGGATCCGCCAAGTACTTGCTCGAAGCTCTTGACAGGTTGCAAAGACGTGCTGTCCGTATTATCGGTAACGATGACGTTACGACCAGTCTGGAGCCGTTACAGCTACGTAGGGACATTGCTTCCCTTAGTGCTTTTTACCGCCTTTACCACGGTGAATGCTCTGAGGAGCTCTTTGACCTCATCCCTCCCTCTTCTTTCCTTTCCAGATCGACGCGTGCAGGTCTTAGAAGCCACCCTCATACCGTGCTGACCATCAAGACACGTACCAAAAAGTTTGAACAATCGTTCTTTTGCCGAACTGCCCGTATGTGGAATGCGCTTCCCGCACACGTGTTTCCTTCCTCTTTCTCTCCCGGGTTATTTAAGCGGGGCGTGAAAAAGCATTTATGCAGGCCGCCATAGTGAGAGCGTTTGGCATAGCGTGGTAGCGCTGTGACGAACGCTTTCACTTCTTGGGCTTCACTGGCTGCTTTTCATCAGGCAGAGTGAAGCCACTATGGCGTGCCACAATAAAAAAAAAATAAAAAAAATGCTACGAAAAAGTAATAAGCTGAATAATTGCAAAGCTTACAGATATCTTTGTTGCTGGAATAAGTTTTTATTATTATTTTAAAGGATCATTATCAATTTCATTATTTTAATAAATATAATTGAAATTCAAACGTTGAATCTGCTATTTTTTTAACTTGCTACTACTATGGTCTACAAATGCTAAGAAAAATTAATAAACTGAATAACAAATTGCGTATCTCTTGTTTTGTTATTTATACAATGTAGCAAAGTAATAATACATTTTGCGTAATAAACAGTCGTATTAATTACGTATTGTTTTATTTACAATGGGCAAGTTGAGATATTGGAACTTAGCTTTCATATTCCCAAAATAAGTTATAAGATATTTTAAGGTTTAGTTTTTAAGTTATTAAGTTTTTGTTTATAATTTATTTATGTTAGTTGTTTTAAAAGGGATAACGTTATAATTATTACGTTAAAATCATATTCCCGATGTTAATTATTATGGATATATATAAAATATAAAAACAAATAACGCTACACAAACGTTTTAAAGTGGTCAAGTAACAATCATTTGACTATCCAAACTATCGCATTCAAAATAGTACCTATATGTATAGAAACGTATGTCGTTATCAGTAGCTGAGTGTTTACTACACATGCGTAAGCACATCATGCAGTGACCGATTATTATTCTCGTGATATCGGACGTCAATCATTTATCGATAATTTATAATTAGCGCACCACAGACCACTGTTAATGATAAATAATAATAGTTAATTATCTCCTCTCGGATGTGGCCTAGCTTACGAGAGGGCCTAAACGATGTCGGCTCGTGTCTTATATCAGTGAAAACGTGACCCTTATCCGTTAGATTAAAACAATGACCTCCCAAAATGGTTGGACACACAAAGTATTATTATAAATAGGTTAAATTAGATTCTAAAGAGCCAACGAAATATAGGTTATTGGCACAAAAACATTTATGTACAATAAAAAGCACATCTCGATGACCGAGTGGTAAATCACTCGGCACGATAAATGGAGGTCCAGGGTTCAATTCCCAGATCGGGCAAAGTGTGTTTCGCATCATTTGATGCACAGCCCGGGTTGATGATGATGATCTACTCGCGGTTTGGCAAGCAATTAAGCGATTAACTGTATCGAACTTACTTGATTCCAATGATAGGGGGCCTTTGGATAGCAGTGGGACAACGAAAAAAAAAACTACGATTTTGATCTTGTCCATTTGTATAGTTTATGCGACGACTACACATTGAAATGATGAGCCGCTTGATTTGATCGAAAAGTGATAATTTTTAACGAATTTACTCACATTTTTTTTCTAAGGCTTAGAAACATTACACATTGAAATGGTACAACCCTGCAAAGGGTTCGAAACGTCAGATAAATAAAACTATGTAATGTAGTAAATTAAACGCTAGTTTTGATCCGGAAAAAATTGTTTTTTAAGGTTAGCGAGCGAAGCGAGCACTACACATTGAAATGGTACAACCGTGTAAAAATGGTTCGAAACGTCAGGAAAATTAAAAAAAACTATGTAATGTTAAACGCGAGTTTTGATCCGTAAAAAGTGTTTCATTTCGAATTTACTCACTAAGTATAAATTTTACCAAATTATTATAAAATCCTACCCTTACGAAACCCATTACATGCTTTTTAGAAAGTTTAAATAACTCTAATATGCTTTCATAAATCCTTTTTGAAACAACATAACCGGGAAACACTTGGTCTTCATCACATCTGAGTTCACAACAGCGTAGGTACTGTGCCAACTACTGCCTAGGAGGGCAGTGTTGCTCGCATCCAGCGACTACCCACGACCTTGGAGGCCTGCCCACACTGCGTCTACAGGTGCGCGGTCGCCACCCAATAACCGTTCTGCCCCAACGGCTATCGTTCTACGAGCAATGACACTGCCCATGACCCATTTGGAAGTTGACTCTAGAGTTGACGACCCGTGCAGTGGCAACTGCGAGTTGTGCTCTTCGTGCAACGCGACGTGAGCGAGCTCGACAGCTCCGGTTACCTATCTGGAAAACAGGCAGCGAACTACGTGTTCACGGGAAAACTCTCCTGAGATACTGAATGAAGTGAGTGAGTACCGAATGAAGAGCGCGCTTCGGCGGGCCCTGATTTGGCGTCAAGACCTAACGCAGATGGTTTCCTGCGTGAGTTGGTTTTCTGGCGTAGGGACGTCTGGCACTTCTTGCATAACCTAAAGGTTGGTCTCGAGGTGCCAGTACAAATAAAATTAGTGATGTAAGTAGAGGAGATGCCCAAGACCCATTGCCACTTAAACATGCCATGTCGGTTCAGCATTGAACTATTCCTATTGATACACTTTTGGTAATCATATGACATTTATCCATAAGGCAATGAGGACCGCAGAAGCTGACCACTGTCATAGTCCACGATTCACTAAAAATTACAACTGTCATTCCATCTACATCACCTTAATGGATGGCGGTCTACTACTGTACGTTTTACAAGAAATTTCTTGCCTCAAAATACAGTGTTGTGGAGCTCTCGGCGGCGGTATTTCCGGACCGTTACGACTTAGGGATCTTCAAGAAACGAGCCTATTCCTTCCTTAAAGGCCAGCAACGCGTCTGCGATTCCTCTGGTTTTGAGGGTGTCTACGGGCGGCGGTGATTACTTTCCACCAGGTGACCCGCTTGCTCGTTTGCCTCCTTCTGCTATAAAAAAAGAACTACACATGTGCTCAGCTTGATAGATGGTGAAGACATGTCCACTCTATGCTGTTGATGTATGGGCACTCTTTAGTCCGTTAGTCGTCTTTTGCGACACGACTCTGTAACTGTACCTACTGCTGACTGCTGACTTTTGGTAAGCCAACAGAAAAGCTGTTACTCTTGTTACCAGGAAAAACAGGGTAATTCCTTTTTAAACTATGATAGATTAAATAGTCATTATGTTACATTTTTCCTTGAATCAAATATTTAATTCATCACCGTCAATTAGTATACTTTAGAATTAAATAGCAATGGCATTATTATCAGGTTTTTTTGTTGTCTTATAGTAGTTAACTAATATTTCGTTCTACCCTTATTTTAATATTCGGGACCATAATAGTTTTAAAAAATATATATATCAATCAATGGCCACTAATGTATGTTCGCCACAACGTTCGTGGATCACTTCAGAACAGCTGCACCTATTTGGCTAATATTTTGTAGTGTTGTTTATATTTCAAAATAAGGTTTTTATGAAAGAAAATGTTTGAAAATTTTGGCACTGGTTACGGGGTGCTTTTGCGGACGAAATCGGGGGCGTGCCGCTAGTTTTATATAAATATAACACTAAATGCGTACCTACACGTTTAACAATATACATACGAACTGTTCTGTGTAAGTATATTTAACCTAGGACAATGACCCAAGAAATCCAAAGTTCGCCAAGATAAGTAGTACCCCTTATGATGCGTATGTCATATGATGAACAAGTAAATCAAATAATGATAAAACAAGGATAAATTAAACAATAAATTTGCGTGTGTGAAGGTCCTTCTACTTATCTGTATGAAGTTAGTCAACCCTTCTGAGATATCCCGCCCTGGGGCCTACCCTGGCATCCTGCTTACTCGAGATTTATCAAAACATTAAATATGTCAGTAACAAACAGTGAATAAACAAAGTGAAAGTAGGTATTCATTTGCAACATTGTAAAATATAGTAGTAAACTCAAATTCTACATGATTTTTAAATCGCAAAAATTATAAATGAAATTTATAATTTTTGCGACTTAAGCTAGACTAATAAAAACTGTAAACTGACATTGAGCTAAACAGTGACAATAAGCTTTTATATTATCAAAGAAGCTTTTAAAGTTTTTAATTGTTTAATTGGATAGAGTACCTACTCTATCCAACCTATTACCTAACAGCCTAACCGTGCCGCGTAGCGCTGAAAGAATACAACCACCTCCTCTCTTCCCTTGGGTGTCGTAAAAGGTGACTAACGGACTAAAGACTGCACATACTTCCTACAGCATAGAACAGCAATGGGTTCACCACCTGTCACGATGAGCACATGTGCAGTCGCTATTTGGTGAAAAGTGGACTATGGTAAAGGATTGCTTTTGCTGTCCTCATTGCCTAGTCTCTGACTAACTCTTCGGGATAATAGATGATTGTATGTATGTATGAAGGTAATAGTAGGCGGAGCTTTTTACCACTGAAGCCTAATGACCAGAAGACTTCGGTTCTGTGGGCTCATCCGATTAAAAAACAACCAACGCACCCTATAAACGCGCATCACCGAGGGCACTCTCGCGCCTTGTCGATCCTGAAGTTTCAGTTACTTCTTAAGGCTCCATGACATGAAACTTCACTAGTAACTCAAGCCAGAACGCAGCAATGTCAAACAATGCGGCATGGCGGGAGATGAAGGAATTGGAATGGAATTCGGTATCCAGTCGAATTTTGGACAGAATCCTACCACCCAATGACTTAGCGGCGAGCTTTAAGCTTCTTTCGTGATTTCGTGGGAAAACCAAATTAAAATATCTTAAGGGCGCGCAGCCGCGACAGTGCTGCCCCATTGAGTTTTTGGTTGATCAAGTTATGGCTTGTACACCCTTAATTTTTATTCCATGTAAATGACAAAAAATTTCGACCTCCCATACAAAACTGTCCGATCAGGCTGATGACAATAGTAATCTGTTGTAATATTCTATATTAATATTATTAGTAGGTATATTGTTAATTTCATTAAAATGATTAAAAATTTAAGGGTGTATACGCAATACTTGAAAAAGAACTAATTAAGATGTCAAACATTTAAAGATGTTTCTGATCTGGCTCGCCGCCTCTTACCACCCACACATTGAAACTATTCTAATATAATCTAAGATAGAAAGTGGTGAGCAGAATAGTGTTTCAATGTAATCTAGCACACTTCTCTCATTACTCTTATTACTAATAATAACTACATTCCCCCCATCCTTTAATTGACTCGAGATAACGCAAATAAACATAAATTCCAATGACACGTACCCCTGTCAAACTTATCTTCACCAAATAAAGGCTCGTCCTTAATATACGAGTATGTGGCACCAACACAATTATTAGTAGTACACAAACAGCACTATGTTGTAATAATGTCATTATGTATAGGTGTTATTGCAACCTCTCTTGCTGCGATAATATTTGCTGTGACATTTTCGGTAGGCGTTTAGGTCTTTGGAGCTGGCTGTGGACTGCATAAGTAACAGCTCCCGCCGCCCAGCCCCAATAGCCCCTACCGGGTCGAACCCCCAGAGGCTCCGGGGGGGGGGGGATCGGAGACTCGATTGCGAGATGCCATCCCCCACCGGAATCCCTCTGGGGAATTTCGTCCACTCACGGCTTGAGGAACGCTTTAAGTTTCTCGCCGCCCCCAAACAAGCCCGGTAACGCTGTAAAGGTCATCAGCGACCGACAGCACTCACACTTAAAAAAATAATCAAAAAAAATAATTAAAAAAAAAAACCAGCCCCAATATGTCTCTCAGTTACAAACTCAAAAATCATTTATTCCAGTAAACTTTTTCAAAGGTGCTTTTGTCTCGTCCAAACATTTTTTTTTGCCTTTTACCCATTCTTCGGGCCTAGCATGTGCAACACGAGATATTATGTCGCGGACGATATTCTCTCTGCCTTCGATGGCGGGAACGACAAACTATCTCGGTTACAGTTGTCAAAACTCGATAAAATTAGGTTGCATGTAACGGTTTGTAGACAAAAAAACCACAGACAAGCAAAAACTACTGTTATGTCTATTTTTGACATATCGTGTATAGATATAACCATAAAATAATATGCTTTAGAGTCTGGCTAACGAAAGCTGAACCAGGAAAACGCACAAAATCAAAAAAATCATGACTGGGTAACACATCGTCACTCACACAGCTGCAATTTTCTCAGAAAAATTTCAATTTGACATACGACATGACATCTCAGATAGACACACATAGAGACAAAGTGTTGCCAATCAAATAACTACGAGGTTCAGCTTTCGTTGACCAGACTTCTAGTTATTATTCTAAAAACATAACACAAGAAAACGGGTCGAGAAAATTTTCTCGTGTTGCGCATGCTAGGCAGAAGGCTGTGGAGAAGAATTGGCACAAGAAACTCCACAGCTTAATAATTGTAATAACGACACGACCACAAAATCCGAAAAACCGAAAACTCCTTCATAACCTCCATGTCGGATCTGATACTCTAGTTCGAATGACGTTACCTCGATGGTCATTACCTCGATGTCTCTACCTCGACGGTACACTTCACCGATGGCTCGTTACCTCGAAGGATGTCTTCCTCGACGGGTCTTTTTTTCGATGGTACATTTGATCGATGGGTTGTTACCTCGAAAAATCATAAAAAGTATAGTTATAAATCCCATGACTTTTAGAAGTCTCCCTTATTTTTATTGTGTATTTTTAGGTCTCCCCATGCGCGGTGGTATTCATTATAGAATATTCCTAGGCGAAAAAAAACATGACGTTTAGGTCCTAATTTTAAAGGAGTTTCAGTGTCCAAATTAATCATTAGTAAAAGTTTTATACTCTGATATCGCGTATGTATATTCCAGTATCCAGTTACTTTCGGAGTTGAACCGTTGGACAATACGGTTCAACTCCGAAAGTAACTGGATCTACTTTTTTTTTATTGCTCAAAAGCGAACCGCTTACCCTGATAATCGTGACAATAGTAGAAGCCAGAGTCCTCACGCAAAATACTCAACTATTTTTAATCTCGTAGTTCTATTGACCGCTGATCGCCTATACCCGCCGTTAGAAATTAGTTTTCTTTAGTTTTCTCGGCTCGGGTTACCCAGCTGTGTCGTGGTGGGAATTACCGGTGATAACGAAAACTTGCACCCCATTCTCTAATTATCGCACTTATCTTTTATTGTTATTGTAGGTTTATAAGAATTTTTGAAATTAGTATTATGGAAACAGGTGTGCTGAATGCGTGATACTTATATGTACGTACGAGTATGTGTATGTATATCGCATGCTATTTTATTTGCTCGAAAACAATTTCCATTACGTTGGAAACAATATTTCCTACGTCTTGGTACTGTGATTTGTATAGCTACACTGAGATAATTTTATTTACAACATCTACTTCTATGTTTAAATACGTAATGCTTATATATTCTGTTGATGTCGCAACAGCACACTGTTTGCAATTGCAACTATCTAATCTAGTTAACAATACGGAATTACCTTTCTTAATCAATAGTATAGGTACAGTTAGCAACAAAAGGCGCTTAACACTTTCAAACTTTTGTCAATACATTAAGGAATTGAACACTAGTGAACTTGTCTAAAAGTTATTATGACATGGTACTAAAGAGTAGGTGCAACTATACTTTCGTTACTGACCGTAAATAATATGTAATTTAATGATTTACGCGTTTCGGTTATTTGAATGTATATACTTATTTCCATAAAGAATTGAAATGGTTACATAATATTCTAACAGCACAATTAATTAATTAAATGTTTTTGCTTAAAGGAATACGGAATATCGTTAACAATAATTATGGAAAACACCACATCAACAAGGATTTTTCCAATTTCACTTTAATCTTTATGTCGTAGGAAGAGGAACATTATGCATAACCGATTACCGAATACGCCGTGCAATGCATCCATCTAACGACCGTGAGTGGAAGATTACTCACATTTCCTACCAATGACACAATCAACAGGCTCAAAGACTTAAGTCTTACGCCTTTGCTACACCAAGGATGTAGGATAAGAGGATAAATGCGTGTTTTGTTAACTACAATAAAAACAAGAATCTGTATGGAAAAATTGCATCATATCTTGTGTGTTATATCAGAAGATGTTAATTTCATTTCACATGCAATAAAACACATGAAAATATTGGGGCATGACCCGCCACGAAAACACTTGGACCAACTGATCAAGACCCATTCAATATGGGCCAGTGTAGTGGGTTATGGCCCAATATTACCATGTGCTGTTGTGACACCATGATGTGTAGTTGACTTGGCATTGCAAAAGTATCGAAAACCGAACTCCTTGCCGTCGAGCCATCGAGCTCGAAAGAAAAAACTTCTCGTCTTATATACATACATATAATCACGACTATTATCCCCGAAGGGTTAGTCAGAGACTAGCAGCACACTTCTCCAGACAAAAAGAAAAGCGTGGAGGTACCTGCATATTGGTGCAAAAGAAACTTGATTTTAAACTAATAAATCTAACTAAGGAAATCACATGCAGAAACAATTTCGAATGTTGCGGTATTGAATTGTTAACGTATAACATTGTAAGCAATTATATGTATCTACAGAATACCAAAAAGTAACACTTCAGTATTTTTCAGTAAATTAGAATGTTTACTTCATAAATTAACACAAAATAATAAAAAAATGTTTTAACCGGGGATTGGAATATAGACATATTAAAAATAATCCACTAAGTCGAAAACTGAAAAGCTTACTAAATAATTATAACATAGATATTCATATTACAAAACCAACCAGAAACCAGTCCTGTATAGACAAGATAGCAAGTAATATTTCGAAGGTTAATTGTGATGTGCACTATCTTTGTCTATCCGATCATGAGACTGGACAAACTTTATCAATTCCAGTAAAGGCTCAAAATTACCATTATTTTTGGTTTGAGTATAAACGCGATTTTAGTATGCAGAACATCAATAAGTTTGTCACGTGTATATCCGCTTTGAGTTTTTCGGAAATTTACAAGAGGATAAAGTGGATGCATATTTTGATATTTTTCATGAAACATTTAAACTATTCTTTGATTTATGCTTTCCAGTGATAAAGGTAAAAATGACGAACAGTGGACTAAAGGGGAGATGGTCGACTAAGAGAATAAAAAAATCAAGTATTATTAAGAGAAGACTATATATAAAGTATAAATTTACAGGGGGTAACAAAAAGAGAAATAAAACAAATTTAAAAAAATACTCCAATATTTTACAAAAATAAATAAATCTCAAAGAATACAAAATAATATTTTAAGCCTAACATAAATAAGTGCAAAGCGACATGGAATATAATAAATGATAAAATTAATAATAAACCTTCATCCAATAATATTGACATAATTAATTTTAAGAATATGACATATACAGATCCTAAAAATATTGCTGACATTTTTAATGAATTATTTATAAACATTACTAAAAACAAAACATTTAAAAAGTCTGGTATAAAGCATGTTGTGAGAGAAAATCCGTATTAAATTTTTCTGTATATATGTAAGTTGTTAATGTCACTTAATAACAAAAAATCGGTAGGTTACAACGATATCAATACTGCGTCTTTAAAAGCATGTGCGGCACACATTTGTAAGCCATTGAGCTACATTAGTTATTTTTTATACAAGATTGCAAAGTTGCTTTTTAACCGCGTGCTCAATTTTGATGACCGAGCAAGCGAAGGATTCTAAAATTGAATCACGAGTGCAGCGAGTGATTCAAACATTAGAATCCTGAGCGTTAGCGAGGGAATCAAAAGAGCACGAGGTGAAAAATCTTTGCAATCGAGTGCAACACGTAACTTTTCATCCCACCTCAGCGAGGAAATGACTAAATGCAAAAAAAAAACCATTTACATTAACAAGATACTTTTATTTCAGTTTAGGTATTAACTACTACATTATGACAGGTAAGTATTACAGAATAATCTTTAAATTATAACAAAATAATACTAAGGTATAATTAAGAAAATTTTAAAGTAACGTTGCTACAGTTATTTAAATTGAGTGTAATATTTTTGTTTGGTACTGTAATATTGGTGTTAGTCACTTGTGTACTGTTTTTCGGTAAACTATCTGTCATACTTAATAGTTGTACCGATTCATCGGATTCCCTTGGCGTGAATGTTGGAGAGAGAGGGAGATGGTTAAGTGTTTCATAACGGCTTATTTTTGATGTAGAAGGGCCAGTCCAAGGATCCGATTGAGGCTCTTTCAGTGTAATGGCTCCTACGATGCCTTCACATATTTTAGACTTATTTTGGATGGAATCCTCTATGTATCCCTCTACAACTGCATTGGACTTCCAGCCTCCGTGGCGCTTAAGGGACAGGAGATCAGCTCCGGAATCAGCCAAAAGTGTGGCTGAAGTTCGTCGGAAACAATGACCCGTGTACAACAGGGGTTCTGGAAGTTCAAGAAATGTTGCTATTTCTCGTGGGATACTGCCAATTTTATTAGTACCCATAGGCTGTCTAACACACTTTCCATTGCGATACTGTAGAAAAAATCGATTAATTGGAGTGTTAGGCGGGCGTAAGGCTTGATATTTCTCAACAATCGTTACGTATTCCTTGCGAATGACGAAGTTGCGGTCTCTTTTTGTCTTTGTATTAGGTAAATTAATTAATAGTAAGTCATCTGAATGTTTCTCAATGTTTTTGACATTAAGTTGTGTTAGTTCATTAGTTCGACATGCTCCGTTTATTCGTTTATTCCAATAATAAGAACAACCTGTAACGTAAAGAGTATTGTAGTAGATAAATGAATAAAATTGATATGAACGCATAATTATGCCTATCAACATCTACTAAGTATACTATTTAATTGAGAATAATATACTTAAGTAGATACTGAATGTGCAACTGACTTACTTTTGCCGCCAAATATACGGAATCGGGTGCTTCGTTAAGAAACTTTTCAATATCAGATACTGTGAAAACCTTCGATTTTTTTGGTTGATGACCAGATGAGGCTCTTTTTAAAAATGCCACTAATTTAGGATAGGTATCGATATGTTTGTCTTTTTTCATCTTTATTGTTGCTTTTAGCATCGAATACGTACTCCATAGAGTGCTTGCTTTCTTGTTCTCGGATAATTCTATAAAATATGCCAGCAAAACGTTTTCTGAGAAAGTTTTGGCTCCTTTTGCTAGTCGCCACGTGTTGAACATATCGTATTGTTTTAAATACTTCTCGCGTGATTGTTGAGGGAGAAAGCTCATTTGAGCATTATTAACAGTTTCAGTCAATTCTGTTGGCGTCAAGCAAACTTCCTCGTCGCTAGAATCACTCATTTTAGTTTTTTCACTTGTTTTCAAGTTTCTTGTTTTTAATATATGGTTTAACAATGACGTGAAAAAATGCCGCCTAAAGAACCGCGTACAAAGCAAATTGAGAAAAGAACACCAAGAAGGTTCCGAGTCTGAGTTTTTAACAAATTAAAAAAAAAGTTGTATGATATATTCGGCACCATAGAGGTAGCAGTAAATAGGTTTAATGTTTTTTTTAATTCACAAACTTAGTGCACACGATGTTCTAAATTCAATTTACTTTATCCTCTAGAGAATAAAAACGGCTTTTCCATTCAGATATTGAAGATTAAAAATACTCTTTCCGAGATGGTGGGATGAAAAATAAATTTATCTTTTGCAACGGGAGAGTTTCCAACTGAAATTTTCTGTTATCAAACCTCTTTAAGAGAGGCGATGTTAAAGATAATAACAACTTCAGACCGGTTACGCTCCTATACCCATTCTCTCAAAAAATTTCGAAAAAGCCATGTTAAAACGTATTAACGATTTTTTTTTGTAAAATGGTATTCTAGATCAGCAACAATTTGGCTTCCGGAAAGGCAGATCAACACAATTAGCTTGTTTTGATTTCGTGAAAGCTATAACAGAAAGCCTTAATGACAAAACTCCGATTGTAGCAATATTTTTAGATTTTTATTTTTTTTTATTTATTCTGGCACAAACAGTCATTTATAGAGAAATATTATAAAAGAACATAATACAAAAAAGACAACGAGTGCCCAAAAATATATACCAATTATAATATAATATTCAAGCCTGATGTGGCATGGTTGCAAGTTATTCACATCTCTAATATATACTAACATAAACACAGTTATTTAAAAAGAAAGAAAAAATGTTGGTAAATTAAAAAAAAAACTAACAGCGCCCTTGAACCAGTTGTCGAAGCGCCTACTTATAACAAAAGCAAATATCAAAAGTTCAAAATGTGTTAAATTAAAAATAAGAAAAATAATATCAGATAGTTACGTGCGAATTATAAATCTGAACAATTTGTAATTTCAAAGATTTGCGACTTAAGTCTTGTTACATTGTTATTAAATAAATCCAAGTTTGGGAATTCTGAATTGTACATACAAAAACAGCGATTAAAATAACTGTGCGGGTATAGTTTTTACGGGAACGAGGTGGCACAAATATTTTTAAGGAACGTGAGAAAGCGGGCGAGCGGGCAAGCGAGCCTTGGTAGTAAAATTTATTTTTGATAGAAGATTAGAAGAGTCTATGTGATTATTTAACAATTTAAATAAAAATAGTAAGTCAAATTGCTTTCGACGATCTTCTAAGGATCCCAGTTTGTATTGTTTTAATAACTCTAATAATAGATATGAGCAAGGCTTTCGATTTTGTGGAGCACACCATTTCGTTAGATAAGCTAAAAAAGTATAGTATAAGGGGGGTAGCACACTATTGGATCAGCAGTTATCTCAAAGATAGAAATCAATGTGTAGAAGTGTCAAAAATACCGACTGACAAGAAGATACCAACAAAAATTAACTTTAGATCGGACTTTAAAAAAAATTGCTGTGGTGTACCCCAGGGAAGCATCCTGGGACTACTTTCGTTCTTGAGTTACATAAGCGACATTCCCGCTGTAACATCCGAAAAAACCATTGTATTCGCGGATGATACTACCCTTGTCATTAAAGATAAAGACAATGATAAATTAAGAGATAAAATAACTAAATGTATACGTGACATAAATAACTGGTTGAATTATAATAATTTAATTATAAATATACAAAAAACGAAAATGATACAATTTAGGACGTACAAACAAAATGACATCAAATTGGACATAATTTACAAAAATGAACGTATATGTGGAGTAGAAACAACAGACTTTTTAGGCTTTACAATTGACCAACACTGTAATTGGAAGGCGCTTAACGACAAAGTGTGTTCTAAATTAAATAGGTTTGTATATGCACTCAGACGCATAAGGCAAACAGTGTCTATGGAAGCAGCTATTAGTGCATACTATGGATATATCTCGTCAGTACTAAGCTACGGATTACTACTATGGGGTAACTCAGTCAACATTTTACTAGCTTTTAGGATACAAAAAAAATGCATAAGGACTATATGTAATGCTTGGAGTACTGAAAGTTGTAAACCTCTATTTCAAGACTTTAAAGTACTCCCACTCGCCTGCATGTAAAGTTATATGCATATTTGTAAGGCAGAACTCAGGTTACATAAGGATAGATTATTTCTCCCAAAAATTAGGCTCGAGATGTTTAAACAAAATGCTTATGTTCAAGCGATAATAATATTCAATAAGCTGCCCGATCAGATAAAACAATTGCCGTTTAATATGTTTAAAAATAAATTAACAGCTTGGCTATTAGAGCATTGTATCTATACAGTTAAAGAATATTTAAATTATAAATTGACTTATTGAACTTCTTAGTGGACATAATGTAACACACTATTAATATGTAGTAATTGTATATTAATGTATTATTGTTGTATTGATTGATTTCTATTAATTTTCATAGATAATTTGATAATTGACTAGTATGATATTTTTGACATTTATTTTTATTGCGTAATTTTTGACTTTTAATTAATTAATTAACCGTATTGACTTTTGATGTTTTGATGTTTAATTTCTTTTTGAATTTTTTAATTCACAGTAATAACTATTATAATATGTTTATTTATTTATTTATTTTATAGGTACAAAAGCAGATAACAAACTGTAACGTTTAATTGATTAATTTTTTTAAAATTCTTTGTAAATTAGTTAACCTAAATATTGTACAGTAACAGAAAAGTAAAATACAATATAGACATGCAACATCAGATTCAGTGTTTTAGTTAAAAGTAATTTTAAACAAATTATTTCTAAAGCAATTAGCACTCTGATCAAAAAGAGCTCATCGCACACACTGTTATAAGCTTCACACATACGATAAAGTGGGTTGTTCTGAGATATATTATTGTTAGATAGTGGAACGCTGAACAAACGAGGGTTGCGAAACATACGTTTAAGGGTGCTTATGTTCAAATACTGAAGCAAATCATCACTCAAAGTACCATTTGCAATTTTATGTAATAAACAGAGATCTCGGATTTTGCGTCTATTCTTTAAACTATGAAATTTAAAATGCTAAAGGCGATCGTGATAATCTGGAAGCTTGCGCCTTAAGCCGAACTTACAACACAATTGTCTCAAGAACTGCATTTGTACAGACTCAACTCTGTTGGTATCTAACTTCGACATTCTAAATTGACATTTGCATGCTGTTTTATAATGGCTAAACATGTGCGCATTGCAAATTTTGTACCACCCGTAAATTACCATGTTTTTGGCAAATAAATGATTATCTTATTTTATCTTATCTTATCTATGCAAATAGGGTAGCAAAAGCATTCTTCTACCATATCCCACTTTTCACCAAATATCGACTGCACATGTGCTCAGCGTGACAGGCAGTGAGCCCATCGCAACTCTTATGCTGTTAGATGTATTCCGAATCGCCTTTAGTGCTGATTTTTCAATTGTCAGATAAAACTTACTTGACTGCTAAAGTATTACACCACCATTTTGAAAATTTATTGTCATCTCATGTCTTTTCTTTCTTTACAGGTGACATTTTAGTTTGATCGTGTTATACTTTAACAGACGGTTAAGTTTTATCAGAGGATTGAAAAATCAGCCCTTAGTCCCTTAGTCGGTAGCACAGAATAACTAATAATACGTGGCAGTATTCTTTCACCGCTACGCGGTACAGTTCGTCTTATATACTTACAATTAATAAACTGAATAATGAAAAATTAACAATGAATTATAAATGTAATTCAAAAGTTGGTCCGACGATCTGGTGAAGGTCGCGGGTAGCCGCTGGATGCTAGCAGCGTAAGACCGTTCGTGGTGGAGAACCTTGGCTGAGGAATTTGTCCAGCAGTAGACGTCATAGGACTGCATCAGCCGATGATGATGATGATGATGTAGTTTAATGTAATGTTTGTTGTTCCTTTTTATTAAGCACATCTACCAGCAATGTATTGATGTGATTTTTAAACAGAGATAGTTGGAAAGCTAATACGATTGCCCTATGACACGTTTTGTCTAGTTTTTTTTTGTTTTTTTGGGGGTTAAAGTCACTTGCCTCCGTAGGTTTGCCCTTGAGACCCTACACGTGACCCCTGGGTGGTGCTAAATGAGTGACACTGTGTGAGTGGTAGAGCTGGTTCGCCCGGCGTAACACCACCCCCAGGCATATCGGCGTGAAACAATAGCACTTGTTGCTGTTGTGTTTCGTCCGGTGAGTGTAAAAGTACCGGAGGCTCATCTCTCCCCCCTCCCCCTCCACAATTCCTATCTCCTTCCCCAAATGACCTACTCTTTCTCTTTTGTCTCTGGTTTTGAGAGTGTCCATGGGCGGCGGTGATTACTTCCTATCAGGTAAAGCATGCTAGTTTGTATCCTTTTCCAATAACAAAAGCACTGCGATCATTCTAAGTTCTACACACAAAATATAGTGACAGTTAAACTGTTTAATTACACATAAAACTTTATTTTGTGTTACCGATTAAATTATCGCACACGTATCTCAGTAAACGGGGCCGGGGGACTTGTTAATCGTACAGTGACGTCAGCATGGCAAGTGATCGCTATACGTTTCCTAGTTTCACTCGATTTTAGCATTTACGTGAAACTCATTTACAGTTGAATTTGCTTTGTTCATCTTACAAATGGAAACTATGTTTCACCGTCATTCAATCCCAAGGTTGTATCTCTTATTCATAGCGTGCACCTTGTAGGTATGTCGGCAAACTAATCACAACAAACAGACGCACGTGGTATAATATTGTTGACGAATTGATAGTGGTATGTGAAGAATTTTTGATTTGATAATTCCTGTACGATATTGAAACGTTGAAAAATTTTGACTACATCAAGTGGAAACTTTTTTTAACGTTTCAATATCATTAACGCAAAATTAACAAATATTATTACGAATTGATGATTCATTTTTTTATAGGTACATAACAGGTTTTTTTTTTTTTATAAAAGAGGGAGGCAAACGAGCAGGCGGGTCACCTGATGGAGAGTAATCACCGCCGCCCATGGACACCCGCAAAACCAGAGGAATCGCAGACGCGTTGCCGGCCTTTAAGGGAGGAATAGGTTTAAGGAAGGAATAGGAATTGGGAGGAGGGAGAGGGGGGGGAAGGGGCCTCCGGTACCCTCACTGGTCGGACGAAACACAACAGCACCAAGTGCCATTATTTCACGCCGAATATTCGTGAGAGGGTGGTATTACACCGGGCGAGCCGACCCAATGCGTGCTGCAACGCAGCGTGGCTCTACCACTCAGTCAGTGTCACTCATTTAGCACCACCCAGGGATCACGTGTAGGGTCTCAAGGGTAAACCTACGGACACGAGCAACTTTGACCCCCAAGGTCATAAAGGAGCAAGCAGATCTCCTGATGGAAAGTAATCACCGGCATCGCCATTCATGGACCGCAATATCGGAGCAGAGGAATCGTAAATGTAAATAAAAAATAAAAATCCTAATAATATTTATTATAAACGCGAAAAATTGTAAGTATGGATGGATGTTTGTTACTCTTTCACGTAAAAACTACTAAATGGATTTGGATGAAATTCGGCATACAGATAGTTCATAACCTGGATTAACACATAGGATACCTACTTTTTATTCCGATATTCCCCCGGGAACGGAAACCACGCGGGTGAAATCGCGAGCGGCCGCTAGTAATAAAATTAAAATAAAATTTGTTTACGCTCACACCAATTATCTAGCCCAAGATAAGCTTCTATTGAAACTTGTTAATAGACATAAACATAGAAAAACACCCAGACCCGAAATCAATTCAGAAAAACAGTTTTCTCTAAATTGACCCGACCGGGAATTGAACCCTGGACCTCAGAGATGGCGCGACTCCAGCACGCTAACCACTCGACCACGTAGGTCGTTGAGTAGTAGTAAAGAAGCCGCGGGTTTGATTCCCAGCAGGTGTTACATTTTATAGTACTACCTAGTCAAGTTTGTTATAAGTCCGCCTGGCTAGCTACTACTAGCTTATCTGAGTGTGTCTTACCAAAAAAACCATTTTGAATAGACTTTTTAGACATCGACATTGAATATTAGTCTAAAAACTAGCGCTTCTGTAGCTTTCTGCGTAATGCCACAAAAACATCGCCGAGGCAGCTACCCGTTGGACTTGCACAGCCGATTTACTTTTAATTTTTGATATTTGTTCGGTTTGGTTCTTTGTTTGTAATTTGAGTTATCTGTTTTACGTACCTAGTTACATGTGTTATTTTTTGAGATTTTTTGTATGTTTCATTGTAAGTATTGTGCAAGTCAATAAATGTTCCTTATCTTATCTTATCTTATCTTAATATGAGGTAAAAGATATGATGTAATAAAAATACTTTTAAGATTCCATATAGGTATTTACTCTACTAATTTTTTTTTACTGAATGTCCTTAACGAAGTCGGATCAAGTTTTACACATTTGTTTACTCCGTTTACTTAACAAATAGTCGTAATTTTTCATACAGATCATTATGTTATGACTAAAGAATAAAATTGTCGATTGATACCAAACAATAGATAACTGATCGTTTAATAAAGCGGATTGCATGTGCGGCCCATTCATCGTGGATTGTGTGGGTCAAGTATGGTGGCCCGCTGTCCGGAATTTGCGGGACATAGCTTAAATTTTAACTTTCAAATAACACTTATTTATATCAGACTTTCAGTCATATGACAGTGGTAATTTTACAGTTTCCTGCTATCGTAGAAAAAAGAAAAAATAAGGAAACTTAATCAATTGTAGACAAAATTTCATTTAGATACTTACCTATGTATAGGTACTTTAATATACCTAGTCCTAAAACATAAAATTTTATATGAATTATAAATAATATAATATTATACGATAAAATGTAAACGCTAAAACTACTGAAGGGAAATAAATTCTGCACGAATTATTAATAATATCACACGAATAAATAAAAGCCGCATGTTAGCTCAGTGTATGAAAACCATTCTGCGTCAATTTCATAACAAGAATTACCGAAAGGAATGTGGTTTATTATCTCGGTTAACCTTTCTTGTACAGTTTTTGTAGTTTGATAAGACGCAAAGCAGGTATTAATTTTTTTAAGATACTACTTGTCCGGTGCTGACAACTGCTAAATGAAACGCGGTCAAAAAATGGGATTTTACCGTCCTTTTGGCTTTATTATGACAAGCAAAGTACGTATAAATGCGGCTTATAATATTTAGATCTATTTCTATAGATATCTTTTATTTTTTAATAATAAGTAAGTATATTTAGAACACACAACAGATACTACAGACAAACCATAACCGCGTTCCTTCAAAACCCGCATGCTATCTAAATTTAATACAATAACGACAATGATTTATTAGATTTATCAGATGGATAACTTTATAAAAGTGGTAAAACATATTTTAAAAAGGATTAAATTAAATAGGGAGGTGTTAAACACAAATAAACGTAATATTTGAGCACTAAAGTTTAAAAGGGTAATGAAGTCGAATACGGAGGGAGCTATCATACAGGCTCGCTAGTCCTGAGTCCGTGAGTTTTTTCTTTATACGAACGAGACCTAACAAGTTATAGAGATTGAAAGTACATCACACTACACACTTAGTGATGAACTAGTTTACGCTAAATACGAACGGTAAAAAAATGGCACTAGTAGGAGTACTTTGCTTTTTAAAACGAATTGTAATAAAAGCATGTTCTCCTGCTTAGACCTTATTACTCGCCCAGTGAGTACAAGGCTTTAGTCCTTAACCTCTATAATAGTCCCGCATTGTCCGCAAAGCTGGTCGCATTAAAGACCAAGCGTGATCCGCGCGCACACGTGGCGTGCGCGTGCACACCACGGGCGCGGCACGCGCGCCGTCCGCGCACTTGCGTGTGCTGTGAGAAACTATTCCCGTACCGGAATCATGGTGACTGCGACTGTAGGAAACTTTATTGCGGTTATAATTAAACATGCAATGGTACAGTAATGCCTTAATCTATGGATACTTTAACTTGTTGAGATTAGAGACCAAATTCGTTATGAAATTGTTATGAAAATATAATATGTAAATAAAAGGGGCCAGAAACATGCTGACTCTGACTGTAAGAAACTGTTGAAGGCTATGAAAAATGAATTGTTCTAAAAAATAAACAGACAACTTAAAAAGGAAAATATGGACTTAAAAACATTGTAAAGTTTCTTTTTCAGAAAATAAATAGGAAAGTAAAAAGACTAGCGCAAGCACAATTAGTCTTAATTTAATGTAGAACTGTGTTTTTTATTTAATCTCAAACGTAGGTAACTAATTAACTTGCAAAATACTTAAATATTACAACAACCATTGTCTGAAATGACTTATTTCGTTTAAAGGACGGAGAAGCATAATCCTTACTTTTCTCGATAATGATATGCGATTGCTGTGCAGTGCAGCAATGCGTTAGAAATGTCGGGAGATCTTATCTAGCTATTTTCTTTTTTGCTCATAAATGCTGTTTGTTGGTACAAATGAGAACAATTTTTTCTTTTTTCTCGTAAAAAGTTTGAAAATTACGTCTTTTTAATAGTAATAATAAGGAAATGATAATTCGAGAAGTTTCTTAGTTTATTTTCCAATCCAAGAAAAACGGAACACCTTTTTTCTATGGAAATTAAATATTAATTTTCACCTGCACCGATTTTGTATATATTTTCTTTATCATTGTCATGTTAAAGACTGATAATTATAACACTTGGGAAGTGTAGGTACCTCGTTAGCAAGATGCCAACAGATCGCTAATGATCCGCAAGGAAGCGTCTAGATGACTTCGAGAACTACTCGTATGTAGGAGAGTTCCAAACGTGAGTGACTATGCCAACGATTAATACAACTTTTATTCTAAATGTGATTATGTTTAACCTAATTAGTTTTTCCAAATGAATAAGAGAGGAAAGTTTTCGAAAGTACAATAAAAATTAACCACTGGCTCTTCGGAGAGACGTTGCCTCTCTCTGTATATTTTACCGCATATATCATGGGGAGTGTTCTGAGGAATTATTCGGCTTGATCCCTGCCGCTGATTTCCTTCATCGCACTACACGCAATCTACCGGTCCATTACGACTAAGGGATCTTCAAGAAACGAGTCTATTCCTTCTTTAAAAGCTGGCAACGCGTCTGCAAATCTTCTGGTTTTGCTGGTGTCCATGGGCGGCGGTGATTACTCTCCATCAGGTGACCCGCTTGTTCGTTTGCCTCCTTCTGCTATAAAAAAACAGGTATATTTCTTTTATTTATTCCTTTTTATATATTTTTCTGCGTTACAAAGAATAAGATCTACTTTTTGATAAAGAAAATCTAAGGAAATCTCACCTGTCACCCAACAGCTATTCCGTAGTAGAATTAAAAACTAAATGAAAGCTTTTTTTCTATGAGTTAAGTGTTTTTTATTAAAATTTGTTTAATATATTTTTCTGCGTTACCAAGAATAAGATTTAATTTTTGATCAAGAAAATCTAAAGAAATCTCATCTGTCACCTGTTTCATCATTGTAAGATGAAAACTAACAGCTTTTCCGTTGTAGAATTAAAACCGAAGGAAAGTTTTTTTTCTATGAGTTAAGTGTTCTTTACTAAAATTTGTTTTATTTAAAATTGTCTTGAAAAAATTTTATACCTCAGGTGGGATACGAACCTACGTCCACCGCAATCCGGGCGGCTAGAGTTGTTTGAGCGTAATTAGCGAAAAAATATAGATTATGAAAGTATATTGTATTGTTGTTGACAGTTGACAGACATTGTGACGTGTAAAAGTTACAGTCATTGATGTTAAATGTGATGATAATAAATAAATACGTCTCATGGCAACGAGACCCTATGCCTTTGACATAGATGCATTCACCTTAAATTGGAATATATTTTATTTTTATGCTTTTCCCCCTTTCTCGCTCATATTAAAATGCCTCAGGAAAATAATTAACGACGAAGCCACTGGTGTATTAGTCGTACCGTATTGGCCAAGTCAACCCTGGTATCCCCTACTTAGCTCAGTAGCGCACCACCAATATACTTCGGCCCAAGTGACGATATGTTATTATCCCCTTTCAGGAACCAGCACACCCTTTGCAAGGAACTTATCCTGGTAGCATACAAATTATCAGAAAAGCATTTCAAAGACAATCGTTATGTAATGAAACCATCGAGGTGATGATTTCCTCATTGTCTACATCCTCACTAAAACAATACAATGTCGCTTTTACGAAATGGTGGAGTTATTGTGATATTTATAAAGTTGATTTCTATAACTCCTCTTTTCCAATTCTATCAAAATTTCCTATGGTCAACTGTTAACAGCAAAAATTGGTTAATTGGTTCATTAAATATGTATCGTTCTGCTCTAGCTATTTAGGGCAAACGTTTTAGTGAAGCTGATTAAGTTGTAAGATTTCTAAAGGTATTTACAGGGCTAAACCTAGTCATCCGAAATATTCGGAGACGTAAGATCCAAAGATTGTAATCGATCACCTTAGTAAATTATATCCAAATGAGGAACTTGCTCTGGAGATTATTACTAAAAAAAATAGTAACTCTGCTCGCATTGTCAACCGCACAACGAGTACAGACGTTATCCCTTATTCGAATT
Source organism: Scoparia ambigualis (assembly GCA_963921215.1). Taxonomy (NCBI): domain Eukaryota; kingdom Metazoa; phylum Arthropoda; class Insecta; order Lepidoptera; family Crambidae; genus Scoparia; species Scoparia ambigualis. The sequence goes on along the minus strand of OY992502.1, from coordinate 7,520,978 downwards.
TCTAATTTAAAAATAAATAATAACTACGTCGAAACCTTTGTGGATGATGTAATTAAAACATCTGGTCCAGGGTGACAACCGCCTTAATAGTCAAATAGTCAAAATATATTTATTCAATAAACTCAATTAATAAGTACTCTGAAACGTCCATAGTTATTTCTTATACAAGAGTGCAAACTTGCTTTTTAACGCGTGCTCAATTTTGATGACCGAGCAAGCGAAGGATTCTAAAATTGAATCACGAGCGCAGCGAGTGATTCAAAAATTAGAATCCTGAGCGTTACCGAGGGAATCAAAAGAGCACGAGGTGAAAAATCTTTGCACTCGAGTGCAACTCGTAACTTTTCATCCCACCTCAACGAGGAAATTACCAACCAAATTAAAAAAGTAGGTACACCAAAAAGGTTCCGAGTCTGAGTTTTTAACAATTTAAAAAGGTCGTATGATAAATCGGCACCATGGAGGAAGAAGAAAATAGGTTTAATGATGTTTTGAATACACATACTAAGTGCACACGATGTTATAAATTCAATTTACTTTGTCCTCTAGCGGGTAAAAACGGCTTTTGCACTCAGATATCAAAGTGTAAAAATACTCTTTCCGAGATGGGGGGATGAAAAATATTTTTTAACCTACCACCCATTCAGGACATCATTTTTTAACTGTGGCAAAGAACGGGCGCAAGAAACCACAGCGCACAGAAGCAACGACATTTACAAAAAATATATATATTATATGTCATTACCAGGTCACAAAATACAAAATATGAATTTGAATGTAAATGGTTTAATTAAATATGGTGCTCTAAATAAATTAATTATAGACAATTAGAAATAGCTGTTGGAGTAGGTACTTGGAGCATTTCAGACCCAAGCTGTTTTGTCTTCTGTACAATCCGACACTTTATAATAAGCTTTTTTATAAAGCTTTTCTTTGATTTTGATTTTAAATTTATCAAGATCTAATTTCTGTCTCTCTATAATCAGATGCATAAGTTTTATCTAGTTAATGAAAAATTTGCCCTTAGAGTGTAGTGTAGTAAAAGCTTCTTATTATATGTCTGTGAGTAAAAGGGACTTCAAACAATAGGTACTTTAACTACGTACCCTTCATATTTTGTTTGAACCCTGAACCGATAACCATAGGTGAAGTAATTCCACCAAAACCGTGATTACGTGTTGTTTCCGAGAAAAAAAATCGCCACTCTCGGATAACAAGACAACACAGGATGGGTCACCGTATTGATAAGTTGATAACCTCATCTGGCGGACCTCTCAGACGCGCGGGAACTTCGCCCTTACGCGGATGGTCTTACGAAGTCTATAAAGGCACCCGGAGTACAGCACAGCAGCCAGTGCGCATCCAAACTCCGACGACGATGTTTATCCAGCTGCTGTCCACACAAACGAGTATTTAGCGCGCGCCATTGCAATGACAATACGCGTTCAGTGAAGTTACGTTCCGCTTTTAAATTTCCCACGCTTTTTTGGGCGCATGCGCTGTGCCGCCGCTGTGATTGGTCGTGGCAAAAGTACGTTCGAAAAGCCGAAAACATGAGTGTTGCGACGAACAGTGTCAGTCGTAGCTGCAACAGCAAAGGCAGTATGATCGTTGTATCCAATAGGCTGCCCTTTATATTGAAAAGGAATGAGAAGACCGGCGAACTGGAACGGAAAGCCAGGTACTGTTGTTGATATTATTATGTTATTATATTTTTAACATTTTTCGAACAATTCTCCACAATAATTATTAGAAATTTTAATGTGTTTCCAGTTTTGTTGTCGTAAAAACGTTTTGCTGCAATTAACTTCAGAACCGCAATTCTCCTATAGATTTGCGGTATTATTAGATATAATGATTGCAAAGAATCTAAATAACATTTACACGACTACGTAGCTTATATAGACTACGTGCGATGCTTACATGAATAATAGACATCATTCCAAACGTATAACTGTGGTTTAACACCTACATGTAAATCACTTGTAATTATCAATATTATCATACTCATCACAGCCATCAATATCAATGAGATGACAAACAAAAATACAAAAAAACAATATAGGTTTACATGGTTCAACCCGCTCGATTATGCGAATAAAAAGGCTGCTGCGTAGCTTGAAAAACTTCTAGAAATTAAGTTCAAGTTCCACAGGTAGGGGAAAATTCCGCTTCCTTTTCACCCACCGGAAATTGTGCCGGCTAGGCTGCCGATGCCACCGCGTTACATATGGAAATACGGACCGAAACAAAATGTTAACGATTATGTTATGTCAATTTCGTAACGACACCGTCAAGTTGATTGACTCTATTGAGGAAATCGGCTCTCATTTCAGGGTTAAATAATTTACGGCGGGTCGCACTGTCGCACTACCGGAAACCAAAACAGATGTAAGCCGGCCAAATTGCGTCGCCCCTGCCTCGTAGCCGGCTCGATAAGTGAGGCGAACCTACAAACATTATTCATGTAATCGAGTTTATTGATATGCAAACCTTGGTCTTGAAAAAACAAGGCAAATGAAATAGAAAACGATGCGACGCGACCTCCTTGAAGGAAATTGACGGTCACAGATATAAACAATGCTCCGTCAGTTAGATTTATAAACGGAGACTAGGTACTTCCGTTAGTCTAAATTTTTATATTAATAGATGATTGAAGAGGATTAGGTAAAATTCTTCTTCTTCTTTAAAAATTTAAGTACTTAATAAGTAATAATTAATACAATTATTTTACAAAAATATTAAAAAACTATGTTTTTAAATATATGGTAGTAGGCAAATGACAACTACTGAAATTCAAATTAACTTACTCGTAATTTTAACAGTTTTTTTGATGCGCCGGTTACAAAATGTAACTTACTTACAGTTTTATATTTTTCTGAAAAATTAATCAATGGTCGAAATTTTACAAATATAAAAAAACAACAACATAAAAATTTGTTTCGGCGAAAAATAACAGATTAACAATGAAATCGTCTACTTCGATTAGGTAACTTTCACCTAATACTTGTTTAGGTATCTTATTTTTGGGTTTTTTTTTCAATTATTTAAACAACATTCTATCAAAAATGTTTTTCTTTTGACTTTCACTCCACACTTTCATTCACACCTTCAACAATAACAACGAATATTCTTGCAGAGTTTTATAACATTGTTAACAGATATTTTACCAGGTTCGATCCCCGGTTATATATGAGAGTTAAAAAATAATTTGAATGACATTTTCATTTGGTCTAAAATCGACCCCATAGTTTTTAAGAACAGATTTCCCATCCCCATTTGGATTGTTCATCTGTATGTTATGATATTCAGCAATTTATGTAAAAAAAACTTTTAATTTTTTTTGTCAGAATCGTTGCTCGTTTTTGTATTTATTTTTATACATAACAGACGCGGTCAGAAAACTATTTCCTATTTATAATGTACGAATAAGCACTTTCCGTTAGAATTTCAATATGTTTGATGACAAGTAAGATACTCTTTGTCAAACGGTCAAACGCTTCACTTGTTCAAACTAAAAATATAAATAATTACAATTTGGCGGTCTTATCCTTCGGATCTACTATAAAGTGATTTCTTCCAGTCTACCAGTGTCGTTATCTACCTATTTTTAATTTGGAAATTAAATATCATGTAAAAGTTTAAGTTTTGAAATATTTACTTTAATAAAACCTTAACACCAGCATTAAGAACAGTTCCTTTTTTATCGCTATATTTTTTTTAATTATTTATTTATATAATATTTGAAATCCAATCCAGCTATACAATCCTAAAGGTAAATTACCGTAATCTTCATTTGCATCACTCACAAGTTGCCGACCCCTTAAAAACCATATTAAGAAAAACTAAGAAACCTTGAGTAAAAGTATTTGAGTCGTATTTTCTATACTTACACAAATTTTCATACATACAAACTTTGTTTCCCGGGTATTAGTTGAAGAAACCACGTTTTTTCATGTTGACCACACTGCTTTTGTTTGCCAAAACATTCATACTCTAACATTCTTGCCGGTTTGCTGGCACAGATATTAATATTTACGACGTTACGTAAAAAGGCACTCCACCTTTCACGAGAACATCTTCGATTAAATCACAGATTCTATAATTTATGAATGTATGTATGTTCGCGCATCACTTCAGAACGGCTGCACCTATTTGGCTAATACCTTTTTATAGTGTTATTAATTGTCAGGACAAGATTTGTATGAAAGAAACGTTTTGGAAATTCGGCATGGGATACACTGTGTTAAGGCGACTCCTTTCGAGCGCTTCCCTCTCGCTCTTTATAGGTTTTTTGCCTATACATACTTTACAGGATTTAATGATTTAGCAGGTTCTTTGTAGTACTTCAAAATGAATATTTACATGTAAAAATTGTGTCGATTTTTTTTTTAAATTTAAGAAATCATCCATTTTAGACTCTTATTTGAGCCGATTTCATGATTTTTTATAATCGAGTAAAATACATCTAATCGCGTAACAAATTAGCACATTCTTTAGGCAATATCCTTTAGTGTAGGTAAGTATTATATATTTTTTATAAAGTAATTTAATAGTAAATACATAAACCATTTGATCTAGCAAAACAGTTTTGCTCGCATTTACCGGTGACTCGCCTTAAGTGGACGAAGTCGCGGGCGGCCGCTAGTACAAGGTAAAACGTAATCCGGCCTTACCCGGCACACCGCCACCCAGCCGCGCCGCCGCTGACCACGCGCTCGCCAGCCCGCCGCGCACCGCCGCCATCACGCGCGCTATTTATGAAGTCTCTGTCTCATACATATTAGTGATCAAAATTATTGCTACGCACATTCCGAGGGAGGGTGTCAAAGAGAAGGCCGAGTCCCAGACGATATCGTATCTTACGCACCTTGAACCAAAGAGTAATAACATTGTATATAAAATAAATAACACCCCGATAACCTAAATACTTAACGACCGACTATAGCGGCGCCCGTATTGGACGAGTTAAATTCTCAGAATATGAAATAGATGAGGAAAACTGATTAAAATTGTTTCATCACTTTCCTAGGTTTTAATTGCATCGATACAGGAACCAGTCCCTGAGACTGGTTGTTTTTTCTAGTACCTTAACATTTTATCCTATCTCTAAAGCATTGTGAATGCAAAAAGTTCAATAAGAAAGATATATTGTATGTATTTTCGATAAACAAAACCATTCATTACAATTAACTTATTGATTTTTAAATATATTGTATTATACTTACGTTATAACAAGGCTAAATAAAGTGTGTAGGTACCTGTTCCTTTACCGAAACCCGGAAAATATGCGAGAGCACAAAGCCTACATAATAAGTATTCTGTTAATGCCAGAGTTTAATGTCCTGAGCGGACATAAACATACAAGATGGCCTCGACATCATTCGACGCGCATTGTTTCTTAATGATTTATCTAATTTTGATGATATACCTAATAATAATATTGTCACCACTTCTGTTTAAGCAAAATTAAATACATACCTATAGGCATTATTATTGAATCGCCTTTCAAAATGATTTTGAGATACTTTTAGTAGTAATACTAGTTATAACGAGTTTTTAAAACAAACTCGTTATTACCGTTTCCTGAAAACAGACAGAGCCGCTATTTTTAACGATCCTACTAACACACATTTTTCTTCATACATACCTACATATTTATAATCACGACTATTATCCCCGAATGGTTAGTCAGAGACTAGGCAACGAGCAGTCCTCTACCATAGTCCACTTTTCGCCAAATAGCGACTGCACATGTGCTCAGCGTGACAGGTGGGAACCCATCGCCGCTCTATGCTGTTGGATGTAAATGTGCAGTCTTTAGTCTGTTAGTTGCCTTTTACGACACCCAAGGGAAGAGAGAGAGAGGTAGTATTCTTTCATCTCCACGCGACACGGTAATTTTTCTTTATTATAAAATTTTATCACATTTTATAACTTATTATATAAATTTTGTAACATTCATTTTTTTGTTCTATCTACTTTTTCGGCGCCGTGTTTGGATTTTATGTCAATTTATTTCAATACAAAATGATTCAAAACTACTATTCCAAAGTTAAACCAACTTCGGTTTAGAATAAAATGCAATTCCAAATTGCTAATAATATAGAAAAAAATTAATGGAATAAAAGTAGGTACATAATTTAAATGCTAAATTAAATTTTCCAGCGCCGGTGGTCTGGTGACCGCAGTGGCCCCTGTGGTGATCCGAGGCAACGGCATCTGGGTGGGGTGGCCGGGCATCCATCTGGAAGACCCCAACGAGAAGATCCCAGAGTCAGACCCCGCCGACAAGGCCCCCACCGCCGGTCTGCTCTCCAAGAAGGTGAGAACATTTTGTTTTTTTTTTAATACTAGTGGCTCGCCCGCGACTTTGCCCGCGCGAACACCCGTGTTCCGTGACGAATTTCCAATTTTTCGCCCGCGACTTTGCCCGCGTGAACACCCCGTGTCCCGTGACGAATTTCCATTTTTTTTCATTTCACTTGTCCTGGCATTACAAAAACGACAAAAAAAGAATCAGCCAAATCGGTCGACCCGTTTTTACGTAATGCACGAACATACTTAAATTCTTGGCAATTGATTGATTAAGTTGGCAATCAACCCGCCTGATTTGAAGAGATTACCGACTACCGAGGTCTTTGGACCTTCAGACTTTTTAGAACCGTGTCGCGTAACGGTGAAAAAATACTACCCCTCCTCTCTTCCCTTGGGTGTCGTAAAAGGCGACTAACGGACCAAAGACTGCACATACATGCAACAGCTTAGAGTGGCGTTGGGCTCACCACCTGTCACGCAGAGCACATGTGAAGTCGCTATTTGGTGAAAAGTGGACTATGGCGGACTGCTTTTGCGGTCCTCATTGCCTAGTCTCTGACTAACTCTTCGAGGATAATAGTCATGATTATGTAACTATACATACGTAATTAAAATCAACGGGCGGACCGATTTCTGATTCCTTTTGTACTTAGTGTTCGTCATTGTCAGTACAAGGTTTGTATGAATAATGATTTTTTAAAAATTCGTGAGAAAATCAGGAAACGTTGCAGGCTATTCTAATTTAAAAAGAAATGTAGTTATATGTTTAATAACAAATATACAAGAAAAACCGTTGCGGGATATGAGTGTTCACGCAGACGAAGTTGAAAGCGGGCCGCTAGTAGAAATATATTCTACTAGGGGCCGCTCGCGGTTTCACCCGCGTGGTTCCCGTTCCCGTGGGAATATCGGGATAAAAAGTATCCTATGTGTTATTCCAGGTTATAAACTGTCTGTATGCCGAATTTCATCCAAATCCATTCAGTAGTTTTTACGTGAAAGAGTAACAAATATTCATCCATACTTACAAACTTTCGCGTTTACAATATTATATATTATGTAGGAAGTAGGATTTCACTTTATCTATTGCTGAGTTTTATGATGAGTAATAATGATTATATCTTATATAGTTTACTTGTCGGTAAAACATGCGAAGACTGAATGCACACTTCAGTACTTCATTTGCATAATTGCAGTTATTGACTGTAAGAGATAGCCTTTATATTTTCACGCTTTCTGTGCCTTCATCCGAACTGCCATAATAACATCGCAAACGAGTTATAGTAATTGTTTTCGTTTGTTATTATCGTTCCGAATCTAATCGGTAGCGTCATCCGACCTTGCCGTTTATGGTAACCGACTGCGTCGTGTTTATTTACTAACATGTTATGGTAATGGTAAGGGCCAACTAACTGTTTTTTGTTTCTAATTTTATTCGTTTTTATGATCACAACATTAACAACCGAGTGAAAGAATTATTCAAGATAACGTGACATTTAAACTCTCGCCCACTTGTTCCAAAACGTGGACTTACGACTATTTTTATTAGTGTATTATTTTAGATGTTCAACTAAAAACTGAAAATTTTGTACTATTTTTAAACTGTATTATTTTTCAATAAAGGCAGATATGTCCTGCAGCAGATTCAAGTGATTCAACCCATTTTTTAGTAACAAATAAACTGCAAAACAAGATGGAATAGGTATGTTAAACAAACAAATACTTGCAAGTTCATTAGTAAGATTAACAAATAAATATCTACAAATATACTTACAAATAAAAGTAGATGAACATAAATACAAAGCCGGCTCCTGTTTGTATACCTACTCTATTTTAATTAAGTACTTAATCTACTTAGGGTGTTAATGAATCAAGTGCAGGTACATCTATAGGTAATAGGTTCGGTCTCTCCATAACGATCTATAATCTCCATAAAATAACATATTTTAAGTTAGTTTAAGTATATTGAGTTATCGAAAATAATACGTTGTTATTTTATTTATATAATAAGGACAAACTAGAAAAACCAGTAGATAAATCTGCAATATAGATATATGATACCGATGCGCCCAACATAGCAAATAAGTAGTAGAAGAAACTGATCAGGAAATAAAAAACAGATGGGTTTGATAAATAATGAGGAGAGAGAGACATTTCATTAAAATCTGCTTCTTAGAGGTACTTACTTACGCCAATTTATAGCAAAAGTCGCGCAAATAAATAAAAATACACAAACACATCGTGATCAGCTACTAGCACGATGTTTTTTGTGTTCCTGGAACAAACAAGTACCTACCGACACGAAAATTTTTTCGACATCTAGTCGTCATTCGTCATAAAAACCTCTGGTTCACAAGACACATGTTTTCACGCGGACAAAGTCGCTTGCTAAGTTATTATTTATGAAAACCCACATTAACTTAATGTAGGTAAGTTTGTTTCACAAACTCATCGTCACCCACGTACCGCGTAAGTGATCGGCCTCTTTTATCTTTATAGATATATATAAAATATATATTTTGTGTAATAAAATAGTAATTCTACAAGTGTTATAGAGTTTTTACAATTTCATTAGAAGCATGCTAATTCGATTAGATTAAGCGAACAGCTATGTTTATTGCACCATTACATATTGGTACTTTACTAATTACCAATAATTGTAAGTATATAGAGTACGATACGAACCGATTATATCGAACAGCTGTTACGATTTGACCCTCTTTTGCTAAACACATCGTTCATGAATGGGCGATTTTCCGAGATCAAGAAAAAAAAAAGAAATTGGTTTGTAATGACTTCATAGATGGCGTTTATCATAGATTAGTATGGCGCTTAGTAATAGGCGAGTCCATGGTGATAAAGTGTATAGCTGCGTAATATTTATTCCATTCCAAAATAAAAAATAGGTCCTGATCCTGATGTCCTGAATGAAAATTGGTACTATTTCGTTATTTTTGGTTGACAAGCATAGGTGTAGAATTTATTACAGTCTCAGGAACGAGTCGGCTTTCATAAAACGCCATCTATCAAGTGTTTTTGAACTAATTTTTATTTTTTAATTTGAGCTGTCAGAAAATCGCCCATTAACACCTACTGCCGTACACGTATCTAGTACTATTATTTATTCTGTGGCCGTACTAACAGACGTCAATTAAGTTTTAATGACAATTAAGTCTCTTGCTGTCACTTTCTTATGTATAGTGCTAAAAAGAGAAGGAAAGACATTTAATTGTCATTGACGTCTCTGAGTACGGCTGTTATCAATTAAAAGTTAAGAAAGAATAATAATTACGGTTACCTATTGATATTGATTTTAAATTGACTAAGTATACACAAAAACCTTATTAAAAAATTGAAAAGTCAATTACTTATATGAATTTATCAGTTTTATTAGTAATGAACTACACCCAAAGGTTCCGGGTTCGATTCCCAGCGGGGGGTACATCTTTGTGTGCTCGGTTTGGTTGGTGGTAGGGCTATTAAGTCCGCCTGGCTAGCTATACCACTATTTTATCTAAGTCTGTCGCCATAACAACGATGTTTAAAGCATTGATAAGTTCCTACAGTTTGACATAAGATAGCCAGTCTTCTCCGTTCCTCATCGGTTGAGGATTCTGGTTGAAGCGCGCTTCCACCTTCGGCCTTATCGTCACTTACAATCATGTGAAATGAAGGCCAAGCGTTTGCCATTTTTAGAATAAAAAAACGCAAAGTGAAAATAAGGCCGGCAGTTTTCAGGCCGTTGTTCGTCTTTTAAGACACACAAGAGAGGAGATAAAGCAAAAAGGTTAAAAAATACCATGTCCTTATGACTAAATTCGATTCCAGATCGTGCCAATACGTGCGGAGCCGAATCTCTTCGACAGCTACTACAATGGGTGCTGCAACGGCACCTTCTGGCCGCTGTTCCACTCCATGCCTGACCGGGCCACCTTCATCGCCGACCACTGGAAGGCGTACATCAAGATCAACGAGGAATTCGCTGACAAGACCGTAAACGCCTTGCAGTTGTTGAAACAGGATAATGAGAAGAATGGATCGCCTCCGATTGTCTGGGTTCACGATTACCATCTTATGTTGGCTGCTAACTGGATCAGACAGGTTGGTGATACTCTTAGTGATTTCTAAGATAAGCGTAGACAATCTTAAAATCAGGTGGACTGAGACTGACGATATGCCGTTAGGTGTAATAGCTTTTCCTTGTCTTATAACTAGAACGCCAAAAGATTTTGAATTTTACATTATTTAGCGTGTTCAAGCCGAGTAACGAGAGCTGAAGATAGTTGTTAGGAAAATCTAGATAGTGATGGCCTTTACCGAAAATGATCAAGATAATTCTCTCAAAGTTATGTCAGTGCATTAAAAATCAATGAAATATTTTTCTTTTCCAGAGGACCGAAGAGGACGATATAAAGTGTAAACTAGCATTTTTCTTACACATTCCCTTCCCAGCGTGGGACATCTTCAGACTGTTCCCGTGGTCAGACGAAGTTTTACAAGGGATTCTAGGTAAATAAAAAAAGAATCATTGACAAACAGAATAGTACTTACTTAAGTAATTGCAGAATTAATACTAATGTTGTTGTAATATTCACAGGTTGCGACATGGTCGGGTTCCACATAATGGACTACTGTCTAAACTTCATAGACTGTTGCCAAAGAAACTTAGGCTGTCGTGTGGACAGAAAGAATCTTCTAGTCGAATTGGGTGGGCGCACTATTTGTATCAGACCACTGCCAATCGGAGTACCCTTCGACAGGTTCGTGCAATTAGCCCAAAACGCGAAACCAGTGCTCTCTACAAGTCAAAAAGTGATCTTAGGAGTGGACAGATTAGACTACACAAAGGGACTAGTGCATAGATTGAAAGCATTCGAGAGGCTATTGGAGAAACACCCAGATCACATAGAGAAAGTGCTGCTTCTCCAAATTTCAGTGCCATCTAGAACAGATGTAAAGGAGTATCAAGATTTAAAAGAGGAGATGGATCAGTTAGTTGGAAGGATTAATGGAAGGTTCACAACACCCAACTGGTCACCAATTAGGTAAGTTTCACTTTATGAACATGAACATGAATGTCTTTACATTTGCGTCTTCCTAATCTTTCACTCTTCATCATCTTCAAATGATTCTACTATTCGTTTCGTTATATCATAGTTATTAAAGAACCTATATAATTTTGGCACATAACTGTTGCTTCAATAGACCTCATGATTTAGATTTATTTTTTTGGATAGCTAACAGTATACAAATGTAAAGGATAACAACAAAAATAATAATACTAAGCTATTAACAAGCTACCAGATTTAACTTTTTTTGTGTGCGACAAACTGACCAACAATAGTAGATTGTTATACAAGGGGCTAAAATGACCCATTATATACGAGGTAGTTTTACTCCCGAGCTTTAGCGAGAAACCGAGTTATAATGGGTTTTTAGCGCCGTGTGTTACACTCTGCTTTTCACTACGAATGCGAGAAAATAAAACAATCCAATACAATATGAATTGGTTTATTTTATTAAAAATTAACCCGTTAGTTGCTTTTACGGCACCCAAGGGAAGAGAGGGGTTGGTAGTATTATATTGATGAGCCCATCGACGCTCTATGCTGTTGGATAGTATGTGCAGTCTTTCCATCTCTATTCCCTTGGGTGTCGTTAAAGGCGACTAACGGATTAAAAACTGCAGATACATCCCACAGCATAGAGCGGCGATGGGCTCATCAAAATAATACTACGAAACCCTCTCTTCCTTTCGGTGTCGTAAAAGGCGACTAACAGACTAAATACTGCACATACATCCAACAGCATAGAGCAACGATGGGCTCATCAAAATAATATTACCAACCCCTCTCTTCCTTTCGGTGTCGTAAAAGGCGACTAACAGACTAAAGACTGCACATACATCCAACAGCATGGAGCGACGATGGGCTCATCAAAATAATACTACCAACCTCTCTCTTCTCTTCGGTTTCGTAAAAGGCGACTAATAGACTAAAGACTGCACATACATCCAACAGCATGGAGCGACGATGGGCTCATCAAAATAATACTACCAACCTCTCTCTTCTCTTCGGTTTCGTAAAAGGCGACTAATAGACTAAAGACTGCACATACATCCAACAGCATAGAGCGGCGATGGGCTCATCATAATAATACTACCAACCCCTCCCTTTCCTTGGGCCTCGTAAAAGGCGACTAATGGACTAAAGACTGCACATACATACAACAGCATAGAGCGGCGAGGGGCTCATCATAATAATACTACTAACCCCTCTCTTCCCTTGGGTGTTGTGAAAGCGACTAACAGGCTAAAGGCTCACCACCTAAGCACTTGTGCAGACTGTGCAGTTGTTTCTTGCTGAAGCGTGGACTATGTGGGCGTGGTCTGTGTTGTCTATAGATTCAAATGATTACTAATTTTACCATAAACTTTAATAATAACTATCTCAAAAAAGTTGTTGATTTATGTAAACAGAAATATTATGTCGAGTATTGTCGAGTCTCTATTCATGATTATTCTACTTATGACTAAATACTTTTTCGTTTTTGTAGGCACATTGTCATGTGACAGACAATAATTTAAAAAAAATACTTTTTCCCCTAGGGCAAGAAAAGCTATTTTAGCCTCGCTCTAGAACGCTACAATGACGGTATTTTTGAGCAAAAGGAGTGAAAAAGTATTTAATATTGGATGTGTTTAAACCTATTTATCCATATCTATATTTGCTACGCCACCATTAAAGGTTATTGGTGTGTGTATTTCTCAATTGCTTATGTTCCCAGATACATTTACGGCTGCGTCGGGCAAGACGAGCTCGCCGCATTCTACCGGGACGCCGCCGTCGCCCTCGTCACGCCACTCCGCGATGGCATGAACCTGGTCGCCAAGGAGTTCGTCGCGTGCCAAATCAACAAGCCTCCAGGGGTGCTAATCGTCTCGCCTTTCGCCGGCGCCGGGGAGATGATGCACGAAGCTCTTATATGCAACCCGTACGAGCTGGACGATGCTGCTGAAGTTATTCACAGGTGTTTATGTTTTACCGTTTTTATTTGTTAAGAAACTTCTTGGTGGCTGAGTGGCGCTCGGCTCAATATCCAGTCATCTGGATTTGTTCTAACCTGACTGGGGAGAGAGAGATGGAAGGAAGAGGGCCTTTGCCCAGCATTAAGACATGACATGACATGACATGACATAATGAGCATGAAATCTCTCTATAAAAATATTCAAAATTATAATGTTTAGGCGTTCAAATTATAATTGTCTGCATTAATTACTGATGGTTACACGTAAGCCAAGTAACCTTCGTAACATTAAAGCTATTTTTTTAATACTAGAAACTCAACATCCATTATCCCTTTCCAGAGCCCTAATAATGCCTGAGGATGAGCGAACGGTCCGAATGAACCACCTTAGGCGTCGGGAGCAGCTGAACGACGTGGACAGCTGGATGAAGGCCTTTCTGAAGGCCATGGACTCGCTGGAGGAGGACGCAGATGACATCGGCGCCACCTCCATGCAGCCCGTCACCATCGACGACTTCGACGAATACCTGTCCAAGTGAGTTACGATTTTAGTCACGAAAGCAGCTAAATAAAGGCTATGGACTTACTAGAGAAGGAGGTGAACAATATTGGTGCCACTTCATGCTGCCAGCTACCATCGACGACTTTGACAAATAGGTACCTGTCCAAGTGAAGGAGATCGACGAATACCGACTAAGTGAGTTATATTTTTAGTCACAAGGCGGCTTAATGGTGTTACTTTAAACATCTGGGGGAGATTGACATTATCGGTGCCACTTACTTGCTTCCAGCCACCATTGACGACTTCGACAAATACCTGTCCAAGTGAGTTAGGTTTTAAGATTTTTTGTCACGAAAGCAGCTGAATGATGTTCATAGCTGGATGAAGGCTATGGACTTAGTGGAGAAGGAGGTGGATTATATCGCTGTCACTTACATGCGACCGTATTCCATAGAACACTTCGACGAATACCAGCCGTGTGTGAGTAAGTTGTGTTTTAAGATTTTTTAGTACTACGCTTTAGCAGCTAAATGATGAATAAATGATGAGGCTTTCTCCGAGGTCTTGACTCGATAGGACAGCCATTCATCATGCAGCTGATCGCCATCGACAACTTTAAGAAATACCTGTAAAAGTGATTTTCACGTTGTGTATAAAAAAAAAAAAAAGGTCAATTCGTCAACTGCTGGTTATGTGTGTAAGGAGCGAATCTGAATCTTATTTTTTTTTATGAAAGAAAGAGGCAAACGAGCAGTCTGGTTACTGATGGAGAGCAATTACCGCCACCCATGGACGCCCTCAAAACCAGAGGAAACACAGACGCGTTGCCGGCCTTTAAGGAAGGAATAGGAATTGTGAGTGGGGGGGGGGGAAGGCCTCCGGAACCCTCACTGGCCGGACGAAAGAAACACAACAGCACCAAGTGCCATTTTTTCACACCGAATATTCGTGAGAGGGTAGTATTACGCCGGGCGAGCCGGCCCAATGGGTGCTCAGTCAGTTTCACTCATTTAGCACCACCCAGGTGTCACGTGTAGGGTCTCAAGGGTAAACCTACAGACGCGAGTAACTTTAACCTTTAATATTTGATACGAGGGGCGTTCAAAATATTCTCGGTATGTGGATAAAAACAAACAAGTACCTACGAAAAGTTTGATATTTTTATTTTTCAATATACTCCCCCCCTATGTTCATACACTTATAAGATCGATCAATTATTTTTTTTAATCCCTCATAAAAATATTTTTTATCGTTGGTGTAAAAATGCTCCTCCACGGCCGTCTTCAACGCTTCATCGTCAGAAAATTTATTTCCACGCAGATCCTTTTTAAGATTGGGGAACAAAAAGAAGTCGCTTGGGGCTAAGTCCGGACTATAGGGTGGATGAGTAACAGTTTCAAACCCACATTCAACAATAGCTGCCTTGGCAATATGAGCAGTATGGACAGGGGCGTTGTCATGCAGAAGCAGAACACCTTTGGTTAACTTTCCTCGCCTCTTTTCTTTGATCGCATCTCTTAATTGACGTATAACGTTAGCGTAGTACTGCCCTGTGATATTTACACCTTTTTCTTTATAATCGATAAGCAAAACTCCTTCACAATCCCAAAATATTGTGGCCATGACCTTGCCAGCTGACGGGATTACCTTGAACTTCTTGGGATGAGCTGAACCCTTAATGTGCCACTGCATGGACTCCTGTTTGCTCTCTGGGTCATAATGATGAACCCAGGTTTCATCTCCAGTAACTATTTTTTGCAGCACCTCATCGGGATTTTCACCACACAGGTCGATAAAATCTGAACAGCAAGCCACACGCATATCCTTTTGAAGAAGCGTCAGCATTCGCGGAACCCATCTTGCACTTACTTTTGACATATTAAGATGGTCATGTATAATGTCATGTACGGTACCAATAGAGAGATTGGTTACTTGAGCTATAGATTTTACCTTCACTCGGCCGTCTTCCAATATAAGTTTTTCCACTTTATCAATATTTTCTTGTGAGGTAGCCACTACAGGCCGGCCAGGTCTAGGGTCATCTTCAATACTCTCCCTTCCACGCTTAAATTCGCTTGACCATTTTTGAATAGTAGATAAAGAAGGAGCAGACTCACGGTAAACACAATCCATTTCCTCTTTTATGGTTTTTTGATTTTTACCCTGTTTTGTCAAGAATTTTATGACGGATCGGTGCTCTAATTTCGTTAAAATTGTTAATTCGCTCATGGTGTTCATGTTTGTTCGGCAATTGCAGAAAAACAAAAGAACATCTCGGTTCCAATTTTACTTTTTTTTAATGTGAATGGATGAATCTTAGCGGCCAGTAACAAATATATATATAAAAGAGGTTGTAACGTATCAATACCGAGAATATTTTGAACGCCCCTCGTAGTTTCGTTTTGTAGGATAAAAACCAAAAATAATAATATAGATACCACTGCATACAGATAAATTTTGTAAAGTGAGACAAGATTATCATTAAGTAGCTCTCGTATTAAATAAATTGAGGAAAAAGAAAAAATGCTGAAGGTTATGCAGCCATACTGCGGCGATGTCGATTAAGGAAGACTTGACAAAAAAAATTACCATGACAAACAATAACAACTAATGGGTAAATTCATTGTTTTAATACCTGCCTTGATTAGGTAAAGAGGTCACGGAAAATGTGTTACGTGTTGCGAGCTGGATGATGCAACAGCCAATTTTCTTACGCCCATTCTTCTCCACAGCTAAAAGACTGAATGGGTACCTATTAGTGGCAAAAAAATGTTTGCTCGATTCAAAAGCACTTAAAAAGTTTAGTATATATATATATTAATAACTTTCCCTCTCACACCAATTTTCTAGCTTACATAGGCTAGATAATTGGTGTGAGAGGGAAAGTTATGTATATGTCGCAGTCATATGATAAAAACAGAGATTTGGTCAATTCCCCTAAGAGATTTGATCAAATCACGGAGGATGTTAAAATAACAACACAATTTTATTATTTCCCTAAACAAATCTAGGGATTTGAACACCACTTGAACATAAATTTCTCTACTCCTGTAGGTCACGTGATAGGTAAGTATTGAATTTCTAGGTTATTTTTTATTACACAACAGAAATACTAGCTGCCCTACTCCTGTAGGTCACATGTTTTTGGTCATTTCACGGAACCAGTTCTGGTTTTTGTTGAAATCCCTAGATTTATTTGGGGAAATGATAAAATCGTGTTGTTATTTTAACATCCTTAAAGTTGTAAACCAACGGCTGGTAAGCCAGTAGTTACCTTAGCCAGCGGCTAGAAGTGAATAACCAGCCGCTTGATACCGGGTAGATACCCGACTTGAGCGTCGAAAATAAAAACGAATTTTATTACATTTTGATTGTTAAACTTTTATTTTTGTTAACAGTAGCACTTATTATGTTGTGCAATTTTTTTTAATAAACAGGGTAGACACCGTTTATATCTAGTTACTAATTTACTTAATTCAGAGACGAACCGGAAATTGAAACATCGTTTGTGTTTAGGTGGTTTTTTAGATGGCTTATACGAATGTGAATCATGTGAATATATCAATAAAACGTAAGCAGCCGTTTCCAGCCGCTAGTTATAGCAAGAAATGATAATAAGCCAAAAAAGTCGTTTCTAGCCGCTATAGGCTAGAAATGTTAGTACCTAACCGGCTTCACGTCTAAGTATAAACATCCTCCGAGATTTTATCAAATCACTTAGGGAATTGACCAAATCTCTGTTTTTATCATATCCCTGCGACATATACTCGTATACCGCATGTATACCCAACACTGCAGGGCAAAGGCCTCCATCATTGAAATCAAGACATCGCTATAATTGGTGGGTGTTGGCTTAATCGCCACGCTTGCCGAATGCGGGTTGGTGATCACAAACCCCGGCGCAGCATCGGAAAATCCCAAAACGTGACCTCCAGATATCTAGCCGTGCGTTTGATCACTCGACCACGGAGTCGTTTAAAGAAAGAAAGAAAAACATTTTATTGACCACAAACAGATTGTACATAAAATTAGATAATAAAAAATAAAAAAAGTTGACAGTTACTTTGGTCCGAGGTTACACAGGTAGGTACATTTAGTGTGGCCAACTAGGCCCCAGCCTCAGCATAGGCTACAGCGACAATAGCCGCTGCAGCGCTGGTATTCTGGCGGGACCTAAAGGCGCGTCCTCACTGAGAGCATTCGCGTGTAATGAGCTTTCGGCGTCGAATATTCGAATTGCGTGGACGTTGAGCCGAGCCTTACAAAGTTCATGCGAGAACGAACTTCGGCCGGCGTGGACGTCGTCGCAACGCTGTTCGTGGAAATGGCTTGCATTCGAATGTTCACGCAAACAAAACGCTCGAAAGCGAGTACTCAGATAATGAAATGAATGAGTATGTATGTAGGAATGTTACTGGCCACTTGTAAGCAAGGAACAGTTCCTTGATCGTGCCCTTCTTTGTCTAGTATTATCGTGTTATTGTCAAGTCGGAGCATTAAAAATGCTGCAGCCACGACCGCTTTATCCGTCATTTTGAAATGAATGACATTTAGTATTCAAATGCTCCAATCTCGGATGTTCGATATACACTTTCGCGTTCCATTATGCACACATATTTAGCTCAAAACTACTTAGTAAAGGCGACTCGGCTGTTCGACTCGAACATTCTAGCACGAAAGTGAATGTTAGTTCGCTGGGCAGAATTTGTTGCTCGCCGGCGATTGCTCGTTTACAAATCTCGGGTAAGAATGCTCTCAGTGAGGACGCTCCTTTACAATTGTATTTTAACTTCTAACAGATACATCGGCTACACGCAGAAGCTGGCCCTACTCCTGGACTACGACGGCACGCTGGCGCCCATCGCGCCGCACCCGGACCTGGCCACGCTCCCGCTGGAGACCAAGCACACGCTGCAGCGGCTGTCCAACATGCCCGACGTGTGCATCGCCATCATATCTGGCAGAAACGTAGATAACGTTAAGAACATGGTCAGTCAAATTATAAATGAATGAATGAAATGAATGAAAAAATATTTATTCTGTGACACACGTACAAACAAAATAAATAAAATATTTACAATAAAACAAATTATAAACTATGTGGCACAAAAAAGGCTTCCACTCAGCATAATGTCAAGGCACCTAGTAGGTACCCCGACGCTGGTCTTTCGTGGACGCCGGAGGGGTACAAAAGTTTAAAACATACAAAAACACAGAAGTAAACATGCAGGGAATGGTGAAAATTAGTCAACTGACAAAACAAATCAAAACAAAACTGGGTGTCAACAAGACCTAAAAGACATAGATAAAAGTCAAGCACGGCCCGTATACCTACTGTCTGAGTGTAGGGCAAGAGACTCTATTATTAACCCTTTGCGTGCCAGCCACGAGATAACTCGTAGTGCGGGTCTTTAGCATGGTGCCGACTACGAATATATTCGTAGATTTGTTGGGCATCTTATACAAAAAAATATTTATTGGCACTACAGGTAAGGTCGGGTTTTGAATGTTTGGCATTAGCAAAGAAAACACATGATAAAATCTAAGATCACACTTTTGATGGAAAAAAGATATGACATGACAAACATGACAATCACAAACCCGGGCTATGCATCTAAAAACCGAAACACATTTTGTCCGACCTGGGAATTGAACCCAGGGACCCAAGGGACTGACCACTCGGCCACCGAGGCGTACACCAAAATTATACATTAAGTTATTTAGTAATCAACAATTTACGTTAAAGTATTTTATAATTTACTATAAATGGGCCAATATCAATCAATACTCAATACTATCGTGTGAATCAGAGATACGTAGTTCGGTGATAAATCAAGGTGGTTGTTTGTTGTCGGTTCGCGTTCGTTGTACATCCTGTTGACTTTTACCCCGTTCGCTTGTTTTGTCTTACAGTACCTTCATGGAGGACCTCGAATTCTCGATACACAATAACAAAGCGAACGACAACATAAATCAGTACGAGTTATTGCGATAACTTTTATAAGTTCACCCCTTTGACGTCATAAGTAATTCATATCACATTTTTATATAGGCGACATCGCGTGCGCATCCTCGTGACTAAGTATAACTTAGTAGATATTGGGGCAACGATCTTTGAAGTACGGACACACATTTATACATTTCACTAGCTATTTAATACTTTTAATATGTAAGTAAGTAGTTTAAAAGTTTACAAAAAAAGAGCTTTATGCTGTAGAGATTTGCATGTTCGGGTCGGGTCGGGTCTAGATCAGTTTAATCTCGTTCTTTCAACCTCCTTCAAAATAAAGTACATCGAAGGAAAAGACCAAGTTCTTTTTCATGATACTGTTTATTAACACGCAAACAATCGCAAGTCACCATCGTATGTGTTTGCTTTCGTCCATTCAAACATCACGACCGTTAAAACAAGGCTGATGCGCAATCGACGCGAACTTTGACAATGCTATCAGTAATTAAACAAAAATATTTGTAACGCTGTGTACTACACGCAGATAAATGAGTGTCCGATAATAAACGCTAACCGTGTTCTAACCTACTTGGATATCTGTATTACGTAATATTTGCGATGACACAGGGACAACCTCGGACCGATACTTGACATTTGCTTTGTTGATTCTTCACGAATCCATTATAGTTTGGATGCTGTGTTGACGCTGGAGCACGTTAGCAATAACCTTATCTGTTTCGTCACTTTCACGGTCAAATAAACAAATGAGGACTCACGCACTTTTATCAAGAAAAGTGTTTTCCAAGTCTCTTTTAAGATGACACAAAATACCTTCTCACTCATTTATGGTGACTTCCCCACAGTTTGGACAACCCAAGCCGAGATACTAGCGTTCAGAGGCGGTCTCGGATTTTGCTCTTGTTATCCGACTTTTGAAATTTTGGATTATGTAGTAAGGACCTTACGCACCCTTCCTAACCTTTAATGAATATTACGGCTTGTAGAGTTTCTAGCCGCCCGCGAACCTGATTACGCTGTAAAGGTCATAGGCGACAATCGTATTGAATGCTTTCCTAAAGGTATGAAGGATATACAAGAAAGGAATATTTTAATCTGTGACAATAATTACAATTATTATGTTTATTGAACAACTACTACTTATAGTATTAGTCATATTGGTACTTACTTACAAGTTGGCTCAGCGACCCGAAGTGGATCTTGGCCACCGACACGAGGCGACGCCGCTGCTCTCTGTTTTTCGCGGCCTCTTTAGTGTTCATAAGTCCTCCCAGCTCGAACAGGTCTTTAACAACTTCATCCTTCTAGCGGTATTTGGAACGCCCGATCGGCAATATTGGTACACTCTTAATTATTTAAAATGTGTTACTCACCTTTTATTTTACCAATATCAAATTATAAAGTAAAGTATCATCAAGTCATCAAAATAAAATTGGTTTGCAGGTCGGCATCGAAGGTATTACATACGCGGGCAACCACGGCTTGGAGATCTTGCACCCCGACGGCAGCAAGTTCGTCCATCCCATGCCGATGGAGTGCCAGGACAAAGTCGTGGTACTCCTAAAGTCTCTACAAGAACAGGTAAATAACACAATTGGGTACTTGCACATATTCATTATTTAAATCTATCGTAAAGATTAACGGTCCGAGTAAACATGCCTAAAACTGAAAGTTACACTGGACTCATTACGCTGTCCAGTAAATTGGCAATCGGAAATCGAAAGTCGAAGCCATACATCACCGGTAACCATCATCATTTTTGATAGATTAGGTATTACATACATACATAATATAATCACGACTATTATCCCCGAAGGGTAAGTGAAAGACTATGCAATGAGGACCGCAAAAGCAGCCCTCTACCAAAGTCCACTTTTCACCAAATAGCGACTGCTCATGTACTAAGCGTGATAGGTGGTGAGCCCATCGCCGCTCTATGCTGTTGGATGTACGTGCAGTCTTCAGTCCGTTAGTCGCCTTTTAGTAAGGGAAGAGAGGGGGTGGTAGTATTCTTTCACCGCTACGCAATACGGTTACGGCGTCTGTACCTACCTAATAAATAAATGTAATTACCCCCCCCCCCCCCCCCCCCACCAGGTGTGCAAGGACGGCGCGTGGGTGGAGAACAAGGGCGCCCTGCTGACGTTCCACTTCCGCGAGACGCCGCTGCCCAAGCGCGCGGCGCTGGAGGCGCAGGCGCGCCGGCTCATCTCCGCCGCCGGCTTCACGCCCGCGCCCGCGCATTGCGCGCTCGAAGCGCGCCCGCCCGTGCAGTGGGACAAAGGTAACGCCAACTCACGCAATTAATACGACAGCTGACGTCCCGGGCTCGATTCCCATCGTTGGTTGGTGGTAGGGCTTGTTAAGTCCGCCTGGCGAGCTACCACCATCTTATCTAAAGTCTGGTGCCATAACAACAATGTAAACCACACAAAAATGTTGTTAAATGTTAACAACATTGTTGTGTTCCGACAGTTTAGATATAAGTAGTCGGTTCCTTAGTGGTTGAGGATTCCGGGTAAAACGAGCTTAAACCTTCGACCTTATGTCACTTTCCATCAGAGGGCCAATTCTGTACCTCAGCCAGCGCTGACACAGCGCTGAGAATCGACTCTGTCTCTTTCCAATTCTATGAATATGAAAAAGACAGTCAATTCTCAGCGCTGCGGCAGCACTGACTGAGATACAGAATAGCCCCCCAGGTGAGACGAAGGCGAAGTGCTTACCCGTAGAATAAAAAATCTACCGTTTACGTCAATTTTTCAGGTCGCGCATCCATCTACATCCTGAGGACAGCGTTTGGCCTGGACTGGTGCGAGAGGATCAGAGTCATATACGCCGGCGACGACGTCACTGACGAAGACGCCATGTTGGTGAGTACACAACAACCTTTTTAACTTTACTGTTCCCTGACAATAACGATAGCCTTGTCCCGCAAAGACTTACTGCCGCACCCAGAGACATCAATTAAAACTTCTTAGAACCGATAATTTTAAATTTCAAATCTGTGGTTAGTACCTACTTTGTTATTATTTCATAAGTCTCTATAGGCTGGCAAACTCATACGTGACCGTCTATGGTCTGCGGGACGGGAGGCGTTGCGGTTGCGGGAGCGAGGAAGAAGAGTGCGTGCGGCGGGGCCAAGTAGTAGGAACGTCAGTTGTGTGCAGATGTCGCCCCTCCCCCGTCGCCCGCAGACCATGGGACAGACACGTATAATTTGTCGTGCGAGTCGTTCTATAACTATTGACTGAGACTTCCGTAGTATACGTGCAATGATCAAATGAATCACACGCCGCTCCGCTCACAACGGCAAGATCGTGGCCGGGCACTTTGACAGGTTTACAAAGATATTGAAACTTTAAAAAAAAAATTACTACCTCAGGTGTGAATCGAACCCATGTCCTCCGCAATCTCGGCTGCGAAATTCTTCAACGCCTTTTGAACGTTTCAATATCTTAAAGTAGATAGGTACCCATATGAGCGTTATTAACGCAAAAATTACAAAGGTTTACAAAGGCACAGGTAACGTTGTCAAAACTTCTTTTCACTAAAAAACTGTTCCACCCCACAGGCACTTAAAGGTATGGCGGCGACGTTCCGCATCACCTCATCGACCATCACGAAAACGTCCGCGGAGCGCCGATTATCCTCTACCGACTCAGTACTGGCCATGCTTAAATGGGTAGAACGCCACTTCTCCCGCCGCAAGCCGCGGGCTAACTCACTCACCTACGCCGCTGCAAGGAAAGCACGAGACTCTTTGCAAATGCAGATGTCATACCAGCCCCCCACCAAAGCTTCTCCAAGGTCGTCGCCTAAGAGCTCCCCCCCTATGACGCCGGACAAAGCTTCCAGCGGTTCGGAGTCGAGTTAGGCGGATATGTTATGGCTTTACTTAAAAACACTATTTAAGTAAGTACCTATTATTTAGTTAAACATTGTTTTGTCTACTTGAATTTCAGCAAAAGAAAGTATAACAATGTTTAACTAAATAATGCTTTAATAGAGTTTATAAGTGAGGCCCTTACCCTCCAACCCTGTTTCAACATTCCCGTTTAACTTTCCTGCTCCTTAATATTAAAGATGTAACCTGTTCGTTTATCACATACGACTTTGTTTCGTGCCACTTACCATCATGTGAGATAAAAGCCAGGTGTTGTTGGGTATACTAAGAAAAAATACAAGTTTTCGACTTTTGATGGTACAAATACCTTACCGGTAAGTGGCAGATACAGAGTGCATTTATCAGGAAGTGGTGAAACAGGCATTTAACATACTTAATTTCTTTGATAGGTCGTTCAGCTAAGTTTTAAGCTTGAAATACAAAATGTTTTTTTTTTATAATTTGACGACGACCTTTCACTTCTCTAAATGTTATTCCATTTTTGTTATTCGATAGTTCTGCTCGTCTTTTCGGAGCTTGATAGATAGATGTATGTAATTGCTTTAAGTATCGCATACTGTTAATAATTTCTTATTTATGTACGTAAATTAGTGATTTTGTTATATGATTTCTTGTGATGGAGAAGTCAAATTTTGTAAAAAAATATTTTTTTAATGTAAAATGATGCAATGCAATTATTGAAATATTTAATCCTCATAACTGTGAAACAAAAGTTATTTATTTAGATATTTACAATATACATGCCCGGGAAAATGTAGTACTTTACTCGAAACTTTTGCAAGAAATTGCTGTAGTTTTAAATGAGACGAGTTAATAATAACATTCCATACATGGAATATTATTATTAACTTGCACTCAAACATGCTGCACCATCATATATGAGAATTTGAATGTGATATAACGTAGATATAAATTATAATGTGACTGTTATACATTCGCACATATTTTTTTATCAATGTCTAATTAGCAATTACGATGTTCCATAAATCCTCTTATTTAATAAATTGTACAATAAACAGTGAAACTAAAAAATGATATTGATAAAATCAAAATTTATCATTAGACTAAAGAATTTAATTATTCATGTTATCAGATTGAGGCACAATGTTAATTTTATAACAATGTATTTTATATAAGTTCAGAGATAACTCAAATGTCCAGAAACAGTCTTGAGTGCCATATTTATATTTTTATTTGTAGACAGGGGGGCAGTGGGAAGCATGGCCTCCCCTCAAAAGGGCTGGTGCCACCCTCTTTAAAAAAATCGTTTAAATCAATGATAAAAAACTTCATAATAATAACTGAAATACTTGTAAATATCATATTTTATTGTATGGTGAGTTAGGGTGTGAAAATGAGAAAATACTAGTCTAGATATTGGCGAATTATCCAAAACACTGTTAGTCTATATCCAAACCTGTACTGATTGTCTCGAATTTGCAATCGATCGTTATTTTTAGACAGTCATATTGAATGTTTTGCAAGAAAATCCAATAAAAACTAAAACTGACAGAAAATATTGTTATTTTTTTATTGACATTAATTATATACAAAAACGTGTTCTTCTTTTTTTACATCTCAATGATTTAGAGTAATGATAATAAAAGCTCAGGGGTGCGATTTCGGACCCGGTGACAACAATTCTTACACTATGATATCAATAAGGAGCTATTTTATGTACTTACTTACTCTGTATATTCGCGCAAAACATATTTTAGAAAGAATTTTCAAATTTTGAAAATCGCCGTTAAGTAATATCCCAAAATCGCACCCCTGTGTGCTGGAATGTCCACTTGTGCCACAGAACGCAATAACAACGACAGTCACGTAAGTAATACCCGCCTGATCGGCCAATGCATTACAACGAATATCCAACTAATACATCACTTAACCAACATAATAATAATAATATAATATTCACAAATTATCCTAAAATTCGTATCACAATAATAAATACACGTCTGGTCTATAGAGTGGCCTATAGAACGGTATACTGGCCTATACGTTGTTGTGCGAGACGACAAGCCACGATAGTATGAAGTAGAAAAGGCATATGGGATACACCGCGAGCGCCTTTTTACCTTCCGGTTGACTGTCGCCGAGGAACTTCATCGCCGCTGCAAACGAAACATGAGATAATTAGCTAAAATGACTATTTTTATACATTCCTACATATTCACGACTATTATCCCCAACCGTCTCATTAATAAACGTTGACTAAGGCAAGAGTAGGTAACTCTACTGCAAGTATTAGAGTCTAGAGTCAGTGTTAGCAAATTTCACTATTAATAAACATGGAGTTTAGAATGAGTACACTAATCCGACTCTACTGTCGGAGTAAAAGTTAAACCTCGGCGGTAACCCGTTTAACGAAAGAGTAATGCCCGCCTTCCACTAAGAGCGGAGCGGGCTCCGTACGGACTCCGTTTAAATCGCAACGGAAATCTTCATAGAAGTGCTTCCACTGGGAACTGGGAAACTTCTATGAAGATTGCCGTTGCGAGTTAAACGGAGCCCGCTCCGCTCTTTGGGCCGTTTACACGTATTAAGTTGTCAAGTAGGTAACTAAATTTTAAGTTATTTTCAACTTAATTTTAAGTTATCGATCGTTTGTTTACCTTTTGCACTCTTTAGTTCACTATATTCTTAACCATGGAAGTCTCATAACTTACATACTTCACTAAATTGTTGCGTCCACACGTCAACTAAATGACAATTTAGTAGAAAGCCACGCCTACCGGGGAATGCAAGCGGTGCGGGAGGGGCGGTTACTTACTCAAAAAATAGACTCGATTCTATTCTACTTGATCACTTGCACACTAAATCGTTTACTTGCCACTTGTGACTAAAGAGCTTTTAAGTGCCTGTTTACACGCTAGAATTAAGTTAAAATTAACTTAAAATTTAGTTACCTACTTGACAACTTAATACGTGTAAACGGCCTATTAGTGGATGGCGGCCATCATAAAGGTGAGGTAGTGTCATTATGGTGGAGATTGACATTTGTAGTCGGCTATTTTTCTATTGTTGCCGTTGCTGTGGGTTTGGTTTATGGGAAGATGTTGTAAATTTAATATTTCTTAAAAAATCCTGTATTCTAAGTAAAAATCGTAACTAACAGCTGAATAAATTAAAATCAATAATACCTAATTGTTTAAATGATCGATTTTACATCGGACTTTCAGGTGGTGACTGTTATATGACGGCCGTGATAGAGCACGCAGGTCAGCCGCGAGTACTGGCCATTATTTGCCATGACAACGCCAAATTATTAGTAGCTATAAATGTCAAAATTATGTCAATTAACGTGGAGGTCATTGAAAACTCATTAATTTTTACTTTTTAGAGTTGCCATTGAAAATACGTTAATCCATGCGTAAGGAATGACTTGCAAGTCCAAGCTTACTCCATGTTTATTAATAACGATGCAAATTCAAACTTACTAATTGCCTAATCTAAATTTAACTAGTCCAAGCGTAAGTTCTGATTAAGACAGAAGTGGGCCATTTTTATTAATGAGACGGCAAAGGTTTAGTCAGAGACTAGGCAATCAGAACCGCAGAAGCAGTCCACTGCCGTAGTCCACGTTTCACCTAATTACAACTGCACATGTGCTCAGCGTGACAGGTGAGCCCACCGCCGCTCTATGCTGTTGGATGAATGTGCAGTCTTTATTCCGTTAGTCGTCTTCTACGACACCCAAACAAGGGAAGAGAGGGTTTGGCAGTATTATTTCAATGATTCGCAAAAGTCACTTTTATAGTCTTTTTAAATTGACTCAGTCTAAAAATAAAACTCGAGTAATAGTCGAACACTCCTAAAAGGGGACTCAAGGTTTTAAAGACACGATCGAGTTGTGAACCGTCATAACCGAGTCGAGTTTCTTTTAAAAAACTTGAGTTCTTTCATCTCTATCTACAATAAATGACAAAGAAGTGATTCCCTACCACGCCGCTTACAGCCGTGCGGAGCTAGTGTCGACCAGCGTTGAAAATTATTTAGCAGAATACCAATAGTACGCTCACCGCTGTTGCAGCCGCTGCTACCAAGGCTTACACGATGTTTGCGCTTAGAGAATCGCACTACTGAAGTTTTTGTTCACGAGTATCCTAGCTTAGGAGGACAAAGTTAAAGTGGACATTGTCCTTTACGTATAACTACGAAAAAAAGACAAACAACTCAACAGGTATTATTATTATACTTACTAGGTTGGTCCCAACCTTAGATTATTGTTTGTACTGCATTTGTATGAAATAAACAAATTTTAATTTTTTAACTCACCGAATGTCGCCCACACGAAGCCGACGAGCGTTATAACCAGCCGCAAAAAGAAAGTGAAGGTGGTCTGCGTGGTGAACAGTATGAGCCGGCAGCACACCAGCGCCAGCGACACCGGCAGTAGGCAGTAGCCCAGCACGCACACCGACTGGAAGAACGAGCTGCGGGAGGCAAAGGGGTCGCGGGTTAGGGCATCAATATTTTTTTGACGTGACAACGTCTTAAATTAGGTTGCGGCTGGGAGTCACTTATGAAAAAGTGTAACGCTCGGTAACGTTACGATGAGTCACCGAACGAGAGAGAGGCCCGCCGAATGCCTTGCGTCTCTCTCCCACTCAACTATGTTTTAAATATAATTCTTTGTTTAAATAAATGTTTTAAATTGTTACTATTATTTCATCCTTCTTCCTACTATACGAATGAATATTCACATTAAAATTATTTTACCACTCAAAGTCGTTGTCACGTAAAACTTTCGCCCGTATACCGACTTTACAGGCAACCAATTTTTTTTCTTTATTAAACAAAAATATAAGCTTAAAAAACATTTTAAACACACAAAAAATCACGGAGTTTTGTCTCGACAATATTTCACTACATACTTAACAATAGGTTCTCTAAATAATTTCTGCCACACAAACACTAATGGCAATTGTTATTGCCATTAGTGTTAGTCAGTCAGTCAGTTCAGTTATGTAAAAACCGCTAGATTCAAAACGGTGGCGTTTCTCGTAGTGATACCGTGAGTTATGTGTGTCGTGAACAAGTTCGAGTTGACAGTGCGATTGAAAACAGTGGTGCGGGTGTCGAGCGCAATAAACGAACAAGAAAGAGGGCAGACCGTTTCGTATGCTCCTAACATCCACCCGCATTAGCTGCAGTTACTCCGTGATCATGGTGCATGCAACTGCGCCGAAATATCGGGGACTCAAAACCAACAACTCAGACATGGTAAAAATCCCGTTTTTTCATAAAAATAATTGTAGTGACCATGAAAGTTTAAAATGTTATTACTGTTCGATGTATGTGCAGTCTAGTAGCCTTTTACGATATCCAAGTGAAAAGCGGGGTTGGTAGTATTATTTTAAAATAAACAACTCACATATTCCCGCCAAGCAGTTTGCAATTGAATGTGACTATCGCAGCCCCGATCCAGACTAGCACAAACACCTCTGCGAACTCTGGGCCGCCGTCGTTGGCGTTGTCGCCCCGCCCTTTGGAGCCCTGGAGGATGGTGGCCATGAGGGTGCAAAGCAGCAGCGGGCCCCAAAGGTCCCCTGCAGAAGAGAGATAAACAGTTTTTTAATTTATTATTATAACTTAATTAATGGCTTCGCGTTTAGCATTAAGCCAATTTCAAGTGGTACATATTTTTAAAGTACATTTAGTATTGTACGGTAGATTGAAATAAAATGGAGTCTCACTACACGTGTTGTTACTAAAAGTACACGGGAGAAAATCCATTTTTTTCTTTACGAGGTTTTTTTTCGGGCCGAGTGGTCAAGGGCGCGGCTTGATATCCGGAAGCCCCGGGTTCAATTCCCAGGTCGGGCAAAGTGTGTTTTTTATTTTTTTTTATGTATAGCCTTGCTTTAATTAGCTTGATTTTAATGATGGAAGCCTTTGCCCTGAAGTGGGACAGTATATAGGCTGTACTTTACTTACTTTACACGATGTAAGTATATATTTTTATCGAAACTTTGCGTACTATGCGGTTTAAAAGGAGTTTTTCGTATATTTAGGTGGAAAGACATCCCTGCCATAGTATTCTTAGAGAAGTTTAGAAACGAGCCTATTCCTTCCTTAAAGGCCGGCAGGTGTCCATGGGCGGCGGTGATTACTCTCCATCAGGCAACCCGCCTGCTCGTTTGCCTCCATTTTTTATAAAAAGAAATAAAGAATTTTTCAAGAAGACGTGAATGAGTAGGGTCGATCAACTCGCGACTCTCGCGAGTGATACGTTTCGTGTTGCAAACGTCAAATGCTACAGTAACCGCTTGCTATTAGAGGCGGTGGTATGAAAAAAGTAGCACTTTAGGGCATGCAGTCGCGACATTGCTGCCCTTATTGAGTTTTTTTTTCAAATCAAATCAAAAATCGTCTACGTCACGTCTCAGAAATATCTAAAGATGTTTCTTTAGTGCACGATAGAGCGTTTTTTTGTGAATTTGGTTCTAAATTAATTAGAAATAACGAAAACCTACGTGAGGGCAGCACTGTCGCGACTACGCGTCCTTAAAGTCATCTTTCTGGTAGGATCGGAAACAAGACTTATGAAATGTGAGTTTTTTTTTCAAATCAAATCAAAAATCGTCTCACGTCACGTCTCAGAAATATCTAAAGATGTTTCTTTAGTGCACGATAGAGCGTTTTTTTGTGAATTTGGTTCTAAATTAATTAGAAATAACGAAAACCTACGTGAGGGCAGCACTGTCGCGACTACGCGTCCTTAAAGTCATCTTTCTGGTAGGATCGGAAACAAGACTTATGAAATGTGGTTGACAAGTTTTTCATTAGATCTAGCAAGACATTTTTTATTTATTGAGTAGAGTTCAGGTACGAACAAAGGACAATGGTCACGTAGTATGAAATTTAAACCCAGGCCCGGCGCAAAAGAAATGTACCTCAAAATACTGGTAATGTTGAGTAATTAATTACTGCATAGGGGACACCGCCGAAATATTTTTCTAAGGGCTGATTTTTCCATCCTCGGATAAAACTTATCCGTCTGATAAAGTATTGGGCGACCTATTTGAAATGTCACTTGTAGAAAGAGAAAAGACATGATTTGACAGTACATTTTCAAATTGTTTGTACAGTACTTTATCTAACGAATAAGTTTTAACTGACAATTGAAAAATCGGCCCTTAATGTATAAAATTGCTATTGAAAGTTTTACAGGGGTCATATCAATGTTTCAGTACAAGGATCATTAAATTGCTAAAATGGGTGTTTAGCAGTATAATCCAAATATTTTTCTACAGTATACATTCTGTGTACTAAGTATCGGGAATTGTTCAATAAAACAAAAAATACAAATTATTCATCTAAATTTAATTTATCGCCTTCAAAGTAAGCACCATTGCTTGCAATACAACATCTGCACCGCTTCACCCAGTCCTCCATACATTTTTCGTAAGCTACTTGCGGTATGGCCTTCAGCTCATTCAGCGAATTTTCTTTTATGGCTTCTATCGACTCAAAACGTTTTCCTCGAAGTGGTAATTTTAACTTGGGAAATAGAAAAAAGTCAGACGGAGCCATATCAGGTGAATACGGTGCTTGGTCGAGAACTTTTGTTGAATTTTTCGGTAAAAACTCTTTCACAATAATGGCTGTGTGTGATGGTGCATTATCATGGTGCAGCATCCATGAGTTGTGTTGCCACAAATCTGGACGTTTTCGGCGGATACTCTCACGCAAACGCTTCATGACGCCTAAATAAATAATATTCTTTATTCACTGTTTCTCCCTCTGGAAGGAATTCGGAGTGAACCACACCACGGTAGTCAAAAAAAACTGACAGCATCACCTTGATTTTGGAGCGACTTTGCCGCGGTTTTTTGGGTTTCGGCTCGTTTTCGAGACGCCATTCTGAAGACTGTTGGCTTGTTTGCATGTCGTACTCATAAACCCATGTCTCGTCGCCAGTTATTATACGTTTCATAAAGGTAGGATCCGAAGAAGCTCGGGAAACCATGTCTTCAGCAACATGTATTCGCTGCGCTTTTTGAACAAAATTGAGCTCCTTTGGAACTAATCGAGCGGCGACGCGTTTCATGCCTAAAATGTCAATGAGAATGTTGTGGACGGACTTAAAAGATATGTTCACCTCACTAGCCAACTCTCTCAAACTCATACGTCGATTTTCGAGCACTAGCTTCTTGATTCTGTCGATGTTTTCTTTGGTCGTAGCGGTTAAAGGTCTACCAGAACGAGGCAAGTCTACTACTACGTCTCGGCCTTCTTTAAAAGCCTTGTACCATTCATTTGCCCTTGTTTTTGATATACAAGATTCGCCGTAGGTTTTTTGCAACATTTTGAGCGATTCTCCACATGAAATATCATTCGAAACACAAAATTTAAGGCACACTCTTTGTTCAACAATATTTTCCATTGTAAAAATCGCCGAGGACTCAAAACTATGACCAACAAAAAGTGCAGTTATAAACAAAGTAAATGACAGATCCCACTCAAATTTCGCGCGGTAAATCAGTACAGTGCTACCAACATGCAGTAAAAAAATTAAAACGAACTCTTTTACGCGGGTCTTTTTATTGACATATTCCCGATACTTTTTACACAGAGTAGTATATATTACCACCACTACTATATTAAAGTAGTAGCAGAAGTCATCAATGTATAAAAATAATAAAAAATGTTTTTTTTGGTAATGTACATATTATATAGGTATCAGTAATAATCACATCACACCTAAGTAATATTCTAAATGTGAAAATAACGATGGTTTGATATTTTAATGTTTGGATGTTTATTCTGCTTTTACGCCTCAATGACTGAACTGATTTGAATGAAACTAGGTAGGTAGGTAGGTAGATAAGGACCAGGATTAACACCGCTGACTGAACCGCAGGCGGAAGCTAGTCCGATAAACCCAATTATTTTACTAATTTTAATTTAAATATTATTTTCAATTTTAAAAAGCAATTTTACACTTTTAAAAAAATATTTCGTCGATTCCAACTATGCAGTATGTAATGACATATTTTTAGTAAAAATCTGAGATAAGTTTTATTTCCGCCGGGCCTTGGTTTTTTTTGGCCATTATCCTTTACGATATTTAAATGTGTTCGTTTTTAAAAACTTATGAGGACATCTCTATCTATCCACTCTTATTAACTTTAACAATGAACACACTCATTTCATTAATTTCGTATGCTACTAGTGTCATTGGTTTCTTACATCACCATCTTCTTTACTCACATTCTTTTAGCAAACTGGTTTTTTCTCTGGGTAGGAGGACATGGTAGAATTTGTTGCCCACTGCTCTGAGGTCACGGAGCTGGAAAACAGAAAAAGCACTTAAATTAGTTGTTTTATTTACAGAGTTAATTTTGCCCCCCCCCCTTCTTTTTTTTAATTGCAATGTTTTGCCTGTTTTTTATATCCTATAGTTCTAGGTGCGTGCGCTCACCCTCGCGGTCAAAGCGACGGCGCTGTCATTGGTGCACGGGGTTTATAATAGCGGTCACGCGCATGCGCTTTAACCCCTTGAGGATTGTAAAACCAGACACAATTAAAAATCAATTGTTTCGCGACCGCCGGCGGTCTTATGATCCTTGACCTATTACTAACCGCTATAGGCCACGCGCTCGGTGACAATTATTTTAATTTTCTTAAGTAAAAATTGAGACAAAAATGTAAAAAATAATGTTTTTTTATTTCATTATTTGGTTGTACTGCTCTATAGGATCACGTAAAAAAAATTGGCGTGTATGTATACAGGGTATTAAAATTATTGTCACCTAACACGCGGCCTATCGCGGTTGTCAAAGCGCATGCGTGTGACCGCTATTATTCACCACGCACCCCGTACACCAATGACAACGCGCCGTGGCTTTGACCGCGAGGGTGAGCGCACGCACCTAAAACTATACGATATAAAAAGCAGGCAAAAAATTATAATTAAAAAGAAAACATACATTTTTTTACATCAAATATATTATTATTACTTTTCTTACCCCTTATTTCCTTTTGACGGGAGGGGTCCAATGTTAACCCTGTATGGCTCGGCTGATGAATCTACTCCACATGAAGTCAAGCAGAAATAGAGTCCAAACATGAAGACAACTGATGCAGCGTTAACAAGAGATAGCATCAGTCGCCCTCAAAAGGGCAAACATGTGCTGGTAGACTATTCCATCTTTTGGCGCGATGGAATATTCAAGACGACAAATGGGTGACTAGTGACTACAGAAAGCAGCACACTCATTAAGTAAGTTATTTCATAAAAGGCTTAACTCACAAAGGTTTCTTTGATTGGTTCATCCAGGGTATTGAACTCTATGCCGTTCTCACCGGTTGTCGTACCCTGGTTGGGAACGTTCATCTCCCCTTCCACCACACCCACATCACCTGATGGGAACATCTGCAAAATAGGTATTTAGATTTATTTTATATGTGGAAATTGTAAGCTAGTCCTTGTGTCTCCACAAAATAAAGTCGTAAAGGGGAATTTCCCTTTACCTTAAATGTACTAGATCATTTGCATATGGTCAAAAGGCTCATTGAATGTATATACACCCAAATGGCTCATTGAATGAATATAAACTATCCTATTTAAAGCTGAAGCCTTCAAATGTGAAAAGTAAAGTAAAGTACATAATACAGTCCCACTAAAGGGCAAAGGCTATCAAATCATCGCTAGAATTGTTGAGTATTGGCTCAAACTTCATTCTTGCCAAATTGGGGATAGTAATCAATCACAAACCTGCTGCTTCCAAAAACATATTTACAATGCAATATTCTCCATTTTGTTTAAAGGACATTGCTAAAAGGCTATAATATTATCATACTATATTTAAATGAAATCATCACAGGATAGAGATACTACATCGGACGAAGTAGCGGGCAGTTTGCTTGTAGTTAATTTAGTTAGTTAGAAATAAAGTACTTTAATTTCAATATTTCAATTTTTATTCCACTTTCTCTCTTGACAGAAACTAAATACCATTGAAATAAAAAATGCAACATTACAAAATGTAGTACCTATTAGAATAATCAAAGTACAGAACAAAAAATCTTCTTATTCATGGTGAAAAGTATAAATATAAGATTTTGTTTAACCTCTTGAGCATCGGCCTGCCGAATATCGCCAGAGACAATTAAAATTCGATTATGTCTGGCGCACCACGCACGAGAGAATAAGATTCAAATAACTTTCATTTTGAAATTAACAATATGTATGTGTCTGTTTGGGGATTTAGGTAGGTACTTACAAATTATTTAAAAACCTTATGCGAAGTATGAAGCGCACTGACCACCCGGGTATGTGCCCGAACCAAATAGACGATGCGGTGTGCAATGGATTTTGACCTTTAGGCTGGTAAAGCGATGGAGTCTGATTTGGGTCGAAATTTTATTTAATATGTTACTTTTATTACAAATAAAATTTCGGTTTTCATATTATTTGCAGCGTTTATTAGCTGCAGTGTAAGATTATGAGGCAACTGATAACAAAAATGGCTTGTAAATAAGTACATGCCTGCTTCACTGTTGTATTTATTTGAATATCAGAGAGTACATTATCAATATCGGATTTAAATTACTAAGTAAATGCATACTTCGATTTATAGGTATTTTAATTAGCAATAAATTAGTAATTCTTGGAATTAGCAACTTTTACAGAAATGAGCATGCAAACAAATTAAACCTGTTGCACATAAATTTCACTAGTTACAACAATACTTACATCATATTTTGCATCAAATGTAGTCATGATTATAATGCACTAAGTTACGGTAAAAAGAATATTGTAAAATAAACAAAATCCAATTGATTCCAACACATCAAGCACAAAACCAATCTTTAAAATCTGTCACATTAGACATTTTAACATTTTCTATGTCAGGGAACTCAGGGAGAAGGGAAATACACAGCCTAGAAACATAAATTATTTCGTAAAAATTTTTTTCAGTGAAATCAGTGTTTAAAAAAAAAATTACTTAAGTATATTTAAGCGTTAATAAAACGCTAAAATATAAAACATTAATAAATCATTTACTTTAAAGGCTGTCGATAGAGTGCCACAAGCAAGCGGCATTCTAGTACGATCGGTTATGATGCCGTCATTACGGCATCCTAGTGCAAAGTGTAGGCAGTGAATAGAGTGCCACAAGCGCACAGAACACAACAAGCGGCAGGCAACATAGTACGATCGGTTACGTTACGATGCCGTAATTTGACGGCATCCTAGTACGAAGCGTACAGAGTGCCACAAGCGGCATTGTATCTCAATCGGTTCGGGAACCGTATAATAACATATTTTTTATTTGTCATAATATTCAGACGACTTAATAGGTATTCAAAAGATATTTTTGTATGGAGTCAGATTTTTGTTGTCTAATAAAATAATAACCTCGAAATTCAAGACAATCGCTACGCTGCGCTTCGCGATTGTCTTAAATTTCTAACCTATCACGTGCGTAACCTACAGCTAGTATTTCTGGTGTCTAACAAAAACTTTACGGCAGCTTAGGCGGCGTCACTATTATATCGCAAAACTTACGGTTCCCTAACCGATGGAGATACAATGCCGCTTGTGGCACTCTATACACTTCTTAATTTAAATGGTACTATCGGAAGCAGCTCAAAGGGGGTCAAAGTTGCTCGCGTCCGTAGGTTTACCCTTGAGACCCTACACGTGATCCCTGGGTGGTGCTAAATGAGTGACACCAACTGAGTGGTAGAGCCACGCTGCGTTGCAGCACACATTGGGCCGGCTCGCCCGGCGTAATACCACCCTCTCACTAATATTCGGCGTGAAATAATGGCACTTGGTGCTGTTGTGTTTCGTCCAACCAGTGAGGGTTCCGGAGGCCCTTTCCCCCCCCTCCCCTCCTCCCAATTCCTATTCCTTCCTTAAACCTATTCCTCCCTTAAAGGCCGGCAACGCGTCTGCGATTCCTCTGGTTTTGCGGGTGTCCATGGGCGGCGGTGATTACTCTCCATCAGGTGACCCGCCTGCTCGTTTGCCTCCCTCTTTTATAAAAAAAAAAAGCTGCTGTTTCAACCGATTCATTAACCCTTTACCGCATGGATTTTTTGATTTGGCTCAAATTAATTTACGTAATTCTACGGCCTAATAGGTGCACTAGAAAAAAATATTTTTTTGTTTTGATCATTAAAGACCAAAATAATAGACCTGAAACCCAAAATTTCACATTTGATACAACATGCAGTCAAGGTAACAAATCTTATATGATACAACATGCAGTTAAGGTAAGTGTTTTTATTTATATAAATATTTCTTTTTTTAAAGGAAAAATATTGATATTTTAAAGGAATATTTAATTCAAAACCAGATGAAAATCCTTAAAATAATTCCTTTCTTTGTTTAAGTCAAAAAAACATTGGCATTTACTGCAGTAAACGTAGGACATGTGTGAGAAATTTTTGTATCCCTGCCGTTTGTCGCCCCAATTGAGTATATCTGAAAATAAATAAAATAGCAAATAGGTACCTACCTACATAAATCCCAAAGTTTTATTCTAGCGGTAAATAAGAATACCAAATCACCAAAAAAAAACATATTTTTATTACATGAGATGTACCCATGAATGCATGTAGTCTCATATCTGACCGAGCAATGATACAAACTCTAATGCATGAAGTATCATATTTGAAAACGAAAATTGACCTTAACTGCATAGAGTATCATTTCAGAAACAAAGTTCTAGACTGGTTTTCGTCAAGAAGAATTTGCTATAACTTACATGTTTTTTCGTAAAACTTCTTGGGTTCCATTATTCTTTTAGTTTGCACTAAAACAATTTTAAGATGAGCAAAAAAATAGCGAAAAGAGGCTTTTTTCAATTCACAAACCGTACTCACTGTCAAAAATGGCGGTTTGGTAGGTTCTGTGACAGAAATCACAAACCACATACAAGTTAAAAATCTGCCAATGTTTTTTTCGTGTTCGGATACAATCATAGTATAGATATCAGCCATCAACACATTCTATACAAGGCTCAAAAATTATTAATCTGTGAAAACTCTTAATGTATCATATATGATACTGTATGCGGTAAAGGGTTAAACGTCTGTACTTCAACCTGATTTTTTATTTAATTTATTTCATAAATGTATACGCTCGTGTTTATATATTATGTAAAAGATTATAACCTTTTGCTTAAATTCGTTGAAAAAACAATGTTTAATTAAATGATGCTATATGTTGTTATATTGTGTTTTAAAAGACAGGCCGTAAGGCAATAGGATCACCATCACAACAGGACATCTTAATGATTTATTAACATTCATCAAATATAAAATAATAACTAAAATTATTTTAAAAAAACTGAAATGGTTATGTATGGACTACATCCCTTTGCTTTTCTTACCTTAAAAATAACCAAATTAAAAAAAATCAAACTTTCAATTTGCTTTTTGTTTGGTTTGAACTTCTTGGCGGGAAAGTGAAGCGTCATGTCATGTCTGCAGTTTTGTTATATTTTCTGAAATTTGTGTTTTTTTGAATATTAATGTGAAATAATAGTGGATTATTAACCGTAAAGTGTTTGTGAACGTGCATGAGTGTTGGCAAATGAAACAAAACAGTGCAACATCACTTTTCAAATTCTCTCAAGAAGTCCGCGTGAGACCTCAGTAAAGTCCCACATCTTTACTGAGGAGTCCTCAGTGAGGACTCAAGGGGTTTGGGGAACATCGTTTATCATTCAACATCTTAATCACCACTCATTATCATCAAGGGAAAAAAAATAAATAAAAAAAACTAATGACTAGGCAGTATGGTCTCAGACCTTAGCCTGTTCCTTCACGGAACAAATAAAAGAAAAAAATTGCTGTTTGTTTGTTTGTTGTTTGCTGTTTGTCAATAAATTTTCCAAAACGTTTTCCTCGTTCCTCGCTCTGTAGTGGAAATTCTGTGATGCTCATCCCCAAGATATGAAAGTTACGGTTAAGAGTGAGTTATTAACAATTTATAACCATATACACATTTGTCAAGTAACAGATTGTAATTGTCAATTTTGTTTGAAGGTTGGACTGGAGTAGCGACTTGGCGGTGGGTAGCAAACGACGACAACTGTGGTATTTGTCGAATGCCCTTCGATAGTTGCTGCCCTGACTGCAAATTGCCAGGCGACGACTGCCCCCTTGTCTGGGGTGCCTGCTCCCATTGCTTCCATATTCATTGTATTGTCAAGTGGCTACACTCTCAGCCTCAACAGCAGTGTCCTATGTGCAGACAAGACTGGAAGTTCAATAACAAATAAGTTTGCAGACACCTAATCATGTAAGTGCCTTCTCTTTGTACAAACAGTAGAGTACATCAGGTCACTAGGAATGAACGCTACCCTGCTTGCATAAGACTTACTAACATTGTTGTAATTTGTATGCAATCTATTTGAATGAAAGTAACAAAGATAAACTATTTATTTAGGACTGTTCACATACATAGATAAAAAGAGAAATGTATGGAAATGTCCCAAAATGGTTCTGAATCAGCAAAATACTGGCCTTCCAGTCTGCGCTGATCTTCCGTCAAAACCAGTTCAGCTACACACAAATCTATATTAATAAAAATGAATTCCTGAAATGTTTTTATGCACATCACTTCCGAACGGCTGCACCTATTTAGCTTGTTTTGATGTGTTCTGTAATTATCAGGACAAGGTTTATATCAATGATATAAATTCGTCACCGGGTACAGGGTCCACGCAGACGTAGTCGCTGGCGAGCCACTAGTACAAAGCTATTCTTTCTTTTACTGGATGCACTGAACGCCATGTAAGTCCAAACAATGTGTCACTGCTTGCCATGACTTAAGCATACTGTGTTATATATTTTAATAATTTTTGTACTTTTCTATTTAGTGTTAACTATAAAATAATTAGTGTTTACAAAATAAGTACCTATGTTTTCTATGCTGATGTTGATTTGAGGAACGACACAATGGAAACAAATTGCGTAGGTAAATGAAGTACTTAGTCATTTGTGTAGATTTTGATGTGTGGAGAGGAATCTGAGATTTAATGCTTTTATTAAATATCCTGGCATTTTTCACACTTCAAGCGCAATAGCAGACACTGGTCATCGGCAAACAATTAAATTTAAATTGTCTGTTTTTATGGCAGTCAACGTGGAGTACAATGATGTGTTGAAAGTCAAGAAAATATAAAGTTAAACTAAGATAAATATTATTTCTAATCTACTGATATTTTTATTTATTTATTTATGAAAAAAGGTACACCAACAGTATACATATGAAGCATTAAACAAAACATTACTTATACAAATTAATACTTATACATATACCTATTACAGGCGTACACAACATTAATAATAAGCTTGTTAAACGCTAACAAATGTAATTAAAAAAAAAAAACATTATTTGAAAATTAAAATATAAAAAACAAAAAAAAATCAAAATGAAAATTTAAATTAATTAATTGGTAGGTGTGTAGGTACTTACTAACAACAAAATTAAATTATGAATGAAAAATAAAAACAATTAACAACTTTCTACTATAAAAACAAACACAAAATTTCATGCACAGTACTAGTCCTGCAATAAATTGTGTATGTTGACCTTAAATTTGGGCAATAAGTCATAAAAAATGTCTACCTTACTGATAAGCAAAACTTGATCTTATATTGTATTTATAAACATTTTTCATTTTAAAACGTTACTTCCAAATGTCAATATTTTTTAATGTTTCATGTTATTCCTAACTATATTTTTAGTCGGTTTGTGACTTTTTAACCATCATCATCATCATCATTTTACCATATCAAAAAAAAATTAAGACATCATATACAGATAATAATATTGTACTAACGTTCATAACCCTAACAATACTAAATAACTTACTAAAATTACATTCATGCAATCCACAACAATAGATCAGAGAGTGCCTTCAAAACCATAACAAAAGCGGTGGCGGTGGCGAGTCGCGTGCGTTGCCGACCGGTAGCTCTATTACGTTCTCATAGTAAACAATCGCCTTTACGTTATTAAAAGTGTGGGTCAACCATTGTTCGCGGCGCGGCCACATAAATCCGATATACGCAATACCCCAGTGGAGTGATCTCCATGTTAAGGAGGTAAAGTTACGGAGCCGATATCAAAACGTAGCGAGGGCAATTTGTTCGGTTCGCGGTTTAGTTAAGTCGGCGCGCCGGGCGGCAGTCAGTGACGCGCACCCGCGTAGACGGCCGTGTCGACGCCGCGTCTCGAGCGATCGCGTGTGTAGTGACTTATTGCGGTGCTAGTGCAAACGCGCTCCTTATACTATAGTTTTCCTCTTATAGTATTGTTCGAGTGACGCTTTTAAGCATGCTGATGGTACAGACTAACACGCAGCCCATGAAGGCCAGCAAGCTGAAGGGGCCGCCTCCTGTCCCGCCGCGGCCTAACCAGAGCGTGGTGGCCGAGGCTCTTGCGAAGACGAGAAAAGCTGTTGCAGAGTCCAAAGCCAGCCTTACCAAATCGCGCACTCTGTCCAAACCAAAAGATCTTAGTAACACCGCGAAATCCAAAACCTTGGACAGGACAAACACTTACAATCAAACTACAGTTTCGCCTAAACAGAACGGCCTTGCGCGCGTTAAGTCGTTCATCAGAGATGTCATAAGCGACCGAAGCTCTTCTTCTGATGGAAGGAAATCTAGCGGACAAAGCTCTAGGAGGAGCTCCAGCGACAGTTGCTCGATACCGACACCGGCTGCAAAGAGATCGAATGAATCTCTCAACTCCAAAGCTGTAAAAACCTGTAAACAAATATTAGTACGATCTCTTTCTACTTCTAATAAGTTAGATCAAGATGCCAAGTCCAAAGTTACAAAGTCATCTAGTTTCGCTGAGAAGACGTTGCCGTTAAGGAAAGCTCCTCCTCCACCCTTATCACCGAAACCGAAGTTAAAACCAATGAAACCCTTACCAATACAGAGAAGCTCTAGGAGTAGTAGTTGTAGTTCACCCAAACAGTCGCCCGAAATAAGTCCTTACTCCTCGCCAATAGACGCGAAACCTCCACAAAGCCCGATGCTGGAAGCGCCTTACGCCACTGTCGAGGAAGTTCAGGAATTCGACGACAGATTACGAAATAGCCCAGCGAAGCAAGTCAATAACCTCCCGGAAACAATTGACGTCCCTGCGTGTCTCAAACGTGACGAAAGTGTAAACAAATATAACAATTCGTTAGAACGAAAAACTTCCAGAGTCACCGAGATGCTAATTTCAGAGATCCTTGCTAGTAGAAATAGTAACAAAAACGACGAGAACACGGTTATAGATAAAGGGAAGGATTCTGAGAACATGACTAACGGCAATGATTCGCCGGAGGTGGATATAATGAAGGACATGAATAATCACGAGATGTTGATATACGAGCTGCAGACGATGCACTCGCAGCCTAATGTCCCTGAAGCTTTAGATTTTAAAGAAGACACTCCCCCGGAATGCTTGGAGAAAAATGGATTGTGCGACTCCGAGGATTCTGATCAGATTTACGCCATGTCTTCAGTGACTAGTGGTAATACGGAAGATGGATATGATCAAACGTACGCTTACATTTTAGACGACGACCTCAAATCTAGGTATATGTTTATTTAGTTAATTTATAAATGTTTATGTTCAGTTTTTTTTATCTTTCGTTGGCATTTTACGTCAACCGGTAGTTTGGTGTCGAAAGGTCAATGGTACGTGGAACCCGGTTATGTTTGTTGTCCGGTTACTCGTCAACTCCTAAGAGTATAAATAAATGTTTAACACATTGTAGGTCATACAAATAGCACAGCGCTATAACTACTTTATCACCGTTCCTCACATCCCAACAAATGGGATTTGCACGATGTACCTACATAGTGTTGTGTTCTACATTGACACAAACACAGCTATAAAGCCTTTGAAGCACGCCTTTTGTAGTTACAAGACAAACAACGCTTAGTTCAAGGAAGGAATGAGCGACGCTGTTAGAATAGGAATAAATCAATTGTTGACTTGCTTAAAGAATCCCGAACTCTTGAATGTCTAAACGTTCATTTTGTTCTCTACATTTTTCGCGAACACTACACATTGAAATTAAGCACTTCATAAACTAAAACTCGCGTTTGATTTACATAGATATTACTATTTAAAGACGTGACTTTTAGACCCTTTTCTAGTGTGACGTACCTACTTTCGAAGACGAAAATATTTCATATTAATTATGAAGTAAGCGTTGATTGACAGCGAGGACACTTTGTTATTTATCAGGTATTTTATATTGCTTCATTCACCATTACTCCTCGCTATATAATGAAACGTTTCTATCTCTAGGTCAGTATGCTCGTAGTACGAAGCACTTGCGCTCACTCAAGTATATCTCCACTACTGTTTGTATCCGAGTGTGTGCCTTTTTGTTATTTCCTTGTCCTTGTAAAGGTCGCGAGTTTATGTTTTAAAAGTTATATGGATATATGAAAATTAAAGTAACATCATAGTACGAGAGAATAACACTTTTTGAATATAAAATCGTGCAAGAACAATTCGTTTTGTCACGCTTGCTCCTGCCTTTTACAGAAGTGAAGGCTACGGTGAAATGGGTGAATTAGTACTACGTAGTATTTTACAATCTAGCTTTTATAACTACCCCTATGAAAATACAACCATTAAAGAGTTTATGGATGAATGTAATACATATCAGATTTCAGTTTTACATATACATAAGTTCACACCTGTTTCCTAGTAGTATGTACAGGGCAGAGATTGCTACGTATTAACTACCTACTACGGTCGTGTGCCTTTCCACTCGCTTGTTTCACTTTTCTTCCACTTTAAAATCCACATTATTTCCTTTTATCGCAAATATCGATTCAAATAATCTATTGCGGTAACTTAGTGCAATACAATAATATAAACAGTTGGATCTTCCATGTCATCAAGTTATCTCGCTTACGATAGGAAGCACAAACACCAATGTTCCTTTACACAGACCTTTTTGTTATTTGTCGAATTGTAAGGAGGAGTTGACCATGAACAAACATCGACATTCACCGCCGCCTATTGTTGTTCAGATTACGTAAGCAGTTCCGCGCGATCAGCACCATGTCCCTCCAAGGGCTACCACCTCTGCCGAAGAGTTTGAGCGGGTTTGCCGACAGCGAGCCGGAGGCTGAGGACTCTCCTACGTTACCGACTCACCCCCCGCCGGCCGATCTGGACTCGCAACTCACTTACCTGAAAAAAGAAATGGTGAGTCTCTTTAAACTGAAACTTTCATTTGACGTG
The DNA here is from genome assembly GCA_963921215.1 of Scoparia ambigualis. NCBI lineage: Eukaryota > Metazoa > Arthropoda > Insecta > Lepidoptera > Crambidae > Scoparia > Scoparia ambigualis. The sequence goes on along the minus strand of OY992502.1, from coordinate 7,477,006 downwards.
TAGAAAAACTTACGTCTTTTGTTTTGTTTTAAGGTACTGTTACGATTTTACGTACAAAAAGACATGTAAAACGTATATGTTGGCTTAACTGAATGTTTGTGTGTAATTTTATGATTTTTCACGAAAAAGTGACACTGACATATTGGTCAAAATATTGGTTAGGGTCCAGTTAAGGTCACTTCATTATCTTTTCGCTCCGTTACGGTGCGGGTTGTTGCGGTGCGAAAGAATTACATTTAAAGCAAAAACATATATTTATTCGATTATGATATTATGATCCTTTATGTTTTTCACAAGAATGCAAAGTCCTCTAACATAGATTGAGAACGGCCTTTGGATAACATACGTGACATATTAGTCTTGCACATTTCGCTCCAGGGTGTTATGGTTAGAAAACCAATATTTTATACATTCCATTCAGGCTGTGAAGCCATCTAAAAAGTGGTAGGTAGGTACTCTACCTAAAAATCTATAATCGATAAAGGGGCCATGTGCAACTAATAATGAAAGCGGGTTGGAAAAAATGTCCTATGTTCATTGGAATAAAATAGTTTGTTGTGCAACAACGGGTTTTTGTATGATTCATAAGGTCGTTAGAACTAATAGTTTTACGTTAACTACTTATCGTTCGCAACGCTGACACACTTTATGAAACGAATTAAAGTAAATGCAAGCACAGTATTGTGTATGGCTTTAATCAACGTAACGTTTAAATTGATGTATTTGGCACGTAGATATAAATCTTCTAAAATGGTTAGCATCGCGTACAATTTATGGACAGTTAAAATAGGGTTTACTTTTTAATACAAATTTTATTATGTAACAAAAATGTTTTATGCCCGTTTAATTTACACCATAAAATGTTTAATGTATAATAAAATGTGCCTTTAACTGAATCATGTAAAATGTTACTGGGATTGTAGGTAACTACATCCAAATAATTTTGATATTATTAGTATATTTTAATTACTTACGTATAATGTTGCTATTCTGGGAATAATTTATGTCTACCTTAATTTATCATAATACCTAATTATTATCAGCCTTTAAACGTAACACACAAATTAGATTTTTACCTATAATTTTAATTACTGCTCCAATCGTCTTTTCGTACAAAAATCATTTACATACGGATTCCACCGATCGTAATTAAACTCCTTGTCCTATTTAGCATGATTGTGGCAACCCTTGTAAATCATTAAACCACAGCGAGCCTTATCCGGACGTTGCGTCGCCTATTCCGGTGCACGAAAAGACCGCAACCAGTACTTACCTATTTCATACAAAAAAAACTAAGTAATGCACACCGAAATAGAATTGCTCCCCCATTACGTGTACAAACATGGCGATGTTTGATGTTGGTACGCGCGCGGGCGAAGTTTAAAAAACAGATGTGTCGGTGTGTTATATCGCTCGCTGGGTCGTTACGTTGAAACTAGGCGTGTTCCGTTTACGCATGTTTGGCAACATTTGAAACGTGGACTGTTCCTTTGATATCAATATTGTGGCAACCGGGCGGTCAGCGTTGCCGTAGACACCAGACACTCACGTATTGCTGCCTCGCTTTGCTGTCCCTGTATAATCCTTTTTACGCCCTCTTGTCACCCTGCCGCTGATTTCCTTCACCGCACTACACGAAATTGACTGTCATTCCATCCACATCACCTTGATGATGGATGGCGGTCTACCGTGCGTTTTTCAAGAAATTTCTTGCCTCGAACTACAGTGTTGTGGAACCAGCTCTCGGCGGCGGTATTTCCGGATCGTTACGACTTGGGATCTCCAAGAAACGAGCCTATTCCTTCCTTAAAGGCCGGCATCGCGTCTGCGATTCCTCTGGTTTTGCGGGTGTCCATGGGTGGCGGTGATTACTTTCCATCAGGTGACCCGCTTGCTCGTTTGCCTTCTTCTGCTATAAAAAAAACCCCTTGCCGTATACTTCTGTGAGAATACCAAAAACAGATGTGTACTTACTATACTATATCGCTCCACTGGTGCTGATGGTGATTGTGACACTCACGACGACGTGGAAAATAGCAGCGTTCCATTTACGCTTGTTTATAAATATAGCAGCAAGCGAACAAAAATTGGCGGCGATCGATCGAGAATCTGTAAACTTATCTCCCAAAGTACATACATACACGTAGACTTAGTCAGAGACTAGGCAATGAGGACCGGAAAAGCAGTCCATGCTTCACTAAACAAAAACTGCACATGTGCTTTGCTTGGTAAGTGGTAAGCATGGGCTCACCTCCACGTAGGGTTGCCAGATGGTATCCAAAAGGAGGACATGTCCTCCTGCTTCATTCGCAAATTGTCAAATTCACAAATTGTCAAGTTTTCAGAATTTCTAGTTCTTTATGTTTAATAATAATTAAAGTCAACTAATTAATAGGCATATTTTCTACCTATTAATTAGTTGACTTTAATTATTATTAAACCTAAAGAACTAGATATTCTGAAAACTTGACAATTTGCGAATAAACCGTCTTCCTTTTCCAGGATTTGTCCTCTCGTCCTCCCTTACCCATTGTAAGTCCTCCTTTTTGCTAAACGTCTAAGTGCTAAAAACATTGAATGTTTCTCAAATTTTGCGAGTTTTATTTTTGTTGCGCACATAACGCAAATTTGGAAAAAGTTTTTTCACTGATTAATTAATACACAGTGGAGTAAAGAGAGGATAGACTAAAGTGTGCAGTCAGTTGAATCTTTAATTCAAAAACATGACATGTGAAGATTTTCATAATTATTTGTTGAAAAACCAAGAACTACTTACAAAAATTTGGCTGCTCAGCTAAATATGAGAGAGAAAGTAAAATAATATAAAAAAATCGTTTAATTGTGAATGTCCTCCTTTTTTCAGAAATTCCTCCTTTTTAGACCCATCTGCCCTCCTTGAACAAGTTATCATCTGGCAACCCTACCTCCACGGCCATCCAACAGGATAGAGCGGCGATGGCGCCGCTCTATGCTATGGCCTGAGTCACGTATTTCGTAATAGTCGAAATGTCGTTTACGTTTAGAAATCGTCCTATTGAAAAACAGTCATAAATCCGTATTCACCTGTCATTTCGATAGAACGATTACTCGATAGGAACGCAACTCAGCGTTTTGTCAACTATTTAAACATAATGTTGCCATTACAGTTCTACCAAATAAATTCAAATACTTTTTGTTAACAAAACATGCAGAAATGTTTATTATTTTTTTCCAACGCCTTGGAAACTGTCTAATTTGACGTGTAATCGCTAAAATCCGATAAAACTAAACGTCAAAATAATAGGTGAATACCGCGGAGGAAACGATCGAACTTCGATTAATGCACGTGAATACGCTTAAACAAAACCGACTTAAACAAAATCGTGCGATTGATACGTGAATACGAAAAGTTACTTCAGCGATCAAATCCCTTGCATGTCGTTGAAGTTTTGTTACGTGAATTAGGCTACTGATCGTTAGTCGCCTTTTTTGACACCCAAAGGAAGAGATGGGTTGGTGACCCGCTACCACAAAGCTTTTTTGACAAACGCTGACGAATAGACAGGGAGCGTTTGTCACTTGTCTGTCTAGGGAGGCAGATGTGTGTTTCATCGCTCTCTGGGGCGTTACGTGCAACTATTAGGCGCGTTCCGTTCACGCTTGTTTGGCAACATTTGCTACTGAAACATCAACTGGTTTACAGTGGAGCTGGCGGCACGTTCTGGTAACCAACTAAGTCATTTTTTCCCCGAGATCAACCATTATCGTCGCCAATCGAGGTTGCGTTGCTAGTGCTGCCATTGAGGTATTATAAATAAAGATGACACCGCGAAGCCATTTTTTAACGCACTGAGTTGCTTCCCATGGGCTGTAAACGCACCGCAACCGCTTCTCCACATGCCGCGTCCACACGCTTGGCAAACCTCAACAAGCTGTCACTAATTCAAACGTGTGGATAGAGCGTTTGGCTTGGTTTGCGTAGGTTTGCAAGCGCTTGTAAACCTACTAATACAAATCAAAGGGAATTTGCGTCCACACGTCTGTGCGTAGGTACTCAGTCTCGTTTGTGCACTGATGCACTGGTGGCGAACAGAGGTACGTACGTTGTGCTAATTTTTATGAATTTTTAACTTCCACTCCACCATTTTCTTTGCCGTATTTTTCATTTTCTTTTACTTCTTTTCATAAATTTGTATAAGTAATACAAATAATAAACGCCAAATGTTATGACCGACACAACAACCTCGTCAACCTCACAGTCATGTCCATCATTCTTGCCTCTTCAGAACAAACTAACGCACTCGCAAGCGTGTGGATTGCGACGTATAATTCCCCAAATCAATCCAAACTTTTGTAGAGGTTTGGCCAAGCGTGCGGACGCGGCATTAGAAGTAACAGGCGCTTGCTTCGATTTGGGCATCAACTCGTCACACCAAAATTTTGTTTTAACCGGTCATACCGCCAAAAGCAGTATTATTTGTTTCAACCTGTCACAAGTTGATTTATTTCTATTAGGACACATAGTAATTTGGTCACACTGCAAATATGTTCCTATTCGTCATCCCGTCAAACAGTTCTAACTGGTCACAAGGAGGATATTTATGGTTTGTTAAGATTAAAATAAATACATTATTATTAATACTTGCATTTTTAATTTATTTTGTTGTGTTTGTACCAAAATTTTATTGTACCACACGTTTAGCGGGTAGTGAAATTTGTTTAGGTATCCTCCTTGAGACCAATTAGCACTGTTTGACGTGATGACGAATAGGAACAGATTTGCAGTGTGACCAATAGCTACAAAATTACAATGTGTCCTAATAGAAATAAATCAACTTGTGACGGGTTGAAACAAATATTACTGCTTTTGGCGGTGTGACCGGTTGGAACAAAATTTTGGTGTGACGAGTTGATACCAAAATCCTTGCTTCGTGGTCGCATCTCTAGTTATAATAACTCAATCGATGCTACTCACTAATTCCTGTCTATCGTCAGCTAGGTATATACTTAAGCTTGCAAGGTGCAATCACGGCTGCAGTGTTTACTAAGTAGTGTATCAATCATCATTAATAATGACGAGTTACTGAGCTGATTGGAAAGCGGTCTAGTTAGATCATTATAACATTTACATTGGTGTACCATGTATAACGTTTCAAATTATAGTTCCTATTTTACGAAGAAAAACTTGTTGAGTTCCTTAACTGTTCTTATCAGTGACTAACTTACTGATACCACGGTACCGCTCAATGTTAGACCCCAACAAAAATTACTTATACATTTGAAATCACATCACACTAATATTATAAAGGCGAATGTTTGTGAGTGTGTATGTTTGTTACTCTTTCACGTAAGAATTACTGAGTGGATTTGGATGAAATTCGGCATACAGATAGTTTATAACCTGGATTAACACATAGGATACTTTTTATCCCGATATTCCCACGGGAACGGGAACCACGCGGGTGATACCTCGAGCGACCGCTAGTATGATCTAATTCAATTATAAATTGTAATGAAGCGAGCAAAAGAGGACGCGGACACGTCGACGCGGCATGCAAAATTCTAATACAATACACAGAAAAACGACGTTTCGTGTCCCCTGTTTCCTCCTTCAGAACTGGACCAATTTTTATTACTTTTTCAGCATCGAATAAAGAAAGAGATTTTCTATATCTGTATGTTTGATTTTCATTAAGTCATTTATTTAATAATTAGGAGCCTTTTTAAAGTAGCGAAATCACTCCGTCTTAAGGCGTGTTCAGGAACATTTAGTGGCTGGTTTAAAAAATAAATCAAACATACAGACATAGAAAATCTCTATCTTTAACCGATGCTGAAAAAGTAATAAAAATTGGTTCAGTTCTGAAGGAGGAAACAGGGGACTACGAAACGTCGCTTTTCTGTGTTTTGTATGAGAGTTTTGCATGCCATTTCGACGTAGTGTTTCCTCTTTAGTATTGATGGAGAAAAAACAAATACAGTAATCTATTATCCCCGAAGACTTAGTCAGAGACGAGGCAATGAGGACAGCAAAAGCAGTCCTCTACCATAGTCCACTTTTCACCAAATAGCGACTGCACATGTGCTCAGCGTGACAGGTGTGAGTCCATCGCCGCTCTATGCTGTTGGATGTATGTGCATCCTTTAGTCCGTTAGTCGCAGGGAAGAGAGGGGGTGGTAGTATTCTTTCACCGCTACGTGACACGGTTAAAGTAAATGCAAAATAAAATGTAATCATAAAGCCGATTCACCTTGACCTTGACTTGATTAAACAAGCACTTGAAAAATTGGACGACCATTGTCTCGGTATCTCAATTGGAAGGGCGGGCGGTCCTCTGCATTGTGAAACGTTATGGGTTCCCATTGTAAACGATATAGCATTGTGAATACAAAATAAAGACTTATAATAATTATGATATACCTACTACTTTAGTAGTGTATAGATCACTCTTCTGCTACTTATACTACAGCTAAATTAGATAAAGTATGTTTGTAACAAATGATTAATTTTTTTGTGCAAGTATCTAGTGTATGTCTGTATTTTACCTTTTTATCTGGAGAGAGATTCACGAGAAAACAGCTAACTAGATATTTGCACAAACAAATCACAGTAATTTGTTGTTCTACACAAACTTTTGTTAAACACAAACATTGTTTATTGAAAGTGGCCGTAGTAGGTATAGGTAGAGCTAACCGTGTCGCGCACCGGTGAAACAATACTGCCCCCCCCTCTTCCCTTAGGTGTCGTAAAATGTGACTAACGGACTAAACTACTGCACATACATCCATCAGCATAGAAGGGCGATGGGCTCACTACCTGTCACGCTGAGCACATGTGCAGTCGCTATTTGGTGAAAAGTGGACTATGGTAGAGGACTGCTTTCGCGGTCCTCGTTGCCTAGTCTCTGACTAACCCTTCGGGGATAATAGTCATGATTATATGTATGTATGTAAAGGTAGAGCAACGATAATATACGTAAGGTGACTGGAGGCAGTTGAACAAGAAGAGCCGAAGATCGGGCTCAGTGACATGCGATAGGAAAGACCTATGTCCAGAAGACTCAAGCAGTGTGCTGACACGAGCTGATATGATGATAATATAAGTATACATATAGGTTACGCCTCTTGCCCGAAGGGGGTAGGCAAAGATGACAGCAAAACTCTTAGTTTATACAGTGTAAAATATAAATGTAGTGACAGTAATACAAGGAAACAACTGCACCTTGCACGTTGACTTGCGGTGTCGAAGATAATTGCCTTAATTATTTATGTAGGGCGACCCTCTCATCAACGTCTATAGGACACAAGGTAAATGAGCTATATAGCTACAGCTAGCTACACAAAACTAAGCTGATTTGTGTTTCATTTGTTTAGTTAAATTTAAGTCTAATTTTAAGAATGCAGTTCTTTGCGCTGCGTTTGGATAGGTATTATTTTAAGTTTTTTTATTATTATATTACTTATCTCATTTTAAGTGAACATTGTATAGTTCTTATGAGAATAAATGTCTTTAAACCTAAACCTAAATATAATGACAATAGTTCGTTACACTACACCAAATTTTGCATTAAAATTGTCTTAAGATTATAGTAGGTGTAAAATTAGCTGGTCATGCAATATAAGATTTACATTTTCTGTAATGTTTGACACGCAAACACATGTTACAAAACGAATCTATGTAATATTTTTAAATAGTTATTTGCTCCATGATTAATCCATAGCAGGAAACATTGGCAATAAATAAACAAAAAAGTTTTCACCCTCTTAAGATTTAATTCTTCAATGTTTCGTAACAATATTCATTCAACCGCACTTACCAGTTTTTAAGAATATAAGATTTTTCTTTTGTAGATATTTTAAGAAATCTAATTTTAATATATATACTCACAAGATATATTTGACAAAGATGTTAAGCAACCGCTAAGAATATATAATAATAACAGAGCCAAACCGCTCTGGGGCAGTGACAGATATGTCACCTTGTTACGTAATGGAAAACAAATGTGATTCAGCGGTAAAGCATTAGTGTGTTAGGAGTTAGCGAGTCTCGCGAAGGATCTATAATGATTAACTGGTCGTAAAATTACTTGTTGGGAGTCGAATAAGGATCCGATTTAAATGACTTATTTATACTGACTAATTTACTAGAAAATCAGTTAGTCTAAAGCATACGAATACGAGTATGTACTGTCCCACTGCTGGGAGAAGTTTCTATCATGTCAAATTACAGAAAAGAAGGTGAAAGCTAAATTAAGGGTGAGTTCCACCCATTAAACTAAACAACTTTCCCCAAGAAACCTAGTCAAAAAAATTTCGACCTCCCATACAAAACTGTCCGATCAGCTGACGATAATAGTGTGGGAGATCGATTTTTTTGTCATATTTGCACATAGGTTTCTTGGGGAAATTTGTTCAGTTTCATGGGTGGAACTCATCCTTAATTTCATTAAAACGAATAAAAATTGAGGGTGTATATCTGGACAATGTGTCGAATAAAAAACAAAATTTAAAACTTTTTGCCAAAACAGTGTTACGCGATCCGGAATCTACGATGTTAGTCTCATCATGAAGCGTGGTAACTGTCCATCCATCCATAAAGAGCTGCTGTCTGCTGCGCAACAGTTTGCCTATCTACGAGTATGATGCAAAAACTCACAGCTATCTTACCTAACTTTGCATTTCCAAGCTGTAATTGTGTGCCTTTTAAAACATATGACAAAGTGTGTTTTCATTTGTCTTAGTAAATAATTGTTGATGCTTTGACGGTAACTTTGGTGTTTGGAGTTTAGACTTTTTAAAAGGATGTTATTGATTTTTTTACTTTGTTCCTTTATCTTATCTGAAACATGTCGAGGTTGCTCCGATACTAAATTTGAAGAAATAGGAAACCAGTAATGAATCGCGGGAAATTACAGTTCTTATTACCTCAACGATTTTTTATCAGAATAAATGGTCCTTCTCTCCTCTTCAATTTCAATGCTCTACATTTTTCTATTTTAAGCACATGTATGTTAAAAACAACTTTTGGAAAACATTATGGTTATTATCCAGACCATAATAACCATAATGTTTTCCAAAAGGTGTTTTTAACATACATGTGCTTAAAATAGAAAAATGTACTCTACACATGTTATGCTTATCATCACACACACACTTATTACACGCTTATACAATTTATAAAAACGTAAAAGTTTGTTTGTAACTACCTATGTGGTGATCTCTGAAATATCTAATTCGATTTAAAAAATACTTGAGTAATTGGAATACAATATTATTATCACTTGGTAACTTGATCTAAATTTTATATAGGTATGTGATAAATTTAATAGTCTTGATACGCTTTAACTTTATTGACAGGTCAAATTACACGCGCGCAAAGCCACGCTCGGAAGCTAGTAGAAATAGATATTGGAGCGATTGTTGTAAGGCAACAGGTTTATTGGTAATTATCATTCGTTGGGAGCCCGGTGACCTTGTAATAATTTACATCCTACACGCAGTTGCTTGGTTGCATATTTTAGTGCTAATTTATCTACTGAGCGATCTTTATGTATGGATTTTAATGCCTATAATATTATTATTTATCACTTCAAGCCCAACTTCAAGTAAGTGTTTAAAGTTGAACATTATGGATATTCTAATAAAACACGTGACTAGTCGTGACCTATGTGGTTTATTCATATAAATTAAGTAAACATATATTTGCAACATAAGTAATTCAAAATACATATTGTATAAAAATGGTCGTTCAGGTTTACGACCACTTAATAGTGTGGTCCAAAGAATCATAATATTATCATTTCAATATGTGATATACATAACAATAAACGTTACCAATAACGCAGACGTCCGGTTTAAATTAAGTTTCGAAGTCAACGGTACGATATGTTGCAATCTCCTTAACGTTTTATAGCAAGTCCCAGTCTTCGTGTAGGCGTGGACTGAACTTTTGTTATCTAACGCTCGACTCGAGTCCACGAAGCCCTTACATTTTTCTCTAATGACTGCATAATTAAACCCAAGAATGTCAGCGTGACCTTACCTGATAGCAGTTTAATATAGTTATATGAACAAGTAACAAGTATTTGCACAATGCTATTGCGAAACAATTAACGATATAATAACTATGTTTATGTTCCGCTTGCGTCAAACATTTCGTGCTATGCAGTCGTTTTCAATTTGTTTGTAGCTTCATTTGTTGAAGCCTCCTAAGTAAAGGCTGCCAATTTGTTAAAGTATAAACGATATTTTGCGACACCAATGACATTCTTATATCTACACATGCGACACAATAAAAAAAACCTTTGTTACTATCCATATATAATGTCAATGTGGCATAAATAGGAAATCTAAAGGGTCCTTTCATGCGTAAATAAATTATCCTTGTACCTATTATGACAAATTAACATGCTAAATTAGAGATAAATAAATAAATAAATTATACAAAAAAAATTGAATTCATTCAAAACGTTATGTTACCTCCACGTTGACCCATCGTTTTCTACAAACTTTACGTCATAGTCCACGAAAGTGATGCTTATCGGCAGAGTACAGCGACGCCGCCGGCTTTCTATGTGACTTCTTTTGTATAGGAGCGTCTTCCCACGCAATTGTTTTTACTTTGTCTACCGATCCGAGAAAGGGGCGAGCGTTCGCTGCCGGAGACTTGTTATTATTATTTTATATTTTATTATGCTCCTAATATATACATAATAGGTATCTCTAGCGAATAAGATAGCCGTTGTGCTAACAAACTCCTTAAAACCTGAGGGCCTAATCTCTTTCTCCGAGTGGAAATTTCGGCCGATTTTCGTTTGCTATTTAGGTACAGCGGTTTCTATTCCTTCCAAAATTTCGGTTATACATAATAGGTTTGGCAATTAGATTTATTTTTTAATCGTTTGAAATTTCAAAAATAATGAAGTGTTTAATTCCACACGGAGAAAGAGAGTAGGCCCTCTGGGACCTTTCCAACAACTCTTACTGCCGTACTCAGAGACGTCAATTAAGTTTTAATGACAATTATTAGGTCTCTTGCTGTCACTTTCTTATGTATAGTTCTAAATAGAGAAGGAAAGACACTTAATTGTCATTAAAACTTAATTGACGTCTCTGAGTACGGCAGTTAGAGCAGAATTACTTTAATCATATTAACCATTAATTGGGCGCGCCTAAAAAGTTGCTTATTTAGTCGCACGGGGTGTATAGCACCCCAGAATTAGGTAGTAAAATAAAATACGAAATAAACTCAAAATCAGACTTTTTTATGAGAACATTTTAACTTACATATAAATCAACTTTTAAACGTCTTTTTATTACATAATTAACAAATTTTAAACAAGATATTAGAAACTTTATAAGTACTAGTTTTCTGCGTTACAATTTTGACGGACTACAATCTTATGATTATTGCACACATGTTTATGGCACTTAAAGCTTTCAATCTTCGTTTTCCTATCTTTGGATCTCGGATATACGTTGCACCTTTTGTATGAAGACGGACGGTTTCCTCCAGATCAGATTCTAGGTCCTCACTTTTATGATGCCTTTATAGTCGTTTTTGCAGCAGTCGAGGTAATGTGGCTTACCTACATTACCTCGACTGCTGCACTCTTGACTGACTTGGCTGACTAGCTCTTGATATTAAATGAGGTTTGACTAAATCGATAACCAGTCGCTTCAGAAATACCCTCCGGGATATATTGGGGTCTATCTTCGATTTGTATATTACGTATGTATTGATACCGGTAATATTGAACAGGTGAAATAATATCACCATCTGCCATCTTTAGTACGTCTTCCTTCTTCTTTTTATAACATAACTTTCGTTATGTTATAAAAATTAATAATTTCTGGCTTTCTCTTGTCACCCTCAATATTATCATTATGATGCATTGCAGACAAAAGAAGAATTGCTTTGTTTGGTTTCGGCACATATGAGTAGACTACCCGGAATTCAGTCCACACAAACAGTCACGTGGGGTGTCGTGCACCCCAAACACGTTCTCCAAGCCCATCCGTTTACGACGACCGAGCGTCGCTCGCGACTAAATTGAAAACTTCACACGCGTTTATGAAGCTACCTAGAACAACAGCACGCTAAATTCAAATTTTAAAAAGTTATAAGCCTAGAAACATGCCTTGGGGTGTGTGCCACCCCACGCGCCCAATTAAGGGTTAAGCAAAATTTCATACGAATTTTGCATTGTAAGATTAAAGTAATATTGCTCTAACAGGTGACAGTAAGGCCCCAAACCTAGTCACACTTATAACATTTTTAATTACATAAAATTATGAAGCTCTTCCGTTGATGATTCTGTCGTTAATACCCGCCGACCCGTTGTAGTGTAGTAGAGTTTATTGGACCGTAGGGTTGGTAATCTAATACAATAAAGAGACACAAATAAAGATGATGACATTTGTAGTTGGTGATAAATCTTAAGCGTTGGCTCCCCTTTCTGAAATTAAAAAGATATCCGTGTCAGCTTAAAGTGCATGGAGAGCTTCCTTCTACTATCAATAGCTGGCATTTGTTCCCCAAATGCCAGTGAGGCGCCTGCCGGTGGCCGCTGTCTTAGTGATTAACCCCTACCCGCATTGCCGGTAATGTCACGCGTCTATCTCCTACATCCGTGTTGGCAACAGTTTTTAATATGATGAGATGAGTAATAGGCGAGCGATGTCTTATAGATTAAGCATGGAGCGACCATTTCGACCGGTCCATAGCGAACGATGCATCGCTAAGTGTCTATTATTATATTGAAATTGGAAATTATTAACTTAATGTTAGCCAGACACAGATAGGGTTGCCTCCTGTGCTCTAAAATAGAGTATTGTTCTCTTTTTCATGTAGACGTAATTTATAATCTACGACACCAATAAAGTAACGCTTAAATACTCTATTGATATAAAACTACTTACGTAAAAGACTAATATTTGTTAAATGTTACAAAGAGTAGCTAAAATACGTTTGTACAAATAAATAAATACTCAAGTAAAATTTTAAGTCTCGGATGCGCTTTAGAGAGTAGACCTACAAGACCGTATCGTATGCTGGCTTTCAGACTCTTAGGGCGCTTTCAATTTAGTAGGACGTTGCGGCACCGGGATGGATCATGTTATATTTGCTGTCCCTTGATTCACATATAGAGTACACAGGCACGGCTGCGGTCTGTTTGTCGACGTAGGCCAGAATTCCCTGGTCGTTACTAATAAATAGTCTGTTTCAAGTGTAACTTGAACCATGTTGGTCCTGCTCTAAACGCTTAAGGGGATCCTGCACGAAATTGTGAAAATTTACGTATTTTTAAGTTACTTGTACTATGCGCAGAATTAGTTAAATACATTAAAAGAACTTACGTAAGTTAGCCTGATCATTGCACAAGGTCGTGGCCTTGTTGAAATTTGAAACAAATTATTTAAACAATAAGTACATAAATTTGATGACCCACACTTTAATTTCTAACACAAGCGCGCAAATGGTTTTGTACATTTCGCAAAATAAAAACACTGCTCTAATCAAATTACTAGGTCTGAAACTTCAAAGCAGAATTGTTCTAATTTTAAATATCAATATTAGAGTCAGACTTATGTCAATTTTTGCGATCGCGCGGCACCCCCCAAAAATTGTAAGCCGCCTTACATACAAACACACATCACTTCTTCTTCCCGGAGGGGTAGCCAGAGCCCACAGGTTCCCATTGGCTGCGATCCTGACACATTGATCCGATCCTTTGCTTCACTTCCTCTCAGAATCTTATTATCAATCGTAAATATTAAAACTACAAACAGTAATGAATGTGACAACCGAGATCAATAATCAATACTACCTAGCATGCATAAGCTTATCTACTCGGTGCTTCTACCATTTCAAATTCTATTCGCCGTGAAGGTCCTTGTTGGACGTGCAATTTGTATGTCAATGACATTCTATTAATATATTTTTCTGATAACAGTAATTACAAACGGTTAGTAACAATTATAAAGTCGACTCATACTAACTGCCTAATCGCAAAATTTCGGCAGCTATAAAGCCTAGAAACTTGAAACTTGGCAGGTTCCTTATTATTATTGTTATAGCGCCAAACTTTAGCCCGCCTGGCTAGCTACCACCAGATTACCGTCTGGTGGTAGCTAGCCAGGCAGACTTAACAAGCCTTACCACTAATAACCAAACCTTGTACACAAAGATGTAGGTAGCCTCCTATGGGAATCAAATCGGACCTCTAGGCCTAAAACTGATGGCTGAAGCCACTAGATGAGTTTTATAATTTAATAACTAAGGCTAGCCGTTTATAAGTAAAGCTATTAATGAATTATGAAAAACTTTAAAGTTCGACGTATTCCAAACAATTAGGCATGCTTACGCGTCCACAGCATAATAAATAACGTCTCTTGAAAAATTCCATCGTCGCGTCGTCGTCGTTCGTCGTCTTAATAAGCAAACTAGTACACACACAACATTCTGTGTTTTTTTGCTCAATTTTCTTTTGTCACATATATTTTTTATCTGGCATAATATGTGGAGCCCGGTGCGTTTACTATAACCGGAGCACGTCTGGTGTGGCCGGCTGGAGGCGCACGTGCCGATATTTATAGCGCCAGCGACACCCGGGGTGTTATGTCACATATACGGAATACAGGAGCGGCAGAAGGTCCTGCTTGTTATGACTACATATTTTATTTCGTCATCATTATCATCAGCGTGTATCCCCTATGCATTATAATGCATTTATACTACAGCCAAATATGATAAAGAATGTCTGTAACAAATTATATTGACATTTCTTTTTGCAAATATCTAGTGTCACTTGGGTTTTTACTTTTCTAGGAGAGATTCACGTGATAACAGATAAAAATGGTGTCTTTCTTTCAAAAACAGTGAAAATCCGAATTGAACTAGATATTTGCACAAAGAAATGACTAATTTGTTTACAAACATTTTTCATATGTATAATTTGGCCATAGGTCAGGTTACGTCTCGGGCTAATATGTGTTAAAGATGCTCTAAACGAAATTGAATTGCCTGAAAACAAAACAGCATCAGACTAATAACGTCACTAATTCCTACTGCTGTTTAGCGCTTAATTATTAATAATGGGTGAAGCAATGTTCCTTGTTGTTGTACTTTTGTTTCCTTTCCTTTTGGGAGGTGTTACATTTAATACGAGTAGCAGCTCGACTCTTAGTAAAGTTATTTAAGTCCAAGAATCATCTATCAGCTTCTAAGTATTTTTTATTTAATTTACAGTTAAAACGTTTAATCTTGGAAAAAAAATTACACGTCTTTTTTAAGAACGTTATATGTATGTAATTCAGCCATTCAGACCTCTCCTTCTATCCAACGTTTATGATTTGTACCCAAAGAGTATGTACGCTAATAGGAATCAACGGAACACCAATGGAGTCACGCTAGATTACACTGAGTGACTGACATCTATTTTGGATGTCAACAACGCGAGCCGAGAGACGAACTCGATGCCGTTATATATTGGATTGCATTGTTGGAGTTACGGACTACGGAGGTAGTCCGTAACTAAACACGTAAAAGTCAAGGATAGTATTAGAAGATTCCGAAATTAGAAACTAAGAAACTTTAAATAAGACATATTTGATTGCCGTTACTAATTACGAATAGAAATACTGTATACGGATCTATATTTCAGCCTGACCTTTTCCAAAGTCACACTAGTCTAGTGGCAGGTCAAAGAAACCGTGACCTCATTTTGCGTCAAACGGAACGCACCCGATCGAAAATAATTCGACAGTAGCGTTATGTTAGATACAAATTATATATTAAAGGGAGTACCCCTGTCTCTTGTGACCATGGACACTGGAAAGTGTTAAAAAACCTTAAGTAAAGTTCAATAGGCTTTAGAAAGCAATGTTCTACCTACTCCTACGAAACTAGTTTGATAAAAATTTCATTAGTCTCCATAATAGGTGGTCGACTTCATCGCTAATGGCGTCTCGAGGCAATGTTGCCAGTACACAATTAACCTTAGGTAACGATCTGTCTATTGCACCTCAATTAGCTCTGGTTCCGTTGATCGCCCCCCTTTTTTACCGGTGTAGTAAAACCACGTTGACGACGTTTATACCGAGCCCAATACCACATGCCCCATAAATGGCGGAGTCACCGACTTCACGAATATTTTTCCCAAAGGGTTAGTCATGGACTAGGCATAGAGGACCGCAGAAGCATTCCACTGCCATAGTCCACGTTCATGAAATTACATCTGCACCTGTGCTCTCTGCACTATGATGTATTACCCAAAGTTAAAGTACTGTAATTACACTTTTTGGCTTCTGTTAAGAGGGTTTACGCATTTCGGTTTCCCATACAAATTTCCGAGTCGAAATTTTTAAAAACCATTAAGCCAATTTTGTTGAAACTTTGCATGCCAAAGTAAAACACAGGGATCTAAATAGTTTGTTGAAAACATTTAAAAAAAAAACGTTTCTTTAGCTGTGTTATTGCGATTTAAAGTCCACTATAGAAAGTTTAAAATCACAAGAACTTGTTAAAATAAACGTTTTTCAGAAATGTTTTCAACAAACTATTTAGATCCGTGTATTTTACGTTAGCATGCAAAGTTTCATTAAAATTGCCTTATTGGTTTTTAAAAATTTCAACATGGAAGTTTGTATGGGAAACCGAAATGCGTAAACCCTCTTATATGTCGTCTACACAAGGGTATTTCGCTCGTGCTTTTACTAGTTGTAAAACTTTGTCGACGACGTTTTACCGAGCCCAATACTGCCGGTCCCATAAATAACGGAGTCACCGACGCGACGCATCAACCATAACAAACCACGCTGATGTGTTACCGAATGGAGGGCACGGATCGTTTGCTACACATATTATGAGTTCTATGCACTTTTAAACTTTTGCGTTAACTACTTATTAAAGGCATTCTACGCATACCTTTTTATGCCCGACGTTTTGACCGAGTTGCACCAGTCGTGGTTACGGGCTGACTGCTGGGTATAAAAAGGTATGCGATGCCTTTAACAAGTAGTTAGCGTTAATACCCGTCTAATTTATGAAGTTTATTATTTCTTTCGCCCATAATTTACATCATCTCGCTTTTGGCATTGCTCATTGCTCTGCTCCATCCTGCAATACTAACAATTTAAGCTCTGTTAACTTTATTGTGTGTAAAATTACAGATTATTGGGCTCTAACATGGCTCCGTTGATCACGCTTTTTAAACCTTGTTGACGACGCTTTACGTAGCTAAATACCGCAAGTCCCAGAAATAGCGGAGTCACCGACGCGATGCATCATCCATAACAAACCACGCTGATGTGTTACCGAATAGAGGGCACGGATCGTTTGCTACACATATTATGAGTTCTATGCACCTTTAAACTTTTGCGTTAACTACTTATTAAAGGCATCCTACGCATACCTTTTTATGCCCGACGTTTTGACCGAGTTGCAACAGTCGTGGTTACGGGCTGACTGCTGGGTATAAAAAGGTATGCGATGCCTTTAACAAGTAGTTAGCGTTAATACCCGTCTATTTTATGAAGTTTATTATTTCTTTCGCCCATAATTTACATCATCTCGCTTTTGGCATTGCTCTGCTCCATCCTGCAATACTAACAATTTAAGCTCTGTTAACTTTATTGTGTGTAAAATTACAGAGTATTGGGCTCTAACATGGCTCCGTTGATCACGCTTTTTAAACCTTGTTGACGACGCTTTACGTAGCTAAATACCGCAAGTCCCAGAAATAGCGGAGTCACCGACGCGATGCATCATCCAAAACAAACCACGCTGATGTGTTACCCAATTGAAGGCACAGATCGTTTGCTACATATATTAACGGAGTTATTTCGCCCATTATTTACACCATCCCATTGTTGTCTTACTGCATCCTGCTAAACTGGCAATTTAATTTAAGTACTGTTTTTTTGTGCTTAAAAACAATCGCATCTCTCTTACTGTGAAGATGTAGATGTTAATCTATTTTCTTTTGTTTTCTGGTTTTTTCTGTAGCTCGATCGTAATATTTAGCGAATTTTTTAATAAAATCTAATATTTTTTTTTTTATGACTACTGTTTTGTTACATAGAATATAATAATATGTAGAATAATATAAATAACATTGACAATGAAAACACCTAAGCAACCGTAATGTCAGTAAGGAAACTATTAACCCGATAAAAGCTCTTGTTTATTCTGCACTTTAGTTGCTATCAATGAACTCGACTTCGCTGATGATAACGCTACAAGATAACGAATTCTGCATCGTAAAAATCCTGGCACGCGCTCACCAGAGCATGAATGGGGCGGGCGTTGACCCAGCAATGATATAAGACCTCGTGATTGGATTACTGACAACTGTTACAAGTCATCAATTACTTCACTGTCTGAAGCTCTCACCCGTCTAGGCGACTAATTCGTATAATTGGATTCTTTTACACCGACCCAATTTCTAAATTCATCTATTAATATACTTTCAGCTCATACAGCTGTCGCGGAATCCCAATAAATGTTGAATTCCAATTCAATAAGCGGTATGTCCTATATGTTTACTACTGTTACATTCTTTTGATTTTAGTTATTTTTCTTAAAACGCTTTCATTTGGTTTTGTCAGTAACTTTTTCCACATGCTTCGTTAACTGAATAGCAAGCTTTACTGTTATCATTTTTTCACAATATACCACAAACCTTGTTTTATAATTTTGTGTCTCGCATACTCGTGACATTAAATTGCGATGTGTTACAGAACATTACAAAAGTTAGCACAATCGCGCACTGGTACGCTACGTCGACGCATAAAGACGCAACTGCAGTGGGATTCCATTTAAGCTCAGTGAGTTAGTGGTACGGTTGCATCACGCGTTAGCTAAGTCGTCTTGCACATGCGGCCATTTAGCACCTCTTTAAGTACATCTCGGATGGATGGCATCTCGTGTTTAGTTTCTTTTTCTTTATATTCTTCTTTTAGAGAGATGATTTTCCTTGCTCCCCTTACATTTGAGTTAAGGACCAATTAACAATTTTTGGGTCTTTATAGCCTATCAGTAAAATCTTAGATTTAATTTATAACGTATTCTGTAGACTCTTCTAACAAAACGATAAACAAACTTTCCTCAACTTCTTACATCCAAATAAACTTTATTATTTTGTTGATGTAAGATATTTTTAATGCGATGCGATGCAAGATGCAAGCTATGGAAGCTGTGAAATTAGCTGCGCTGCGGGGTTGGATTTCGATGATTATTTGTTGCGGTCTCGTTGGTTCATCCTAGTGGTACATAATAAGTGCAGAAGTTTTAAATTGATATGCCTCTCCTTAGGAAGCGAGTGCCACATTCACATTTGACATTACCTACCATCTGCGTGTGCAGTTTTAGGCGAGATGCATTTTATCCTGTCTAAAAACGCGCACACCTCGCGCCTCCATTTGGTTACTGCGATGTGACTTGCACTGTAGAAATCAACATCCTATTGTCCTATGTCCGCTCTAGTTAGTACCTATTAGCCAACAACTCTGAATTGGTGTGCAATTAGCTGTTACATGAGCGCCATACAGTTACGAGTTGGACCGTTTCGCAGTTCTACTCTACATTGTTTATTGTAATGTGTAGGTATCAGTGATGCAATTGCACTTTTCACATTTGCTCTGTTAGCTAATCACTTTTGCTTTGGTTTGACACATGTTGTCAAATCTTCACATTTAGCTGTTAATCTTTGGTTATGTTACATTGCAGTCGCTTAGGAATCCGTAACTCGAATGTTGTTGATTTACATGCACTACACTTGCATAAATCTGTATCGTAATTTAAAAATAGCAGTAAACCGTTGGATCTAGACTCCTAGAATATTAAAGTCGAAAAAACAATCCATGCATGTCTGTCTGTCTTGAATAATGTGGCTTGAAAATTCTCGACACCTGATTTATTTTTCGTTTAGTCGATGTCAGTATCATTACGAAGTGGTTGTATTAAGTCTGCGAGTTCCATTTTGGACCCGAATGCACTGAATCCTTGACATACATCGCCCAGCCGAAGAAGTTCGACTATAATAACAGCCAATTGGTGCAGCGGCTGCACAGAGCGGCTCACACTTGATTTATTTTTCCTTTAGTCGATGTCAGTTTCATTACGAAGTGGTTGTTTATATTCTGCGTGTTCCATTTTGAGGCCGAATGCTCTGAATCCTTGACATGCATCGCCCAGAAGATGTTCGACTATAATAATAAATTAATAACAGCCAATTGGTGCATTGGGTGCACAGAACGCACGTGTGCCGCGGCACTGGCGCGTGTCGGTCGCGCTTCAGAACCGCCGGACGCGGCGCATCTAAGCGGTACACAGTATGGGAACTTGGAGCTTCCTTAAACGTAGAAGTGGTTTGTTTTTAATATTCCAAAACAGGGAAGCAGTTTGATCTAATCTCAGCCGATGTTATGTCACGATAATTCTGCCGGAAACTTTGGGTTTGAGATGTTTATTTGTTTTTTATGGTTGTTTGATGCAATTACACTTCTACTTGTGAGTTGTGACTGGGCGTACAGCTCTTAATATTGTGTGATATAAAGCAAACTTCAAGGGTTATCAGGACAATGTACAAAATTGTAAAAACACAACTAGGTTTAAGAGAAAAGCTCATGCGCTATAATCATATTTCCTTTTTTATTAAAATAAATTATAATATGTAGTCTACCTGTCCCAAAACTAGACAGTGGCACGTATGTATCTGGAGATAATTGTTTTAGAAAATATACTTATCTGTATAAGATCAAATTAAACTAAAGCGATGTTATGGAACTTATAGAAAATTATTTATATAAATAACAAGCCACCTGCGTCTTCGTCCGCGTGAACTGCCCGTATTCCGCGACGAATTTCCAAAAAAATCTTTCATACTAGCCTTGAGTTAATAATTACAGTCAAAACAGAAAAATAATTAGCGTTGTTCTAAAGTGATGCGCGAACATTCGTGACAGTTGATTTTTATTTATTTTATCTATCAAATAACGTAAATAAATGTTACTGTGCACTCATTGACTGTGAACGTTGTGCGGAGCCAGCTATCATTACTTTCACACGTCACGACATCCAATCGCCACAATTTCACCTACATTTGGTATTGATTTACATTCTTCCACTTGTTACAGAGTCATGCAACTGGTATTTCAATTTTTATTTTTCACTTCATTAAGATTTTAATGTATTTGCGTATTTGATGTTTCCTCATTTGTGGAGAGAATATACGGACATGGCACACGCTCGTCGTCGATAGGTGCTGCGAAGTTATGTAAAATCGTTCCTACTACCATTACTACGATGAACTACCATTTCACATAAATTTGCTAAACGAAGTAAAAATAGCCTTTTTTTGCTTTATCATCATCATCGTGATCAGTGTGGACTCTGGACGTCTACTGCACTGCACTGCACACCCATAGATGTAAAAGAAGAGGCAATAACCCTTCCATCTACGGACTAACGGCTTAACAAACCTTCTGAGGCACGGACGAGGTCGAGATATTCATAATTTGGTTACTCTTTTATTAATATGCGAAAGTTACTTTACTTGCACGATCAAAAACCGAAAGCACTATCCGCAAAATACCTTCTAAATCTGCTTGTAACTGGTTATTAGTTTGGTTTATCGAACTGTTTGTACAGATCACATCTTTTCAATGCACAATTAAAGTGACTCGCACTTATTTACTGACTGGTTCCAAATGTTGATCACCTTAATTGCATCTACTTTCTTTTGGACATGATAACAACAAAGTTGACCGTCACCGGCAGTCTCGTTGTGAACATGCTATGCTTTTGTGGGTCAGGAAGTGTGTCGAAAACGTTCAAACCCATCTCACGTACCGGCCCAACGTGAAAGCCATTTTGGAAGATGTACAATTTTGTCAAAAAAATAAGGTGAAATCGTGTTTTTTTTCTGATAAGAGTAGCAGAAGAAGACCACCACTTGACCTTGACTGATGCCGGTTGGTGGGTTTTAAGAGGAAACACTGCGTGGAAGTGCCATGCAAAATTCCTAATTATTAAAACGACGTTTCGCAATCCCCTGTTTCCTCCTTGAGAACTGGACCAATTTTTATTACTTTTTCAGCATCGGTTAAAGAAAGAGATTATCTATGTCTGTATGTTTGATTTTTTTTTAAGCCAGCCACTTAAATGTTTGAAGACGCCTTAAAACGGAGTGATTTCGCTAAATTTTGAAGGCACCTAATTATTATGTAAATGACTGAATCTAAAAAAATCAAACATAAAGACATAGAAAATCTCTTTTTTTTGCCGATGCTGAATAAGTAATAAAATTTTAGTTTGATCACCTATCTGGGGCCCAAGTCTGCTAATTTACGAATGGCATAATTGAATCGCAATTGTATCGCATTGTAATTGTTTGACACATTTGGTATTCTTAAATGAGTAAGAGAATACCAAATGTGTCAAACAATTACAATGCGATCCAATTGCGATTCAATTATGCCATTCGTAAATTAGCAGACTTGGGCCTTGGGCTTGACTTGCAAAAACTGCTGCGCCATCAAGCTTCTCCTATAATTTTAATATAGGTGTATATAAAATCATGTTAATTATTAGATTAAAATGAAAATTCATTCTTGTCATACCGTAAGTCATGCAGCTTGTTTTAAGGATTTTTTCTGCACCGATGAGATTTTAGAATCGCAATCCGCTTAACGACACGCGATGACGTGACATTATCGAATCCAAACAAATGCCGGTTGATTGTTTAAGTATTCTTAATAATGGCAAGTGCCATCAAGTGACTGTCGAAGCATAGATTCCCGAGTTAAAGAGGTATGTAGGTTAATTAATTATGTTCACGGATCAGTTGGGCTGTGATCTGAGCGCGTTATGGTCATTGCGTCATAATGGATCGACGTCATCTTTTACCTACCAGTAACCGTAACGTATCGTTTGTGACATTTTGTAACGCTTACATAACCTCCCTAAATAGGTAATTAGGCAGTTTAGCAATCTTCGCGGGTTAGGCGATCAAGCCTTATTCGTAAAGTCTTATTTGCAAGTTTCACATTTCTGTGTTAGTAATGTCAGTCTCAATAGAAACTTGGCATTTGGAAGGTTTTTTAAAATGTAATTTAACTCTAATTTTAGTGTTTAAATGCTCAACGAATGCGCCTTTTGCAAGTCGGCGTAGAAAGGTACACGGACATTTAAGCTTCCTTGGATAAACTAAGCAATTTTCCTTACAAGTAAACATGTCTATCCAAATCATGCGTAACCTAACTATTCCTAACTTCAATTTTGTTTTGTTATATTTTATTTTATTACTTTCACCGCTAAATCGATTTTGATGAATTTTGGAATATGTATAGATGAGGCTTAGAAGATGGTAATAGGCACAGGCTACTTTTTCCTGCGAAAAATTAACACGAGCGAAGCCGCAGGCAAAAGCTTGTACTAATAACATATACGTTCTGAAGGGTCAAAGCTTCAACTCAGCATTTCGAAATTTCCCTGAATGAATAAGTACCAGGGCACCGTTGACGCCTAGGTAATGTAATCCGATCCCATCACGCGCTATCAGCAAAATGTAGCGTGTGTAGCACACGCTAAACGTAGGTTCCCTTCACGGAAAAGTTTCGTTTCAATCTTCTATATTCGATTCAATTTTATGTTATTCTTTGATGAAATTATAAAACTGCACCGAATGCGCTGCGGTTTAGTAATCTGTCAGATCCAATTTTGTCATAGAGACATTCTTCTACCTTATTAAGTATTTGTGGTATTAATTTGTACGTCCCAAAATTTATTTTTAAAATTCATCGTTAAAGTACCTCCTCATTTTAATAATTAGTAAAGTATAAGCTCTTTAAGACAGTCTCAGGAATCGTTTGATTTGAAAGGTTCCACTTTGGAAGGTTTAATTTAAGCAAGTAAATAAATTCGCTTTGATATAAGCGATTCTAAATAACCATCGCCAAAAAGGCGTGGTGATCGCTTAGAGACACTTTTACTGTTGTGTATTCTCTTTGGTCACGCTTTCTTGCTGCCTAGTTGCCCTGTCTTTGCTAGGTTTTATCTTATTTTTGTTATTTTATTTAGTTGAAATGAAAATATTTAAATCATCCTTAGTTTCATACGTCGCGTGTGGCTTTTTAATTTAATATTCGTGTCGTTTGTGGAAAATTGTAGTTGTCATTAATTCTATACAGATAAAGTGATTCGCAAAGTTAGTAACATAGGCATGGACTAATTTAATATCTCTATCGTAGTAAGACGATTAAAATGCAACGTGCATATCACGCATACACGGCTGTAAATTCGATTCGATTTCGAATAAGAGGTTATACGTTATTTTTTATCGATTATCTATCACACATCGGAGGTAGCTTTCACTGTGAAACCAAATTAAATGGTCATTTTCAAAAACTTTCGATCTGCACGGTATATTATTATAATGTCTATGTAAAAGTGAAATGTGCATCTTGTACATCTTCGAATGTGATTTTAATTATTTTGCTTTTTGACACACTGAGCATTTTCAAAAAGCATATTATGAGAAGACTTCAATTAAAAGTAGCACAAAATATTATAGGCTGTACGATAATTAAAAGTTCGTTTCCTTTATCCTTTGCATCCAATTACAATGTGGCATCTATCCAAAGCTACATTCAATTGACGGACTTGTCGTTTGCGGTTTTCGACAGCTTAACCATAATCTTTATATTTCACATTGCAAACATTTTTATAATTGCTAAAATATAGGTTATCAAGAATGTTAAAAATAACTTTTTTAAGGACTTGTGTTAACAACAGCTTGCCGATATTAAAAAAGCAACTAGGTACTAAATAACACACTTTAATTTATGATTCTTTCGCTTTTGACGACCTTAATCTTGAATCTCTATACTGTTTCTATTATAAATGAGTACCTAAGCAATGCAAAAAACTAGAGGTACCTATACATATATCTATAGGAATGAATTTCAAAGCTAAATCTATAAGCAACACCGCTGTGTAAATTCAAATTGATATCTGCAGAGCAATTGGATAACTTGCATAAACATGAGCCTCAGTTTTATTTGGCAGGCCAACCGATGAACGGAATATAACCCGCGCTTTACATCGATTATCGTATTCATTTGTCTTGACATCGAACACAATGCGCGCTATCTACATTGCTCGTCATTCACATAGGTAGGTACCTGTACGAATACGTAACCGCCCCGCTGATTACAACAATATTTGTCAGTCGTCATAGATCAACGTCGCGCAGAGGAAGCGCTCCGCCGAGCCTTCCCGGCCCTTCCCTAACGACCCATTCACGTCGTCCCTTTCATAAGCGGTTACGGCGGCGGGCGCGGCGTGACTCACGGACGACACCGGGAGACATGCTAACTTGTGCACAGTCATTTCTTTTATTACTCAGAACTGTCGCCAGTAGTAAGGTTGTTAGTTGGCCACACCGGTTACCTATCTGGAAAATAGGCTGTGTTTACGTGTTCGCGGTGCCACTCTCCTGAGACGCTAGTCTTATGAATACAGATTGAAGAATGCCCTTTGGCGGGTTCTAATTCGGTATGAAGACCTAACGTAGTTGGTCTCCTGCGCTAGTTTGGTTTAACTGGCGCAGGGACGTCTTGCATAACCGGACGGTTGGTCTTGGGTGCCAGTCAGGTGCCAGTACAAACAAACAAACTAATATGATGGCTTAGCGCAGCACATGACTGTCTTATGTGTGGCGTCGTGTACAAAGGGAGGCTGTTCAAGCCAGCAGTTGATGATAATGATAAAGAGGATGATCAGTAATTTTTTTTACTTCTAAAATCTTTAGCCGAAAATATGTTGGATAGTTTTTGGTAGGGTCACCGTTACCGGAAATTAAGTCATGTACTTCTTCCCTTGCTCGTCCAGCAGAAGACTGCATCGCTTTACAGAGTGTAAATTCCAGTAAAATAACTATATAGGCATATCAAATCTATATGTTAGTGAAGATTGTTAAAAGTGTCAAAGGCTTATCACGATCGTTTACCGACTCCGTAACACAAAAGGCTTTGTGGCCTTCGTCTTCGATTGTTAATGTTTTGTTGCAATTTTTTCTCCATCAAAGGTCCTGAGAACAAACATACGAGTATCTTATCCGTACTTTGTAAATAAAAAACAGACGCAAAGTACTTCGTGAAAGAATATAAAACAGGGTTTTATGCTTACGTGTTTCAAAGGAAAGCCAATATTCGCGATCCGATAAGTAGGATGCTGGAAAGTTGGCGGATGTCAGCGGCACGAAGGTCGAAATTTGGTTCGCTTTAAAATTCAAAGAGCCACTACACTTCACCCGCGCCGACGTATAGCGTACGTGAACTAAACCGGGTCGAGCAGAGCCTGCGGTTCACGCGGCGACCGATTTTAACCTCACTCATCATTTTACATCTTGCCAGTATTGCTTCTTCTTATTTTTATGCCATCCATAACTGGGCAGCTCTTGATATTTCTTTTTACTTGATGGTAGTGATTTTAATGCTGCTATCCTTAACCACTGAGGAACTATAGCTAGCTATAGCTAGTTCCTCAGTGGTTGAGGATTGCAGCTTTAAAAGTTTTTTTATTTTTTATTATTCTACGGAAAAGCACCTGGCCTTCATCTCACCTAATGATGTTAGGCGATGATAAAGCAGATAGTTGAAGCACACTTCATCCGGATTCCTAAACTACTGAGGAACTGACTG
The DNA here is from genome assembly GCA_963921215.1 of Scoparia ambigualis. Classification (NCBI taxonomy): domain Eukaryota; kingdom Metazoa; phylum Arthropoda; class Insecta; order Lepidoptera; family Crambidae; genus Scoparia; species Scoparia ambigualis. The sequence goes on along the minus strand of OY992502.1, from coordinate 7,450,321 downwards.
TATTATATCTAACTGTCGGGCGGAACACGGCAATGCTAGTAACATTTTTATGAGTACATTATTTATATAAGATGGTGCTAGCTAGCCAGGCGAACTTACATTGTTTCCTTACCAATTACCAAACCAAGTACACTAATAATGTGCCCTTGCTGTGAAAGGAACTTCGAACCGTCGGCTTTGAGACTGGTGGTTTCATCACTAGACTACAGAAGCAGCAAACACTAAGTAGTTAGCAACTTAGTGTTTAGGTAATAAAAACGCTACTTAGGCTTCCATCGCGTGACCAACGATACCTTTACTGAACAATGGCTTTAAAAGTAGGAACGAAATGGAATACAGAAAATACTTTTAAAGGGGTACTTAATCATTGTTTTTTGAATACTTAAAAAATTTGGTTTGTTCATAAATGGACAAAGTAAATATACTTTTATGCATACACAATTACACAGAATACTAATTATATCTAAATTATACTAAAAGTAAAATAATTTTGCAGCAATAATATTTAAGTCCAACATTGTTGCACTCTATCAGACCCGCTCTAAATAGTTAGAGAATCTATTAAGTATTGCACAAAAAACCCAGTAGATCAAAGGATATCAGCAGGTCTATTAAGATAAGATTTAAGGCCTATTGTTATACAAACATGTATGTAACAAAAACATTGATGCATAGTCGCGGTGTCATAATCCGATCGGTGAGGAACCTTGGAACTTTGATTTGATTTAGTCTGCGGATAAACAGTTGATATTGCGACCTAATTAATTCAAAGTACAAATCTCGTTATGCTAAATTATTCATCAATATCCCATATGGTTTAATGGCAGTTGTTGAATTGTTCTAACTCTGAGAAAGATATTAGAATGTGATAAAGGTTTTTATTTGTAATCCAGACAACAGAAATTCTGATAATGATAAAGTATAGCATTGTTAAAAATGACAAATTGTATAACTTGAAATAGCACTTGCTTCAAAGTTAAAAGCAAACCTCATAACAGTGTGTCGACTGCTTCACCAGAATGAGGCCCGTCGTGAGAAGGCCATTGTTTCTGCTCCGTCATAACGTTCACTGGAGCGCGACTAGCCCCAGGGCCTTTTATTATGGCTCGCTTGTGGTCATTTCGTCGATATCCAAAGGGCAATAGATTTACACAATGTAGGAAGAGCTATTGTCTGTTTTTGTCGACTATTATTAAATTATCAGAGAGATAGAAAACCCCTGATCGGATTTGGTATTTTCCACGGTTTTTCTCAAGCGTTGTCATGTAACAATATCAACTGATGACAAAGACCACTGGCAACAGGAATGAGATATTCCGGTTTGAAAAGTAGCTTACGTCACACTCGGACCTTCAAACGATCTTGGTGCAAAAGATCACGTCGATCCGTTGCTCCACGCTGCTGACGAAGAAGAAGGACAAACAAATAAACACGCTTTCACATTTATGATTAGAAAGAGTATGAACAATAGGCTTTAACAATTTGAAGGTCGATGTCGAATACTGATGCAATGAACCAGCTACCTATCTATCAAACTTAACCTTTGACGACGGCTTTATGCAATTTTAACGTGAAGGTTTGACTGGTCACCTACAAAATTTGTGAGAGCCATAAATCACTGGCTTCAAGCGGAGTGTTCAATTCGCGGACTGTTTTACGACGCATTGTTAAACGCCACGCTAGAAACTTGTTTTCATCGGATCTCGTTTCATTCATAGCAACGGGAGCGATCTTTTGCTCTTTGCAAACACATCGTAAGAGGACTTGTATTGAATTAAAACCCAAGCTTGGCAACAAGTGTTGTGAGATGTATCTTGTCTTGGTATGTTTACATCACAAGTCACAAAGTAAGGTAGTCTAATAATAAAGTTTTTATGTTTATTCGAATATGATAAAGAAGATAAAGTTGTGCAGCTTGTGCTCGGTTTTACTACTCACACAAAGAAAAGGGTACGCGTATTATTAAATTGATTACTAATAAAAAGCATGAGGAGACCGTTGGTGCAGCGGCATAAACTTGTTGCGATGCTGCAAGCAACTTTTGCAATGACCAAATTTAAAATATTCTCGAGCTTCTCCGTTTCGGGAAGCATTTTATTTAAGCCATTGGGCTTTCATATTAATTTCAATACGGGTTTGTCTTTGAGATTGATTTACTTCTTCCTAGAACGACCTAAACACCATTGTGCAGAATTCTATTACTTATGTGGTCGTTAGCTTGCACAATACCATAAATCCAGGATGAATATTATTCCGATTACACGTGAGTTGTAGTAGCTCCAATGAGTGATAGAATTTGTTCCGTTTACATCATAAATAACGTTCATAAAACTCGTCTTAGCGTGTCAGTGGCGATCCCGAGGCTGCGCAGGCGCACATCAGACCGTGAGTCACCGCCGACCTTTACGGAGCGGCTAAATTCGCGCTGCCAACGACCGGCGAGCGTCAGTACCATACACACGGTAATTGATCATTAACAACGGCTAGTCTGCTCCGTGTAGGGATGCCCGGCGTCCCAGTCGAGCATGATGGGATGACAACTCACGACCACGACACACTCTGCTTAAACGCCACGATTGTGTATGCAGGTCGTCACGGTATACAGCTTGAATGGAAGTTGGCAGATTTCCAGGCAAAATTTTATCACGGACTTAGTAAAAGGTTCAAACGAAACTTCAGAATAAAAAGCGTGTTTCAATTCAATGTGCAGTCTTCGTGTAAACTTTTGTCGAATAACCTTCTTTAAGCAGACATGCTTATATTTGACATTTTCAAATTGGAATCATATTATTGTCACAGCAATACTTGCAGATCAATGATAAATAGTTTTGGAACACGGCAGGTCCTGTCTCAATTGTAAGTTCAAATAAATGAAGTGTAAATTGTTGTGCTACCTTGTCAAGGTAGCTGTGAAGTTGACAATAAGTTAGCAGCCATTGTAAAAAGTAAGCTGTAAGATTTCTTACATTTCTTCTTCTTAAATTTGTAGAAGCTATTGCCAGTCTGGCCTATACTATATACTTTGTACTGTGCCTATACCGTTCTGATTGAATTTTTTTACTTAAATCATTGTGCTGTTCGTAATGTTTTCAATTAATGTAATTTACATAGTTACTTTTTCTAAACAATTTGCGTAAGACACCTATGATATTTTTGAATATTTCATACAATAAATAATTGGTATTAATCGAACCTAAAACCGAAAGTCCCATTTAACAGATTCTAATTTATGGTTGGTCTCGCGCTCGCTCCAAAGTCCCTTAAAGTATTGTAAACACAAGCCCTAATAACAATTAGGCTTCCCTTTACCTTCATTGGCATCATAACAAAGCGCTGTTTAATTTCTCCCATGTGCCTTGTGCCACTTACTAAAGGACGCGGTGCAGCGGACGAACGCATAAATCCGCCTTTTGCGTTTGGCATACTAAATAGTTATTTGGAGTCTCTTGTTTATTCTGTACGTGTCACATCTTTAAAACTTTCAAGTTCCCTTGGGCTATTCGTAATGTTTCTAAAAAACAAAAACTTACAACTTGTGAGTTTATGTTTTTGGACTGTTGTTGTTGTTGTTACTAAGATTGAGGAGTCTCTTGATTGAGATTGAGGCTTCTAAGTTGGCATCCTTTGCTTTACTGCATTTTTGTGAAGCCTAACGTGTCTTCTCAGAGTAGCACAGAACAGAGGAATAACTAAATTTTTAGTCGCTCATGCGGACTCAATGCGTACGTCACAAAACATGATCGGCGCTTCGCGTCACTAAAATGTTTAAGTAGGTATTTGTGTACTACTCAAAGTCTTGAAAAACCTCTATGTAGTAACATTAATTTTCCAATAGCTGTTTTGTGATACGCAGCAGCCGTATTACCGTTGTTGCCAAACGTTTCCTTGCTCTGCACACGGATTTCTTCATTCGTCGTGGTCCAAGTGTCTACGCGGTCCTAACCCCGCGGGTCCATTGTTTTAAGGCCCCATCCGTCACGCCATGCGCTGTCACTCGCCGCTGCAGACTGTGTGGCTCTTGTCTAATGACGCCATTGTTAACTTCTGAAGGCTAACTAGTGTTATTTTCGCCAAATGTAACGTTACAGAACCATTACGCTGTGGGAAAACATTTATGTTGGCTTGTTTTAATATTTCCTTCTAATTGAGCGGAATCGCTCTATCATTAATCTGCAATTTTGTTATGTTTAATTAACTGTTAATTATACCTTACAACATCTTTAGACTGAGTTTCAAAAAAAAAATCGCTCATTCATAACACTAGTTTACAATTTATTTTTTTATATACCCTTCACAAAACCTATACCAGTACTTCCCGCCACCTTTATAAGTTCTAAAAGTATCAACATAAAAATTCTATCGCGTCACATTTTTTTACTACCCTTAAATATTTGTTTTTAAGGATAATACTTAATTGCTTAGTTTTGGTGCTGCATTACTTGTTTAGTTTAAGAGATAATTATTGTTTAACTCAATTAAAATGTCGAGTAGAAAGTGTAAACAAAGTTGTGATCACTTTTGTTATGTTTGTGGACAATTTAATTAAAATTTAATAACCAAACATCAACTTAGACACAGAAACAAACTAAAGCTACCAGCTTCTAAAATGACACACCATTCTTCCAGCCCACTAGTCATGTCCATAAAAATCAATGATAAACATTTTACAAATAAGTTAAAAGAATTACTTATAAGAATGTGCTATTATAATATAACAAACAGAATATTTAGAAGACAAACATTTATAAAAATAAAAAATATAAAACTCTAATATCAATTAATAATAGATAAACATCTTAAAAATATTTATAAATTTATTTATTATAATATAAAAAATGAAATATAAGAATTTATGATAATTTAATCCAAAATTAATTGGACAAGGTCTTCCCTCTTCAAATTGCTGTGCCCCACAGGGCCCATAATGAACCTGTACCTATATTATAATTTATAACAACTTTGTAACATTATGGTGTGCAATAAAAATATTGAGTATTTATATTTACAAAAATAAAAAAAGACATATGGTAGAATCGTTGAAAAGTGCATATCTTTCATTATTTCGGATTTCCTGTGGCTCATCAAGAAAAAATAATGGGTTCCCCATGTATTTTGTGAGAGCCGTAGGATCCTTTACTGCAATGGTCATCCGGCGAAAACGTTCACCTTTCATTTGGTACACCAATGTTCTGAAGGGAACCAAGTAATCACGAAAATGACTGTTACTTTTTAGACGAAAACAGTGATGCTTTCCACTACTTACAAAAGTTTTTTCCCTATATCACCGAAGCTAAACTTAAAGAGGGGGGGTATTTGACGGCCCACAAATACGCAAAATCATAAGTGATTTTACGTTTAACATCCTTTTATCTACGAATGAAAGAGCTGCTTGGAATTGTTTTAAGGACTTTTTAGGAAATAATAAAAGTGAAAACTATAAAGACATCGTGGCTGATTTATTACAAAATTATCATAAGATTGGTAATATTGGTATTAACATGTCATTAAAATCCATTTCCTGCATTCACACTTGGATTTTTTTCCGGAAAACTTAGGAAGTGTGAGTGATGAGTAAGGAGAGCATTTTTACCAGTATTTAAAAGCTTTTGAAGATCGCCATCAAGGATATTGGGACTAAAATATGTTGGGAGACTACTGCTGGTCTATTTTAAGAGATATTAGTAATGTTTAGTTTATTTCTATTGTTTAAGTCCATTTTCTTATTTTTTTTCTTTAATAAATAATTCTGAATGTAGACGTGATGGATTTTTTTATATTTTTTCCTAGACTACCTTTAGATGGATAGTTAAAATTCAACAACTTTCAGCTAGGGTATAAAAACCTTGTAAACTAGAATTAATAACATTAATAAATTCTCAGCTCACCCCCTGAATGGGTTACACGAAGCTTACCAAATTATAAATACGACTCAACGGATAAATGCGTAAGCAACTCGACCATTCAAATACTGGCTTAATAACGTTAAATTAGCTATTATATGTTCTTGTACATAAATGTCTCCAACGTATACGCCATAAATATTTCGTAGATTATAATAACGATGTAATAGGCGAGGGCGTAATTTCAATACACTTCGGTAAGTATAGACCGTCAGAAAATAACTAGGTATATGTTTTCCGCATGATAACCTCGCGAGTTTTAAATGGTATGATCCTAATGCTAACATCGTTACATTGTTCTCTGTATGGTGGGTAGTATTGCGGATCATTTGCGTGTACTCCATTAAAATTATGCCTTTGTCCGTTTAAACACCTCTGTCATTTACGTAATCATCATGCAGATTATGATTTGGTACGTCGATTCTTTGGTTTTTAGAATCTTTGTCGCCATAATTTTAAATGAACCGCCATAATAGTAGTTATTTTTCTCTTTATTGTGGCAAATAAACAGTTCCATACAACAAATGTTTGACTCAACAATACACAAATTTAACACCTACACCATTTACGGATGTCACATCATCAAATACCATGTCCTAAGCAAATAAACATTTATACATTTATTAATATTAGAACAGAGTTCAAGTAAACAAAATATATACCTACCTAATAGGTAACACTGTTATGCAGTAGGTGTACGTTACGTCATTTCAGCTTTGGTTGCTTTATTTACTTAATACATTAAGTAGTAGTATCACAGTAAGTATAACCACGGTATTATTGCGGTGAGTACATTATAATTTATCAAATCACATGTGTGTGTTCGTCATGTAGAACATGCAACAGTCCTCCTTCGGTTACAATTAAAGTTTATGAAAAGTTATGATTGCATTACAAAATAAAAAATACATGTTCGTGCCATAAAAGTTATTGTTATGTTGAGAATAGCTATAAAGAATACTTCAAACGCTCTTCAAGTAACAACAACGTACATGCAAATTGCGGTCAATGAACTCAATTTTAGAGGGTCAAAACAGAATCTTATTAAGCGTCACGTGGGATGCAACTTTGTTGTAAGCGTGTTTTATTCAAATGTCTATTGACACCGCAGCCTACGCTAGACGGAAACTTGTGGTTTGTGTTATTTCTAGCTCGTCAGGATCTTCACTAACATATAATATAAACAAAATATTTAAGTACCACCTCACCTATAATAAGTAACATACGAAAACAACCAATTCCAGGTTGTACATGTACATAATTTTAACACCGCAATACTCATACAGTATTAATATAGAGTCTTGAATCATACTTCTGACTAAACCCGCCAGACCAAACGTGAGCGCAAATTGATCTATCAATTCAATAATGAAGATAAGCGTAATAGGCAATGTTAAATCGCATGAATCGCATCAGACATAATTATGATACCTAAGTATACTTATTTCAACCAACGACGTTATTATATTCACTTTTAAACTTTCGCGTTCCATTATGCACACATAATTTAAATAGGATTTAACACAAAACTTCTTACTAATTAAAGGCATTCTATGCATACCTTTTATATACATGTTACTTATTATGTTTAAGTAAATTAAATAAACAAATTATTCTAAAATTTAACAAGTAAAACCTTACCAAGGTAATGAAGGAATTATAGCAGACAGTTCCTCTGTGTATAAAATTATGTGATTTTTAAAATATGGTAGGTACTAATGTAACAAACAAATGAAAAATACAATAAGTAGGTACCAGAAACATTCCAGCTACATAACTCGTTTATGGATGCGTTGTACGGATGGATTCGCCTAAGTTTAAATAAATTGTTAAATCTATAATTCCGAAAAACATATATAAACATGCATTACTTATTTAAAATATTTACTCTAATTAAGAGTCTCTTAAGTTAAGAATAGTCATAAGATTATTCTTAACTTTATTTTGAATTCACTATGATTTTAATCAAACCATGCAAAATTTGCGTGTCAATTTTGATCCAATTAAAAGCAGCAGAATGCATTGATATATATATATTACACGCAGAATGCAAATCCAAGGAACGAATATTAGGCCAAATCAATGATTCATAGAACATGTTTACTAAACTCTCTTGGTGTGAAGTGGACGCTGAGTCAGTGCAGGATACAGAGGAAGCCATAAAAAAATAAATATACTTAGGTACAGACGTCTTTAATCGACGATTTAGGGAGGTACTGCACATTCATACAACGTGTTAATTAAGTGGCTCAAAACTTTAGACACCCTAGTTATATTTATGTTAAAAGAATCAAGAATATAAATTATTAATATAATTTGTCGCGGATTAGTTAGAAGATATTTGCCTTTTTTGTTTTCTTGTGTTTCTTCCAAATTAGAAACTCTAAATTACGCCCGATCTAAGCCTGCGAGTGTATGCGATATTTGAGCAATTTCATTAACACGTTGTGTAGTATGATGAATATGATGATGCATTGCTCACATATTCAACATGTAAAAACCCCCTTAATAACGATACAATTTTATTCAGACGTTCTTTGAGATAAGCCATGAGCACAACGGATCTAGATCTGCTAATGAACAAACGGTATTATCGAATCGGGTGTACTTGTATTTCGTCATTGCGTGACCTTCTTTGCGTTCACGGGTAGCTGTAGAGAGCTCGTCCGGCTATTGTGAATGAGACCTGTCTCGACCAGCGCGTGACTACAGAAATTCCATCACAAACAACCAGTCCATGAAAACATGTTTACCTAAGATTGTATGTTGCCTAAAAACTTCAGAAAGGCAGTGTCCAACCACAAATTTTTAAAACTTTCTCTCACATAACTCTTATTTTTATTAAAAAATCTGACTTGACCAATAAACAGTAATATAATAGATTACATTTAGCTACCAAGATCATTTTATACAAACTAACTCATTGTCGGGTTTTCAAATGCATGGGCCGTGGGCATTGTCCTTTAAATATCTAGAGCTCTTCCATGCTTCGGAAGGCTTTCCTCCCGATGGTTGTGACATGGCAGTCGGAAAACCCATCAGCTAACATGCATGGGCCATCCATCTGGGCTCGATCTTCGCATGTGGCATCTGAGAGACCTGAGCACAGCACCACGTTTATAGTCTAATGATGTTGTTTATTTGTATTATTTTAAGAATACAGAATGCATCCGTCCCTGACTTTATATGCAAAAATTTTCGTCGTGACAGATTTAAAACAACTAAAACAAGCTTTCGAATACCTATGTTAATTTTAGATATTCTTTGATTTTTTATTATCCGCACTTAACAGGATATTTTCGTTTGAGAATATCAACATAACATTGCGCTGATAGCTGACATCTAAAACAAAACGTTTAGCATCATCATTCACAATAATTTATCAATTGAGCAGACTACGGCTATAAGAATGTTTGCATCTTATTGACAATATTACGAGATTCCTAACGAATACTTCATTGTATTAACACAGTACAAATATAAGCTAAGGATTTATACTGTGGTATTAACGTTCTGAATGCACAAAAGGATTATTGTCCAAATTATTTTGTACTACTGACTGACTAATTATACCACACGCCTTGTTTTCTTTTAGAAAAAAAACAAAGTAATATAGTAACAAAGTATAATGCTAATAACGCTTCGTAAAGTCTCTACTCGTTACGTCTGTCTGTATTCTTTGAATGTACGTCATCACAACATTAAGGATTCGTTTTCTTCCTTTGATTCTATTTATAATTTTATGCACAGCTGTTTCGTCGTGTATTAATGAATCATCAAGTCTAATATAGAACCATAAAGACACATGAGTAAATTTAAATTTACTCGTGTGATAAAGAGTTTCTATAGAATTATGATTTTTAACGTTATTGATATTATTATTCGTTTTTAGAGACGTTTTACTTCTAAATTCATTCATATTTTATTGTACACTTTCTGTAACAGTACTAATAGTTAGCATATGGGACGATTGTGCCATAACCCACCACAATGGACCAATGGCCAAAGGTTAATGACAGGTTGGTGGGTTTTGTATGACCATTTTACGATAAAAAACGAGACTAACAACTTACCGAGCTTTCTGAAGCCTGCAGGTGGAGATAGTATTTCAGTTACCCACCATCCGCTGACCCGGCATTGCGAAAGTTTTTTAAATTACAAGATACCAAAACGCGCTAGCTTTCGGAATTTCATGAAAAAAATAGTTTTATTAAAACAACAGTTTCGGAACTAACACGTGCTTTTGTTACTGTACACCGGGTAAAATGTAGTGGCACAAAAAGTAGTGGCGCAGCTGCAGACCACTTGTCAGTCGAGGAGGCGCGCGTGCGCAACCTGCCCTGCGAGTTGCGACATTGCATTCTACAATAATACTCGACCATTACTTTGGCCCTAATAGCTTTTTAGTCTGTACTATTTGTTCCGATATACAATGTTAACAATGATAACAGGGGCTTAATAAGTTGCAGAATAATAATAACTTGGGGCCGAAGTTAACTCCTTGATGTAGGTACACCTTATGCGAAATTAATTTTGCCGTTGCTAATTTTTCATACAAACCTACCTATCAAGTTGACCACAGCCTACCATAATATGAGGTGGCATTGAATTAAGTAGTAAGTACTCAAAATATCCGGTATTTTGAGTAGGTACGCCTGAATAAAAAATGAGCCAAACAAAAGTAAGGAGAATGACCAAACTTGTCCAAATAAATTAAAATATGACCCGAGGTTTACCATCTCGTACCTACTTCATTTGAAAGTTATTAGAACGATTATTTTTATGGGACGTTAAAAATCTGTACCCGAGTTCTGGTCATTCTACTTTGTACGATTGTTTTTGAAACTATTGACGTTCACAGTGAATTCGCCTGTGTGAATGAGGTTCTCAAGTCATCTTCAGTATGCAAATATTTTACAAAGTAATAATAAACGATTTTCTTTGCCTATTTACGTCAATGAATGAGTTTATAACTAGACCTTAAATATTCATACTTGTTTCAGGGACTGTAACAATGAACTCATGTAAATTCGATTTTGGCATGCTCCCGGTGATTGTGAGAGCTGTGGCATATAGGTACATATGCCTTGTCCGCGAATCACTTTTGCTCGGAACGGCACCTGCTTTTACGATTAATTAATTACTCACCTTCTTTTTATGCCAAACAATATAGTATTTAGTTTGTACATGCGGTTATTTTAAGTTTTTTTTTATAATTTCTATTAGAAAATGTTCTTTGCCCAGGTAAAAACCGAGAATGTTTACCCAGATGCTATTTAGTAAAAAATATAGGTTACTTCCCCACAGTCACTGTCGTTCATAAGTGTTAAATCTTAAGAATATCAAATAACTTCCGAAAGTTTGAAGGACTATTTTTCTTTTCGTTTACGAGCCTAACAATAATACGAGTATATAGATTTTTTTTAATCATTATTATACACTCGGCGTCAAAAAAATCGCACCTCTTAGAAAATCACTTTCAAATGTCATTTACTCTTGATATGCACATGCAGTCGCATTAATTATGATTTTATTTACAAGGTTACTTAATTAACTTAATAAAAAACATTACTTTTCATTATCAAATAAAACCTAATGCAACAAATAAAGTGTCACAAAAATTCGATGCAAATTTTGCTACCCGTGAGAGTTGCTAGTTGCGCTTCCTTTGTGGGTATAAAACGGTCAACACGGGTTCAATGTGGGTCATTCGCTATTCAACCGTTGAAGAGGACACACGCACAGATTTTGATGGATACCACAGCTGATAAAGCCGCTCAAGTGGTTGCACTACTGCAATCAGGGGTGCGGCAGTGTGATGTCGCCCGGCAACTGAACCTGAGCCGTTATTCCGTTCGAAGAGTGTACCAGCGCTTCATAGAGACCGGTGTCTATATCCGCAGACACGGTTCGGGTAGACGTCGCTGCACTTCGGAAAGAGACGACCGGTTCGTTGTGTCGAACTCTTTGAGAAATCGTTTCTCCAACGCTGTTGAGTTGCAACAGCAGCTCCAGGCAGTTCGCAGACGCACCGTAAGCGTATCTACGGTTAGAAGAAGATTGAAGGAGAAGAAGATAGCGGCCCACAGAGCTGCTACGGGTCCAAAATTGACTGCAGCGCATCGGCGAGCCCGCTTGCAGTTTGCTCGTGACCACGTCGATTGGACCCTTGAGCAGTGGAGAGCTGTTCTCTTCTCAGACGAGACGCGAGTGTGTCTTTTCTGCAACGACCGACGGAGAAGAGTATACCGGAGGCAGGGTGAACGTTTCGCCCAAGCCTGCATCCAGGAGACGGTGGAATATGGTGGCGGATCCTGCATGTTCTGGGGCGGTATGTCTGCTGCCGGCAAAACCGACCTTGTCTGCGTCTCCCGGACTGGAGGTGCTCGCGGACAAGGGTCGCTGACTGCTCGCCGCTATGTCACTGAGGTCCTGGAAGTGCATGTGGTCCCCTTTGCCGAATCTTTTGGCGAGGGGTTCACATTAATGCACGACAACGCTCGCGCTCACACTGCAGGCATCGTGAGCGACTTCTTGCAGAGGTCCCAAATCTCTGTGATGCAGTGGCCAGCGCGAAGTCCGGATCTGAATCCTATAGAGCACCTCTGGGACCATCTTAAACGTAAGGTTCGATCTCGGGATCCAGCTCCTTCGACTCTACAGGAGCTCCAAGACGCGGTGATTGAAGAATGGGGGCTTATCCCTCAAGAAGAGCTCCTGAAGTTGGTGAGGTCCATGAGGGACCGTATGGAAGCCGTGATCAGGGCAAGGGGGGGTAACACTAGATTTTAAGTTAATTTTAAGACACTTTTTGTACATTTTTCTTTGTAAATTATCTGTTGTTAATTAGGACTTAATTAAGGATTTTTATTATTTTATTAATTTTAATGTTGTTTGTATAATTATAATTAAACAGAAAGTTAAATTTAATTGTTTTTTGATACTCCTTTTTGTTACCTTTCTAATGATACCCAACACTATCCTCTACATAAGGTTTAAGAATTTTTAAAGATGATTTTTAAAAGGTGCGATTTTTTTGACGCCGAGTGTATATTAATATAATATATTCTTCTTGTATTTATTTTTAACAAATACAATTTCACGGTTAGTCTGAAGGTATTTTTATTTGGTATTAACTTTCTACCTGTGACTATTACGTGTCGTAACTATTACTTTTAATTTGTTGTACGTGATAGAAATACATACATTATCACTTTCACCGCTCCCTTATTCTGTGCATCCTTGTAAAAATAATGTGTCTGAACTCCTCAAATATAAACTGCGATACTTCTATCCGGTTTTTTATTCGTTACGTTCCTAACCGGCTCTCTCACACGATCTCGAACGAATGTGTGCGTAAATGTGTAAACACACGCGAACTTAAGATTCTGGGGTCGTAACTCGTAACGTAACTTTAGCCTTAATATTGAACGAGTAAAATACCGAATCAAAACTGCGTTTTCAAAATCGCAGCTACCGGCTTGTTATTGATTGTTGCTGGACGACTACAAAATGGAACGACAACATGATTGTACCGTGCAGTGTGAGACTCGGCCCCTGTACAGCCGAATATGGCGGGCCACATCGCGACCAGCTTGTAAGACTGCTTTAATTACTTATCTGTTTTTGTAGCACGCATTAGTGGTTCGAAGTGACACAGAAATATCATTCGGAAAGTTAAGAAACCTTGAAATTAAACAACTTTGTTTAATGGGGCACTAATTTTTTGGACATTTAGAATTCGAATAATTTCTTAACAATTTTTTGAAACTCTGTCATTGCTCTCTTTGTTTCATTAAACTTTTGTATTCTTTAGATGTTAGTAAATCTTTAGGTATACTTACGCTACGCGTTTGCATTAAGGAATGTAAAAATCAAATATAGTTTGATTTTAAATTGGAATGCTGCATGCAATTACCACTAAAATTAGTGGTATCAGTATATTAACTCCTATTTATTTTAGACGTGCGGTAGACATGTCATTAAATTAAATGCTCAGTTTAAATGCAAATTGTTTTTGACGTTGTTGTATCCAACTTTGTCTTTAACTGTCTTGTGTTGCTAGCATTTCCCTCATACTTATATGCTATGCTAATCGTACCAACTCTCAACGACAAGAATGCCAGCAAGCAGCAGACGTGCACACATCTAATCACCATACAGTTATGCGTTATGCAAAAGTTGACGGGTAAACATGCTTATGCAAATTCGGCGTCCGCATTTAACATCAACGCCGCCAACCTACGCTGTGGTCTCATACCGTAAGCTATCAATAAAAAGTTGACAGTCACCGATAGCAACAAGTGTACGTACATGGTGAAACGAGGTCTGGATATGACCCGTGGGTGGACTGGTCTTGCGTTGCGGCCCGATGTTTTTCTAACGCCCTCAGCGCTAACTGTATGAAATGCTCGACCGTATGCGCGCGGTATGTCAATAGGGCCTGGCTGGGAACCACTTGATCTGGTAGTTAGTAGGCGCTTATCATAACCTTCTTTGGCCGTTTCTAGCACACCTTTAACATATAAGACTGTAATGTAAGACCTTTTTTGGTAAATACTAACTTATTCAGTCCACCAATGCATATAAGTAACCTACCTTGTTTTATTATTCTTCAACAGTAGGTATTGTGTAATTTCAAAACATGGACTTAAGTCAAGCACAGTTTAAAGCTGTAGATATATCATGTTTGTTAATAAAGACAGTTGGTGAGATCAGTTTTAACCAAGTTTAACTTAAGTACTTATAGTAAAAGTTCATATTTTCTGTGTTATGAAATCAAGGCAGGAACAAAAAGTTGACAACAACCCACTAACAGAACAACGATCTCTCAAGCCTATCACTTAAAAGTATACAACGCGTTATTGCCTCCTTCCGGTTTGTCGATTGTATCTCCGAAACACGAGACGAGCATTGAATTCAAATTATGGTTGACACGAGGCGTTGGTGCCGCCTCCGGTGCTAGCGCCACTGCAACCACCAGATATGGAGTGGGAGATATCATAATTGATGGTTGGTGATAGTAAAACTTCTTTGATTGTAATAAAGAAACTTAATACTTACTAAAATCTTACATACTGTGTCACTGCGCCAAAATAGTTAGTTGATATTAAAATCTAATATTTATAATGTTATCTACTATTTTAGATGCTGCAAGAATAAGGAAGATAAGAAATAGACTTGGCGTTTTTGCCGATTCTTCTCAGTACTTACAAAATAGCAAGGTAGCTGCTAGTCTTGCAAACTGTTGTATTAAAAATTCATCTGTGGTGCCGTGGAAAAATAGACACAATGATAGATTAAGAAACAACTTCTAAACTAACGTTTTACCAAGACTTGGTAGTGGTTTTTCACGCTTTTTCCCTTACTCTGCAGCTTTTCTCGGAAAACGTGGCAGTTAACCTAGCGAACTAACTAACCCAATCCGGACGCGCAAGGGATTAACGACGTCATCCTATTACAGAAGTCGCCTGCCTGAAAGCACCTTTATCGGGAGGATATACTTGAAAGGCAGATCCAATATATTAGTTGCTTGCGATTTCTGTGAAAAAAGAAGGAAAAATAGATAACGATTAAGTTAACTATTTAATCAAAACAAAAAATTCCAAAATCAATTTAGAAAAAAAAATACTGCCCTTTCCACGAATTCGCATAAAGCAGATTTGACAAAATAGTATCGCATGTATAGTGAAGCTTTGCAAAAAGCACATGATTATGTCATAATCCATAGCCGGATAACATCAGTGAATGTAAATTATGGGGTTTCTGATCGAACAGCAAATACGGCGTTTAAAGGAAGGAAAGTTGGCGCGAGTGAACGGCCCCTCGGCGCTGCTGGGCATCGAATCCCTTACCATGCGATTAGGTTACGTGAGAACTGTCTCGAGTTAGCTTCCTCGACCACTACCGCTTATTATAGAATAAACGTAATGGAGTTTTTAAACATTCTCGTTAACTAGACTCATTTTCACAATTTAGTTTTTCTGGTTTCTACCTTTTAGACAAAAACAAGAATTACATTAAGTAAGTTCGTTGTTAGTAAGTATCTAATTAAGTTTGTTAATAATATTAAGCCGGATCCGCTGCGCTGTGTTTTCGTACGAAAAATTTCTAACAACTTCCACTTGACATATTTAAAATAAATTCGGACGAAGAAGATGTACTCAATATCTTAGAAGTTATTATTAACATTGTATTTTTTGTCTTTATTCCAATTCATATTCAATCAATTTTCCTTAATGATTAGGTTAATGCTCTTACTGCCGTACTCAGAGACGTCAATTATGTTTTAGTGACATATATATATATATATTTTGGACAACAAACAGTCATGTATTTTACAAACAGTTAAGTATCCTTCTTCTTCATTTAGCATTATACCTAAGAAAGTGACAGCAAGAGACTTTAATTGTCATTAAAATTTAATGACGTTTCTGAGTACGGCAGTTAGCTCGGACCAATTATCACAATGGACAGAGTCTTTGGATTTTTAGCATGTCCGTATTTTGTTAGTGTGCAGCTTTCTATCTGTACATGTGTGCGTGACTAAAGATGTGACTAGTATATCGATATAATCACTTTAATGTGGTGTGTACCTAGTTCGTTATTATAATTGGGGGTTAAAGTTACTCACGTCCATAGGTTTACCGTTTAGACCCTACACGTGACCCTTGGGTGGTGCTAAACGAGTGACACTGACTGAGTGGTAGAGCCACGCTGCGTTGCAGCACGCCGGGCACGCTGGGCCGGCTCGCCCGGCGTAAATACCAACCTCTCACTAAGGGTGTTACCCGACCAATCGATCGATCGTCGATCGACGGCATCGATCAACGTCGATCAAAGTTGATCGACTGGTCTGGTAGCTTTAATCGATCGACGGATACCTACCGTTTGACTAACCAATCGATCGACGACGGTCGGTCGACGTTGATCGATAGGTGTGGTAGCTTTAATCAATCGACGGATACCGTTCATCTAACCCATCGATCGACGGTCGGTCGACGTTGATCGATTAACCCTGGCTAAATTCCATCAGCGAAATGTATTCAGAAAAGGACTCGTTGTTCTTGGCCAGTACGATGTTGCTCGTACTATTATTACGGAGACGCAAACGCAGAAGAATCTGGATGCGGCCGTTTTTTAATGTATTTTATCCAAATGACATTTTAAGCAGCGGTTTTTGTTTTTGTTTTTTTTTTGCGTAGCGATTGTCATGAATTTCGAGGTTAGTAGTTTCGAGGGTGGTAGAGAGGAGGGGGATGGAGAGGGTACGGTAATGGTAACTTAGTAGAATATTTGTTTTTTTTCCTAAAAATAACCTAAAATAACCTCAAAATAAAAATATCTTGAAAACTATGCATTTTCGCACTTTGGCTCCCCCTCCCCCTCCCCTTCCCCTTTTCGGTGTTGCTTAATCTAAAGTGCTTCCCAAGGTGTTTGGGGGAATATCATTTAGTATTTAAACGTTCATATTATCATCACTCATTATTATCAACATAAACATAATCTAATATTACGATTATTATCCATGGGCACGAAATAATTTATTTTTTTTTATAAAAGAGGGAGGCAAACGAGCAGGCGGGTCACCTGATGGAGAGTAATCACCGCCGCCCATGGACACCCACCCGCAAAACCAGAGGAATCGCAGACGCGTTGCCGGCCTTTAGGGGAGGAATAGGTTTAAGGAAGGAATAGGAATTGGGAGGAGGGGTGGGGGGGGGGGAAGGGGCCTCCGGAACCCTCACTAGTCGGACAAAACACAACAGCACCAAGTGCCATTATTTCACGCCGAATATTAGAGAGGGTGGTATAACGCCGGGCGAGCCGGCCCAATGCGTGCTGCAACGCAGCGTGGCTCTACCACTCAGAAAAATGAAGCGGCCGGTGCGTCTAATCAAACAGCTCGATTTAACACCAAATCCATTTTACCGGTCGATTGTCGATCAACATCGATCGACGTCGACTAATCCATTCTACCATCGATCGACGATCGATCGATTGGTCTGGTAACACCCTAATATCCGGCGTGAAATAATAGCCCTTGGTGCTGTTGTGTTCCTTCCTTAAATGCCGGCAACGCATCTGCGATTCCTCTGGTGTTGCGGGTGTCTATGGGCGGCGGAGATTACTCTCCATCAGGTGACCCGCCTGCTCGTTTGCCTGATTCTATTATAACAAACAATAAAAAATAATAATTTGTGTAGTAAAGTGAAGAGCAATACTTTTTACTATTCATATTCCCGCCCATATTACTAAGATTCAATTTTGAACTAAGGCTAAAATTTTAACTGTAAAAAAAGATTTTTCAAAATGTTTGAAACAGACAGAGCCTTGAATATTTTGTAGGCTCTCAGTTATCACGTCTAATAGCTGTAACCCATTCACGTCTTATTTCCGCGCATTTTGGAAACCTAAAAAAAGAATAATAAAAAGAATATTAGTAATATCGATAAAGCTTCGATACACAAATACGTACATCACTAATCATTATGCCAAAAACAAAGCCTTTAAATTACATTTAATTAAGGTCTAAAACCTGATTCTTATGAATAGTGTACGATATAGTATGATTTAGAATTAGCAAAAATTAATGCTTTGCCGTTTTAATTATTAAAAAACTCATAGTAAAGCATACATATTATGAGAAATCACTAACGTATGAAATGATAATTCCTGGTCCCTCACACCTCCTTTTGTTGTTCTTGACGAACAATAAACAGCAGAACAAGACATTATGTCAATTGTATATTACACAAATAACACAAACACTAAGATTTCTTAATATTTCACTATTATTTCGCACAATCCAGAAATGTTTTGACCTAGTAGTCGGTCATGAAATGACACGTCTCACACCAACAGTGCGTCGTTGCCAAACGTACATTAACTATCTCTTTTACTCATATCACACTACAGTCATACAGACAGAGATACAAATACTTTACTTTGATACACGTATGTAAAAGCGGCAACGTCGTAAGACTCTGTCCATGTAATATTTGGTCCGAGGCAGTTAGCAATTACACAATGACACTGACAACATAACACAAGACAACCTCAACCTTCCTAGGCAACGATAAAATGAGAAATAACCCCTTCGCAGGCAAACCCGTTCACCTCGGACAAAGAAAATACCTCGGACAACATTGTTGCTAACAAAACATGTTAGGCCACTCCCTTATTTTGTTAGATGTTAGGTGTTAAATAAGTGTCGCACGCAGCAGACTCGGCGATAGATCCGCAAGACTTACCTACTCGAAATTATAACTATCTTTTGTATATTTAAATATTCTTAAGTTAAATGACAGCAGACCTCTACCACCTCCGATTTTTGGATAGTAAAAAATTTCAAATCATGATGTAAAAATCACATTTTATCAAGTGAATATTCACCAAGGAAAGAGCAAAGTACTTCCATGTACCAGCTTTAAACTCAAAGCGAATGCTAGGGCGCTTAACTATAACGGTGATCCAACTTTAGACGGATCGCTACACAATGGGGCGGACGTCGATTCACTAATAGGAGTTTCCTTTGAACTAGCAACAACAACAGGCACCGCATTTGTTGATGTAACTGCTCGCAACCATTCGGAGAAACTATTCACTTTTAACAGAACGCCGGAACACATGGCAGACTAACCTATCAGGCCCACTTCATTCTTTGAAGCTCCATTCATGTGAGGCAGTTAACATATTCGGTTTATATTCACACCGTCGCTCACTTCCATCAACTCGTGTAAACATACCTTTAACCGTTTAAACAGAGACTATGAAAGTCCAATTGGCACCTACTAAGACATTATACGTTTCAGAATATGTTTACTTTGTGTGAATGTTAGCATACCCTCAATTTACCTTAATGCTTTCAAAATAGTTCAATGTCCATCGTAGGAGGGTGTGGGCAGTTCTAATTTAATTATGGATCCATTTATTTCCCCTATGTCAAAGCTTTACTCTATTACCAGTAAGAACGGCTAATGGTAACTCATAGGGTAAATGTGAAATGCCTTTATAGATACTTTGTCCAATAATGGATCCTTGACACGAATAGTTTAAATGATTTTGTTATGACGGTACCAGACGATAAGTCTGTGACAGTCATAAGCTTTTGTGTAGAGCCATCTATTAATGAAAGCTTTTGAAATTTTTGCGGATTTATTAAGAAGATATTTGCTTTTTTTGTTTTCTTGCATATCTCGCAATTTTATTCCATAAAATATCTTTAAAAAAATATATTTATTTTGAGAAATAATTTATCATGATTCACGCATAACTATAAACGAGGTAATAATTCGACCACGATATGTGTTTACTATTTGTCTTGGCATAATTCAGCGGCCTTCGTACTGTTTATTTGATCTGGAAACGTTAAATGGTTTGGCAAAGCGAACGGCATAATATTTAATTTATGTTTCCTCGAAAAAATCAGTGCATTAGACAGGAATACATACTTTTATATTTTCTTTGTTGACGGTTTTCAAACGGGTCAATCTAATGAAAAGATTCTAATATAAATAAAATAAATAAATAAATCTATAATAATAATTTATTCTGTACAATTTTTTTTTAATGGGTCGAATGAACACGCGTCTTTCGAAACTTACTTGAATTAGTAGACCCAGTACCAATTGCATTGCATATTATTTGATAACTTACATGATGTTATCAGAATACTGATAGTTAAATTAAATGCGAATTTTCTATCTAAAGTTGTCTTAACTCTTTTACTGATTTAGTCACATAATACCTAGAAAGGAGCTTGCAAAATGTGCTTTTTATGATTAAAATTCAAGTCAGACCTTAGATATATATCAAAATTTGCATTATTTTGCATATTACTCAAGTTAGGAGTTTAGTGTAACAATTCCAGATACTTATTCCGAATGCTCTCAATTGGGATCCATTTGTGGACAGTAGCACGCCACCACCACTTACAATCGGAATATGAAATGGTTAAAATTGCTTTAGTGTCTCCGTGCTGAGGGGGCTATGATCAATTTTCTCCAATCGAAAATAGGGCTTCAAAAAATAGCATTAAGCAATATAAATAATAGCATAAGATCTCAATTTCGAATTTTAATTATCCTTGTTGTTAGATACGAAATTCGCTTTATAATACAAAATGTGGCAATGTCAAAATCAGTTATCCGCTCGCCACTGTTAGTTAACATAGAGGATTGTCCAGTTGTAAAACTGCTTTTGAAGCTGTTTTATTCGGAGTTACGTCTGTAATAGTTGGGGTGGGAGGGTGGGTTCCTGTGCCTATCCATCCATAAAAAAATAAATTTAGACGATTCAAAATGCTTATTTTAAGCTTACTGAATAAAGATATTTTGGTTTTGATTTTTGATTTTATGCCATCCCTGAATCAGTCGGTCATCGACACATTCTCCACACTGAGGACGAGGAACGCTTAACAAGCGTGCGATGACGCTTTCGTCTACGACGATTAAACTCGCGCCAACGACATCGTCATGTCAAATGTATTGCATTTATGTCAGCAAAAAGCATTGACACAGTTTCAAGACCGGTCAGTATCGAAAATATAACAGATAGAGAATCTCGTCTAAAAGAATTCCATTGAGTCGATTTTACAGATAATAATTAAAAAGATCATACTTACCTAGGTTTTCAAAATAAAAAATTTAAAACAGCAGCCGCCGAAAAGGTCTTTTTGGCACCAATTCAATAAACAGTAATAGAGTCATCTATGAATGCAGTCTAGGTATATTATTATTTTCTTTAGTAGAAAACATTATTCCTATAATTTATGTAATAAGACATTATTCTCATAATATTTATATGATAGTTTATAATTATTATTTTTAAACAGCTCATATCTAAAGTCTACCGTTTAGATGTATACGTTTCTTTTTTGTTTGCTGAGAGGCTGGCTGACAGCATCGCTGCAGTGCAGTGCTACTTCCTCGTAGTAGTAGCAGTAGTAGTAGTAGTAGTAGTAGTAGTAGTAGAATAATAGAAGTTTCGAAATAGCAAAATGCATCATAATGAAATATGGTTATCTAAAGAAAATCCGTCATTCATGTCATCCCTCGCCGGTGCCGTTTCTCTGTCAGGTTTCATCTGCGATGTCTGGTTGCGCTTGGCCATTCGTGACGCCACATCAATGAGATTACTCGGCCAGATCATACTCGTTCATTACATCTCCGGTTGAGCGTAAAGATTTGTGCACTTTCCCTCTTTTCCTGCGCATACCCGTGTCCGTAGCTATACAATACAATTTCAATTTCCACTCGCGATCCAATGCTGTCATCATAAGTGATTTAATGTTGCTTTTCTTTGCTGTGCCAATCGTTTGATGTTCCATTTTGATTGTCAGCATTAGGGTGCTCTAAAATGATATTAAGTCGACTGGGAGTATTCTTGATTCAAGTATGTACCTACAATGGTCTTTGATGTGTAAACTCATGGTAGTTATACGCTTAGCCACATAAGGGACGCGAACACAGATATTAGAAACTGTATTCCGTGGACGCGAGTGATGGTTGAGAAAGCAAAACTCTTCGTCCTCAAAAACATCGGCACGCTTAAAGCATTAGTTCTTCACTGATGAGGAATAATGAAAGGATGGGGTTATAGCATTAGTCTTCACTTCACTGTTGAAGAAGGATGAACTCAATTGATCGAAGTGGAAACCTATGCAGGCCCAACTAAGTTAAGATTATAGTCTTTCACTGGCAAACAGTAAATCATAAAAGCTACGCTATCCGGATCGCAAACTAGTTGCGTTCAAGCTCCAGATTGAACGGATTCGTCTCAGATGTCGCCCTGCGATTGGTGCTGTATCAATGGGCGGCCTACATTTCGTTGTATCGTGAGTTCTCTGCATTCCGAGCCACCGCAAGCGGCGCGCGAAGGTCGATTAAGGCTTTGGCAAAGTTACTTTGACTGTCGATATGCGTTCGCTAGTGCGGACAAAGTGTTACTGTTGCAGTGTATTAGGAAATGTATTCTGAAAATGTCAACATTTCAAAACACCGGCTAGTGCTTTTCTAAATTAAGAAATGGAGCCTTGAATTGGAGACAGGAATTTGTTGCTCAAAGTGCTGCAAGGGAGTTTTCTTCACTATTCCTTCTAGTAAATTAACTACAATTTGAACGAAAACTTCAAACGTTGTCGCTAGGTGGCTGTACTTCGACCCTACACTTAGTTGACTTTGACTCGACCTCGATAGTAAGGAAAACTTTTGCCGCTCAAGCATTTAACTAATATTTTTACCATTTGTATATTCTGTCTCATCTCGTCTCTCGCACAATTTCTGCAAATATGGTCCAATGTGACCAATGTCAGGTCATTGTTTCGTGGTTCACTGGCGGTGACAACGTTTTTATGCTTTCTACTTTTAATCAGATTAGTTTGTGTAATTGAGCTTTTGTTTGTTTTACTCGTTTTATAGAAAATTCAGAGTTATTATTCGCAAACGGAACGGCAACCAACCTCATCCTTTGATTCCTTTGAATTGCATGATAAAGTCTTGGGAAATTAAAGTCTTTTTGTTGAACTTTCAAGTGCCTTGTGCGACATTGAACAACCGTCTCACTGCAATTTATTACTTTATCGCTAGTTCTTACTACATGTTTAATGAATAACTTAGATATGACACTAAAAAAGTATCCACCCATCGTGCATCAGATGTCTCAAACACCCAACTCTGATCTTCAGCTTGCCACCACGTTTCCACAACACGTTATTAATGTCCTCCATCTGTTCATTGCAGGCGAGTTTGCGGCAGTTGGACCTCTCCCTCCTCTCGGAGCTGTGGACCCTCAGCGAGTCGATGGCATCTTGGCGCAGGCAGCTTGAGCGCGGCCCGCGTCTGCGGCCGGCCCCGCCGCCGCCGCCCCCGCCGCACTACCTCAGGACTTAACTAACTTAAGTTGGCGCAGCCACCCAACGTGAATCTTGGTTTGGAATAAGAGCTTCCAGATCTGGGTCTGTCCTGCGCCACCTCATACGTCCTTCATCTCAGGACTAAAACCACACTGGTTTATCTAAGCTCGATATCAACTAAGTGCATCAACACGTCCATCCAGACTACAATTTTTCACACCGTATGAAGACAACGCTTTATCAGGTACAGCGATGTGCCTGGGGAAGTTTTCTCCTCAAGCTACGCGAGACGAAGGCTCGTCCTGTTTTCCGCACTCCTTCTTTGACTCGAAGGCTCTAAAGAATCTGGAGGATCTAAGTGAGATATAAGGACTTCAGCGGTTTAACGGTCCCCTTCAGCATGACGAATCAGGTCTCTCGCCTCCCACAAACCCTGTAAATACCTTAAGCAAATTATTTTCAAAAGGTTCAGGGCGTCTATGCGAAGTGGTAAGTTTTAAACCGTCCATTAAGCCACCGGCATAGCTGCCTCCCACCCAACTGCAACTGCAGACGTTGTCCTTAACAATGGGATTGTCTAATTTTGAACTAATATTTTGGTTCACTGAAAATTCGTTGTCGACTTTTTGTTTTGTTACTTAAAGGTAATTTTCATGTATCTGTATAGTAAAAAGGCATTTAAAGTAAAATAGTTGTATCCACAATAATGATATCCATGTAAGTTTATTTATTAAAATTAATTCTGTACTTACTGAAATATATACTTTTAACGGCTTTCATTAACTTAAAATTATTGTTGATTCACTTACTTCGCGGCATAAAATTGCATTGACAAAAACTGTAAATGGGCATGTCTTAGCTCATCAACTTTTGTATAAACCCATTGGATATTATTTATTTTAAAACATTGTAGTCGTTTATATTGTGAAAACAAACAATGGGAGGCTGAAAATGTCATACAACTAAAGTAGCGTCTTTGATACAATTACTGTTGACGATGTCGTCATTCAGAGATCGGTTTGTTTAGTATAAAAATGATCTGTTGTAAAAATATAGTTTCATGACTAAGTAGTTATAGCGTGTGGTATGTGTATATCGTGTGTAAAGTATAAAACTATAGATGTAAGAGTTCTTTTTAAAATAAATCGTAACAAATTGTTAATACGTGTTTTTTTATTATTTTTTCATACACTGGTCATCACAAAAATCGGCCCACCTACAATTTACACGAAAACTCATGTTTTAATATTTTGTAAGAAACAAATTGTATTGACATTACGGCGCCCATCAGAGCCGTATAAAGTCATTCGATCCCCATCACAGAATATAACTGAAGCCTATTAGTCTATAGTCCGTTCAAGATGTTCCCTCGCGAATTGGTCTGGCTTGGCAATGAGCTACGGTCAGTTGTGGTCCTGTTGCTGGCTTTTGAGCTCATAAGTTATATTCACAAAGTCTTCTCACCGTACTGCCACTTACAGCCACACCCCGCACTTCACGCAGCCGTCGCTGGAGATCTACACCAGAAAGATGCCGATTTCTTAAAGACGATGTCACAATAAAGCGGTCATCTCTTTGAGTGGTGAGTGGTGACCCTTTGTCTTCCAGATCCTGTTCTTCTACGGTACTGCCCAGTCTCTTGAAACCTCTGGTAAACTCTCCAAACCGCAGATCGACTGAGATGTAATCTTCGTGCGACAACACGTTGACTAAAACACTCTCGCAGCAAAGCCACAAGTTGGACCGATTCAGCTTCAGATGTATTCATTATTCCACGCTAATTTAATTCGAATTACGGTGATAATCAATAAAGTAAGAACCGTCAATAACAATTACACTGTTGCAACAGTAATTGTGGTTGTGAAGTTAAAACAGGGCCAAAGTGAAAACCGGCACAGAGCAGCGTTTACTTTAAAAAAGTTTATTAGTACCCTCATGTGCGTTAAGATTTACGGGAATCAAATGTCAAACATCTTACCCGACCCTAGATATGAACAAAACTTACTTCTGATCGCTTATCTTTGAAATTATAAAGAGAATAGTGCAAAAACAGGGTGGGTCGATTTTTGTGATAACCAGTGTATAATATACCCTCAAATGTGAGATTTTTTAATCACAGACGATAGTTTTCTAACAATAGTAGGTAGGTACCTAGTGACGAGTGCTTTTGAAACTCTTAATCTAAGTTACAAGGTCCTGCTTTGGTTAGATAAACAAATTATAGATAAGTAATTCAAAAATGTGTGTATTGCGTAGTGTAAATATAAGGCGACTGCTTGAAACCGCAAGAAACTTCAAGGGCTGGTCAGGTCAAGTGTTTTAAACATGACAAAATTGACAAAAAAAAAAATTCGTGTTTTTTTCATATTTAATTAAATACTTAATTCATTTTTCGATTTTAAGTAGATAGTCTTTGAGTAGGTATCTAATTTCAGACGGGGTCAACGACCGGCCGCTGCCCGCGGGTTGCAAATAATCGTTATTTTTAATTGTTTTTTATTTTATTTTTCTTATGTTATTGCTTTAAAGTAAATAAGATAGGTACCTACTCAAAGACTATCTAATGAAAATTCACAAAAAGAATTATTTAACTAAAAATGAAAACGCACGAATTCTTTTTTTGTCATGTTTAAAACTTGACCTGGCCAGTCCTTGAAGTTTCTTGCGGTTTCTAGCAGTTGCCTTATAATAAGAACTCAAAGAATTCAAATATCTAACGATAAACTACATATTACAAAAGCTACAGTTATACGTGTTACTGCCAGCGATATATATTACGTTACACTAGATAGGCCCTTCCGAACACGCACTATGTATGTTCCACTCATCTGCGGAGTCGACTCGGCACCTTGCTTTAGTGTGGCTTTGACATTCGCGCGTGCGGAGCGGCGAAAATAATTATTTATTCTTTTCAAAGTGTACACCTAGACGTTTACTACAATTCAGTTGTCAAGTAAGTGTGTGTAATTGTTATTCAAGTCATTATTATGTAGTTATATCGTATTATTAGATTAGAAAAGATATTTTTTCAATCATTGTTATTGACAATCTATTTGGGACGCCATCTTGATACACACACACTACGTTGTCTTTGACCGATCTGGCGCTGCGACTGCGATGGTGCGATGTCTGTCTGTTGGTTAGAGACGACATTTAAATGTTTAAGCGCTGCAGCGGCTGCAGCGAACTTTAGATCTCTCATTCCAGAATTTGAACAAATGGTTTGTATGAACGTTCTTATCTATACTTCTAGGTCAACGGTTACTGCCTATTGGCATAGCCATTAGCAAACAATTTGCCAGTTAATCAACTTTCGCAATGCTAGGTCACTGGATGAGTGACCAAATAAAAAATATCTGCAGCTCCATAGTAGAATCGTTGGTCCCGGTTGTTGCTGTAAACCCACCAACACCAACCCGCATTCGGCTAGATGGTTGGGTTGGGTGGGCGGGGGCCGGAATACGTAGGTACTTCTATTGAATTAGGTAATGTTTGAGCCAATAACAATAGCTCTCTCGTAATCTCTGCCATTAAGAGTTCTAATGTTTGTGCTAATGCTTGCTAACAAACAAGTAAACAGTCGTAGGCTCGTATTTTAAAACCAAACTCGCACGCACGCAAGTCGTTGCTTGAGTACAGTTAGAAAGGAATGGTGCTATTCATCGCATATATCGCCATCCCTTTCTAACTGTATTCAAGCATGGATTTAATTTGGAGTTTGGTTTTAAAATACGAGCCTTAGTAATGCAAATTGATATCATGGCATCAAGGTTAATACGTGGTTAATACGTATTTTTGAAGGCTTGAAGGCAAAAACACTGCTGTCCAACTAGGTATTAGTTTTCTTGAAGTTGATAATAATCCAGATTTCCTGGTATATTGTTCTGTGTATCAAAGGTAGTTTGACGAACTAAACAAAAAGCTATATTTTTGCTTATAATTATCAGAAATCGGACAGTATAATTAACAAAGTTAAATGTATTAGATCCCTTTGCTTTCTTGAAATCTGAAAGTATTAAAAAATATTGTCTGTGATATTTTGTCTATGTCCGGGGTTGCCAGAATGTTACTTTTGTATCATTTTTGTGTTACTTTTGAGTCTCTCGTGTTACTTCCACGTTACACGAATATTTTTTATCGTTGCTACTTTTCGAGTAAGATATTAAAATATTTTCAAGTAACAAAAATAAATTCTAATGAAACTGAACGCAAGTAAGTTTTGTTCGTTGTGTTTGGGTTGCGTACTTTAATCCACGTCTATTTTCTTTCTTTTTCTCTAATGGGGACGGTGATGGATGAAGAATTTTTTTTTATAATAACTAAATACATACATACAATATAATCACGACTATTATCCCCAAAGGGTTAGTCAAAGACTAAGCAATGAGGACCTC
Organism: Scoparia ambigualis; assembly: GCA_963921215.1. Classification (NCBI taxonomy): domain Eukaryota; kingdom Metazoa; phylum Arthropoda; class Insecta; order Lepidoptera; family Crambidae; genus Scoparia; species Scoparia ambigualis. The sequence goes on along the minus strand of OY992502.1, from coordinate 7,422,173 downwards.
AAAAGCATTCCTTTGCCATAGTCCACTTTTCACTAATTAGTGACTGCACATGTGCTCAGCGTTACAGGTGGTGAGCCCACGTGGTGGTGGTATTCTAATAATGAGCTGCTACGCGACATAGCTCGGCACAGCTGATAACAAAATAATTTTGTTAGTATATCGGTGAAATAATACATAAGTTCGTGGCAGCCAACGCATAGACTTTTAAAGAAATAAGGGCCGATTGCGAAGATTACAATAGTTTAATAATTGATAGATGCGATGAGGCACAAAAATCACAGATTTTGCAGTCCCCGCAAGAATCAAATTGGGGTCTTCAAATCACGAGTGAACAGGTTATTTCTAGGCAAGCATGTTCCACCGTAGGCCACATCAAAATGCAAGCCAATCACACAATAAAAAAATAAAAAAAGAATCGGAGCATTGAAAATGAATACAAAAATATACGAAAGAAAAAAGAGTTATCTTTTGGTAATACTCCCACTCTGCGGAAATGAATAGTTTCAGAGATATTAATTTTTTAAAATTTGTAAAATCAATAATTTATCGCCCTAATTTCGGTCCGTGACAGCTCCGGCGCTGCGGGAAGTGTAGCCCCTCCGCCCCTGCGTAACAAAACGTTGTGCCCCAAGCTTCGGCTTGCTGGTCGCCTAGCCTAAGCCGCGGCTGCTGCTCATGCTGGTCACTGCGTGTTGTTACAGCGGGCGGGGGCTGCCCTCCCTCCGCGCCTCTGGTTTTTTTATATACACTCTAGGGAAGGGCAGACTAGTACAACGTGGAGTCGGGGTTGACTAATTCGATTCTGTGACCGTATTCTATTTAAGCAGTTTAGAATTTTGACAATAGCACGTTTTAGTCAATAAGAATAAAAAATTGCACTTTTTGTTAAAAAGAACAAAATATCAATATGTGAATGTGAACTATCTTGTAATTTTTGGCAAGTTTTTAAACGAAAAGTTGTCTCATCTATTAATCTGTGAACGTCAAAACTTCATTATGTCAAAATCAATAGTAATTGTTGTGAAAAATAATAAATCTTTAGAGACCTACAACTCGAAAACTAATCATTTCCGCAGATAATAAACATCAGCATTGGAATCTCTGGATTTTCGGAGAATAAAGTAGTACTTTTATTACACAAATTCGTGCGCAGCCACATAAAATACAAGCCTTTTTATATTTTTCAAAATTACAAAAAAGTTACTAGCCGATTTTCAAAATTCAAACGTTCACACGTGTTTTGATAAATTCTTCAACTTTTGGTACTATACCCATCCAAATCCACCGATTGATTCACCCAAAATCTTCGGAGCTATGGCCAAAAATACGTCTCAGGCGATTTGTATCTGATATCCATTTTGAATGCTTAAAACGCTATAATTTTAACGAAGAAATAAATAACATTCCAACCCGTGATTCTAACATTAAATTAGGTAATGAAATGTTACTTTTCTCGTGAAAAGGACATTTTGGACTGTGTCAGTCAGCCACTGGCAACACTGATATCTGTTGTCTGTCACATTGTTCGTTCGTTCGTAGCGTAATCGTAATTCATAAATCTTCGTTGAGTTCGTTGTTCAGCTTTCTATTTGCTCAATGTAATTGTAAAAGATTAAACGACTTTTAAATTTAATACCTATTAAAATTTGTGCTTGTGCGTGCATGTCAATATAAAAATTGCAACCCATGTCAGAAACCTCACTGCAGATAACTCCAAAGGAAGAAAAGCCTCCGTCCAAAATACCTGAATCTGTTAGGGTTAGTTTTAACTTTGAATACAAAGCGATAGATTTAAAGTAAATAATGTGAACAAGCTCTCAGAATTTTTTTTAATTTTTTTTTTTAAAGATATATTGATATTGTAATATAATAATTTGTGCATAATATACCTAGTTTTGTTTATTTTTAATATAATAATGATGCTTGTTTAGTCTTCTTGTAACATAATTAAAAACACATCATATTATGCTAACCTCTTTGTTGCAGAAAATAATATCAATGGAGAAAGAAAACGAAACAAACGCTAGTCGCAAATCTAGGATTGATCTCAGTGCGCTGCCCACTCGACAGTACTTGGACCAAACTGTGGTGCCCATACTGCTTCAAGGGCTATCGGCACTGGCCAAGGAGCGACCTCCCGATCCTATCAACTACCTTGCAGCATACCTGCTCAAGAATAAGACAACATTTGAAAATAGTAACTCCGGGGCAAACAGCAATCAACCACAAAACCCACAAAGTTAATTTTACCCGAACTCTCAATTAGAATAACTTATGTTAACACAACAAGTACCAAGTAATAGGGCAAAGTACACAGTGCTTTGTAAATTTTAGTTATGTTTAATGTTTTACGTTGGAAGCAGCTGCTACAAAATTAAATAAAGTTACTGTCTATGATGAAGTATAGATCTCAAAACTTGAATTTGCTCCTTGACTGTTTTTTAAAATATCAATTTATAATTTTAGTACCATGAAGATGTCTTGCATAGTAAAATCTTTACCATACCAAACGTAATATTAGTTGTCTTTTGTGCGAAGGCTGACGCTACTATGTTAGCCAAATAATAGTTAAGAATTTGTTACTTATATTGGTCTTATGACAGAAACTGTGTTGTAAATAATGTTTGATGTATCATAATGATAATCAACTAATTTACTATTCAACTCTAGAAGTTTAGAGTTATGTAGAAGTAGTTTTATTTTCTTATCTAATAAATTTGTACATCTAATAATTATTTTATTTTAGTATACATTGAAATACATGACAGTCATGTACATAAATCGTTTGCCGATCTAAAAATAATCGCTGAACTGTTGCAAGTTAAGTGGCTCTTTGTTCCTGCACCCAGCCTAACTTTGAAGACTTTAATGGCGGGATGCAGGCAGGTTTTGTAAAGGACAAGGGAACGCGGGAACAAATACTTAACGTCCGCCAAATCATCGAGAAGAGCAGGGAGTTCAATAGCCCCGTGGTCCTATGCTTTATCGACTACACGAAAGCTTTTGACTGCGTGCAATGGGACAGACTGTAGAATGTTCTACCTGAAATGGGAGCTCCTGAACACCTTGTTGCCATAATTCAGAGTCTGTACAAGGAAAACCGTTCTTTTGTTAAGATGGGCAATGAATACTCCCATATGTTCCTGACTAAGAAGGGCGTGAGGCAGGGCTGCATCTTATCCCTTGCACTTTTTAATATATATGGAGAGCACATTATTCGGAGGACCATCGAAGATTGGGAGAAAGGTTTCCCTATAGGTGGAAAGAGACTATCAAATCTTCGATATGCTGATGACACTGTTCTCCTGGCAACATCTATGGAATATATGAGTGAGCTGTTCCAAAGACTAGTTGGAAAGTGGTAACATCGGTCTCGCAGTGAACAGCAAAAACGAAAGTGATGATAGTGGAACGAGCCGGAAAGCTAACAAATGTCACCTGCAACTTTCCTGGCATCGACATCGTTGACCGCTACATTTACCTGGGCTCTCAAATCTGCAATGACGGCAGCTGTGTCCCTGAGATAAAAAGGCGTATCGGGATGGCAAAGGATGCTATGACCCGTTTAAATAACATCTGGAAGAAAAGAGGAATTGGTATCAAAACCAAGATCAGATTGATACGAGCCTTGGTATTCCCTATCTTCTTGTATGGTGTGGAAACGTGGACAATTCTGGCCCGAGAAAGACAAAGGATTGATGCATTCGAGATGTGGTGCTGGAGGCGAATGCTTAGAATACCTTGGACAGCAAAACGCACCAATGCATCGATCCTGACCCAGCTCCAAATAAGGACTCGCTTATCCACCATATGCCAACAACGTATTCTGTCATATTACCGACACACAGTACGCAGAGGCGACGAAAGTCTGGAAAAACTGATTGTGGTTGGGAGCACCGAAGGCAAAAGATCGCGTGGTCGCTCACCAACAAGATGGACCGATCAAGTAAAGGACTCGTCCTCCTCCAAATTTTGCACGGTCGTAGGAGACGCGCTGGACAGGAGCCGGTGGAGGCAGATCATCCGCTCCAGACACAACCTTGATGCTGACCACGATCCTCAGACATGAGGGACCGACATAGATGGATGGAGGGTAATAATCACCAAGACTTAGACCGCAGTACTTCTTAGCACTACTGCAGGGGTGGCATACAGAGGACCAACTTAAGATACCCCTCCAAAGGGTGTCCGAGACAGTTAGAGCATCTCTATGGTCTTACTGGTCCTATGATATCTAAGAATGTCCATCTCCCTTACCCCTGCTAATTAATTATGAATAATTATTTTTTTTATTTGTTAGTGACTAAAATTGTGAAAAGAAAGAATTGGTTTGGTTGATATAGACTTTTATTGAGTGACGAGGACACACGGGGTGATTCAGCGTATATAGGCAGGCCTCCAACAAGGTGGACCGAAGATCTGGTGAAGGTCGCGGGTAGCCGCCGGATGCGAGCAGCACCAGACCGGTCGTGGTGGAGATCCCTGGGGGAACTTATTCCAACAGTGTACAGTCGACAAAAAATGGTCTACCGGAACTTCCTCGACCGTACGTACTTCGGCTGATATGATTTAGCATAGAAGTCGCAGCTACTACTCCTGCTCAGTGTCCTCCAAGAACTGCTGCCGGTGCAGTAGCCAGGAGTCGTTGTCGTCGCCGCCCTCCTCCTCTCCGACCACTGAGGGCGCCTCGAATTGCACCACGTCTGTCTCGATGCTCTCGTCAGTCAGGGACGGCACAGAGTTGTGGACGGGCAGTGGAACAGCTTCCGGTGGCAGAAACTCCGCCATGTAGGCGGTTACGTTGCGCGCGCGCCACACCGCTATCTTGCCTGAAACAAGGTTTGTAGTTTTTTATGTGAAAAGGAAGCAAAAGACGGGTCGTTTTGCGGCCGGTCACAGCACGGTGGTATTATGCAGGGCGAGCCGCCCTAATTCTTGTTGTAACGCAGCGTGGTTCTACCACTTTAGTTTCTAAAGTCCGAAGGACCTGGCAAAGCTTCGCGTGGACGACTGACAGGAAGCGGTTCAGAACCGGGACTAGCGGCGCCGCATTAGAGGTCAAAGCTTTGTAATTGTAAACGGGTTACTAGCCTTTAGAGGCGCCCTTTGGGATTTTACATTCCGAAGCATTCTAACGACTCAGAAAGAATCTATAACTCATCCGGCAGACAGATGGACGGCCTGCCTGATAATTAAACTAAGGCGAATCTTTTCCAGATCCATCTTAGACTATGATTGTAACATCATGGATTATAGCATGTCGGTAATATAGATAGTCCATTCCACTCCACCCCATGCGCTGATATGCTTATGAAAACCTGAACCTCATTCCTTTTAAACCAGAACGTAACTGATTTGAAGTCTTATCATGTAGAACGATGGCCATTCCAACTGGTTCTGTGTGGGAATTTCGTCAGCAGATTTTGAAGAGTTTATCAGGTTACCAGCCACTTTGGCAAACGCTCATCCCCTGTTTATTCGTAATTCGTCGAATGATATGGTCGCTGTCGTGTTTTTACTAGCATTTTGGTACAGTTACGACGAATTACTAAGAGACGGGATGAGCGTATTCCACTTGTCTACTAAGGAACTAAACTGCCCCCAGATTAGTTCCATGTAATACTAAAAATATGAAAGTACCGAGCGTCTCGTCTATTTCTTGCTCTTCCTCTTCCTCTATCGGTTCCTCTTTCACCTCCTTTTCTTCTTTCTCCTCCTCACCTTCCCCATACTCGTCCAAAGCCGGGTCCTTTATCAACAAGTAGAACCCATGCTGCATACAGTTAGCGTCGAACACGAAGCATCCTGGCCCTTTCGGCTTGCCTTTCAACCAAGACCCATGGTAGCGTACTCGAGGGTAAATGATCTGACCCGGACCTTGTATGACACCTTCCATCCACGTGCCCATAAATTTGACTTGATACTCCGCGTGGAAGTACGTCCCGAGTCCGTGTCTTTTGCCCTTGAACCAAGCACCTTCGTAGATGTCTCCGTTGGGATAGTAATACGCGCCGAAGCCCTGTTTCAGGTCGTGTCTCCAATCGCCTTCGTATCGCGACCCGTCTGGATACAGCATGTTGCCGACACCGTATTTCATCGCTCGCCTCCACTCTCCTGGAAGTAAATATTTCGATATAAGTATTAGTTGATGAGTAGTCTGTGTACGAAGGAGGAAGTAATAATAAGTAGCACTAAGAACTCAATGCGAAGTGAAAACTAGCATCGCCTGAAGCATCTACTAGTACAGTCGAAGACTATACCTACTGTTGGCTGATTAATTGATAGCAACTAAGTACTTCTCCTTTTCCGGAAGTTCGGAATACAGCGCCTACATTGCTGTATGAATTAGAGCAGTGGATCCTAACCTTTTCAATATTGTTACCCCTGTGATCTATCTGGAAAACTGATTTTACCCCGCCTTCAAAATGTTGACGTGTCCTGAATGGGTGGTAGGTTAAAAAACATTTTGGATGATTGAAAGTACATATTAATTGAGTTTATTGAATAAATATATTTTGAGTTTGATATTTGCCACGTGCGGTACTGCGCAGGCTCTTTGACTTTTTTTTTCCTATGAATCAACTAACAGAGGTTTATCAATTTCTAGCGATGTTATTAAAATTTTAATGTATACTTACTGTATGATATTAAATTAATTATAGTGATCAGGGATTTGTTGTTGATCATAAGTACCTACCCTGTTGTACAGTACATACCTTCGTACCGCGACCCATTCTTGAAGACATACAGCCCTTTCCCGTTCCTCATTCCGCGGCAGTAGCAGCCCTGGTAGAAGTCCCCGTTGGGCAGCACCGCCCAGCCTTCGCCGTGGCGCTCGCCGTCGGCGTTGCGACCGCCTACGTAAATCTAGACGGCAATGTGTTCAACTTATGTTTACTGCAAACCTTTGCTAAGGCGTTGTATAATCTTTAACTTTATTGAAAAAATGGATATCATTTCCTAAAAACAGTGACTCAAATAATTATTTTAATTCTGTTTACATGCAAGGATACAAGTTTTAATGGATTTTGAGAAAGAAGGTACCTAGTAGGTGAAAAGGTACAAATCATTACAATAGGGTACCTAGGTACTTAGCTGCATTTATTATATTTATATTTATTTGTTAATATTTAATAGTCAGTATACTACTGGACACAAGCCTCTCCTAATGTATGTCATTGCTGCTCTCCTCGTCCTACTACTGCCAGCCACTATATCGTCGTTCTACCAAGCCGGACTGTTTGCTAAGTCGCGGTCATTTCACATAGACATAGGTACTACATATTAATTCATAATTACGCCAATAGTATCTTCATCCTCTCCTCTCTCTCCCTTTTCTTCAGCCATGTTCTTAAATAAATTACATAAACTATTTGTTTACATTTATATGACAGTCATTTGACGTTGATTCTGGTGAAAAAGACAACAAAAGTCAATGTTTGACAGTCCTTCAATACTTTATTCTACTGCGAACAAATCACAATTTGAAAAAAGATAAAGTGTTGAAAAAATTCTACGAGCGGGATTCGAACCCGCACCCCATGACATGCCGGGTCAGATGCACTGCCATGCCAACTATGCTCTAATCATTATTAGGTAAATTTTCACAATTTCGTGCATGACCCCCATATTGCTTTAGTTTTAAAGTAGGTATCTGAGTTTTAGAGTATCATTATACTCTAACTCAGAATACATTAAAACTAAAGCACCTGCTTGCTGTATGTGTCATGGAACAAACTTTTTTGGAATAAATATTGAAATATATAAATAAAAAATAAATAAATAAAAATTCAAACAACAAAACATGGTTTCATGATAAAAGGAACATTTGTTACAAAATAAATTGGTTTTCTCCAAAAATACATAAACTATTCTGTTTTCATCCAAATGACTGAACCTATCAAATCAGGTAGTTTTACGACAGTCTGACTTGCACTCGCTTTGATGTTTGTATTCTAGAGAGATTCGGAGGCTCGTCACCTCAGAACAATTAAAGTTATTGTTCTGAGCTCGTCACCCTTATGTACTATCTATCACGCATTGTCAGCAGCAGACATATCTAATTTTTGTGCCATGCTTTTGCCAATGCTAAAGCTCAAGTGGATTATAATATTCCTTATCTTAGATTATAATAGCTCTGATTACATGGCACACTCAGAGAAAATACAAGCTCATGCATGGAGACAGTTGCAGTAGTTGATATCATCAGCTCAGGTTCAGTGTCCTCGGTTATACTCGCATTCTGATCCACGGGTGTATATGCTTTACATCTTCTCTTCGTTAATACAGCCAACATATCTTCACTGTCCAAATATTATTTGTCTGCAAATACTATGATCGCTTGAGCCGCCAGTTGCGAGCCTGCTGCAACTTCTTTATCGCCAGATCCCTCGTCTGTGCTTTCTGCGTTCGCATTTTCTCAAGGAAAAATAGCTACGCCACCCGTCAATTGATCTTCGACATCAACGTATTCCAGGTCTTCAATCATTTTGGAAAGATTTAACGATTATCTATGTGAAGATATGAAAAATATGACAAACGTCGATTCCCCTAAAGGGCGTTTAAACGGCCATAAACTTTAGAGACGGATATTGTTAATTAAAACTCAATGCTAAAGATTTATTTTTTATTTACGTACTAGGTAGTGGTTATAGACTAATAAAAAAATAAGTATTGTAAAATTTTAGAGCAAAACATGGACAGAAACTTATTCTCACTTAACTTTGAATTCAAAGAATGAATGAAGAAAAAATCTATATTGAAGACAAAAGTAGATCAGAACACACAACAACTACATTTAATTGAGTATAGAATTAATACTCTTTTTTTGGGCGTTTAAAAGGCCCGTAGGGGAATCTGGGTTAGGAGAACTTATGTCAGTTTTATCGATCGCGCGGCACCCCCAGTACATTATTATTCTGAGTAGGAACCTACTCTAAGTTATTCGGTTACTTTCTGTCTACGGTTGATTTATATAACCCCTGTTAGTTAATTAATTTTAGTATTAAGTATTTATTTTCATATGAGTATCTTTATTTATACTCAGATAACAATGTTACCTCATGGAAATTTAGGTACATATTAAAGGTCTTTATTCGGTTAATGGTAAAAAATATGAATTCTAATTATTATTTATTTATTTGCTTAATTCGTTTCGATTAGTGCAAACTAGTAAGTAGGTACCTATTCGTACTGAGGTACCTACCAACCTACGACTTACTAACAACTCATGTGTAGTAACATACGAGATCGAGACCTACTTATTTAAACGGGATTATACACTAAATAAAACATAAGCATATGAAACAGAAATACATAATTTATTTCTCACAAATTGTTTTATAATAAATTACTTACCTATTTACTAGTAACTAACCATTATATAAGACGCAAGCAAAGCCACACTGAGCACATAGTAGGTATAGATTCAAACATTTCAACAATCGTCAGGCAAGATGCAGACTCGTAAATACTGACTAGAAATTAAAGGAAGAGGTAGCAGAAATATGAAATTCGATAATAAAAATTGAAAAATCTAATATCTAAATCGAGATAACTATTTCAACATTTTATAGCCTCGTAATAACACCAATGTTTGATATAAAAATACTTTTTGATTCATTTAAGATAAAACTTTAGCAATAAATTAATTAACTTATTCATCTGAAGAGAAACAGGCGTTAGAAATTTGTAAGACAAAGCTTCGACTATCTACATTTAAAAAAATAATTATTCCTATTTTGTACTTTTCGGTTTCTTTTTCTATTAAACTCAAGGGATAACTTAGTTTAAATTGCTTTTCGCTGGCAAGTTTGCATCACACGTGTTTCTTGGTATTTTCATTGACTACTGGCAAAAGTTCTGTTATGTTCGATTCATAAACAAGGTCAAGCGCTTAATTCTGTTCTTTAGGTCACGAGACTCGACGCCGTGGCCTCGATCAAGTCGCATTCCAATCAAAACATGTACACTTTACACTGAAGTTGTACTTTATAGCTCATCACTATGTAATTAATATTAAAGTCTTTTAAACTAGCGTGGTGGTGCCTGCGGGGGCGCCTCTTCAAGCTTCCCCCACACAACGTTGCACATTTCACGAACTAAGGCCTGCTCTCCTGAATCTAGATCAGGTGCCGGACGTCGCCTTTCCCTTTCGACGCGTTCTCTCACCTCCAACACCTGTAGCGCTCTGACGACTGCCTCGGGCCGTTCGTTCATTCCACCGCCCAAGCCTTTCTCTGCTTCCAATCGCCGAACTTTTTGCTCCAAGTCCCGAACGTACTGCACCGTCCGCTCTGCTAGCTGGGGGTGAGTGACAGCCACACTTGGCGCCGCCCGAGGGCCATCCTCTACATTGGTGCCGCTGCTGCTGCCGTCGCCATCATCCCGCTCTCTGCCCGCCGTCCGACCACAATTAACACAAGTACTCCTCTCTCGCTCTTCATCTAAGTACAAACACAATTCTTTTAATTCCAAATTGTCTCGTATCAGCTCCTGTTGTTTGTCGTCCAGCTCCCTCAGCTTGCTCTGGTACGCCGACACTTCCTGGCGCATCACTGACGCTGTGTATCTGCCGAATCGCTGCCACTCACGAGCTAGTTTACGACCTTTCTGTCTATCGTCATCCAAAAAGCAGCATAGGTCACGAAGTTCCTGATTATCATCACTTAATCGACGGTTAGCTTCCTTTAATGCTTTTATTTCATCAAGAAGTGTTTGGATTTGCCGTCTCTGATCCGTCGAAGCACGTGGACCATCAGGCTCCACGCGCTTTGTAAATTTAAGCATGTCAGCTGATCTTCGATGTATCTGTTCCTCTTCTATATTTCTTTGAACTCTTTGCGTATCGTCTGCACTTCTAGCCCTAGTTGTTGGTTCCGCTTCGTGAACAATAGCTTTCGTAATGACCTCTGCTGGTGGTCGAATCAAACGCAGTGCGCCTGGAGGCAGCGGGTATCCTTGCGGATATCCTTGAGGATACTTAACGTATGGCACTGAGCTACTCGGGTAGGGGCCGGGGCCAACTCCGTGTATTCCAATTCCAAATGGATATGATATTTTATTGTGGTCGACAGGCTTCCCCGTATATGGAGGTTTGAACTCCTTGGCGGACGACTCAAGAGTGGCTAGTTTGGGGCCACCAGCGGCCGGCGGAGGCGGATGATAACGCGGTGGAAAGTTGACCGGTTCCGTGGAGCCTTGTTTACCTAGTTGCTGTTTTGCTTTATTGAACTGACCCGCGTTCTGATTGATTGACATTGTCGTTGCAACAGATTCGCGGACGGTCGTCGGCTCAGTCACTGCATCGCTGCGGATCCCATTCGAATTTCATTTCCAAAACAGCGAGTTGTATCGACGCGAAAGCCACATGAGTTCAACGATTGGTCCTTGAATGAACGGAGGTGGGGACGCCGCCGGCTGCGTAGGTTGTAGACCGTGGCATTCGCGCAATTAAATGGATTGTGATGTTGTTTGCTGTCACTGTAGCACTTGTAGATCACTTTGTTTGCGTGGAGAATGCGTTCGATTGTTTTGTTAGTTAGGGGCGAGTTGTTTGTTTTGTTTGGTTGTTATTTTAAGGGCAGGTGTGCGCGCATAGTTTGCGGAGTGTTTGCGGTGACGCGGGCGCGCGCGGGCGCGTGTCTCAGACTGCGGCGGCGGCGCGGCGCGGGCGCGGGCTGCTACCTGCGCGAAGGCTCTCGGCGTCTCGCTCGGCCGCGCTCTCTCACCTGTGTGCCTCCAAGCACGCACACCGATGACTCTACCGTAGAGATTGTACTGTAGACACTGTAGAGCAATCATTGCCTTCTTAAAACAGACAAACGTGCCCACGCCGACACCGGCAAACCCCATGCTATTGACAGCCGCGCTTGGTCATGACATGAGATCTCCGTGCGTATTATAATTTCCGCGAAGTATATAAAATTGTGTTATCTACACTCTCAACTTTCGTTACTGTATTATATACTTACTACGTATATTATTTGGAATTGAAGATTGAAATGCGTAAAATGAAAATGGAAATTATTTATTTGCTTAATTTGCTTAATAATTACCTATAATAAATAATCTTAAAAGTTTTTTAATGAGCAGGGATTTAGTACCTACTTATAGATGTAAGTACCTACTAGCTTTTCCTCGTTTCATTCATTCCTTTACAAAATTTATTAATATCAGTTTAGCAGTTTAATCGTGAAAGCGTAACAAACAAACGAGCAAACAAAATCACTATCCATTTATAACAATAACGAACTTATCACGTACCTACCTAATAAACCATTTTACTTTTAAGCCTTATCTTACGACCTCACTTCATTATAGACCAATCTAATAGAGATATGACAATTTACTTTTTGAAATTTTTCTTACAAAAACTTAACTTAAATGTTATTTTTGCTGAATAAGATTACCGTTGTGTTTCGGTAATATTATCCAGGCTTGTAAACGACTTAAAAAAGGTTTTTCTTGAATTGAAAATTAAGAATTATTAGATTTTCAAATTCTATTATACTCGTAGCATTCCTGCTACGACGCGGAAAAACTCCACTTTATCAGGCGCTTTCTGATTTCAACATTTATATAGTGTTTTTTAATGGCGATTTCACAGTTCCACCCAATACAAAGAGTGGTTCCAGTTACGGGATTATATTTACTACCTATCCAAACACCCTGTATATGGCTCTCAAAGAGCAATGGAGCAATTTTTTTTTTTTATGTTCATTAGAATTTCATTAGAATATATCAATGCAGCAGGTACCACTTGCTCTTGCTGCTTATACTAGTAGAGGATCCGAGTATACAACGACCTTCACCGAGCGGTTAATGGATGAAAAGTATTTTATATCAAATTTATTGTGTTAAAAAATATATTGCGAGTGGGTTGGCTGAAAAATTTCAGTCCAGTATATGATTAATTAAATATTTTAAAATATTTTTTTTTTAAATATTGCACTTGTTTCGTTATTAGATAAATTACATAGGTACCAATCGAAAGTATAAGGCCTCTATAATATGAAAACGTTAGGTTGACTATTTTTTTCCTGTCATAACATTGGGTAGGCAGGTGTAAACAGGCAAGTCAATATTAGTAATTTGCAACCGTCTGGTTGAATAAATAAAATTTATGTTTATATAAAGATAAGCTCATTACAAACACACACACACCAAACCAGTGCAATGTAAAAAAAATATTTTTTTTAATATTAAATTAATCATTAATGGTACTGGACTGAAATTTTTCAACCAACCCACTCGCGATATATTATTTAACATATTAAATTTGATATAAAATACTTTTCATCCATTATTAACCTTCTCGGTGAAGGTCGTTCTATACTCGAATCTTAGACTATACGTAGTACTATTACTTATTCTGTGCTTATACTGAGCTGACAACAGTTTTGGCATCACACTTCAGTGCACAATCTCTACTGTGTCTAATTTTCTCGCAAAAGTTTGTGCTTACTTGTTATATTGTGTTTTTGGTGTGATGTCAAAAATAAATGTCTATTCTATTCTATCTATTAAAGACACCTCTGTTCGATAATTTGGTGCACAGGTAGAGTTAACCTGACAGAGTTATACATAGGATACTTTTTATCCTATGGATATTGGTTCCCGCGATAGTTCTTTCTTTGTTTTAGACCTAATTAATTTAACTAATTAAACTATGGTTGGTTAGTCTACCGAAACAGCAACACTTATTCTGAGAAGAAACGGCAAGACCTCGGCAACGAAGTTTTGTTTGCCTTTTTACAGTGACCAAATATTGAGGAGCTCAATGTCGCAGCGGCTAGCACGTTCGGATTGCGATCTTGCCCGCTAAGGAATTTTCGCAATGCCGTGTCGCTGGATGGGTGACCCCTTAAAAACATCTCGTGCTTCGGAAGGCACGTTGCACCATTGGTCCCGGTTGATGTCGTAAGATGACAGTCGTTAAAACCCACCAACCAGCATTGGGCCAGCGTGGTGGGTTATGGCCCAATATCCCCACGTGCTATCGTCCACGTGGGAGGCCTGTGCCCAGCAGTGGGACGTTTATAGGCAGATGATGATGAAATATTGAAACATGCCTTCCCTGTCATAGAAGAACACTTTGTATCTTAAAATAACATAGTCAAGAGTAGATTTTATTAGGTATTTTTATTTATTTCAATTACTTACTGAAAAAGCTCGTCGATGGTTGCATAGCCAAGCGCTTGGCTATTGGATCCGGAGGTCCTGGGTTCAATTCTCGGGTTGGGCGAAATGTATTTCGGATTCTTCGATGAACCCGCATTTGGTAAGAGTGGTGATAAAGTCAATACTAATCAATTGTAGCGATGTCTTGCGACTTCAATGATGAATAATTTGCCCTAGCAGGCTGAGGCCAGTCGGTTATTTCGCGAGCTTAAAAAATGTGCAGTAATCGGCAACATAAATCAAAAACAAATAAAACAAACAAACATCTTTATAATTGAGTATTTTGCACTACAATGCTATACACAACCAGTCTCAGGAATAATCGGCAACATAAATCATAAACAAATATTAAACAAACATCTTTATTATTGAGATTTTTGCATTTATAATGATTATATAGATAAAGGATAAAAGGTTTACTAGAAAAAAAATCAACCAGTCTCAGGAAACTCGAATGGGATGTGAACCGCTGGCTCACAGCGTATCAATCACAAACTACTAGAAAGAATTCAACGAGTCTTCTGTGGTCTCGGTAGCTCAGCGGTGAGAGCAGTGGACCGGCAATCCAAAGGTCGTGGGTTCGAACTCATTCGAGCTTCCTGAGACTGGTTGATTTTTTTTCTAGTAAACATTTTATCCTATTAAACAAACAGTTAAGAAAAACCACAAAAGCAGCTGAATGTTTCAATAATCTCAAATCCCTAAGGCTCTTTACGCTCTTACGTTATCATTGCTGCTTGCTATGCATAAGGTGCGGTCAACTGTACCTTTCTTGCCATTCCTTGCAACTTGCCACTGTATTGTCTACATAATAACTAGCAGTAATATATTCTTTTCGAGCTGGCCAGTAGCTCGGCGATTACCAAGCGGTTAGGATGTGGGTGCGTGCGCTTTTGTGTTTCGCTCTGACGTCGTCGGCTCTACTCGACCAAGGTACGTTTGCAAAATACTGTCGAAGTTTCCTAATTGGCGTTTTGAACGAACAAGATCTATTTGCGTATTCGTATAATGTTTTTTTATCGTTTACTTTGGATGAGTTAGCAAGCGGTTATCAATTGTTTCATCGAATAAAAATTAAAAATTAAAAACCTTTTTAATTTTAAAACAATGCTGATTTTATCATTTCGTTCGCTAGTTCATTGTCACTAAATTAAATTCATTTATTCATTTGCAAACATGTAACTTAGAGCTACTGTACAAAAACCGCAGCTCCGTGATAATAACAACAAAGATAATAATAAATAATACATATGCTCTCTGTTAAAGTGCACAAAATATATAAAAATTATCAGCACTTACTTGAAAATTTGAATTTAAATTCTAAATATAACTTATTAATTACCTATATGATACTACAAATAAGGTAGGTATGATAAATAATTTAAAATTTATTAAATTTTAAAGCCTGGTCGTGACCACAGCCCGATCACCTAATGTGCTATTGCAATGTGGCAGGGTGGGCTTGAACCCAGCTGTGGGACGTTAACGATATCGATAGGTTAATTTACCAATTCGATTGTTTTCGATTTTTTATAAGTATATATTTTTTTGTATTAATATTCCGTGCTTCGGAAAGCATATTGTTTTCTTAAGGTGGCATTTGTTAAAACCCACCACCCCTCGTTGGGCCAGCCAGCGTTGTGGGTTATGGCCCAATTGTCCCATGGAAGCCTGTGCCCAGCCGTGGGACGTTTGCAGGGATGATGATGATGTCTTTTAAGTAACATTAGCCCTTTAACAGGCACATCATGTTAAAAAATTTCATTGGTTTTCGACCAAGTTCAGGGAATAAAGTTCAAAATATGGTGTGGTCGCTATAAGAGCACTGCCTGGCTAAGGGTTAAAAAAGTAGATATTAGCATAGACAAGGCTTTAAATTTAACATTATGTGAGATAGTGAAGCTTTTATTTGTAATTTATGAAGAGTTCCAACTTTCTATGGGCGTAGAAACTATGTGTGGTTGGCGAGCGGAATAATGCATGGGGTACGTGAAATCCTCCGTTTGTAACCGTACTTGCGACATGTTGGATAATTTCCGCGTTCTCATTAAAAATACTAGCTTGCAACCTGCGGCAATTAGATTTAACCTATTTTTTGTTTCATGGATTCGATATTTACGAACAACAAAAAATTTAACTGTCAAATCGGTCCATCCGTTCTCAAGTGATGTGCTTACATTCTGCAATTGATTTTTGTTATATAGAAGATTAAATGATGTAGCGGTCTACTCGATAGATCGATCTCTACGTATGGTAAAAATAATAAATTTACATGGATAATCTGATAATCTTTCTGAAACTATAGCTTATGTACAGTTCGCTTAATTCTATGACTATCAAAATATTAAATGAGTTTGCCTACAAAGCAATCATTATGGTATTATTTTTGTTTGTTTTGTTTTAAAGATATTAAGGGCTCACACTTAATTTCATTAAAACGAATAAAAATTGAACCACCCATGAAACTGAACAACTTTCCCCAAGAAACCTATGTGCAAAATTACCGACCGAAGATACCCCGATCAGCTGATGACAATGGGAGGTCGAAATTTTGATGTCATTTTTGCACATAGGTTTCTTGGGTAAAGTTGTTCAGCTTCATAGGTGGAACTCATCCTTAATTTTATTAAGGGCGTATAAAGGCCTATAAACGTCACATTAGTAGGCACAGGCTCTTCTGCATGGACAGCAGCGCATGGGGATATTGGGAAATGCATGGCCCACAAACCATCAAGCTCTGGTCTTATTCGATTTGGTGGATTAATTACCACTAAATAAATTACATAATGACGCTTAGTAGGTATTCAGTTTGTGCTTTAACTTCATTTATCACTCTTCACACATCCATAATTATATTTATTTTTAAGTTTATTAAGTAATGTTAGCCAGCAGCAGGGTTTAGCAATAGGTGACTCAGTGACCGTAAAATGTGTGAACAACACCACCGATTGCTAAATAGTTGGAGCAACTTCTTAATAGCGACGATGGGCTCACACCAATTATTATGCTGTCTTAAATGACAAAGAAGATTAGTGATAAAACTTAATTAAAACCATAAGAACTGAAAAGAGCTAAGTACTTCGGAAGTAAAGTCATGAAGTGTCACCAAAAGTTTAGATTACAGCGCTTTTAGAAAAGTTTATGATAGCTTTAGCTTTGAATGACAGTGACAAAAGTTCTATAAATACTACTTACCTACCAATTAAATACTATCTAACAATCCTAGATATATCAAAATGACTGTTAAGGGCTATTTATTGTCTTCTTAATTCAAATTATGTATTTTAGTCATCTTTAATTTACGAGCACGTATTATCTATAGCTAACTTAAGTTAGTAACAATTAAGTTTAATCTAATGTTCTACCTTTTTACGTATACGTAAAGAATACTTATTTTTATGGAGAATATTTTTATACTTACACATTATTTTATCCTGTGCTGTTGGACAAGCCGGGCTAAATAATAATTTATAATTTTATAAAGACAACGACAACGTTCCGAAAGAAGAATGGGCAAAACGTCCCCCCTCCTTGTAACACTTACATCTATGCATCAAATAAAAGTTCTTAAAAAGTGAAGCATTTTATTGTATGACAGCAAATCTGTCAGGTATTGCAGAAAATAGTTATTGAGAAGAAGAAAATTAAAATAATAAATGATAATATAAAATTGAAGTCAAGATTTTTTCTTGATTTTAAACTCCTCCCTCGGAAATTTCTTTTGATTTATATGCGTCGTATAAAATGAAAAAAAAATGAAAAATGAGGCGTATTTTTAATTTTCCCTTTTTTTCTTTTTTTTTATTAATTCATTCGCTCGTTCATATTTGCTCTCCTTACAATAAAATACACTATTTATTTCGAAACTTACCATGTGGGAACTTACAAGGGGTGGGACGGGTTTCATACAAAAACGCCCATTCTTCTTTTTTCAAAACTTTGCCGTGGTGTGCCGTTTGCAAAATAGTGGTTTTAGGTAAAACCAACAATAAGTTATAATTAGAACTACTTATACATTACTTTTTGCCGGTAACTATAATTATAAAAATAAATATAATAAATTTAGCAGGAGTGCAAGCACAGCGCCACCCGATAAAGGAGGCGCTGTTCCTGCACAACGACGGATTCAACAACGCCACATTTGAGGACTGCGTGTGGCGGCGCGAGCTGGAGCCCTGCCCCGACCCTGCCGTGCTGCTGCACATGTACACGGAGGCCGAGCCCGTCAAGAAAGTCGTGAGTCGCTTCATTTAATTTCCTATGTTTAATTTTATTTCATTTTATATATTTCATTACATTTCATATATTTATTTAATATATTGGGACCTGTTGGGAGTTAATAAGATTGGGTGGCTGTTTTACCCACTCAGGCGCCGAGGAATTGGTTAGATTTGTCGAAATACTTCAATGTTATTTAATTATGTTTTTTGTAGCAACTTTGTTGCATCAAACCTTTATTTTTATACTTAGATTAAAGTCGTGGGAAACTCAAATTTCTTTATTTTTCAATGCTCTTGACCTTAGTGTAGGCAGTGGTAGTGATTAGCTGAAGGTACTTTACTCGAAATACTAAAAGAAACTAAGAAACTGGCTAAGTAACTGTTTATAAATTATGAATTCTGTAGGGACAAAATGAGGTAAGGTGGTGATTAAAGAAACCGAAATTTCAAAAGCTTTGCATATAAATACAAAAAGGTACCATAAGAATTTTAAGTTAGGGCACAATTCACAGAATTATCAAAAAAAAACCAAAAGCTTATTTACAAAGTTAGTACCAAAAACATAATTATTTCATTAGTCGACAGTTTCATACAAAAAACATCAACGCGTCACGCTCAACCCTTAACGCTGCGCTCGTATATTTTTAACTTTATCTTACCTTTTTACTGCATATATTTAAAAGATTATTTAAATTTAGTCTTACAAGGTAACTTGTTTAGCATTAACTTTTATAAGAATTTTTTTAAGAAATATTGTAGATGGTCTTTTTTTTTTTTTTTTTTTTATATGAGAAGGAGGCAAACGAGCAGGCGGGTCACCTGATGGAAAGCAATCACCGCTGCCCATGGACACCCGCAAAACCAGAGGAGTCGCAGATGCGTTGCCGACCTTTAAGAAAGGAATAGGGTTAGGGGAAGGAATAGGAATTGTGAGGAGGGAAGGGAGGGGAAGGGGCCTCCGGAACTCTCACTGGCCGGACGAAACACAACAGCACCAAGTGCCATTATTTCACGCCGGATATTCGTGAGAGGGTGGTATTACGCCGGGCGAGCCGGCCCAATGCGTGCTGCAACGCAGCGTGGCTCTACCACTCAAAAAACAATAAATAAATGACAATAGACATTGGACAATAAAACTCGAACGCATGGCAAATGCTAAACAATTGTATTTTTCTATCTAAACAAGAAATATTCTAAGTCGCGTCATTGTTAAGAGAAAACACTACGTCGACGTGGCATGCAAAATTCTCATACAAAACACAGAAAAACGACGTTTCGTAGTCCCTTGTTTCCTCCTTCAGAACTGGACCAATTTTTATTACTTTTTCAGCATTGGTTAAGAAAGAGATTTTTGGTATAGTTCGTGCCAAATTTCTAGCTCGCTCTGAAGTTGCGACGCGCAGGTGTACAGTTAGCAGCATTATCTTTAGAGCGTTATAATTATAAAATAACATAACATGACAATTTATAAATTAAGCGTTTTATTTATCTTTTAAACCCAAAATTAAGCAGGTTAAATTATAATAACAACAATTAAATTATAAGCATACTTACATATATTTAAAAAAAATATAATTTTTATGAAGCTGTGGAAACATTAAATTACATTACAGTGGTTTTACACCCTTTTTATATTCTGTTAATGATTTGCTTGAGCACGGCAAGACTTCGCTTTCATCGTCGTCAGATTACAGATTACAGACCTTTCTCTGCTTCTTTCTTCATAAACTCCGATATGTTGTAAATAATTTTTCTTGCTTGCCGACGTAAAACTGTATTACGTCTAGGCATTTTAACAGCCTTTACCGTACCTGAACCGTACCGTACAAAACAGTACCTACTTACTCCTAATACAATAACAGTATGTAACAAAAAAATAAATCAATAACTTAAAACAGTAACGTAATAACAACAAACAATAAATACCTAATATCGCTACGCGATCAAATAAAATATACACGTGACTGTACTCCTCACTGCTAAACCAAAAACAAACGAATACACATGGCGAGCGCGCATGCGCAGGGGTGCGCGGGGGTGTGCCCCCGGCCCCCCTAACCGCTTACGTCCCGCCGATACTTAAATTGTGCTATTGCGACGCCACTCGCCTCGTGTTCACAGCGAGCTGGATGATTGGCATGATTGGTTATACCACTTGCTCAAAAAGTGACATTCTATGCCACAAAAAGCGAACATAACAATAGTCATTTTAATCTGTTAAAAACAGGGAAAGAAAATTGTACTGAATTTCATTCATCCTCTAGGGGGAGAATGTGATTTAAATTTGGAATACTTACCGAAATTTATACTGAACTACATCTGTGTTTACACCATTGAGTTTGGATATAAAGCAATAAACATCTTTTTTAAAAAGGAAATAAATCAAATAAAAAAAATAAAAAATATTACAAATCTACTCATCAACAATAAATGTACCAAACAAAAATGTAACTCTCTCTCTATCAATAATTGGCTAAATGTTTCGAATGTTAACTTTTACTTTTAATTGTCATTATTTTTAATAAATGCTTATTTTTAATAACTTAGTTTTTAACAAGTTTTTAACACCCTCGCTACGCTCGGGAGTAAACCTCGAGTCCTTCGTTACGCTCGCGATTTAAATCGTCACCCGCGACAGAAGACACTGCTTTATCCCCTTGGTTAATAATCTACTATTCTATGTCTGTATGTCTGATTTTTTGCATTTAAGTCATTTATTTAATAACCAGGAGCCTTCAAAATTTAGAGAAATCAATCCGTTTTATGGCGTCTTCAGAAACATTAAGTGGCTGGTTTAAAAAAATCAAACATTTAGTTAGACATAGAAAATCTCTTTCTTTAACCGATGCTGAAAAAGTAATAAAAATTGGTCCAGTTCTGAACGAGGAAACAGGGGAATACGAAACGTCGTTTTTCTGTGTTTTGTATGAGATTTTTGCATGCCACTTCGACGTATTGTTTCCTCATAATCACAGAACAGAAGAAAGACGTTCTGTTCTGTGTTGTTGATCGATCACTATGTTTGGAACTTTTTTATACTGTGATCGCTTGTCTGAGATTATGTTGGGAGGATTTCCCACATGTGTTACGCAATAAGCACTCACAAACATCACAACATCGTAACTTAATTTGCATTCACTCGACCTCGGAGAAGTATTGTTAAATATTGTTTTTGGAAGTATTTTACCATCATCACTTCAGCCTATAGACGATCTACGGCTAGGGGGTTATCCCATACGATGTTCCTGTATGGCGGGTCACTGCTGGTCTCGTGGTTCCTCTCCCTAGAGGATTAAATATTATATGTACATCATTTCGTTTAACACAGGGTTTGTGGTTACTTCTCTGTGATCACGATTCACGGACCCTGTAAAAGTGCAAAGGGTTCGAAACGTCGTCGTCAGGATAAAATATTTTGTAAAATTTAACGCATACACATTCGGAAAAAAAAGTTATTCCAATAACATTGACGACCTCCATGGTCGAGTACCTAGCACGCCGGGTGTGGCGTCGTGCCATCTCCGAGGTCCCGGGTTCATTTCCCGGTCGGGTCAATTTAGAGAAAAACTATTTTTCTGAATTGATTTCGGGTCTGGGTGTTTTTTTGATTTGTTAGATCATTTTCACAAAAGCATATTTTTACAGAAGCAAATTTTCATATCGATTTTTTTCAAAATCGTTGTTTTTATTTGCGAAATTTAATGTAGTACTTAATTATTCTTACCGCATTTTTTCATAATCGTATTTTTTTTTATTTGCGAAATTTTATTTAGCGATTTTTTCTTAAAGCAATATTTCATTGTCGCATTTATTTTAATCGCTTAAATTACCAGTAACTTTTTTATTATCTGCAAATATTTTCAGCAGCATTTTTTCTTTTACATTGGTTCTTTTATTAGAAAACTTTCATACAATCAAAAAATGTGGATTGAGAAAAAATGCTGTTGAAAATATTTGTAGATAATAAAAAAAACTACTGGTAATTTAAGCGATCAAAATAAACGCGACCATAAAATATTGCTTTATGAAAAATCGCTACATTAAATTTCTCGAATAAAAAAAATTACGCTTATGAAAAAATGCGATATGAATAATTGCTACATTGAAATTCGAGAATAAAACAATTACGAATATGAAAAAAATCGATACAAAAATTTGCCTCTATAAAAATATGTTTTTGTGAAAATGATCTAACAAATCGTTTTTTCTATGTTTATGTATATTATAAG
This sequence comes from Scoparia ambigualis, assembly GCA_963921215.1. Lineage (NCBI taxonomy): Eukaryota > Metazoa > Arthropoda > Insecta > Lepidoptera > Crambidae > Scoparia > Scoparia ambigualis. The sequence goes on along the minus strand of OY992502.1, from coordinate 7,399,543 downwards.
ATAACGATCTTACCATATTAACGTGTTGCAAAATAATACTCATCTTTGTCTAGATAATTAGTGTGAGCGTAAACATTTTTTTTTTTAAAGAAACTTTAAAAAAATCATAAGGAGCCTTATTATCTGGCCCATATACTGGGTATCATTGAAATCATGTCTTCGCTACAATTGATGGTTGGTAATGATAACGACAACATATATAACTAGCGGACCGCTCGCGACTTCGTCCGCGTGGACCCCGTACCCCGTGACGAATTTTTGGAAATATTATATAACCTATGTCACCCGGAGATGGTGTAGCTTCCCAACAGTGAAAGAATTTTTCAAATCGGTCTTGTGGTTTGGGAGCCTGTTCAATCCTAACAAACAAACAATCAAATTTTTCCCTTTTATAGTATTAGTATAGATAAAAATCAATGAACACGAATGTATGTTGGCGCAACACCTTAGAAGCGCTGCTATTTTATGGTTGTGTTTGTAATTGTCAGAAAAAGTTTTAATAATTAACCTGAAGTATCTATATCGTCTCCATCCTATAGGTATGGGGGTCATGGACGACACGAGTGTGAAATGTAGACGCACTGTTCTTGACCTTTGCATCTCCAAGCGTAATTAATGGAAACGGGAAGCTCATATTATTTGCCCTTTGGAACACAAATTTTCCTATTTGTAACTATAGACCGAAGCGTAGATGGCGTGACGAGCTAGACGTATATCAGCCAGATTGGACAACTGTGGCTGCGGACAGAGAAAAGTGAAAGAAGGAGGGGATGCCTTTGCCCTGAAGTAGGACAAAGTAGGCTAACCATAACAATAATAATCTTATCTTATCTAGTGGGGCCTGCAGAGGTCTCCCTCTCGCAGTAGCACATCCGCCACCCCGTCCTATCACTCTGCCTCCTCAGTAAAGATAATTGCCATAAGCTTGGCAATGTCCTTGAGGGTGAAGGGCCTAAAATCTTCTGGTTTCGGGTAGGCCGATCCCAGAAGATTCATTCTTTTCCTGGCAAAATAGTCGCAGTCACACAGTAGGTGCTGCATAGACTCCGTTTCCCCTCCACATGCCCTGCACAGGTTGTCTGTTGCTAGTTGCATTTGTTTTGTGGCATAGTGCCCAGTCAGGGCACCGGTGATTAATCGAACCTGCCTTCTGCTACCTCCGCATATGATCTTACTGCGTCCTAGGGCGCCTTCGCCTATGAAGGATTTTGCATGTCTTATGCCGGGTAGCTCTTTCCATTCGGAACAATAATAATTATTAAAGGTGTTCGCTTTGCGATCTTTCCCAATGCCGGGTCATTGGAAAAGACTTAATTTTAAAAAACAATCTGAGCTCCTCCGTGCTGCGGAAGGCACGTTAAGCCGTTGGTCTCGGTTGCGTTGTCGTAAATGGAAGAAAACCCGCCAACCCGCATTGGGTCAGCGTAGGCAATGGCCCAATAACCATGTGCCGTTGCCCAAATGGGAACGTTTATAGGCTTGATGATGATGATGGTAATTTTTCTAAATTCAAACTGGGAAGTGCCACCTGGTGATGAGTAACGGTAATACGTAATAATGTACACTTTTACACTTTTAAATTCAAACTCAAAATATTTATTCGATGTAGCTTACTTTTGTGTTCCATTAAATGGATTCTTTTTCTTAAGCGCGTTACCTATGGATCCTTAACTACTGAGGAACAGAAGAAAGAACTAAGAGAACTATCCTATCTCCAGTTTATGGCAAAAGACTTAGAATAGAACTAACACAAACGAAACCGCGTACATGTAAGAAGTAGAAGTAAGAATCAACATGGAGTACCTCTGGGTACGAGACGGTTTAACTACCAGACCACTGTATTTTTTCTAGAGCACTGCTAACAATTTGGTTATGCTATTATCAGTCATTCATACGCTTTTGTGTGCGCTGTTTTCGTCAAAGTTTCACTTTTGCCCTATGCAAAACGAAATGCCGTTCGTCCGTCACTGTAAGGAATGCGTACGACCGCTAGCCGGCTCCTGCCTGCATTCACGACACGTTGCGAGTCCTGAGCCTGACACAATTTGTGTCACTTGTATCTCGGTCTCATTTAATGTGTCATTCATTTTTGTGATGGTAATTTCCGGTCTGTCTTTGAACACTTTAAATAACATGAATAAGTTAGTTTAGATTTTAAAATCAAATATCTGTATCATCTTTTAATGGACTCGAAATATTGAATATGTTATGCTTATATTATGTAATCATCACCTGTATGTTCTCCGTATTTTAGAATTTTTTATATAACTTTCCCCCTCAAAGCTTTCCTTGAAACTTGTTTTCATTGGTTAAGCTAGATAACGGATAAACAACTTATTATACATAAAAAAACACCCAGACCTAAAATCAATTTAGAAAAACAGCTATTCCTAAATTGACCTGACCAGGAATCGAACCCACAGATAGGACCTCAGAGATGGTGACGCCAGAACCGTCGTGCAAACCACTCGTCCACGGTGGCCGTCGACCAAATAGGTACTATTGTTACTTAGAGGGAGGAAAAAGAAAGGCCTCATGAGTTTCTTGCCAGCTTCTTCTTATTCGAAGGCTCTCCCAAAATCCGAACTGATGGTAGATTGGTTAGGTAGGTCGAGTAGATTAGTTAACTACTGAGGAACAGAAGAAAAGTTGCAAAGTCAAGTAGTTAAGAGCTAGTAGTTCGTTTGTTTTTTTTATTAGTGACGTCTATAAGTGCCTGTAAGGGTTTATATTGAATAAATATTTTGACTTTGTCTATTGTGCTTTTTATAAGAGCCTTGTAAACCGGCTCACTATAAGAATACTACCAACCCCTCTCTTCTCTTGGGTGTCGTAAAAGGCGACTAACGGACTAAATACTGCACATACATCCAACAGCATAGAGCGGCGATGGGCTCACCACCTATCACGCTGAGCACATGCGCAGTTGTAATTTGGTGAAACGTGGCCAAAGGCAGTGGATTGCTTCTGCGGTCCTCATTGCCTAGTCTCTGACTAACTCTTTGAGGATAATAGTATGTATTATGTACTTTTTAGGTGGACTTGTACAGTGAGGATTGGCTGCGACAGAGCAGTTGGGAGCCTTCCCACGAGACGATCCTGCTGATACACGGCTACGCGGGCGGGGACGACACTCTGCCCATCGTGGTGCTGAGGGATGGTGGGACTAATTTTATTTTATATTTTTATGTGAAAACCAGTATAACCAGACGTATCTGGTTATTGCAGGTGCGTTGCCGGCGTTGAGGAAGGAGTAGGAATTGTGCGGGGCGCTTATTCCCAAAGGTCCACGACTCTATTGTTCTTCAATTTCCACTGGGTCCATGAAATTTTTAAACTTTCTTAAATGAATTCCCAACGGGTCCACGAAACTTATCCGATGTACAATCAACAAAAACGATACAAGAGGGTTTGTGCTATTTGTATTGCAGAGAACGAAGAACAACAACTTGTATGTAAGTATGTATGTATAATGTCTATCCTTTCATAACACAGCTTTTAATGCTGATTGTGCCAAACATTCTCATGGACCTGCTGGGAAAGAAAATGTTTTTTATTTTTAATGCCGTGGACCCGTTGGGTATCAAAGTATATTTTTTAAAACAATAGAGTCGTGGACCTTTGGAATGTGTATGTGTGGAATAAGGCGTGCGGGGGTGGGGGGAGGTGAGATGGGCTTCCAGTACTTTCACTCAGCGAACGAAACACAACAAGGGTGTATTACGCCGGGCGAGCCGGCCTAATTCGTGTTGCAACGCAGCGTGGCTCCAACACTCAGACAGTATTGTCACTCATTTAACATCACCCAGGGGTCACGTGTAGGAACTCAAGGGTAAACCTACGGAGGCGAGTAAATTAAACTCCCAAAATTGTTATAATTGCACGCGACTATGCTGCTACGTGGTGGCAAGTTGGCGACTCATTACGACGACGACCTCTCCGTAGTCGAGTGGTTTGCGCGCCGGGTCTGGCGTCGGGTCAGTTAAGAAAAAATGGTTTTTCTCAATTGATTTTGGGTCTGGGTGTTTTTCTATGTTTTTGTATATTTATCCGTTATCTAGTTTAACCACATTAACGAGTTTCAATGCTTATCTTGGGCTAAATAATTGGTGTGAGCGTAAAAACAATATTTATATACTTTATTTTTACTATTAAAACACGTTGACTGCCACAAAACCAGACACAATTGAAATTTAATTGTTTGTCGGTGACCGCCATGGCGCTTAAAGTTTTAATATAATACTACCAAACCATCTTTTCCCTTGGGTGTCGTAAAAGGCGACTAACGGACTGAAGACTGCACAAACATTCAACAGCTTAAAGCGGCGATGGGCTATCTACCACGCTGATCAATGCAGTAGTTATTTAGTGCAACATGGGCTGCTGTAGTGCACTGCTTTTGCAGTTCTCATTGCCTCTGACTAACTCTATGGATAATAGTCGTCAAGTGTTACCTACATACTTATAAATAAATAATAAAATAAAATAAATCTTTTATCTAGCCCAAGAGAAGCTTCGAAGAAACTCGTTAAATGGTTACTAGACAAAGGATAAACATACTTAAAATACTTAAATAAATGCTTTTTATACATAGAAAACACCCAGACCAAAGACACATTAGAAAAACAATAATTTCTAAATTGACCCGACCGGGGATCAAACCAGGGACCTCAGAGATGGCGACACCATGAAAACCGGTGTACAAACCACTCGACCAAGGAGGTCGTCATAAGTTGCTATATGGCCATACCGCCAACTGCAGCGGGCACAGAGCATAGTGAGAGCAGTGGAGACCGATTGCGCAGCGGCTAGCGCGTTCGGCTTGCGATCTTTCCCGCTAAGCAAATTTCGCAATGCCGGGTCGCCTAATGGGTGACCAATTAAAAACATCTGGAGCTCCTCCGTGCTTCGGAAGGCACGCTAAGCCGTTGGTCCCGGTTGTTGTCGTAAGATGGCAGTCGTTAAAACTCACCAACCCGCATTGGGCCAGCGTGGTGGGTTGTGGCCCAATATCCCCACGTGCTATTGTCCACGTGGGAGGCCTGTGCCCAGCAATGGGACGTTTATAGGCTGATGATGATGACAGAGCATATTAAGCAAATTAATTTCATTTTAGGTACACCTACCTACTGAGTTCAAAACAGAAACAAAATAACAATGCTGCATCATATCCAGCTGTTGCATGAAATGGTAATCCCGGTCGTCAACCCTCAGCGAAAGTCGTGGGAACTGCCAATGTCGCCTGCAGCGACCATTTTGGTACTATAACTAGAGAGGACAGTGAGGAAGTTTTTGCGTACTGAGTTGGGGCTTTAGAGGGCTTAGGCGGTGAAAACGGAAAAATTGGCTGTTTTCTATTAGCTGTTATTTAAAATACTTTTGATATTTCGTACTGAAATTTTCAATGTGTAATACCGAACGTAGGTATGTGTGAGGGGATGAACGAAGCCAAAACATGATTGGAAACCTTTTGCTTTATAAAAAAAATCCTAAAGTTTCCTCTATTTAATATAAATGCACATTACGACCGTGTTTTACAATAATAATTCCTATAAAATCATAAAAACACAGTTATTTGCTTTTCGATTTCTTTACTGATTTGGATTTGTAAAAAACTAATCATTTTTATTAACTTTTTGATAAAAATGTGAATGGCTCTTACGAATTACCACGGACCCCGTCCCACGCAACACCCGCGAGGCCCCGCGCAACATCCAAATTTTCGCTGACCGCCTAACCCCCTTAAGGGACTTAATACTACCTACCTGTTACTTTATCTGTGCTATGGGTTGCAAACGCCTCAGTGAAAGTGGATGATCCAAGCGATTGTGAACCTTGGGGCTTCCATTACATATAAAAATAGATGCAAAATCAAAGCTCTTAAAACGTCTGGACGAAAAGAGTACCTAGAAGATGTTTAGGTACTCATTTTGTTAACCCCTTAACTGGTACAGCATTAAATATTTTTTATTGGTTTTCCATCTATTACAACTGAATAAGGTTCAAATTATGGTGGCAGTATATTGCCACTACCAGCTACGGGGTTTAAGTAGTGTGTCTCTAAGAGTCAACATGACGAAGGGCTTCTTAAAAAAATGCAATTCTGCCCAAACACATGAATGTTAGTATACATGTCAAAGCTGACATTATTCCGCTACGATTTAGTACATGATTGTGTATGTTTTTATATGTGATCGAAACCTTGCGGCCGCAAATCCGTGCGCAAGAAATTACTTTGCGGTGCGTCTCTAGTTATAATACCCAATGGCAGCGAGTGATCAGCCAATTTGTTGCCGATGCGTTTCCTTTCGCTTTCGTTGGCGCCAGTTTTCTTTTGATCTCGGTTAGGTTAACGGCCGCTTTATAACATGCATTTATGCAAACAGTTTCGTTTTAGAAATTATGCTGAGTCCATTGCATGACGACAATTCGTATAAAATAATAAATTTATTGGTTCTAAGTTATCTGTTTCTGGTAAGGACTTTTTAACTTCAATCATCTATACTATAATTTTCACTGCAGTAGGTCTCAGTACTTCCCGTATGAACCATAGCACATGATAGGAATCGGCCCATAACCCACCGAGCTTGTCCAATGCGGGTTGGCTAGTGGTTTTAACCTTTGATCAACAATACAACTAGATCAGTCTCGGTAAATAAGAGCGCACTTGAGGAATGAGCTCTTATTTTCTCGCAAGGCATAACAGGAAATAGTACTTTATTTGTTGTTGGTTGATTTCACCACTAAATGTTATTGACGTCTTTTCTTTTCTAAGTGACAGGATACAATGTGCGTGACGCGTTATCTAGTTGGTATTGTTGATCGAAGGTTTTAACACTTGCTATCAGACGACAACATAATATATTTTCTACTGTTTTGTGGTATCCGCCTACCCCTCCGGGAAACGGTTGTGATGTAGTACCTACAGTGTTTTACCACTTAGGCCGTTTATTGCCTTGCGCACATTTAGACCTCTGTCTCAGCGTTATTCTGCATTTTATCTTTGTGTACAATTAATATATACATACACCCTTAACTTTTATCCATTTTAATGAAATTAAGGGTGAGTTCCACCCATGAAACTGAACAACTTTCTCCAAGAAACCTATGGGCAAAAATGACAAAAATATTCCACGTCCCTAACAAAACTGTCCGATCAGCAGACGAAAATAGTATGAAAGGTCAAAATTTTTTGCACATAGGTTTCTTGGGGGACTCACTCTCTCTTAACTCACTCTTAATTTCATTAAAACGAATAAAAATTAAGGGCGTATACTACTATCTATTCCCCCCAGCCTACCTCCGCCGCGGCGGCTACAACGTAATAATGCTGGACTGGGGCGCGCTCTGCCAGCCGCCCTGCTACGTAGCAGCGGTGCACAACCTACGCCCGGTGTCCAAGTGCGTGGCGGAGGCTCTAGGCAGCTTACGGCGCGCGGGGCTGCGGCCAGACCGGCTCACGTGTGTGGGCCATTCCCTTGGGGCGCATATGTGCGGCATCATCGCGAACTACCTGACCTTCAGGCTGAACAGGATTATTGGTAAGAAAGACGTCTACTAGACTCCTATAAAGGCTCGATCCTGAATCCGCAGTGAGTTATAAAATCCGCATTATCTAATTTCGACTCTACACATTCGTCGCTGAGGAGAATCTTAGAGAGAGTGGGAACTTTAGAGAATTGACGTGCTGGTATTCAGTGGCAGAGGTGCACAACCTACGCCCGGTGTCCAAGTGCGTGGCGGAGGCTCTAGGCAGCTTAAGACGGGCGGAGCTGCGGCCAGACCAACTCACGTGTGTGGGCCACTCCCTTAGGGCGCATATGTGCGGCATCATCGCTAACTACCTGACCTTCAGGCTGAACGGATTATTGGTGAGCAAACGTCTGCTACAGCAGTGTGATTCTGTAAAGGCTCGACCCAAAACTCGATACTGAATCAGCAGTAACTCATTACGGATTCAGATAAATCTTCAGGCAAAACAGGATTACTGGTAAGAAGCAGTCCACAGCACAGTAAAGATGCTGACTATAATGTGTTGTTTAGTGTTGTCGTTGTAAATAAAGGCAACCGGCCCATTATACAATAGAATTTTAGTATAATATAGGTTTTATCAACCTGATTCGTAAACATGGTCACTAAGATTCGTCTTACGGCAGTTAGAAATTCCGAAGCATAAGTTCCTCAGTGGTTGAGATGAGAATTTTAAATGAAGTGCACTATCAGCACTACCAAACCAAGAGCTTTACCGGTGTGGAATTAATATTTTTATTGTTGTTTTATAGGTTTAGATCCCGCCCGCCCTCTCATCCGCTCCGCACCAGCTCTTCGTCTGGACCCTGGCGATGCTCGCGCAGTGCACGTGCTGCACACCAACGCGGGCCGGTACGGCGAGGCCGCGCGCCTGGGCCACGCCGACTTCTGCCTCAATGGCGGCCGGAGCCAGCCCTACTGCGAGGACACGCCCAGTGAGTCATCTTCATCACCAGCCTATAAACGTCACACTGCTGGGCACAGGCTTTCCCACGTGGACAGCATCACATCGGGAGGTTGGGCCATAACGTGCCTTCCCGAGCACTCCGATGTTCCTAATTTGGTCACCCATTCAGCGGCCCGGCATTGCGAAAGTTGCCGCTGCGCCATCGAGCTCTTCCGCGAGTGACTTAGCCAGAATACTGATAGACTTCTGCCTCAACGGCGGTGGCCGCAGCCGTTCTGCGAGTACACGCCCAGTGAGTGGTCTTATTTATTTAACAGCATAGAGCGGCGATGGGGCTCACCGCTTATAACCCCGAGCACATGCGCCGCTGTAACTTGGAAAAACGTCAACTGTTGCAAGCAGCCTTTGCTCATCAGTGGGACAAAAAAGGCTGAATACTTAAATAAAAAAAAACAACATCCTGTTTCTGAGCAAGAAGTGTAATGGTTTGGGACGATAAAAGCTAAATGAGCGGTTGTGACCGGAGCGGCGCGTGCATATCTTTGACTTAAGGAAGTCTCTTATAGATGTTCGCCTCAACGGCGGCCGCAGCCAGCCCTACTACGAGGACACGCCCAGTGAGTGGTCTTTTGCGGTCTTTCCACAACCTTGTCGATGTGATCAGAGCGGTGGGCCGTGGGTATGATTTTTTTGCACGTTACACTAAGAAAGTGTTTATTACACTGTAACTTTTGTAGGTAACTAAGATGGCCTCCAGAGTTTGTTGCCAGTTCTTCTCAGCGAAGGCTCTCCCAAAATCCGAACAGGTGGTAGATTCAGTCGTTAAAGATTAAAGTTAAGATTAGGTAAATGCTAGATAACTGTTATTTTATTAGTTTATAACTTGTTGCATATGTGTTACAGACGAGGCGTTGTGCAGCCACATCTGGTCGATCTGCTACCAGGCGGAGAGCCTGTTCCGGCCGCGCTCGGCCACGCCGTGCGGCCGCCGCTGCTCGGTGCGAGTGCCGCCGTCGCGCGCGTCTGCGCTGCCCGTGCCGCTGGGACAGCCCGCGCCCATGACGTCAGTACACACATACATACGTACTACAGTCGAAAAGTTCCCGGTTGAACACTTTTCGGCAATATTCGCTTGCACACGATCTATGCGCACGCTACTGTACGTACGCGCGCAAGGGATGCAGCCCAAGCTAGTGATGGGCGATTGTGAATGACATTATTCGAATTATTCGATTGTAGAAGTCATTCGAATTATTCGAATAACTTTACAAATCATTCGATTTTGAATATAAGCGAGAAGCGAATAAGAATGTATAGCGTCGTCTCATTCCTTCCGATTCAAATTTCATTACTACTAGTTTATCTAGTCGAATATTCAAACCATCGAACTAACTTGTACGAGGGAATAAAAAGATAAACGAAACAAGTGTGTAAAAGAGAGAAAGAAAGAAGTATAAACAATCATGGCGTTTGCTCTTTTTGCATTCCCGCCAATCGCGCCATTGCATTATTCGATTGTTCCTTCGAATATCAAATAAAAGTAGACTTTATGATACGATGGATAAAGACCAATCTTGAATGGCATAGTGAATGAGTGAACTAGCGGTTTCATTCGAATTTGCGAACTAGTGATCGATTGTTTTTGTATTCGATTGATAATATTAGTAGTATCAAACCATTCGATTGTTCGAATCAGTAACAATCGCCCATCTTTGGCCCAAGCTTCGATCAACAATACAACTAGATGTCAGGTCGGCGCTAAAAATGTGTCTCCGTAAATAAGAGCGGACTTGAGAAGTGAGCTCTTATTGTCTCGCAAGGCATAACAGGAAAAAGTACTTTATTTGTTGCTCCTTAAGGTTGTTTTCACCACTAAATGTTATTGGTGTCTTTTAGTTTTTAAGTGACAGGAGTAATTTATTGCTGTGAAAAAGTATTTATTCACGTGGACAGAATTTAACTTTGATTTTGTACGTGACGCGTTATCTAGTTGGTATTGTTGATCGAAGAGCGCAAGCGAATATCGCCGCGAAGTGGTCTACCGGGCACTACCCATACAAATGCTCCACGAACTTCCATGACGTCATACACTAGCAAGAGCGTCGCCAGCCGATGGCCCAGGGGGGGCAAGCCGATGTAAATGAAGGGGCCGATTGTAATAAGTACGGTACAAAGTCCCAATGTGTAAACTCCACGACCTCTTCACTGTACATAGAGGCGCGCTTAAGAGGGTTTACGCATTTCGGTTTCCCATACAAACTTACAAGTCGAAATTTTTTTAAAACATTTAATTTAACCGAGTTATTTCGATTTTAAACTTTCTATAGTGGACATTAAATCGCAATAACTCAGCTAAATAAACGTTTTTTAAAAAGGTTTTCAACAAACTATTCAGCTCTCTGTATTTTACTTTAGCATGCAAAGTTTTATTAAAAGTGGCTCAGTGGTTTTTAAAAATGTCGGCTTGAAAGTTTGTATGGGAAACTGAAATGCGTAAACCCTCTTAAGGTTTCAGAGTTAGGGCAACATTATTTTCTTGTAATTTTTAACAGTTTATTACGTATTTTTTTAATCTCTAGGGGCGGGAGGCAGTTGCCCCTAAAGCCCCCCCCCCCCCTGGCGACGCCATTGTAAACTAGGGCTCTAAACAAATGCTATACGGGTTCCCATGGCCACCGCCGACGCGCGCCTACGCGCTGCCCGTTACCGCTGGGACAGCACGCGTCGATGACGTCAGTATACACAGCAGTTGTGACGTCATACACATACGTACACTAAACAAATACTACTCGAGTGTCCATGACAACGTCATACAGTAACGTTCTAAACAAATGCTACACGGGTTCCTATGAGCGTGCGGTTGCTGCTGCTCCGTGCCGCTGGAGCAACTCGCGCCCATGAGACGTCAGTAATCAGTATCCACATAGGTATGTAAGTACGTATACGCTAAACAAATGCTACACGAATTCCTACAACGCCATTGACAACGTTTTAAACAAATGCCACTCGAATACGTTCGTTCTTAAACAAATGCTACACGGGTTCCTTTCTCTCCGACTACCTTTTGGGGATAAAACTCGTAAATCTATGTTTGCAACAACTTGATATGATGTTTATCACTAGTGCGTCCGGCGCTTACTGCGTAGAAGACTTCGTGGCGCCATTCTGCCCGGCGACGTCAGGGCTGGCGGACGGCGACGCGCGCTGCTGCCTGGACGCGCAATACGCCGCCGCCGCCACCGCCGACCCGCCGCCCAAGCGGCGCCCGCTCATACGGCTCAGGCAGGCGCACAGACATTGAAGCCTTAATGTTCAACTAGCTTATAAGACTGAGGCAGGCGCAGAGACATTGAAGCCTTTAGTGTTCAACTAGCTTATAAGACTCCAATAGGCGCCGAGACATTAAAGCCTTTAATGTTCAACTAGCTTATAAGACTCATGCAGGCGCAGAGACATTGAAGCCTTTATTGTTCAACTAGCTTATAAGACTCTGGCAGGCGCAGAGACATTGAAGCCTTAAATGTTTAACTAGCTTATAAGACTCAGGCAGGCGCAGAGACATTGAAGCCTTTATTGTTCAACTAGCTTATAAGACTCAGGCAGGCGCAGAGACATTGAAGCCTTTCATGTTCAACTAGCTTATAAGACTCAGGCAGGCGCAGAGACATTGAAGCCTTTAATGTTCAACTAGCTTATAAGACTCAGGCAGGCGCAGAGACATTGAAGCCTTTAATGTTCAACTAGCTTATAAGACTCAGGCAGGCGCAGAGACATTGAAGCCTTTAATGTTCAACTAGCTTATAACACTCAGTCCGGCCCAGAGACATTGAATTCTATGTTCAACTATCTTATAAGACTCAGGCAGGCACTGAGATATTGAAGCCAATTCAATGTTAAAGTATGACTTTTGCCCGCGGCTTCGCTCGCGGAACTACATGACGAATTTTACAATGACTCACATCCAGAGAAAACAACATTTACGGCCGCACCCAGAGACGAGAATTAACATTTACTAGGTACTTAGTACCTATAATTCTTCATTCCAAATCAGTGATTAGGACTTCCTTTTTAGAGACTATTTTACTATGATAAATCATTGGGGCTAAGGTATCATAAATTGTTAAATGACGCGTCTGAGCGCGGCAGGACTTACAGTTAACTGCCAGCAAGCGTTAAACTTAATAAATCGCTAGTAATTTAATAACTAATCCAATTATGTAACGTTTTCATTTCGCCCATGCTCTGCCCCGAGCCTTGCGGAATGATTTCGAATCGTTAACGCGTGTAGTGATTTAAAAATAAAGCTTAAATTAAATTACCTGGTACCCAGTTTATAATTATTGTTATATTATTTAACAAAACGTTATAACTTACAGAGTATGGTGAAATAAGGTTTAAAAATTGTAGATTTAATTACAAAAATAAGTCTTTTTAGTAAGTGAAAAGACAACATTTTATAAAAAGTGTTTGGAGATGAGCCAAAGAGTTTATTGTACTGATATTAAAATAATTCTTTTACTGAGTATGTTACGAGAACCCCGACGGATCAGTTAGTGACGTGTATTTAAAGTAACATGCTAAAAAATATTTTTTAAAACGTCCTATGTTTAAAGAAACCAAGTGATCAAGATAAAGTAAAATATTGTTCAAAACACAAAATGTTTAACACCGTAGTATGCGGCGACACCTGAAAAAACGATGCACTTTTGACACGAAAAACCTTTTGTCATAAAACACCATGTTTTAAAATTTTGCATTTTTATGTCTTAACTGATCAGTGTGTCCGTAGAATTTTGCTGAAGTATTATAGACGTTATCTATTTATTATATGTAGTCTAGTGCGAAGCAAGCCTAACATGAAATAACCAATGTAAAGTTACGTATAATATGCCTTAGACTGTACTTGTAGAGTAAAATTAAACTATTATTATTTAATTAAATATTACTTTATTATATCTAATTGTTTTATTATACATTTCATTTTACACAGAAAACTATAACACCAGATTCACAATTTATGGTGAATGCTGTTATGTAATAACAATTTAAAGAAAGCTTTAAGTATACCTTTTACAACAGAGTCAAACATTGACTGACATTTAAAAGCAGTTTTAAACAAGTTAGTCTGGATGAGAATATATACGGACAATACTGAAATTACATTTAGGACAAACAGCTGTGTGACACTATTTAAAAATTAAATAGTTCAATAAAATTTTGGCACAGTTGCTAGTTAGTACATATAAGTTGTGCTGACACCGGTTCTAATGCTCTATTATTTATGTGTAACTATTGATTACAATAAAAGGAATAAATTATGACTTGGCCGTGGGATTCTACTATTCAAATCGCTACAGAATTTAATTTCTGCTACATGGTAGTAAAAAGCACACTGGTAACACCGACAAACAAAATGGCGGTACAGACCGTTACAGAATTCTTCAGTCACTCAGCATTTGTTGTTGGACATGAGTAGTTGTGCTGACACCGGTTCTAATGCTCTATTATTTATGTGTAACTATTGATTACAATAAAAGGAATAAATTATGACCTGGCCGTGGGATTCTACTATTCAAATCGCTACAGAATTTAATTTCTGCTACATGGTAGTAAAAAGCACACTGGTAACACCGACAAACAAAATGGCCGTTACAGAATTCTTCAGTCACTCAGCATTTGTTGTTGGACATGAGTAGAGAGAGCAAGGCCGCTTTTTCTTTCTCCTTCTTTCGAACGACGTCTAAGGCTCGGTTCTTCCACGTGCTCTTCCTTAGTTTGATAGGCCGACTGCCGACATAGCGACCTGCAATGTGAAATAAAATAATAGATACTTACAAATTATAATTATCTTGTACTGGACCTTTATAGCTATCTATTAGAACGTTCCGCGTGTCCCGCAGCGACTCAAAAAAATAATACTACCGCCCCCTCTCTTCCCTTGGGTGTCGCAAAAGGCGACTAGCGGACTATAAAGACTGCACATACATCCAACAGCATGATGCAGCGATGGGCTCACCTTACCACCTGTCACGCTGAGCATATGTGCAGTCCCTATTTGGTGAAAACTGGAATATCAACGTTTTTCCAAATAATAACTGCACATGTGTTCAGCGTGATGGGTGGTGAGCCCATCGCCTGTCAATGCTGTTAGATGTATGTGTAGTATTTAGTCCATTAGTCGCCTTTAACGACACCCAAAGGAAGAGATGGGTTGGTTGCTACCACCACACAGCTATTACATAATTATTTAGTGTTATTATAATAATTAATAAAGGATTTAATTACCGTCCATTTCCTTCATAGCTTTGATGAAGTCGCCGGGGTCCTTGAAGCTGACGAAGCCAAACCCTTTGCTCTTGTTCGTCCGTTTGTCCCGTATCACCTTGGCCCTTTGGAATGAAGTGTATTTGCTGAACGTTCGCGTCTGTAATCAAATCATAATTAAATTAATATCGTAAATAGTACAAATATAAGACAAGAATTTCAATGCTGCAAAAACGAGGGATGTAGAAATTATGTAACAAATGCTAACAATATTAACCAAAATCTTAGGATAAGTGGGGATAAATATCATAAGCTTAATGACAAAACGACCTTACTGTTATGAGGTCACAGGGAGACCACGCACCTTGTAAAGCAGTGGTTCTTAACCTTTTAGATGAGGGTCCATATGCCAAAATTTCTGTGCTGCCATGGATCATCTTGGCACAATATACAGTACCTAAATACCTAAACTTTAGGTATTTATTCACATTTAGATCCTAAAGAGTACTATCTATCTATAAAAAACATGCACACAATTATTCAAAGTCCAAATTTTTTTATGATAAATTCACATTTAATTCCAGATTTTAATGAGAATTTTGTGATTGCCCATGGAGGTTACGCCTTAGCAAAATTTATATTAGTATTAGATAGATAGATAGATAGATAATACTTTTATTGTAACATAATAACACAAACATTTACAGTGCATTTACATAAAAAAGAAAAGAAAAGAAAAACAATGTTACAATTTGGCGGTCTTATCGCTTAAAGCGATTTCTGCCAGACAACCAGTCGGATGGAGAGAACTAATATACTCTAAGATCGGAGGTGCAAACATTGAAAACATACTTAGTTACACAATTAAAAGCAAAAAATAAGAATATTAACATTATAAAATAAATAAATAATCGGGTTTAATAAATATATATACACACACATATATTAAATATACCTACATAAATATATAATACATAATTATACATACTTAAACATAATAGTCTCAGGTAGGAAGTAGCGGACAACGACAGCTATGGAGCAGGAAAGGGTTAACGGGAAAGGTAGAAATTTTTCACGAGCTCCTTAAATGCGTGTATGGATTTCGCACGTCTGATCGCCACTGGAAGCGAGTTCCAGAGACGAACAGCTTCAACGGTGAAGGAACAATCGTAAAAGGTGGTGTTGTGAGAAGGGAATTTAAGGGTTAGATTTTCTGATGACCGTAACGAGCGCGAGGATGAACAATAAAGGAAACTGAAACGTTCCTTTAGATAGGTAGGATAGGTGGGATTAAACAATGTGTTATATAGAAGGGAGAGGATGTGAGTATTCCGGCGAAGACGAATAGGAAGCCACTTGAGTTTAGAGCGGTACTCAGAAACATGATCATACTTGCGCAAGCCAAATATGAATCGAATACAAAGGTTTTGAAGGCGCTCAAGTTTATTTAGCTGGTCCTCCGTGAGATCAAGATAGCAGGCGTCAGCATAGTCTAAAACAGGAAGCAGCAGAGATTGTGCTAGCGCAATTTTAGTGGCAGTGGGTAAAAAGTTACGTAATCTTCTTAAAGTTGCCGATGACGCGTAAAGCTTGCGGCTGACAGCTTGCAGCTGTGGACCCCAACTCAAGCATCCGTCAATAACAATACCCAGATTTGTAACAGATTGGCTGAAGGGGATGGCCACTCCATCAAAGTCAATCTTAGGAAGGTCTCCCCAGTTGACTTTGGAGAGCAACCTAGAGCTGCCGACCACAATAGACTGTGTTTTCCCAGGATTGACCTTAAGTCCGTGGGCTCGACTCCATTCAACGATTCGTCCCAGGTCCGCATTGGTAGTTTCAATAGCTTCAGCGAGATTACTCAGTGGTGCCTGGCAATATATCTGCAAATCGTCTGCATAGAGGTGGTAGGACGATGAAAGGTTTTCAGAGATGGAAGTGATGTACATAGTAAAGAGAAGAGGAGATAAAACGCCACCCTGCGGGACACCAGCCGTCGAGTCACACCACGAAGAGAACTTCTCCTCAAGGCGAACCCGCTGCCTGCGCCCGTACAAGTAGCTGCGAAACCACTCAATTACCGTTGGAGATATGTTAAGAGAGCGCAGCAAAGCTAAAAGGATGTCAAAGTTAACTGTGTTGAAGGCATTGCTGAAGTCCAGCAACGTTAGCACAGTTAGGTGGCCGTTTTCCATGCCAAGGCGGATGTCGTCAGTGATCTTGACTAGGGTAGTAACTGTGCTATGGCCTGGACGGAAACCGGATTGGAGTGGGTTAAGGAGTTTATTAAGAGAAAGGAACTTGCTAATTTGATTGTGGACAAGACGCTCAAGGACTTTGGATAGAAAAGGAAGAATGGAAATAGGTCGATATTCGGAAAATGATTTTGGGTTACCTTTTTTAGGCAAAGGAATTATTTGAGCGTCTTTCCAAGAGGAAGGGAATACAGCGTTAGAGATGGAACTGTTGAAAAGGAAAGTAAGGACTGGAAGGATGATATCAAGGATCGGTACTAACATATTGCGGCTAATACCATCATTACCTACCGCATTGGAAGCAATTGACATCAAGCTCTTCTTAACATCACAATCCGATAATTGGTCAAAAGCAAAGGGAGAAAGATTAGGAACTGGTATGGTAGACAATTTTTGTAATGTAGTCGCTTTGTCGGCATCACTTATACATGATGAGGAAGAGAAATGGAGATTTAATGAGTCGATATTAATATTGTGTGAAATAGGATTATGTTTTAACTTTCCGATTCCAAGCGACCTGAGGAATTTCCAAGCTTTTGATATGTCTACATTTTCTACAGAATTATGGATGTGGCGGCGTAGCGCATCCCTACACGCCCTATTGCAGCGATTACGTATCTTAGCATAGTTTTCCCTGTTGTGGTCATTAGGTCGTAATTTAAATCTGTTTTTGACGCGACTTTTTTGTGCATCAACATCTTTATATCATCTGTCAGCCATGGTGCTGGCAGATGTTTAATTTTAACTGCTCGAAAAGGTGCATGCTTGTCATACAGTTTGGTAACAAGCGAATTAAAAATACCAACCTGCTCATCAACGGTCTGGGCCAATGTTACGGGAGACCAGTCGATATTGCAAGCGTTGTGATATAGTGAATTACACTATCAGCACGTACTCAATAGTACGTGATAATTAAGGTCTTCCTGATTGACAAGGCGTCCTTCTTGTAGGCCTGTGTAGCACTATTTTCCTGATATTTTGTAGACTTCAACTAGCGATTTCGCGGCGCGGACTTGTGACAGTCCTGTCACGGTCGCCATGTAATGGCGTTAGGACGGAGACCCGAAATGAAACAATGTCTTGCGTTGAATCAATCATCTTTATCCTCTAGTGTATCATCTTAAATACTAATTAACATCACATCTATACGTGACTAGAGGAAGGACGCCTTGTCAATCAGGAAGACCTTAATTATCACGTACTATTGAGTACGTGCTGATAGCCGTTTAACTAAGTTTAGACTTTGTTTAGAAGAATATGATTTCGATATTGAATACATAAAAGGTTCCGAAAATGTAACAGCAGATGCCTTATCGAGAGTCATTATAACATCAGACGAGTTAAAAAATCTAAATTCAAATTTTTTGGGGGTATTAACCCGTTCAATGAAAAGAACCATGGAGCAAAATAATGAACCCGCTACCTCTGGAAGTAGCAGGGTTGAGCCCCCTGTTGATCATAGGCAACCAAGAGTGGTAGATATTATGCAGAAATCACAAAATGATGTAAGGTTAGATATTTGTTCGTATGAAAACTTCGTGAAGTTGAGGAAAAAGAAAAGATACGTCTCACAGACGGGTGATATGTTATTTAGTGACTCTACTATTTACATAAATCAGGAATCTCTACTAACGGAGGCGCGCCGAGACGCAACGATAGGAGAACTGAGTGCATTATGTAAAAAATATAATATTGTAGAAGTCGTTGTGATTAAAAATGGGTTTAATAAAAAGTTTATTAAAATTTTGACCCAAACTTTCATGAAACATAAAGAATTACCGCGGTTATGTATTATTAATAACCAAGTTGAACATGTTACAAATAAAGACTTGATACGTGTTATACTAAATGATTATCATTTATTGCCGACAAGTGGTCATGTAGGCATAAATAAAATGACTAAGAATATTCGAAAAAAATATTTTTGGAGTAATATGCAAAAAGACATAACTGAATATGTGACTCGCTGTAAAGATTGCCAAAAGCAGAAATTTTGTAATAAAAATAATAAAGAGAAAATGGTAATAACCACTACAGCATCTACTTCTTTTGAAAAATTATATTTAGATATTGTGGGGCCGTTGGAGGTCGATAATTTGGGTAATAAATACATATTAACAATACAATGCGAATTGACAAAGTTTGTAGAAGCTTACCCAATACTTGATAAGTCAGCTGAAACTGTTGCTAGGGTTTTTACTGAAAATTTTATTTTACGATATGGTACTCCCAGGGTTATTGCGACTGACTGTGGAACGGAATTTATTAATTCCACGTTAGAAACAGTATGTAAATTGCTAAATATTGATAAGTTAAATTCAACACCCTATCATCATGAGAGTATAGGTTCGCTAGAAAACTGGCACAAACATCTCGGATGTTACTTGAGAATACAAACACAGAATCAGTCGGCAAATTGGAGTACCTGGATACCATATTGGTGCTTTGCTTATAATAATTCTGTAAATACTAGTACCAAATACTCCCCTTATGAACTAGTTTTTGGGAAAACATGTAACGTACCTAGTAATTTAGTTAGTAAAGTTGATCCCTTATATGTATACGACAATTATCCATCGGAGTTAAAATTTAGATTGCAAAAAGCTCATAATGATGCCAGGAACAACTTATTAATATCAAAACAAAGTAGAAAAACTAATTATGATTTAGATTGTAAGGAAGTACACTACAAAAAAGGTGATCTACTCTTGTATAAGAATGAAAATTATAATAAATTGAATGACTTGTATTTAGGTCCATTTGAAGTTTTAGAAGAGCTAGGTACTAATGAAAAAATATTAAAGAATAATAAAGAATATATAGTTCATAAGAATAGGACTAAGATATTTAGAAAATAAGAGTTTACTTTTCAGGGAAGGGATGCCTAGCCTTTTCAGGGGAGGTGTGATATAGTGAATTACACTATCAGCACGTACTCAATAGTACGTGATAATTAAGGTCTTCCTGATTGACAAGGCGTCCTTCCTCTAGTCACGTATAGATGTGATGTTAATTAGTATTTAAGATGATACACTAGAGGATAAAGATGATTGATTCAACGCAAGACATTGTTTCATTTCGGGTCTCCGTCCCAACGCCATTACAGCGTCAGCACGAAACGCATCTTGATCCATACCACTAAAATTGCGCTGAAGAATGACTTTGGGCTTAGCTTTAGGAGGACGAACTTTATAGGACAAAAATAAGAGATCATGATACGAAAAAGCGTCGGCCGAGCATTGACCGTGCTTCGCAACATGCTGGGCAGATGACACTATTATCAAGTCGAGAAGAGATGGAGTGGAGTTCGGGAAGTGATGTGTTGCAGTAAGTGGGAGAATATTTAAGTTGCTAGAACCGATAATGGATTGAAGCGAAGAAGTACGAGAATCGTTCCTAAGGAGGCAAGTGTTAAAGTCACCCATGATAATTAAGTGGCTGTAGGATGGAATTATATCATCGAGTAGAGTCTCGAATGAAGTGAAAAAATTTACAAGCAAGGAAGGGCTGTAGTAAACTCCGAGAAGGATTTTATTGTGAGCAAGGACAACTTCAACCAACAAATGCTCGCCTGCGTTAGCAGGAGGTGGTTGTGCCGAGGTGCTAATAACGGAGAAAGGAATGTGGGCACGTAGGTATATAGCAACCCCACCACCCCTGGAGCCAGTACGATCATTGCGTATGAGATGAAATCCAGGCAGAGCATAAGAGGTAGAAGGTAAATACGGTTTAAGCCAAGACTCGGAGATTAATACAGCATGAATATTTTTCTGATCGAGTGACGCCAGCATGTCAGAATGATGAGCCGGAATACTTTGCGCATTTATGTGTATGACGTTAAAGTTTTTTGGTACATCAGAAAATTGACACTCAAGTGTGTCGGAAAGAGACGGGATGCTAACAAAACTGTCTTCATCACTACTACGAGTACTACACGATAAAGAAAGATAGTTTGAATCATCACCTGAGGTTGACATAACAATAAATATAAAATATATAAAACAATAATAATGTCACAAATAATATAGATACTAAGATAATTCTAATCACCCAATCAATTTAAAACAATATATAACCAATTCTAACTCCACCCGCTGGTTTGTAAATCGTAAATTACATGAGCAAACATTTAAATACAAAATAAAAAATAATAATAAACAAGGACAATTTACGCGTGAACCCGTTGCGAAAACTAATTATGAAAAATAAAAAATAAAAAAACAAACAAGACATGAAACGGAACGCATCAAAAAAAAAAAAAAAACCTGACTTATGTCAATCCGTCATAAAACTCTCATGTCAATGTCATTATAATAACTAAAAATTGCAAAGAAGTCACAACAAATTATCGAGAGGGTAAATAAATAAGTTAAAATATTTTAAGTACCTTGCAACGAGAAAAACGGGTCCACAGAAAATGTCTACATAACAAAAACAACACAACACAAACACTCAAGATGGCAACAACCAGTGTCACTTTTTAGTGGTGCCTCCGGCTCGCCTTGTTTTTGGCACTGCAGGTTCCGGTACTCTCTCCGCAGCAGCCACAGGCTTGGGTTTATTAACCACTGCAAGCTTTTGGAGCTCAGCAATTGAGCTTATACGGCTGCGCTTCCCGTTAGAGCTAACCACGAAGATGTATCCCTGGCGCGTAAAACATTGTGTGACACCAAACTTCTGACGCGCCGCCATAAATGTGTCATGCCGCGGCTTCGTCAGGAACTCGGAGATCGTGATACCGGAGCCTTTCAACGCAGTCTTTGCATGCCACATCTTGTCCCTCATGTCGACATCGCGCAGCTTCAGCAACATAGGCCTTGGTCGATCGCTTGTAGATGTGCGGCCCATCCGATTACAACGGCCTATATCCTTCGCCGAAAAACTAGCCAGCTTTAAGCGGTCGACTACAGCGCGAACAACAACTGCAGCTGCATCCTCGTTTGTTTGCTCCGGCAGTCCATGAATCAGCAGCATCTTCCGCCGACTCCGCATTTCTATGCTGTCCACCTGATCAGCAAGAAGGGCAACTTGGTCTTGTAGTGTGCGGAGAGCCGTCATTATAAACGCCCTGAAGGCTGTGAAATCCGCTGTCAAGTTGGTGACATTGACCGAAGGAGTCGCGTTATGAAGCTCTCCCTGGTAGGCATCCATCCGCTGGGTAAACATTTGTTGGAGTTGAGCCAGTGATTCTTGTACAGCCTCCATCGTTATGCTGTTGGTAGTGCAGTGCAGTGCAGAAGTGTATCTTGGTGTTGTAGTTGTGTTTTCGTCTTGATAACACTTACCAGCAGGTATTAAGTGCTAATTATTAATTTGCATTAAAAATTGGGCTTGGCAAACTAAGATTGTAATTATAAATTAAATAAATAGTGTAGAGCTTTTAACAGTTGATGTCGACTTATTTAGCACCTACCCCCTTGTCCTTGTATTATACAATTAAAAGACTATTAGCTTAGTTTTTTTTTAGAACTCGAGTTCCATAATAAAGCTATGAGTCGAGTCTTTTTGCATTAGGACTCGACGAAAGGACTCAAGGCTCAGAGCTCAGGACTCATTTTAGTCGGGAGTCTTGCGAGCTCTGCCAAAATGAGTCCAGTCCCTAAATTAGGACTTAAAGAACTCGAGTCCTGGCCAACACTAGTAACAAGTAAGCGTGCGTCCGTTGCGTACTCACGAGCAGCTCGTCGGTGACGTCGTTGCCGAGGTCGCCGCAGAACATGCGGAAGTCGTCGTCAGGCCAGTCCAGCAGCGTCACGTCCTCCCACACCTGCCCGCCCGCCGTGCGCACCACCTGCACACCAGCCATTTATACGTTACACAGTGTTGCCAACTTAGCATACTATATGCTAGATTTAGCATATTTTCTTTGAGTTTAGCATGTCTTTTTAGCTTTTGACATATAGCATATTTTTTTGGCTTATTTTTATTAAACACGAAAAGAATATAAATCACAATTTTTGACAAAATCGATACCGAAAACTCCATTGATGTTCCCACTGCACTAGCATTGTGAACAGGCAACCCTTTTTTCGGGCGAGTATTCTCTATTTAGCCAAATAAGTCTGGTCAAAACAACGTTAGGTTTGGCCTAAAGAGAGCAGGAAAGTGCTGGCTATTCTTACACTGTTCCTGACGATGTACTCTGCTTATAGGTAGGTACCAAAGAGAGTTATGACTCTGGCTCTCAGTCTTCCACATCAGCTGCTGTTGATGAAGATGAAGAAGATATGGATATTTCATTTCACTGATTTTATTTCGTAATAAAATACTAACTCAGAATTATGTTGGCATTTTTTAAGGAGAGTTAGAACCACTCTAGCTTAATTTGAAGTAGTTGAGTTGGCAACACTGGTTACACTACATAGGCCGAAACGAACACGCACTATACTCCAGACAAATTCGATGACGAATGTTTGTAAACAGATTACTGTCATATCTTTGTGCAAATATCTAGTTTCACTCGGATATTTACTGTTTTTTGGAAGAAAGACACAATAGTTAACTGTTTTCTTGTGAATCTCTCTAAAGAAAAAGTAAAAATCTAAGTGAAACTAGATATTTGCACAAAGAAATGACAGTAATTTGTTTACAAACATTCGTCATCGAATTTGGCTGGAGTATATATGTTCTATTCATATGCGGAGTCGACTCGGCACCTTGCTTTAGCGTGGCTTCGACATTTACACGGCTTAGGCGCGTGCGGAGCGGCGAAAATACGTGAAATTAATTCAAGTCTAATGACTGTATAAGTATGTAATTATATTATGTAGTTATATCGTATTATTAGATTAGAAAAGATATTTTTTCAATTATTGTTATTAACAATCTATTTAGGACGCCATCTTGATACACACTACGTTGTCTTTGACCGATCTGGCGCTGCGGCGCTGCGATGTCTGTCTGTTGATTAGACGACATAAATGTTTAAGCGCTGCAGTGGCTGCAGCGAACTTTAGGTCTCTCATTCCAGAATTGGAACAAATGGTTTGTATGTATGTTCTTGTCTATATCTTCTAGGTCAACGCTGTACACACCCAACCACACATCACCATCAGCCGACTTCTTGGCGAAAAAGTGAAGCGTCATGTCTGCAGTTTTATTTTATTTTCTATAATTTGTGTTATGTCGAATATTAATGTGAAATAATGGTGGATTATTTACTGTTATGTGTTCGTGAACGTGCATGACTGTTAGCAAATAAAACAAAACAGTGCAACATCACTTTTCAAATTCTCTCAAAAAGTCCGTGCGAGATCTTAGTAAAGTCTCTTTACTGAAGGGGTTTGGGGGGAATATCATTTAGCATTAAATGTTCATATTATCATTATTAAGCATAATCAATGAACTCTAATATTACGACTGAAGGACTAGATCCATTGTCACGAAATAATAATATAAAAATCATCATCAGCCTATAAACGTCTTACAGCTGGGCACAGGCCTCCCACGTGGAAGATAGCACGTGGGGATATTGCACAGGCCATAACCCACCACGCTGGCCCAATGCGGGTTGGTGGGTTTTAACGACTGTCATCCAACGATAACAAACGGGCCCAAAACCGTTTAAAATGCCTTCCGAAGCACGGAGGAGCTCGAGATGTTTTTAATTTTGTTTCACATCCAGCGACCCGGCATTGTGAAAGTTGCTTAGCGGGCAAGATCGCAAGCCGAACACGCTAGCCGCTGCGCTATCGAGCTCCTCTACAGCAGCAATCACATATACACTCGACACAACAGCGCATACCTACGTATAATCACGACTATCATCCCCGAAGGGTTAGTCAGAGACTAGGCAATGAGGACAGCAAAAGCAGACCTCTACCATAGTCCATATTTCTCCAAATAGCGACTGCACATGTGCTCAGCGTGACAGGTGGTGAGCCCATCGCCGCTCTAAGCTGTTGGGCAGTTTTTATTTGTTTATTTTTATTTATTCGTTTATTATCAGGCAACGCAGGCCCATAGATAAATACCTTACGGACTAACATACATACAATAATAAAATTTTGTTAGTAAATATGAAAACTTATAGTTACTATGTTAGTAAATTAATATTAGGACATTTTCTGTGTCGTATCGGTGGCACTTATAGGTATTTTTCCACAAAAACGTTTCCGTTAGTCCGTTAGTCGCCTTTTACGACACCCAAGGGAAGAGAGGGGATGGCAGTATTCTTCTAATAAGCCGCTACGCGACAAAGCTCATACACTCAGGACTATCTACAAAAGATAAGTTGTCAGTAGTAGTTTTTGGGGGTTAAAGCCATTCGCATCCGTAGGTTTACACGTGACTCCTTGGTGGTGCTAAATGTGTGACGCTGTCCGAGTGGTAGAGCCACACTGCGTTGCAGCACAAATTGGCTATTTGACAGTTGTAACAATAAAATATGTCGGATATGGTAGTTTATAATTGAACATTTTTATCCAATAGTACATTTATTATGATAATTTATAAATATTTCATTTTCACCAAATAAATTTGCGATTTTTTATCTGTGGATTACAAGACCCGAAACACGAGCGGCCATGATTGAGCTTCGTGTGACGTCACATTTGACAAAAGAAACAAAAACTAACTGTCAGGTTTCAAGATAAAATTTGATTGTATATTGAAGTGTGACGTCACAAGGCAAAATGTTACGTGACCATCCGTTTGTATTAGGAAAAATATGTTTTTTTAATAAATAAAGCTTTTTCGAGAAAAAAAATATTGTAAGTTATATAAAATAAGCGTTTGTAATATTTTAAATACCTTTCCGAGAACTTTCAAGTAGCCAATTAGGCCGGTTCGCCCGGCGTAACACCACCCTCTCACGGAATATTGCCGTGAAACAATGGCACTCGTTGGTGTTGTGTTTCGTCCGGTGAATGAAAGTACCGGAGGGCCATCTCTCCTCCTTCAACAGATGGCGCCACAAACGCATACCAACGACGTCGTCATATTACGACGATAAAATAGTATGGTGGGCCTGCAAGTTTCACCATCTCTCTCGCTAGATAGATATAGCACCTCCAACTGACATCCGTCCCCCCCCCCCCCCCCCCACGGGGCGATCGCATCATATGAAGCCTATATAAATCTCTCCAGGTTTATGGCAATTTCATGGGGGTGTTTAGTAAGAGTCTGACATAACTTCGCCAGACGCCTGGTGTCGTACTCATTTAGAGTTCACCTCATCCCTCCTCTCGGTGTCCGGGAGGGTGTCTGCTTCCCCTTGACCTTCCTTAATGCGGCGCACATCCTACCTACCATCGGCTTCCCTACAGTGGTGACCCCGACGTGATCCTACCTACCATTCGCTCCCCTACTGGCTGCCAATCCTACCTTCCTATTTTTCTTCTCCTTCTTGGCCTTCGGCGCGGGCGCTTCGGGCGTGATGATTGGCGGCGGCGGCGGCGGCGGCGGCGGCATCGGCGCCGGCTCGGGCTGCGGCGCAGGCTCCACCTTGGGTGGCGGCGGAAGCGGCTCGCGCTTCTGACAAAGGAAAATGGAACTTATTGTAGAGAGTTTACGGATGGCAACGACAGGGGCGGATGGCGGCGTTAAAATGTATGAGTATTGTTTAAAATCAATTTAAAGCTGTATATGTGTGGTCTCTTTGCCTCAGCAAAGGATAGAAAATTAAATAGAAAAAAAGAGTCGGTAAAATAGACAACGTCGTTAGTCATTATTCATTCAGATTCGGGAAAAATTGTAATGGCGGTCGGTCTGCTTACGGTTTGCTGTATTGATTTCCCACGGTACGGGACAGCCCAGACCTCATTATATGGTGTACCAAGAAACCGCGATTGTAGTACGCGCATGTAATTCTGGCGTTCTGAATTCGCGCCGCGTTGATTGACTTTCTTCGATTCGGGTCGGTACATAGGCCGCGTGCATTAGTTGTGAGTTAACGAGAAATCAGATTAAATCTTGTTCGGGTCGGTACATAGGCCGCGTGCATTAGTTGTGAGTTAACGAGAAATCGGATTAAATCTTGTCAATCTCCTTGTAAACAACCATCGGAGGCTATTGTGTTTAATTAATCGGACGGACTAACTCTGACGGCAGCGTATATCGCAAAGCCCTCGCGGTTCGCGGTCATGGTGCGGGCCAGTGGTGGATAAGAGGTCATCGGAGGCTAAGGACTAAGGGGAAACTGGTCGGTGGAACGGACGTGTGTGTGAGCGATCTGGACGAGCCTTTCCGGAGTCGGCAGGCAAGGCACGCCACCGAGGTCGGCGTCACATCACTGCAGCTGGGCTGCGACCATCCCCTTCCTTCCTAACCCCTGTCCTCTTCTATAGTTGCAGGGCGGGCTAACCATTGGACCAGTCGGTAAGTCCATAGCATAAGTATTTAATTTTAGTTTATAAGATTTAACGCTGCGAAGCGCAGCAAACTTCAGACAGCCCTGATCGGAGACCAGAAGGTCCAGGGTTTGTCTGAAACAAGTATTATGTGTTTTATTGTTATTATAACGTGTTCGTGACGTGCGTGTATATCAATCAATGCTACAAATAAGTCTGTATCACCATTATGTGTTTATTGAATTTGCTGTATTTATATTTTGCTTTTTATTTTTTACTAGTGGCCCGCCTGTGATTTCGTCCGCGTGAAACGCGTGTAATTCCCCTGTAGAATTTCCAGAATTTCTAATATATTAGGTAGCCAGTTCCTCAAAATTACCTTTAACCAGTTTTTGTCTTGTATGAGCACAACATCTGCACGTTTGAAGCAGTTTCACAAACAAAGACTAAACATAACATTGTGTACTCGAAAAATAGACACTGGCTTAACAAAGCTTTTCCTGCAAGCCAAAGAGTTACAGCCTTATTGTATTCGCTTCATTGAACGCCTATCGTGTCACCCCTCTTCTAATTTGAGCAACTTCTAGAGTCCACCGCGGTAGTCGATCGACGGCATCGATCAATGGTAAAATGGATTAGTCGACGTCGATCGATAGTTTCTACCAATCCACCGATGGTCGATCGACAATCGATCACGGTAGAATGTGTCCTCTTCTGAATACATTTCGAAAGAAACTGATGAAATATAGCCGGGGTTAATCGACCAACCGTCGATCGATTGGTTAGTTCAACGGTATCCGTCGATCAATTAAAGCTACCAGACCTATCGATCAACGTCATCCGATGGAATCAATCGATTGGTTAATCGAACGGTATCCGTCGATCAATTAAAGCTACCAGACCAGTCGATCAACTTCGACGATCGATCGATTGGTCTAGTTACACCCTTAATCTCAAAATAAGAATTAACAGAGAACATAAATTGAACAGAGTCCATATCTAACCCGCTTCCTGCTCTCATGTTTCTCCTTCTTCTCCTCATCATCCTTAGGCTTGGGTTTGTACAGCTTAGGCGCCGCGGAGAGCACCACCGGCTGCGGCTTGGGCGGCGGCGGCGGGATGAGCTGCGGCCCCGGCAGCCCCGGCCGGAGGAACGGCATCGGACCGGGGAAGCAGTCGGGAGCGCCGGGTGGCCGGAGTCTTTGCACCTATAAAGAGTTGAGTTAGGGAACTTTGTATTTGACAACAGAATACTAGCTACCCTATTCCTGTAGGTGATATGTATTGTTATTGTTGTCTAATAAAAAAATAACATAAGTTGCGGCAGAATAGCTTTTTATGTTAGTCTGCCGCTAATGAACTATTTCACTACGCTACCATAATGTATATTTAAAATTAAACTTTATTGGCTTGCGTTAAGGAACAAATTTTATATGAATAAATATGAATACCTAATAACTTACGGCAGAATAACATTATTTTTTAACTTACCACTAGTGGCAGTACATTAATTTTTATTAAATGACCACTGGTGGCAGGTTAGACACTTCCTAAAATTTATTGTAATT
Source organism: Scoparia ambigualis (assembly GCA_963921215.1). Classification (NCBI taxonomy): domain Eukaryota; kingdom Metazoa; phylum Arthropoda; class Insecta; order Lepidoptera; family Crambidae; genus Scoparia; species Scoparia ambigualis. Next base: position 7,370,730 of record OY992502.1, on the reverse strand, counting down.
ATAATAAATAGTTATTGTGAAGAATTGAGTTTATTCAAGACTATTATCCCCAAAGGGTTAGTCAGAGGCTAGACAATGAGGACCGCAGGATCAGTCCACTGCCATAGTCCACATTACACCAAATTCCAACTGCACATGTGTTCAGCGTGATAACCCATCGCTGCTTTATGCTGTTAGATGTATGTGCAGTCTTAAGTCCGTCGCCTTTTACGATACCCAAGGGAAGTGAAGGGATTGTAGTATTCTTGGATGAGCCGCTATACACTACTCCTCCGGATTATCATCATCAGCATTTATTGTATTCCGTCAGTTTGTGATATGATAACTCAGTAGATGAGGATTCCGGGTGAACGGCGCTGGAACCTTCGGCCTTATTGTTACTTACCAATAGGTGAGATTAGAAACAATTGCTTACCCATAGAGGATTAAAGCAAAACCTTTAAACGTTGCACTGCTGGCACAGGCCTTCCCTCATTGACAACAGCACATAGGAAGATGGGCCATAACCCACCACGCCACACTGGTAGGTTTTAACGACTGCTATTTTACGACGATAACCGGGACCAACGGCTATACGTACCTTCCGAAGCTTCCGAGCTCGATATGTTTATTCATTTAGGTGTTACTTGTCCAGTAATCCGGCATTGCGAAGTTGCTTAAAGGCAAGTTCGCAACCCAAACGCCTTAACCGTTGGGCCATTGAGCTCCTATTTGCAATCAAAGTCAAAGTCAAAATATATTTATTCAATAAACTCAATTAATAAGTACTTTGAACCGTCCAAATCTTTTTATTTAACCTACCACCCATTCAGGACGTCATTTTTTTGCTGTGGCAAAGAACGGGCGCAAGAAACCACAGAGCACAGAAACAACGACATTTACAAAAAAATAATATATTTTAGCATATTGATTCTCTAAAGCTGGATAGTAAACTCGCTTCTCACTCTAATCCACACATTCTGATCAAAAGTGACCTTTGTGACTTTTGCGTAGAGTCGAATTTAGAGAATGTGGATTTGATAACTCACTGCGGATTCAAGATCGAGCTTTTGATTGAGCCTTTACAGAATCACATTGCAGGCTATGATGTCACCTAAACAAATACTTACGAGTTTTACATATTATCTAATAATACTATTTTTATTAGCATGTAACTTATTTATAGTAGTAGTAGCGTGGTGTTGTCAATATATCACACAAAAGGCCAAATAAGCAGTCTACCAAGTTTATTTTTATACCTCTAAGGTGGCAAACAGGCATACAGCACACCTGATAGTATGGTCAGCTTAGCCTATGGACATTTGAAGCACCAGAGGTACGACTCACGCCTTGAAAACCCTGTAAATTTTTCATACTCTTTTTGACCAGGTACCACTCTTGCATTGCCGAGCCTATTAAACGTTTCCATCCTTTCTGAAGAATCTCCTTTGAATATCAGATTATTCTCAAAGGAGATTCTTCAAAAAGGATTTTTCGATACTGGCAGGCTAGCAGGCACTGACACTGGCAGGAAGCTCATGCCAGAACCTGAGTGTGTGTGGGAGGAAGTTAATCATTGTTGTTTGGCTTTCAATTTTTAATTTAAGTATTTTGGCATTATGGTACAGTATTTATGTCTGTTGGTAGGTAGCCACCACACCATCAACTCAACTCAAACCTCTATGCCTAATTTTACTGGATCTCCTTCAGACTAACAAAGCAATGCAGGCCACAGCAGATTGGCGGCACAAATAGATACGAGGATGATAGTCCTGTAGTAGGTGTACAGACATGTGAATTGGCTATTGGACAGTTGCAACAATAAAATATGAAACATGTCGGGTAGTTTATAATTTAACAATACTTATCAAATAGTTGGGTAATTATTAGATAAAGTACCCTCGATAGAGGTTTGCTGAGGTAGAGGGAGTGGGGGAGGAATATACCCCCCCTCTGCAACTTCCGTCTGCCGGAAATACGTACTTTTCGAGAAATATTTTTTGTAAACAACCATAAAACAAAAAGATATGGAAATTTAGCAGGAGGGAGGCTAAATAGAGGTGGGAAAAGGGGAGAGAGTATGTAAAAAAAGTCGCACGTACAAAAACGTTGTTTCTGGTGCTTCGCGGCCCGCGCTAACTCTTTAGTCTTCTTTCATGGCGGGGGGCATGGTCCCCAAGCCCCCTTGTGATTGGGCTGTGCCCTCGCCCCCGTCCGCCTTTCTCCACCCAGCACGTTTCTCTAAAGACATTACCTCTTTGCGTGTTGTTTTCGTTTCGATTCACTCAAAAATTAAATAAATTAAAACAAAAAAATATTTAGTTATTTCCGGCAACCAATATCGATATCAAGGGTTTCAGCAAGACCCCCTGAGCCCCCTCACGGCATCCCTTTCCCCAGAACAAGTGTACAAGTGTACTCGTATCAAATGCCAACCCAAATAGTTTTTTTAATTAAGATAATTTGTAAATATTCTATTTTTACAAAATAAATTTGCAATTTTTTATCTGTGGATTACAAACCCGAAACATGGGTGGCCATGATTGAGCTTCGTGTGATGTCACATTTTACAAAATAAACAAAAACTATCTATAAGAGCAAGTTTCTCCCGATTTCTTTTAGCAATAACACGTGTTGTGAGACTCCGTTTTATTTTTATCTACCGCACAATAATAAGTTTACTTTAAATTAAACTACTTGAAATTAGCTTAATGATATACGCGAAAGCCATTAATTAAGATTAATAATAAATCTATAAGAGAAATATAATAATAAGCGTTTGAAATTTTTTAAATACTTTTCCGAGAACTGTCAAGTAGCCAATTGAACTAATGTAATCATTAACTAATGTTACCTACAATAATGAATTTGAATAAATAAAGAAAATCATTAACTAGAAAAATAAAAAATACTATTACTGATTGATGCTTGCAAGCTAAAACACCTTTAACATTATGTTTACACATTTAACTTTTGTTATGGACTGTTGAATCATCAAATCTCTTGTGGTGCATTCACACTGCAGTTACTTTTTTGTGGAACAAAGTGTGCTAAAGTTTGAAACATGAAGTAACTAATTTGTTCTAACATCTTGTAGTCAGACATTGCCCACAACTCTCAGGAAAACATTTTTGCACAGAAACTAAGTACAGAATAGATGCACCATTTGAATATAAGTCCTTGGACTTGTATAAGTGAAATAACTTGTATCCTTCTTGTCAGGGAGGTCAGGTCAAGAGTACCCTAAAGTGACAATCATGTATAAAGAATGCTATGAGGGTAAATTAAGCAAAAGAAGTGTGTTGATATCATAATAAATGAAAAGCTATGGTCTCTGGCTACCCCTATCAAAAACTGGTGTGTTGTATTGTAAACATCCTTCCCATATCCTTACCTGTGGGGGCACCATCATAGATGGCGGTGGCGGCGGCGGGGGCACTCCAGGGAACATCATGCGAGCGGCGAGCTGTTCAAACTGCGGCATCATAGGCACAGCGCGCTCGAGCTGCTGCTGCACGGCACCGAACGTGCCGGCCCCGATCACCGGCCGCAGAGCCAACTCTGTGCCCGATATCTCGGCCTCGAATCTAGTGCAAAGTTGCAAACATTACATGATATAGTTTTCTATAACATTTCAAACCAATTTTTTAACAAGACATAATGAAGGATGATGAAGTATGAACAACTGACCTAGACATTTCATCCTGCATCTGCTGATATTTGTTGTCTTCCATGACGCTGCCTGGTTAATAACCTTAAAACAAGTCCAAAAAATTACGACTAACGGGAAAAAATATTCACGCCACTATCTATCAACAGTATTTCTTGATACATACACGCATTTTTGGTTTTTAATAAACGGCAGTACGGTAAAATTTGCTATAAATCGTGCCACATTATTGTTTTTTACAACTAAGCCACCAAATCCAACAAATTATTATTCTTCCTTTCTGTCATTCTGACAATCTGACATACTGACATGACAGAATTGACAGATGAGAAATTGAGATGACATTTCGTGTCGTGATCGTGACACTCGTGACAGACAAACGACAGACGTCTGTAGTTTTATTATTTTGTAAGGCAAATGGATCTAGTTTATGCCGAAATAGAAAGAAATACCTTGATTTTTTTTTCAAAATATTTGTATTTATATTAGGTTTACTCTTCTCCTCTTAGAATAGAACGTAATATGTACGAGTATTACTTCTGAAATATCTCTTTGGCTAATTCTTGTGTTTGTTATTGTCAATTTGTCAGGACGAGAGAAGGTTTGTACCTATAGTTTTTGGCTAATTCTTTTATTGTCAATTTGTCAGAACAAAGTTTGTATAACTTTTTGGGTTATGTAGGTTAGTTCGGGAGTGTCGATAGTAAAGGCGGGTCTCCTGCGACACCGTTTTGTGTTTTCTAACACCTAACATCAAACATCTAACAAAATAATATGTACGTAGGCCACGCCCAAACAAAAACTTTTTGTGATTTATCGAAGCTAAGGCGAAGGCTACACGTAAAGTATTTATCGTGATCTATATCGCGATCTGGATTGACTTAACGTAGAGGATCACGGTCACACCCTACACGTTCAATATTTATCACGTCAGTATTGCGGCTTCCTTTACGCGGTGCGGACCGTGCGAACGCTACCATGGATACAACAAGAAAAGTTAAAGCCTGTATAGCTATTATTTTAGAAATATCGATAAATAAAATAGTGAAAAGAAAGCGATGGATGAAAAATTATTTTCTATAGTCGGATCGTAGACAATTTTTTTTATTATAGAAATTTTTGAATTCTGCTATAATAATAGTTAAAGGATAAAATGTTTACTAGAAAAAAACAACGAACCACAGGAAATCTAGAATGCGATTCAAACCCATGACCTTTAATTGTTAAATTCACGATGAATTTTGTAATATTAATGTTAATAATATTTATTTGTGTACATTGCATGCCTGATCACGGGCAAACTGTTGATACTATATATTTTTTTAAGAACTTGTTACACAGTTTAAGCAATAAAGGAATTCTATTCTATTATATTCTATTCTATTCTATTTGGATTGCCGGTCCACTGCTCTAACCGCTAAGCTACCGAGACCCCTTAGTTTATCCTAATATTTTTTTCTCTGACACCGTCAATAAATACGTTTTTTTATTTTTTGTATATTTGTCCAGTAACTTGCTTAGGTCTTCGTTTCTTTTTGTAATAAGTATATGAACTATCCCACAGTTCGGGCAGTACCTATTTCCAGGTTGAGAATAAATTATTTCAGGTATTTTTGGTCATTTGCATAAGGTTCTACAAGCTCGGGTGACGGCGCGACCCCGCATAGCACTGGCACATCGTCACAAATCGCTGCCGCGGAGCGAACTGAAGTGATAAATATTGACCGCGCGTCTACACGTTCAATATTTATCACGATCCATGGATTGACAATCCGTAATTCGGATTTCTAGAAATCCTGTAATCCGTATCGCGATCCGTCAATACTTCAGTCTACACGCTCAATAAATATCACGATATGGAATAAATAGCCGTGGATCACAATATTTATTGAACGTGTAGCCTTCGCCTAAATCTGCTACGCTGCTAGCCTTTGCCTCGTAATGGGCCGTTTACACGTATTAAGTTGTCAAGTAGGTAACTAAATTTTAAGTTAATTTTAACTTAATTTTAAGTTGTCGATCGTTTACACGTGTATTTACTTATGCACTCTTTAGTGCATACGGCGGCGACACATCGCGGCAAGACCGGCTCTCGTCACACGCGAGACTTCACGACTTTACTAAATACTTCACTAAATTGTTGCGTCCACACGTCAACTAAATGACAATTTAGTAGAAGCCACGCCTACCGGGGAATGCAAGCGGTGCGGGAGGGGAGGTTACTTACTCAAAAAATAGACTCGATTCTATTCTACTTGTTCACTTGCCCACTAAATCGTTTACTTACCACTTGCTACTAAAGAGCTTAAGGTGGCCACTGACGATCAGTTTTTCCCATCAGTTGAACTGACGTCAGTCCAAAATTTGATCGTGAATGTCGAATCGTCACTCCAGAGTTTTAACTGACGGCGCGACACGTAAAGCCGGCGCGTCGCGCCAAACTGACCGTGAGTGTGTGATCGTCACTCCAATCGAGTCGGTTCGAATTTCTCCAATGAATATATTGATCCTTAGCACCATACAATAAAGTTCAAAATTGATTGTTTCGCGTCAGTTCGAACTTCTCCAATGAATATTGATCCTTAGAGAGAGAACTTTAGTGCTTGGCACTAAAGTTCAAAATTGATTGTACCGGCCGGTCGAGACTGACGAGCCGGCGTGACGCCAGTGAATGGGGAAATCTGTTTGGCGTAAAACCATTTGCAGTGACGCCACAGTTTTACGCCTGGACTGACGCGCAAAACTGATCGTCAGTGGCCAGCTTTATAAGTGACTGTTTACACGCAAGAATTGACAACTTGATACGTGTAAAGCTGGCCACTGACGATCAGTTTTGCGCGTCAGTCCAGGCGTAAAACTGTGGCGTCACTCGAAATGGTTTTACGCCAAACAGATTTCCCCATTCACTGGCGTCACGCCGGCTCGTCAGTCTCGACCGGCCGGTACAATCAATTTTGAACTTTAGTGTTTGGCTCTAAGGATCAATATTCATTGGAGAAGTTCGAACTGACGCGAAACAATCAATTTTAGACTTTTTTGGTTGGTGCTAAGGATCAATATATTCATTGGAGAAATTCGAACTGGGTCGATTGGAGTGACGATCACACACTCACGGTCAGTTTGGCGCGACGCGCCAGCTTTACGTGTCGCGCCGTCAGTTAAAACTCTGGAGTGACGATTCGACATTCACGATCAAATTTTGGACTGACGTCAGTTCAACTAATGGGAAAAACTGATCGTCAGTGGCCACCTTAAACGGCTCTTAAAAAAAAGTGAGTGTGACGTTTGTGTACTCAAACGTCACGTAGTGTTTGTGCCTCAAAGAGGAAATTAATATTTGTGCCTTGTGGGTGGAGGGAAACTGGAATTTATTTTCTTTTGGTTGTTTGATAGAGTAAAACAAGAAAACCAAGATCTAATTAGATTTTAACTGTATAATTATTTTGTGAAGTGTTAGAAATATTTCGTTAAAATCAAATTACTGTTACCAAAATGATTGACGATGAAAATAAGACAATTTGGTGTGGCAATTTACCTGAACAAGTTACTGAAGAATTACTTTACGAGTTATTCTTACAGGTGCAATCACAAACCAAGCTTGATAACTTCCTATTCCCGAATCAATTTGCTCATAACTGTTATATTTTTTCAGGCTGGTCCATTAGAGAAAGTGCGAATAGCCAAAGATAAAGACGGGCGTCAGAAAAACTTCGCGTTCATAACATATTGCCATGAGGTGTCAGTGCCTTACGCTATTCACCTGTTACGTGGGACTGCGCTGTTTCATCGGACGCTCATGTTGCAGTCTAGAGGGAAAATGAGCCTGCTGCCACCACCAATCAGATGCTTCGGGCCTGATCCAGGCGTAGATTTCCAATCACAGAGCAATGTGGTTCAACAATTTGAGGACATGACAGAGCGAATAAAAGAGGAAGACCACAGAGCTGTCCAAGCGCCCCGACAAGGCCATGACTTAGTACAAGCCAGTTTACAAGGCAACTGGACTCATAGACATCATCCGTATCGTCCTGAGAAAACTCAGAACCGAGACGACTATAGGTATAGAGACAATCATAATGACAACAATTATAAAGGCAATGGTCGTAATAAGCGTTCTGCAAACTGGAGAGATAGAAGAAATCACAATAAGAATTATAATAATCATCGGAGGGACTAACACATTTAATGTTTCATTTTAGAAATATTGTAAGATTATTTTATATCACTTCTGCATTTTTAAAACTTAAATTACTATTTTGATCAGCAGAATTTTGTCCAAGATACTAACTAAATTTTAATATTATGCTAAATGCAACAGTTTTATATCCAATTGACTTTTAACCAACCAATAAAAAAGAAGCTAAGCTATGCTAAGTTGGTAAATATGCAATTTTTACTAAAAATTTTAATCTGGTTATTTTTGTTAGACACTTTAAAATGTCTACTCTTTTCTTTTAATATAATGGTATCATATTTTTGGAAAGTAAAATAAAAGTATGTTATGAGGTAAGAATAAAAACGCATTTTATATTACAAGTTTTGAAAATAAAAAATTCAAGGCTTTCATGTATAAATTGATTTGTTTCTGTTGTTTTGACTTGGCAATGCAACCACTGTGCATTGTGTTAGACTGTTGTCCAAATATGTTCAATAAATGTCTTTATATCTTGTTCATATCTGACCATTTAATATTACGCCGATATCGTCTAAGTATACCCTGAACTCTTGCTGCAATGTAAATAACATAATTACATTAACTCTACTATCTAGTTTACTAATAATCAACAAACCATTAAAAAATATATGAGTACTTTTGAAGAGTGGACAGATTCACAACTAGACTGATTCTCAGCTGGATATATTCTCAGCTGGATGGGTTCTCAGCTGGACGGATTAGCAACTGGACAGGACATGTACAGTCCATGACAACACAACCTCTTGTACAGTCAGCCGCCCATACATGACACTTGTTCTGTATTCTGAGATAGAAGCATACGTATACAAAGCAGTTGTATGAAGTAATCTACAAAATTAGCAAGAAAAAATGTCACTAACTCAGTCAACTGAACTAGTGGAAATAAAGGAATTTCACGTGTGTGTCATTAAAAAAAACAGAGTAAAGAAGTTACACAAATTGCACCAATAATACATTACATGAAATAATATCAAGTCAATATTGCATAAACAACTGTACATGAGGTTGCGTTGTCATGGACTGTACATGTCCTGTCCAGTTGCTAATATGTCCAGCTGAGAACCCGTCCAGCTGAGAATCTGTCTAGTTGCGAATCCGTCCACTTGCTACGGAGACGCTATGTTATTGTTAAAAACCAGCCAGAGTTGAGTAATAAATAACAAATAAACATATTGTTTTTAAAAATAATATGGTTTATGTCAACTTACTTACGATTCTAGTCTTGTATCTGTGGGCGATGTAGCCTAATATTTCGTATATAAACGCGAGCGAGACAAAGTAGAATACCACCGATATAACTTTTTCGTCCATGTCGAATAAGTCGGACATCACAATCTTGCATATGACATAGCTGCCGAGTATGCCGCGCACCGATAGGAACAACAACAAGTAGGTCACCTCCACCAGGAAATATATCATGGATTTATCATATCCCTCATTTCTGAGAAACCTGTAACAGAGACCCGATTTTAGCATTATTAGCATTTGCACAGCATTATGACATAGTCGTTGCACTTTCTAGCTCCACTTAATTTTATTCATAGGTTTACTATTATTGTAAAAGTTTTTTCCCTCCGTCCTATGATATAGGGTCCTGCAAACGAGGTGTGAGAGGCCCTTTTACTGCCAGCAAGGTAAGGGTGACTGGTCTACGTCTTTTTGACGCTGCACCAGTAGTTTTCGCGTTTGGACTCTATTTCCACCTATAACAACACATAGAGTGAGTGATAACTAATTTGCAGGTAGGCAAGTTGAAGACAGCTAGTGCAGCGCAAATTCTAAACAATCTTGCTTCACTAGAAGGCGGAGTCCAAATGCAAAGAGAACTCTTTGCATTTGGACTCCGCCTCCGCTTAACATCAGGAGGAACGAAATCTTTCGTCTACTTGCTATACCTACAATAAAAAGTAAAGTATAGAGCTGCTGGTCATCGCTACAATGATGAGCATTGGCTTATAAGCCATTATGGCCTGTGATAAAAAGTAGGAGTACGAAACCTTTTGTCTACTTGCTATACAATAAAAAGTAAAGTATAGAGCTGCTGGTCATATCGCTAGGATTGATGGGTATTGGCATAAGCCATTACATAGAGTTATAAGTTTGACTAAGCTCCATGCAAATGATGTCATGTTTCTACTTCTAGTAGGCAAAACAACAGATAGATTGATTGTTCATTTTGGTAGATAATCACCATGCCTGCCATATAATAAAATATCTGCATCAAAAACGGCTTCGCCCGACCTGAAAATTGGTCCTTCGAATATCGGTTTGAGCATTTAGCCACTTTGCCACGGCCGTAAGGTTTACTCAACAACAAAAAATAGAAAAAGAACTACCAAAAGATACTCGCTAACCATCTCGTCTGCAGCAGTGGATTGGTGATCTCCATCATAGCTAGGGTGCATGCAAACGTGCAGCCTGTATAGTCCTTCTGCATGTAGATTGTGATGGCGACGAGTGCGCTCGCGTGGTGGCACAGCATCAGCTTGTTCTCCGACCAGTACACCAGGCACCACAGCAGGTCGAATGCGAAGTAGCCCCACGACCATACCATCAGCGCGTAATGTTGGCTGCTGATTTTCACTGTTGGTTCGATGTGGAATAGACGTAATAGAAGTTAGGTATAGTGATTTGTGTTAGACAAATAAGTTTACAATGCCTAAAATAATACCTAGATTAAGAAGTTACGTAGGTAGGTATCTACAAAGACTAGTGTTTCTGATGCAAGTAGGTAAGTAGGTACTTAAGATGGGACTAACTTTTTCACTTTTTGTTATTATGACGTATCAACATAAGAATGTGCATGCATTTTATGGCACTGTGTACCTACTTCACTAGTAGACAGTAAGAAATCCACCTGTTTTAAGTCCGCCTAGCTACCGGCACCTTTAGGTAGTAAGTATTTCGTCATACCAAAAATAAGTATCAGTAGCACTTTTGTGTTCTGACAGCTATTAAAAGATGGTACCTACGATGAATCCTGTTCCTTATAGTAATTGACGATTTCGCTTCCGGGCGCTTCCACCTTCGGCCTAGTCGTCACTTACCTACCATCAGATCAGAATGCCAAAACGATGCAGCGTGACTGACTAACTGTGATCGTCAGGATGGCTGGACCAAATAAAATATGGGCATGAGACAATGTGCAGTATTATGACCGATTTGCTACTAAAGTGATCAGACATTCTGACGTAGGTTGGCTGACCACTTCCAGTTTTAGCGTAGGTACTATCAATGAAGAAAGAAGGGAAAATCTGGTGTCTCTATCTGCCAACCTACCAAGAAACGATCGTGATACCTATATGTATGACTAACTGGTGAGAGTCCATGCGGAGAGAGTGGTGATGCCGCATTGCGTCAGTCCGAGGATGGTGGCAACACTGCCGTGGAGCAGGGTGACCAGCCGAGAGCACCACTCGGGGCTGTGCTTTGGCCACTGCACCGAACTCCACACGTACAGCCCACTCCAGAATAAGAATGAAGTTAGTTTCAGCAGCGAAGCGGGCGAGAGCTCGTGTTTCAACTCCATCATGACGTCATAGACATGGTTAAGAAGCCTTCGCTGTTGGGATACATATTTTTGTTGGTTTTGTTGTGGTGCATTTGACAGTGTCAAGTTGATGACAATGTTGGTGTTGTCTGTAGGCATAGATAATAATTGTTTACATCTTGTCTGTAGGCATTTTTTTTACTTTGCGTACTTATCACAGACGTATATTATTATACGTCTGTGGTACCCACTTATATCCTTTGATTTTGAGGGATAGGTGTTCTAAAGGCCTGTTCAAACCTGAGCGGTAGAACTCTTAAATTTCCTACAAGGAAATACCCCAAATACACAAATCGCGAATATAAGCTTTTTTAAAATTATAAAAACATATTCTGGCAAAATTTAAAAAAATTCCTAAACTCAAAATAAACCTAAAAATCTATAAAAATTAACTTTTCAGCAAAACTTTTTACAACAAAATTCTTCACAAATTAACTTCAAATTTTTTTTATCAAACTTGATGGCGCTTATTACAAGTCCGTTGTCGGGTGAAACTAGTGGACTAGTGCACCCCGAAATGACGCCGGGAGTGGTAGAGAGGTCCTACATGAGGGTGAAGGACGTGGAATCGTTTGAGACCATGGTCCGACGCTACTGCAGCCGGATAACTGAGGCGGTTCGGTCGGGCAAGTCCGTCACAAAGGCAAACAAATATATAATCTATAATTATTTTAAGATATATTTTATTATTTTTAATTATTAATTTATTAATAATTATAATTATTAATTTAAGATATATTGATGCCGCGACCGGAATAGACCGCTGCCTGACCAACCTGCTGGGCTCTGCCGACGTGCCGGACCTCTCCCAAGAACAAGTCAGCGAGGACAGTGTAAGGGAGCTTAGCCATAAGCTGGACAACAGCATGAGCGCCGTAGTCGCTATCCAGAGCGAGGCTTCGGCGGAGATCCGGCGAGAGGTGTCTCAGAAGGTCGACGAGATGATGGCTCAACAGTCTCGTCTCGAAGACCTTGTGCAGCTGACCGCTAACATGGTCACAGCTGCACTGAAGAAGATTCCTCTCGCCCAGGGTCCACCGACGGGCGCTCATGCCGTCCAAAACGTCCAAGAAGCTGTGCTCCCGAACGCTCCCTCATACGCCAGTGTCGCTGCGAGGCCCAAACCTGCGCATGGGCACCGAGGTAGACACGGGCCACAACGCCACCAACGCCCGCGAGTGCCCCCGTAATCGGTCGATGGTTCTGCGTTTGCAGGGCCAGACCGACTACGGAAATAATTTTTTTGCCTTAATTAAAACTTAAATTAAAATTAAACTCACGAAAAACCTAAATATAAACATCAGAATAAACTTTAGATAAAATAGCCTAATAAAACCAAATTTACAAATTAATAAAACAACAAATTAAAAATCAAATAACTTTAAAATCACAACTTATAGTAAGTATCTAAAATAACTAAAATCTCACCAAATTTAAAATAAATTAAATAGAACCTTAAATAATCAAAACCTAAACCCAATTATAAAAACATCTAAAATAATCTAAAATAAACAAAACTAAATAATAACAAACTTAAAATACACCAAATTTTAAAAATTAAAAAACTTAAATAACATCTAAAAATAACTAAAAATAAACCAATTAGTAAATAATATACTAAATATCTAGAATAACTTAGAAACTAATTATACAGCTAAATAATAACAAACTTAAATAAAACAGAATCACTGCAGTTTTTAAATAGCTAAAAACTATACGCGGTGTCTTCAATTATTTCCCGTTCTTTCATCCTTTCTCTTCCTCTTAATTTCCTTCTATTTTCTTCCCCTTAACAGTGCCCCGCAATTAATTAATATAGTCAAAGACCTTAAGGTCTTTGACTTTAGCACACCTAAAACTACATTTATCTGGTAATATAATAATCATAATAATAGTAGTACACGATACGTACGTCAATAAACACGACAGCAATCACAAAACTACTTAAAAAACAAATTTTAAATTTTCACTGCCGAACTAACCAGCGATGATGGAAAATGGTGGCATACTTGTGATTGGCCTCTTGCATGTGACCAAAATACGAATTAACGTTTCGTTCACGCTAAATTTAAATACAATTTTGAAAGATGGTTCAACTCTTCCGTCTGGGCAAGTTCCCCTAAATACTACCTAGGTAAGTACTTGTTAAGTTGTTAACCTTTACTGAGTGGTAGAGCCACGCTGCGTTGCAGCACGCATTGGGCCGGCTCGCCCGGCGTAATACCACCCTCTCACGAATATTCGGCGTGAAATAACGGCACTTGGTGCTGTTGTGTTTCGTCCGACCAGTGAGGGTTCCGGAGGCCCCTTCCCCCCCCCCCCCCTCCCAATTCCTATTCCTTCCTTAAACCTATTCCTCCCTTAAAGGCCGGCAACGTATCTGCGATTCCTCTGGTTTTGCGGGTGTCCATGGGCGGCGGTGATTACTTTCCATCACGTGATCCGCCTGCTCGTTTGCCTGCCTCTTTTATATAAAAAAAAAAAACCTATTAGAAATTGTTTGAATAATAAATAAGTTTTGTTACGATACACCTACACATAACCTACCATGGTTTGGGTACAAAGAATAAAGGTTGCAAAGCACTTCAGGAATCAATAAACTTTAGGATCTGAAATAGGCACACATACGCAGTTTAAAATTAAATGTTCGTTTATTAACCCTTCTCGTAGGTACTCTCAGAATGATTACTAAAGCATTCCGAGTAGATACTTAATATATGTAGTACACAGATAACCTCTATGATCTAGTAGTTAGGTATTACATTTCAAAAAATCTTATAAACTGTACACACGCTGTAAATATCAACAAATAAAAAGACGAGTACTAAACTTCGCTCCATTGGAGGATAACAACTTTTACCATTATTTTTTTAACTACAAAAATACCTTTCGCACATTTCAGTCATTAATTAATTTCGCAACGATGACGACAGACTCAATTTTACATAAAAACAAACTCTAGGTTACACAATACATACATTAGAAACATATCACAAATTTGTCGGACGGATATTCCACTATCACCTTAAAACAAATAAAAGTTCTTAGTGTCATCGAAGTTTCTCGATACATTTCTCCACGGTGCGGTATCGAGTGGGCGTCATGGCTTCCTTCAACATCTGCCGGAATCGCATGTCTTTGGACAGCGTGAGACAGAGCTGTCGGGCATGGACCCTTGTGTCGGCGTTGGCGTCGCCCAGCAGTTCGCCCGCAGCTCTCAGTAGCATTGTCCTCGGTTCCGAGGGCATGTCGAGAGTCTTGGACGCACCGTGGTGTTGCACCAGCTTCAACAGAGCCTGCACGGCGGCCGCCCGCACGGGGCCAGCGCGATGGGTCGTCCCCCTCCGGGCCAGAGCCACGGCCGCTCGTGCATTGTTGCTGCCGCACGCAATTCCGACTAGAGCGGCAGCTGCATCCGCTCTGAGGAACCTGTTAACGTCTGCGCATCTGTCTAGAAGAGCGGTAATCGCTTCCTCCAACTCAGTATCGAGAGCACGGCCTCGGTACTCAAATAAAGTGCCTAAAGTGGAGCACGCCGTTCTAGCCACTCGGGAGCGTAAGGAGCGTACGTGTGCCGCGGTGGCGCGCACCGCCGCCCGCCAGCTCGCCGCCGGCGCGCGCGCTGACGGATCTGCCGCCAAACGCCCCGTTTCTATGAGCCCGTTCACTATAACTTCCCAGTCTTCGTGACGCGCTGGTATTGTGCATTCAGCAAGGGCATTTCGCACTTCGCGGTGGCAAGGAGACGCGATCCTCTCGTAAGCGTCACTTGTCGCTTCTGGTGACAGGTTCCTGCTTATTATTGAACTTGGCGATGGGCTTCTTGTTTTTGGCTGACTTTGTGAAGATTTACGACTCGAAGGCCGCGATCCTTCCGGGTCTAGAATGTTCGAATTTATCGACTTCTGTGATCCATAAAGCTCTTGTTTATCATTGTTTACGACAGCAGACTGGTCGATTCTATTCTGATCGCTATTAATTGAATGGTGTGATTTTTCGGAATAATCCTCCACTCTTATCGACGGCGATCGAGGTGGCAGCGGTGGGTCGTTAGTGTCGCCCTCGGATATGCTAATTTGCGTATTGTCACCTATTAAAACGGTTTCCTTGGGGTCATCCTCCAATTCTATGAACGATTTATTTTCGTCTGCCTTTTCTTCGTAGCTCGTGAATGCACTGGAGTCTCTGAAAAAAAAGTTAGCTGTTAGATTGAGTCGTATTGTTTGTTTATAGGGGGTTGTTAGGTGGGGTGTTACCGCGTGTGCGGGGGCAGGTCGGCGACGAGGTCGGGGGCGAGCGGGGGCGCGGACGGGGGCGCGGGGGCCACGGGCCGCGGGCAGCAGCACAGCCGGAGCATGGCCGCCAGCCGGCGCGGCACCTCGGCGACTGAATGACTGAACCCTACGGCCGTCCTACGCCAATCCAGCGATCAATTGTCAAACATGTTGATGAACTCGCTGCCACGACCGCCTGCATAATTATTATGCTGATTAGGCGATACGTTCACGGAATTACCGCTACGTTGAAAGTCATTACTTAGTCAGCGCTGAGTAGTAGGTATATTGAATGTTACGAAGTCAACCATACCTAGGTATACATTTTAGACATAATACTGTCTATGACTTTCATGATTATTAAATGGTTTTTTAGTACCTAGGTATAGATAATCTAGTTTTAAAACTACCTATTTATTTAAATTTCTTGACATTCTAGCCTTTCTAAGTTTATCGTCATAACAACAATGTTTGTAGCATTGTGATATTGTGTCGTTCCGACAGTTAAATATAATATAAGTAGTCAGTTTCTGTGTATAGCTGAGGATTTCGGGTGAAGTACTTTTCTATACCTTCGGCCTTATTATCACTTAACATCAGGTAATACGAAGGCCAATCGCTTACCAGTTGTTGCGTAAAATTTCAATCATGACTACACGATTTCTTACAAGTGGAGTGTAACCTTCGTATTGTACAATACCGTCAATAAGTACAATACCGTCAATAAAAAAGCCGGTATAGTTCTTTTGTGCCAAATACACGTCAATAAAAGTCAAAGGCGAAAATTAATTGCTGACTCAACAGTTAGGTGTACAAGTAGACGTGTGCGAAGTGGAACGATCAGGTGATAGGGAAATGGGTCGCCTGGCCGCCTCCGGTGGAAGTGGGCCACACTGCCCAAATGTAGGTTACCGGTGGCACGATAACAACAGGGGCGGACTACGACTACCGACTCCATTCATAGACGATGTGGGCACCTTTCCCGAGACGATGTGGCGATGTGGCGCGCGGCAGTTTATTCATAACGCTTTGCTGCGAGTTAACTTTCAATTCTCAGTTAAAACTTGTTTGTTTGGTATATTAAAAAAATAATTAAAATATATTGTCATAATTAAGTCTTTTCTTATTTTACAGGTGACATTTTAGGTTGATCGCCTAATTCATTTTATCAAATGGATTAGTTTTATCCGAGGATTGAAATATCTCCCAAAAGACACCACAGAGTATTAACTACCCTATACTAAGAGTATACTAGTATATCAGCATAAACACTACTGAGCTTAAGCCTCTCTAAATAAACAACAGCAAATATTGAAATGAGAGATGCAATATTTATAAAAAAATATTTATGTGTTTAGCACAATTATTACAATTATTATTAGGTACCAAGTAAATTAAAATTAAATAAAAACGTAGGTACCTAACCCCTACCCAATAATTTAGTAGGTATATCAAAAATTACAAATTAAAAGTATTAATAGGATTGTATCCAATGTTTACATACCAAGTGGGATGTAGGTAGGTATGTAGTCATAATTGCATTAAGTATGTTCTTTGGTCTTCACGCATATAGCTACGTTATTACGAAATAGGCTTGACCAATGGTCAGACTAAGTCCGCCACTGGCAAAAAAAATACCATTACTCTTATTTAAAAAGTAATACGGTGTCGGAGTTCAATAAATATGAAATGAAGGGGTTAAAGCCTAGGAGAAATTACGGGCATACTGCATAAATACAGTGACATGAGAAAAATTGCAGCGAAATATTTCTCATGTCATATTTCTAACGTTTTAATCGATAAAGTTATTAACACAAACCAAATAGAGCATTTAATAACAGAATTATGACCACGCGTGGTTATTTTTGACTAGAGTATTAAAGTGGTATCAATGTAATCCTCTTGTAGAGTAATACAATTGACCTAATAAGTACTTAACAGTTTAATACCTACTATGATCTGAGAATACCATGTAATTTTTTTACTAGGTTTTGGTTTATAGGCATTCATTCTCTATAGACATACCTACGCCACTTACATGAGAACATAAGTACAAACTTTACGTTCATTGACAATTTTGTAAAGAGGAAACATGGTAACATGCTATTACGGTTAGTAGGTAGGTAATTAATAATCTCAAAACCTGCTAAACAGATTTTTAAGAATCCTTTTTCGTTTCTAAGAAAATACCACAAATTGCCCCTTTTATTTCATATAAAAATACTCTTATTTGGTAGGTACTGTAGAAAGGACGATTGGTGGCGTGGGATTGAAACTGTCCTTTTCTTAGTTTACGACTTCATATTTATTTACAAGGTTAATCTTTGACTATATAACTAACATGTATATAATCAAAGGTTAATATAATATATTACATTTTCAAAATATCAAAATAACGTGGTAAGTCTGTCTACCCATGTTGGCCCTTCAGATAGTTCTCCCTTTAGATTAATTTTTTTTTAAATCTAAGGTGCCCCTAATTCCCCGTTT
Organism: Scoparia ambigualis; assembly: GCA_963921215.1. NCBI lineage: Eukaryota > Metazoa > Arthropoda > Insecta > Lepidoptera > Crambidae > Scoparia > Scoparia ambigualis. Next base: position 7,352,572 of record OY992502.1, on the reverse strand, counting down.
GACATCTTGTCATTTAAAATTATTTGTTTTATTTATAAATTACTACAAAGTAAACCTGCCAGCGCCCTAACATGGTATAAACTCTACAGTACCTATAGTTTTTAGAAAAATATAGTAAGTTTATGTGATTCACTTATGTCTGTGGATTCACTAGAGTCTGGCTATCAAAACAGTCCCTGGACATTTTAGCAAACTTTTTACATGGTAATGCTAAATGTAAATGTCAACATCAATTTCCCAAGTTGCCAGTTGGTCGTCAATAGTTTTACGTGATCTTGTTTTAACGGTTTACGGGTGTAAAAATGAATAAAACTATTAAAAGCGGAGTGCAGAAGATGTTTTTTTGCGTGATTTCAAAGTTTCAAGAAAAACAAAAGGAGAAAGACGCCAAATTCAATCAAAAACAAGATTGTTTACGTGTGGTGCTTGATTTCTTAGGTAGTATGACGTAATTATTTTGATACTTGGATTTTATTTTGACTACAGTGAATAAAAAAAAATTGTTATGGAATATTGTCTTTTTGTTTAACTATTCTTACTTAATTCCTAACATATATGATAACAGGCGTTAGATTCATCTTAATATTAGTAAATAATAATAATTAAAAAAAAGTAGTTTTAATCTAAATCCCGCACCTGTGCTCTGGCTGATTAAAGTAGGTGTTACCAGCGATTCGCCCCAGTTTCACATGGACGCAATCTCTGATCACCCAATCATAATTTTTTTCATAACAAATTTTGTCTTCACAAATTACGAACACAGCAAAACGAACATTATTAATGCGACAATTATTGCATCTTAACCTATAATAGATATAAGCTCGCCACTTTTTAAAAAAGAAATTGATTTAATTTTGATTTAATATATGTATAAAAACAATAGTATCAACTTCGTTTATTCAGTGTATAGCCGGTATTACCAGCAGCAGATTATTTGAAATTGCCGCCGTTACTCAGGGACAGCTTTCATTAGCCAGACCTCAGAATAAGGAATCATACTAATCTAAGAGCCAGACTATATCTCATGTCAATCATGTTTGGCATTAAAGGAGTATTAAACGAGGATGGCAACGAGGTGAGTTGCAATTTCACTATTGAAAATTCTCGTTTTCGTTAATAAGATAAGATAAGATAAATATACTTTATTGTACACCACAAAAAGACATTTTGACAAAAAATAAAATAATTACATATTAAGTTGACGTACAAAGGGCGGTCTTATCACTAAAAGTGATTTCTTCCAGACAACCTTTGGATGGACAAAAAAGATTTTAAATTTAAAAGTGGGCTTGTACGAGTAGTGCACCATGGATATAGACACAATTAGTGATATCGACTTATCAAACTACTTAAATAAATATAATGTTATGGCATGTATTCAGAATTAGCAATAAACATAATATATCGGCTTTACAGCAAACAGATGGCTATAAGGACAAGTAATAGTCATTCACCATCCTCTTGAAACTCGCTAGCGTTTTGGCCATTCTAATGTGATGAAATGGTGAATAAGGGCCCTGACTAAATATTGACACCATGGCGCGCCACGGGCGGCGCAACCAAATGCCAGAATGATTTACACTCGATACAGCTGCCTGTATTAAGTAAGTACCTATGTACAATTTGTTGGTGGCGGCGACTCTGCCATTGTTAACCTTTTGTACAAGCTTTCATTTAGTTTTACTTGACATAACCCCATCGGGTTTGGGCTCGTTTGATTCGTCTTGACGAGTATTTTGGTGCTAGATGGTAACCAGGGTATGATGATGGAGCTAGAAAGTGGCCATAGGAACTCAGTAATTAAGCGACACAACCGCGTCGAGTTTGATTCGTCTTGAATATGCGACCCCATCTTTGGAAGTTCGTTCGTTCCGTTTGTATGAATGTGGATTCTGTCTTTGATTAGATGGATGGCCCAATGTCAAGGTGAGCACGTGCAGAGGGCTGAATGGTACCAGGGCGAACCCTGTTGTACAAGCCCTTATCCCCCTACAATAAGTGCTCAAAACAACACATTGTGAGCGTACTGGGGGCTACTTATCGGAAAAACACTGCTACGCGCTACGAACTACGCCGTAGTCAATCACGCATCAAAAATACTATAAAGTTAAAAATAAAATTAAAAGAAAAAAAACTTTATAAAAACAAGCTTTTATTACTTGTTAATAAAAGGAAATAAAAGGTTAAAAATAATTTAAACCTGATAAGAAAAATACCATTATAAAGGTATTGTAACGGTACAGAATGAATGGTATCCGTCCGTTAGTAAGGAATATATGGGAGTAGCAAAAAAATTAATATTAATGCGTAGCACCATTAATATAATAAGCATGAAAAGGGAAAAATAAACTAGTTTAAAATAATGGACATGTGGACAAGTGGCTTTGCGTTAAAGGTAGTAAGAATGTGTCAATAGACTAGGGCCTTATCATTATTTTGAATTTCGCGGGGACTGTTCCGTGTGCCCCTTGCGACATAGGCGCCGTCTAGCGTGCGTTATTTACTTGAGTTTCGCGTAGGATTGTTAGGTTGGCAATAGATTAGAGTGATGGGGTTGGCTAACGTGTCCCTTGCGACAGGGAGGCGCAACCTATGGTCGGAATACGGAACTTTTAATTATTTTACTAAATACGGGATTTTTGGCCTAAGTGGGTGTTTATTGAGAGGGAATTGTGGATGGAAGGCTACATCTAGATGTTCAAACATGTAATATTGGCTATCTAACGAGATTTGGTTGGATTATGGAAAAACTTTAGAATTACGCGGCGGACGGCGGCAATGAGCGAGCGAGAGGTTGAGAAAAAGATAGAAAGAGAGGGAAGATGTTATCTCCACGTGGAGCGACACGAAGTTCGCACATAACAAATGATAAGACACGTGAAGGCGAGGCGCGTTGGCTATATAAACAGCTAGCGGTTGGTTGAAGGGAAGAAAAGCGGAATTGTGGGGGCGAATGTTGGGCGCGCGTGGCGCGAAAGTTAAGATGCTTGGGGAAAAGAGGAAAATTAGCGGGGCATTCAATTGTAGGACGTCGGAGGCGCGGTCCGATTTACGAGTAGCGGTAACGATCTCATACGTGAAAACGAGCGTCCGAGCGATTTTAGCGCGCTAAGTGATATTCGAGCTGCGATATTAACTAAAATTGATTGAGAAATAGAAAGTGATTATTAAAGTAAAATTATTGTTATCGCAACTCGAATTGTTAACAGAATGCAGTATTCTGGATCATATTAGCGGAAACGCATCACGGTGGCAACGAAAGCTAATATGATTTTAACTGACCTCGGTCAGGATGGCCTTTGATTGTATTTAATAAGGCCGGCGTTATCTATTACAACGCTAAATAATACACTATCTTCGAGAGAGTAATGGGGGAGAGACAGTTGTCTCCCTAGTGAAAATCAAAGATAGGTCAGACACCAATTAGCTGGAGATAGGCACGTATAACCAAATCTAATTTCGAGCCTATCTTCGTACACACAGTGTAGTGTTAGATGGACACACTGGATTTACTGGCCCGTCTTGCTAGTTCATTTAGAAGTCTGTCGCTTGCAGGGGCGACTCGACTTACACAACTCACCACGAAATTAAGTTAAATGTGGCTTGGGCCTAGATTGCAAGGTATACAAGTAGGGACTGTTAGTTCGACAAAATATAGGTATTTCAAGTGAGGTAGGCTGTAGGAATCTATAGGTAGGCGGTTCTATATGTGTTATTAGGTAGTGGGGACAGCACGGTGTGTGCACGCTGTGCGTACATAAACTAGGTACGTAGGCCGCGAAGACAGGCTGGATCAATTCCGACTAATAAGGTAGGGATAATTAAGTTATGGTGCCTAAATAGAAATTACGATGAAGTGACGTGGGTTAGGAGCGCCGAAAGGACCTATCTAGGCATGTAATCTGTTACCATAGGCCAATAAAATTCTAATTGTTTTCCTAAAGTTGTTACCAATTAACTATTCATTTTAAATAATTAGCAGAAGTGTGGTAATATTTTACCATCATTACTTTGGAGTACCTAAAAGTCTAGACTGGTTTCCTATTACAAAAAAAAAAACTAAAAAGTTATAGCAAATAAGCATAACTGTACTGTGATGTTTGATTTCTAATACTGAAATGACCAAACAGGCATTTTTAGCTTTCCCTGAGGTGCGATCCGGCCTTAATATAGCTACACTCTTCAAAGTATTATAAATAGACATCCGATACCTATTGGTAAAATATAAGCTGATACTAAACAACTAAAACCAGTTTAGAACCTAGGTTAATTCGTTGAAGCTGCGAATTCACCTTAATGGGAAAAGACCTTACAAGCTATGAGCTCCTACTATTATGAAACATAGAAATAATTGATTGATAGCAACCTACTAATTAGCCTGATAGTACAGTCTACTTATACCATTTGAATTCACTTTAATGGTCAAAGACCTTATAAGTTATGTACTTACTTCTAATAATATGAAACATAGAAATATTTGATGGGAACAATCTAAATCAATCAGACTAATACCTAGTACAGTCTGCTTTATACCTATTAAAGTGAGTAAAGGATAACTTCTAAATATAATTGATTCAATTATTAACAGGGATAATTACCTGATTTACTACCTACTAAAAATATACTAACTATGATTTAGTAGGCTATTAAATAGTCACTCAGTCTGAGAGACAGGGGTAGAAGTTAATGGCAAAATAATTAACTTAAATTCACTTCCTAAAAGTTAAGGATATTGAATAAATCAAACATCTTTCAATAAACTTAAGATGTGATAATCTGCCGAGGCAGCCAATACAATGTAGTTATGTTGGTGATTTATAAGATCTGTATAATAAATACTAAGAGTAAATAAAAGTAATTTTACTTTATTAATAGCATTCTATTTTAGCCACTGCCTGAAGTGGGCTTCGAATAAATTATCCACCCTTTATAGAACTGAATAGTAATTTTCTAATAAGACAAAAGGACAGTCAGTTAATAATGTTACATTGTAATATCTTTAGATATTACAATGTAACAACAATAATCAGAGAAATAAGTGGGTCCTATTGAATGCTGGCTTCCCACCTCTGTTCGATAAGTGATATCATAAGACATAAGTTATTGCATTGAATAATTTAATTCTTAATGTGAAAAGGATATTTGGATGATAGCAAGCCCTAAGATAAACTCCTTGATTCATAAAGAAATAATTGAATATAGATCCTAGTAAATAATAAATTTCATATGTAAGATGAAATTAAATTTTGAGGAGAGATGTAAATTCTCAGTTTAAAAGAATTAAAGCCACAGGCTAATTAATGTTAAAGCCAATGTGACGGAACTATAACTAAACAATGAGATGTATAGTACGCTATGGAGCGGTGGAAGGGGCTCGTAAATTGCACAAGACTTTTTATGTATTATGCTATTGTTAATAAATAAATAATACCTGCAAGCTAAGCTATCATCTGATTATCTTTGAGTGGTTAACAAATCCTCCCCGCAGCTGCTGTGAAGGATTTAGGTCACAGTTCAGACGGAGTCATTGCTAGGCTACACATATCTAGGATATTAGTTATTGACGGGTAGGTAATTAGGTCAGGAGAAAATAATTTAACACAGGGTTAAGCCAATTACTAAACTTTCACGAAAAGAACTTGAGTTACTTAAATGCGGTTAACAACGGAGGGTTCACTAGACGATCTGGCCAAAATAGTATTTATTATAATATTACATTGCTTGACTGAAATTCACCGCAAATAGAATTAAGCTATGCTAAGGTTCCATTATCATACAAACACTACGCACTCTACAAAACCTCCAGACACAAACATTAGATTGTAGATAAATTAGAATAACTAGTTTTAAGAATGTGTGTATGTATTATAGGGTAGAGAACTAAGTTAGGTTGGATAGTTACAGTATCTACATTGCAACCTTTAACGATAATTAATTCTTCGTCTACGTCACAATGATCCCATATCGTACATACCTAATTATATTTTTTATCTCATACTCATTAATTAAAATGGCCTACTCCTGTCTTAATCCGAACTTTTGTTTGGACCCTCAGACCAAATAAAAAGTTTGGACCAGTTAAATTCAGATTATGCAAGTAGTAAGTTCGTATCGTTATTAACAATTATTAATAAACGCGGAGTAAGCTTGGACTGACAAGTCATCCCTTACGCATGGATTAACGTGTTTTTAATGGCAACTCTTATATCTTAAAATTAAAAAATAATGAGTTTTGCAATGAACTTCACGTTCATTGACATAATTTTGACATTTAAAGCTATTTTTAATTCTGCGGGTTACTTATCATTACAACTAAACTTGTTATAACTATTTTCAAAATAACTACGGTCGATTCACATATGTTCATATCGCCTATTGGACGACTCAACTACTGTTTAATTCACATAATTTTGTTTAAACTAAAATCAATTGGACCTAACGAACGAGTAATCGAATGGTTGTTTAAGCTATTGAATGTTTGAACTATGTTCGTAAGACCTAATGGATGACTCGCACGCATGCAGCATGCAGGCAGGCAGGCATGCAGCAGGCATATTTTCTGTCACGGCTCCGGCGCTGCGGGACTCCGGCGGCGGTCCCACGCGAGCTTATCGTCGCAGATGGCTTTCGCTTACCACCACACAGCTTCGGCTTGCTCCGCCGGCCAGCCTCAGCTACAGCGGCGAGCGTTAAACCCACCTGCTCCTCAGCTCGCGGGCCGCCTCGCCCCTCCGCTCCTACGCGGGTTTTAATTACTCTCTAGCGTAGGGCAGACAAGTCTACGTGGAGTCGGTTTTGCCGCGATTTGAAATTTAAGACAATCGCGAAGCGCAGCGTAGCGATTAGTGAATGAACCATTACCCGGGCTCGGACGGGACCCGGACGGCGCCACTGCTTTGACACATTGCATATATTTTGTATGAAGCAGTTCATATTACACCGTGCATGATCCGTGTCCCGTCCGGGCCGGACGGGACACGGCCCGCTCTAATATAAATACAAAATGTATGCAACGTCTCAAATCAGTGGCGCTGTCCAAGCCCGGACGGGACACGCCCCGTGCACGGCCCGCTCTAACATAAATCATCCCTTAATGTGACGTAGACGAAGAAGGCTAATTATCGTTAAAAGGTTGCAATTTAGGTACCTTATAATGCTATTTTTCCTATCAGGTTTAAATTATTTTTAATTCCTGTTCTTTTTATTAATATCTAAGTATTAAAAGCTGGTTTTCAAAAAGTTTTTTTTGTACTAGGGAAACTTATTAACGAGTACCAACGCTTCCGGGGAGATGCGGTAGTTAAGTAGGGCTCTTCCCCCCCGCTTTAGTAGGGGGCATACCCACTAAAAACCTTAGTACATCTCCTCACTTGCTGCTGGAGTGATCTGGGACCACCTTTTAGGCAAACCGTCTACCCTAACGCCATTGATATTCTAGTGAGATAGTAGTGTGACTTTTAGGGCTAGGCTCTCACTGTCTCATTAATAAACGTTCAGTAAGGCAAGAGTAACTCTACTCCAACTATTATATCGGTGTTGACAAATTTTACTATTAATAAACGTGGAGTTATGAATGAGTACACTAATCCGACTTTACTCTCAGCAAAAGTTAAACCTCGGCGATACATTGTTAAACGACAGAGTAGGGGTGGAGTAGTGTCATTATTACTAGATTGACATTTTGCAGTCGGCTATTTTTCTATTGTTGCCGTTGATGTAGGTTGGTTTATAAGATGAAGTTGTTTTAATATTTCATTATAATTCGTAATTAAAAACCCAAAAAAAAATCAATAATTGTTCAAATTATCGATTTTACATCGGATTTTCAGGTGGTACTGTTATGTGAATGCTGTCTTAGAGCATGCAGGTCGGCCGCGAATACTAGCCATTCCTTGCCATGACAACGCAGAAATATTAATGCTCTAAATGTCAAAATTATGTCAATTAACGTGGAGTTCATTCAAAACTCATTATTTTTTCCTTTTTAGCTATAAGAATTGCCATTTTAAACACGTTAGACCTTGCGTAAGGAATAAGTTGTTAGTCCAAGCTTACTCCATGTTTATTAATAACGATACAAATAATTCAAACTTAATACTAGCCTAATCTGAATTTAACTAGTCAAAGCGTAAGTTCGGATTAAGACAGGAGTAGGCCATTTCTATTAATGAGACGGTCAGTGCGTAAGTTCTAAAGTCCTAATCGCCTGCTCAATTGTTTCTTAATAATCCCAACGACCGGGGCCGTTAGCGCCTAATTAATGGTAAATTATTTTATGAGTTACCACTGGTGTTATATTTCTTTTTATTAGCAAGTCAAATGCCAATGACGGTTGGCGTTTCTTGAAGGCCGAAGCTGACGTGTTCTGAGGATTGACTCCAAGGTCTTCGGCGTAAGGGGTTCGTCATCCTATTGTTAGTCAGGTAGGGGTACTTGACCTCAATTTAATACCTTATCTACATTTATACGCTGCACAGTGTGTTACCGTTTAGTTTCGCCAGATACCTAATAATAATTATTAGATACACCAGATCAGAGGTTAATTTCGGCCACCTTATCGTCACTTACCATCAGGTGAGATGAAGGCCAGGCCAAGTAATTAACCATGCAGGATAAAAATAAATAATAATAAAAATTACCCGGAACTCAACCGTTAGTTTTCCGGATGTGTTATCATAATTATTATGAAATTTACTTATAAAAAAAAGCTTTGGTGTGTTGTCGGTAGTCCAAATCTACAGTGAATAAGCAACCTAAATGCTGTCTAGTACTCAAAACATAGTCGGGGATCAAAGTTACTGGTAAATCACTTATCGGCGACAGTCGCTTGCCCTCCATTCCGGCGGCGCGTTCGTGCAGTAGCGTGAGCGTAGATCGTGTGCAGGGCTTGAAGCCGGTAACGAAAATACAGGTATTATTTCCTAAGTACCGGTATATTCTATTTCGGTTCCTGGATACCGATTCTTCCACGAGTACCGATATACTACCTCAAAAATAGCGGTATATATTTGCGACGTTGCCAGTCTGTTTGTCACGTGAATACCGGTATCTATCTGCGACATTGCCATTCTGTTTGTCACGTGATAATCAGTCCACTCTGTGCACTCCTTTACGGCTGCGGCGGCTGTGCGAAATGCAGTGCAGTTAACCAATCGCCACTTATTTATCTACTCGGTATCTCTCGCTCGCGTTAATGAATTTGGTTACTTAGTACCGGTATAAGTACCTGTATTATATCTGTATAATACCAGTACATATATACCTAGCTATTATAATAAATTAGGGGTATAAAAGCAAAAACGCTACTGTCCACTTTAGTTCGTTTATTTCAATCAATGCTAAATCTTTGATTGAAATGACTATTGAAGGTTTATTTTACATTAAAATAAATACCTAAGTACTTAATTACTAAAAAAATATATAATTTTAGACTAAAGTGGACAGTGGCGTTTTGCTTTTATACCCCTAAAATGCTCCTTAGTTATAATTTTCTGATTCGGTGACAAGTCAACATCCTTATTTCTAAATTAGTGTTCAATGTTTAAGCTTATCATAACATAATAGATAAAATAATCAGCAGACCACACTTATATCAACAACCTGTATTGTGTGTATAATAAACACGGGTTAATGGCGGCTGGTTTACATAGATAACGATCGGTCCGTCTGGTCACCTGAAATAGTAACGAAACGGAATAAAAATGGAAACGGAACGCGAATTATTCTTAATTGCGTTGTTTGTTACCTTTGTTTGTATTTCTTTCTTTTAACGCGAGCCATTGGTGAAGAGAAATTAACCTACTTCGCGGCATTATAATTAGATCAGGCATTAATTGGATTTATTTATATTAACTTTACTGAAACAAATTAATGTTCCTTTATTCAAATGAAGTGAGCAATGTTGTTATACTACAGTCTGTAGACTGTACACTAACAAAAATATGCTCGCCTTTGAATACTATACACCCGCAATTTATCTTAATAAAAAAAGATTAAGGGTGAGTTTTACCTATGAAACTGAACAACTTTCCCCATGAAACCTATGTGCAAAAATGAGAAAAAAAAATCGACCTTAACTGTCCGATCAGCTGAAGACAAATAGTATGGAAGGTCGAAATTTTTTTGTCATTTTTGCACTTTCTTAGGGAAAGTTGTTCAGTTTCATGGGTGGAACTCACCCTTAATTTTTTTTTATTAGAAAAATTAAGGTTGTTTTCTAACACGAAAAGTTACTAAAATTGTTACTTCATGAGGATTATAGAAAACCATGCCTTATTTCATACTTGTTGTTATTAAATGTTTAAAACAGTGAACGTACGGACATAAAAACACAAAAAACCTAGGTAACTAACATCCACATTCAAATTGAGGATATTTATAAGTACAGCTAATCGAATTAGGCATTTAGAAACGAACTCATTCAATAATTCAATACAAACGAGGGTGAGTGTGTCTATATGTAAGTGGCAGTCGAAACAAGTCGGTGTCCAAGACAGTTGGAGCGATTCTCACCATGCAAGGTCGACAGCCGACACCCAGAATGACCTCCCAAGGCATTGAGGTAAAAAACTAGAGACGACATCGCGAAGCAATTTAGCGCAGTAAGTTGAAGCCCATGGGCTACAAATGCCTCAGTGATTGAGCGTGATTCAAGCTATTTTTTTCATTGGGTATTTTTTTGTATAACCCACCAACCCGCATTGGGCCAGCGTGGTGGGTTATGGCCCAATATCCCCACGTGCCATTGTCCACGTGGGAAGCCTGTGCCCAGCAGTGGGACGTTTTTAGGCTGATGATGATGATGATTCTTTTGTATGTGTTGTGTTGTCTTGTAATCGTATTAAATGTTTTTTTTATGTTGTATTGGAAAATGTCCTTCTATGATAGGGAGGGCATTTTCCAGGTTGTATTGACGCTGTAAAAGAAAGGGGGAAAAGAAATGCCCTTGCTGAGTTTCTTGCTGGTTCTTCTCAGTGGCTGCCGCCCATTAGTTAGGACTTACGAACCGATAGCATAGCGCCATTAATAAGTGCTCATTTATTGTAGCCTAAATTGAATAAATGAATTTGACTTTGACTTTAATTGTCGACCAAGCGGTCGCAAATCAGTCCGCAACAAATTGCTTCGCAGTGCCGGCTCTAGTCTTTGATATCTCAATATCCCAAGGTCTCCGGTTAGCTATTATTCAAGTGGCCTCTTAGAACTGTGACTACTGACTGGGTAGGTGCTATGTTAACTTGAACAAGGGTGTAGTGGCCAGGCTTATTGTAATACATTTTTGTAACAGTATAGTAGGTAGCTATTTTAAAAGTTCTTTTTAGCTTTTTCGAGCAACGAAAGAGTTCCCAAGGTCTCCAGTTAGCAATTATTCATTTGGCCCCTTGGAACTGTGGCTACTGACTAGATGCTATGTTAACTTGAACAAAGGTGAAGTAGCCAGATTTAATTTAACACTTTTGGTAATTTAGCAGTAGGTAGCTATTTAAAAAAAACTTTCCAGCTTTATCGAGCAACGAAAGAGAGTTTTCTCATCATGTTAACAACTCTGTGAACATATGATAGGAAATCGCTGGTGTGTCACGCGATTTCCACCAGTAACTGAATAATAAGTAACTAATATTAATCGACTTCTTTAAGTATACGCTAGGTTGATTTCAATATTGGACGCCTTTGCCCAGCAGTGGGGCAGAATAGGGCTTACTTTTTCACTTTAACTTTAATCACTTTCATGCAAGTTGAAGTTTTAACTTGGTGCAAATGAGAGACGGGCCAGGAGGACAAAAGTTTTATGCAAAGCTGCTTTTTTGGACAGCCTTCTAAGAGCGGTTTCAGAGCAGCGCCTTTCTTCACACGCGCAACTTTTACTAGCTCGCGTTCATATTGCTATTGACTAACCATTGACTGACCCACACCGGTTCGAATAAACATGCTGGAATAACTCTATAGATAGGTACCTATATACTTCTATATTGTAAGATCTATGTACAACATAAGGCAATAAAAATATCCATGACTGTAGCGCGATAGTCGATACGAGCTTATGCAGGCCGTCATGAATGGGTGCGCTTGTTACTATGCTTGTTCCACGGTGAGGAGTGCTCTCGTTATTTTGGACTACTTCGGCTGCTTACCATCAGGCAGGATGTAGTCACTATGACGTGACACATTTAAAAAAATACGAAAGAACACTTTAAACAAACATTTAGACGGGGATTAACGATAACTTCTTAAAGGCATGCTACGTATATCTCCCTACTACCTATATACCTACGGTCAAGGGCTGACTCAGCAGTCAGCCCGTTACCACCACCGGTGCAACTCGGTTGAAACGTCGGGTATAAAAACGTACGCGTAGGATGCCTTTATAAGAGCTCAGATGTCGTAATATCAGACACAATAGAAATTCAATTGTTAGCAACCCCTAGCAGTCTTCGTGACAGACAAAGGGCGAATAAGTACCTAGTTAGCGTTAATCCCCGTCTAAATGTTTGTTTCTAACGGAACGCGCAAGTTTAAAAGTGAAATAACACTAGTCTAAAACCGCCCTTAGTATGTTTTCTAGTAGAGCTATCTGTTACTATAGCGGACGTTGCTGACCCTTCGTAAGTTGTCGACCTTGTCAACTATGATGTGTTGTGACATTTTCGTCAACATTGTAAAAAGTATGCCTTTGAATCGAAGTAAACTTTAAGTGGGGTAGGTAGGTACATACCACAGACTACACATGTACATGACTAGATTGTAACGTCATACGAGAGTAACGTCATTGCTACCACTTTAGTAATCCATTGCAAATGTAAGTGACACGCCGTAAACCTGGACTTAGTTTTGTTTGACAGCGCAAGATAATAATATCATTTTATTGGCACCCTCAGGCACCAGTCTCTCACAAAACATAAACATAACATCCACCTGTAATGTAACTATGAGTTTTGTGATGAGAAAATAAAGTGATTTTGTATTGTATTGTATTGGTTATTACAAAAATTCTATGATGTAAAAGGATACATTTTAAAATGGTGTAAAAATTCAATTATAAATTAAGAAAAATGCACGCGTTGATGTCTTTTAAAAAGTCTCTTTCTTTCTGTTCGAAATACTTATACGAGTCTTTTTTCGTTTAAATGTTATTTTTTAAATGTTTAGCTCAATATTATTGGTTGCATGAAATAAGAACTTTATGAAATGAGCAGGATCCAAAAATATTGCTTTTTCATTATTGTTTAATTCAAAGTAGGTTTTTAATTATGAGGGTGCTAATACATCAAAGGTTACAGCTTTGATCGTTATTTCAGATTAATTACTGAGTTTTATTGTTGTAGAAATTAAAAATGCTTTCGTCTCAGCCGTAAATATATTAATTTAGGAATAACCAATAGGTACCTTCCATTTATCATGTAAGGGAACGACTAAATAAACTAAAGCATCTGTACATTCTTTTTTTCAATCTGAATCGATATAATAGATAGATATACGCCAAACTAAAGTATATTTAAGTTTTATTAGCAAAAAAACTAAATATACACTTCCTGAGTTTTTTACTACCTACCTACCTACCTAGTACCTACTCAAAAATCAAAATCAAAATCAAAAAACTAAAGACCTTTTTGTACACTTTGGCAATAAATAACTTTGACTTTGGCTAGAATCACCAAAATCTCTCGTTGTTCGTAGCGGGGACTAAGCATAGACGTAATAATTGGACTGAGTCGTAACTCATAGCGCTACGAATATTGTAGCACTATCTGTCGTAGCCGTAGTAGAGTTAGTCAATAGTCAGTTTTTTCCATCTTTTAATAAGCGCTTGACCTTTTTTTTATTATTCTACAACGGGTAAGCGCTTGGCCTTCATCTCACCTGATGGTAAGTGACGATAAGGCCGAAGGTGGAAGCGCGCTTCACCCGGAATCCTCAACCACTGATGAACTGGCTACCTTATCTCCCAACGTCGGGGCACAACAATGCTAAAACATCGTTGTTAGATAAGATGGCAGATTGACATTGAATTTATTGGAAGGCACCCTAAACTGTTGGACACAATTGTAGTCTCAAGATGGCAGTCATTTTAACCCACCAACCCGATTTGAGCCACAGCGTGGTGGTTTAAGCGCAAATTCCCAATTTAATATCTATAAACACTTAAAATGATGACAGACAGGAGATAAGGACGCTTGTAATGGAATAATTTAGCAAGGTACTGACCGTTTAGTCCAGTTTTTTATTTAAAGCATATCTTGACCGCTAGCGTTATGACAGGTTGCAGTTAAAAACAGTGCAAAATTTTTCGTGAAACCACAAACTTACCTGTCACTCAAGGGGATGGGAGACAATGGCTTGAGAAGATATTCTCGCCCTGGCTGTGTTATACCTGGGACAGAAAAGTATATAAATTAATAATTATTCAGTAAAACCGCACCATAACAAGTAATTTAACAAACAAAGTAAAACAAGATTGTCAAAGTGTGATAACATCGTTATGGACAAGATGGACGTAAATAAAGAGTGTGCTATTTAGGTTGAATGTTTTTGCTTTATTTGTTTTCGCACATAATTGGTAATTATAGTAATAAGCAATAATATTACTACGATGTACGCGTATTAAGGAGAAGGGGATAAAGAGGAACTCGATGGTGCAGCGGCTAGCGCGTTCAGCTTGCAATCTTGCCCACTAAGCAACTTTTGCAATGCCGGGTCGCCTGATGGGTGACCAATTAAATACATCTCGAGCTTCTCCGTGCTTCGAAAGACACGTTAAGCCGTTGGTCCCATTTGTAGTCGTGAGATGGCAGTCGTTAAACCAACCCGCATTGGGCCAGCGTGGTGGGTTATGGCCCAATATCCCAAACGTGCTATTTATTGTCCACGTGGGATGCCTGTGCCCAGCACTGACACGTTTTTAGGCTGATGATGACGACTATTACATCGAATTACTAGTTTAGCCCCATCTAAGCCAAGATTCTGGCGTCACCATCTCTGATGTAATTCATCTCGGTAGAGTAGATTTAAATTATGGTTTTTCCAAATTTCTCGGGTCTGGGTGTCTTCTATGTATACCTAATTAGTACGTATTTAAGTATGTAAAGTATGTAATGTAAGTTTTCTTTTAACTCTACTTAAGTAACCTAAATTTTTTATATTCATTTACTCTAGTATTTTTGGGAATGTTAGTATATTACGTCCATGGCCAGTGTATCCCGGTAATCTAAAGAGGTAATGTTGCCATCATTCGTAGCACCTTACACATATCTGCCTTAATTATTGAACTTTGCATTCACAATGCTATAGATATAGGATAGAAAATTTACTAGACAAAAAAAAGTTAGAGCAGTGGACCGGCAATCCAAAAGTCATGGGTTCGAATCCCATTCGAGTTTTCCTGAGACTGGTTGATTTTTTTCTAGTAAACATTTAATCACATACCTGCCTGTCTACCTGTTTGACTAACCCTTTAGGTATAGTAGTTTTGACTGTATGTATGTACATGTCGAGAAAGTTCCCGGTATACCATTTTTGAGCGATAGTCGCTTGCGCTCCATTCGACCGCGACAACGAACCGTAGCGTGCGCGTAGGTAGTGTGCAAACCTCTTTACGATCAGAACGCTGAGTGTAAGTTGAAAATGTGCGAACTTTACTATCGCGTTTGAGTTAAGAGTTTTGATTCTCGATCTTATTTACTTAGCATTAAGATCTATCTGTCAAAACTTAACTCAAACGCGATAGTAACGTTTGCACGTTTACAAACTTACACTCGGCACTCTGAGGTGCAAACGAATATTGCCGAGAAGTGGTCGACCGGCAACTTCCTATGTATATACAGGGTTAATTTTGGACCCCCCGCCAAAAGTAAATATGGGGTAAAACAAGTAAGAATAAAATATTTGACGTAAAAAATAATTAATGTTTTCTTTTTTTAATTATAATTCTTTGCCTGCTTTTTATCCTATGGTTCTAGTTGCGTGCGCTCACCCTCGCGGTCAAAGCGACACGGCGCGCTGTGATTGGTGCACGGGGTGAATAATAGCGGTCAATCGCGCATGCGCTTTGATAACCGCGGTAGGCCGCGCGCTAGGTGACAATAATTTTAATTTTCTTATGGAAAAGTTAAGACAAAAATGTAAAACAAAATTATATTTTTTATTTCGTTATGTACTGCTGCTGTTACAGGATCACATAAAAAATTAGGCGGGGGGTTCAAAATGAACCCTGTACGCAATGATTATTATAAATAGACTAGTTATACGTGAATGAATTGCATTTTAAAATGGCTAAACTGTTTCTATGACGTAATACACGTCGAAAGGGAAAATCATATCATTAGCCTGTTGTTAAAAAGAGATAGACAATATTTTGACTTTTGGTAGTTGACCAATGAGCTCATAGAATTTATGCGCTATCTCGGCCGCCATTGTTTTTCTCTTTCACTCTTACAGAAAACATAGTATACGCTCCTCACTCATGCGTATCGGATTGGCAACATGGCAAATGTCATCACTAAATGAAAATTTGTATTTTAAATTTATATTTACAATACTTACGAATGAAATAAGACATTTTTATTGTCTCTTACGGTTGCAGTATTATTTTTACAATTTCTGGATACATAGGAAGGCATTTTAACCAATCTACAAATCAAAAACTTATAAAGGTAACAATCGTGTAAATCGTGTTGACGTGACACTGACTGACGTGTGACTGAGTGAAACTCGGGCAATTACCTGAGTTTGTTCTAGTCATTACGGAGGGCAGACAACGTATCTACACATATAATATCATTGCCTGTATGTATGTATGTTTACCGGGCAGCGGCGCGGAGTCGGGCAGCGGGCGCAGCCGCCTCGGGTGCGCGGGCGCCGCCGCCGGCGGGGTGGACCGCGCGCGCCTGCGCGTCGGGACCGGCAGTTGGGAACTTCTGGGAAACAAGCTACATACAGCTCCGTGCTTATACTTTGGTTTTAAGACTAATTAATTGTTAAATTCATAATGTATTTTGTTAATGTTAATATAAATAATAATATTTGTGTACAGTGCATCCCCGAATCCCGATCATGGGCAAACTGTTGAACTATTTAATTATTTTAAGAACTTCTTACACAGTCTAAGCATTAAAGAAGTTCTATTCTATTCTATACTATTCTATACAGAATGTGGCACAAGTCTACCTACAATCTGTACTATCGCGGACTCCGTCGCTTTACCAGTCTAAAGGTGTTGGAATATCCAACATTTTATAGTTGCAACACTTTTTTTAGCATGGCAACACAATTTAAAAAAAGGGTGTTATATTATATCCGTTTCCGCCTTTTATTCTTTTGTGTGGTGTTGAACCGAATACACGCAATTGCAAAAGTATGTCTTTTTAATTGAACCATCCCAATTAAAATTTATGGAAACATAATAGTCAGCTGCTTTAACAAAAGGCCAAAATCCCTTGCACACCGCGTCGTCTATTTGGTACGGGCATGGTACCTGGGCGGTCGGTGCGCTTCATACGACAATTTCTGCAAACTGGTAAAGCGACGCGACGGTGACCCCGATAGTAGGTACACATATTCCGACGCAGCCAGTGCCTATACTTACATTCGTACTATACTAGCGGCCCGTCCGCGCCTTCGACCAGGATAACTTAGAAATACTTCAGCTATTTTATATAAAATATCTACAAATTATATAAAATAACAAGACTAATGTACAAAGATTTTTATAAGTATGTCATAAAAAATACAAAAATAATAATCTCTCACTAAATTGTTCGCGGTGGCAACCCTAGTGTCGTTTTTCAACAGGTGTTTGTACTAAAACACGCGGACCAGTTGATAATAATCTGACTTTGTATACAACGATAGGAACAGAGAATGTAGATCAAAGGAATTCCTTACCTCGCTAAGTGGCTTGGTTTGATGTTTTCCATCGGCCTGCTTAACCGCTCTCTCAACTGTGAAAGTGATTTGAATTAATCCCTCTCCCTCCTTTGCAAATTAAGCTACGGAACATCGCGTGCTTCAAGTTACCAACATTATGGGAAAGCCTCATCACGAGTTGAAGCATCAGATATTTATAGACAAACGAGATGGTGACAAAGGAGAATGACCAAACCAGCCTATTCGATATCTATTGCATCTTAATCATTCACGTATCAAAAGTGTTCTCTTAAATTATAATGATTACCTACCTACTGTTAAAAAAGATTTTCTACATAACGCCGCGTTAAGAGTCAAGTGATAAATAAATGCTGAACTAAACTGATAGTCATACGATAACAGTTGTCATAACCTCAAAATACCTGAAAAGTCTTTGGCTTAAAATGAAGATAGCTTCAAACTCCCGCATGATATTGTAATGTAATTTTGTCATCATAATTCAGAGCATTGCTCCTATTGATTACTATTTATTTCATTAAAGCGCTGTGTTACGCTAGCTAGCTAAAAAACTAACCTAACTCCCATAGTAAAAAGGTCATTCTCCTTTATATTTTCACTATCGGCCCGCCCCGCGACCTCGTCTGCCTGAACACCCCATTAGGCCAGCGTGGTAGACCGTAGCCAAATCTGCCCATGTGGGAAGGCCTGTTTCCTGCAGCGGGACGTTTATACGCTGATTAAGTCTTAATAATAAGTCACTATTTGAATAAGTCAGTTCTTCGATTACACTAGATATATTATAATGTAATCTACATGGTGATTTTGTGAACAGTCGACAAAATTTTAGAGGACATTGTAAGCCTTATAAATAATGATAAAATACAAGCATATGCCTCAATGAAATAATATTTAGAACAAATTATGTATCGCAAATATAAACTGCAGCTGGCGTATTTTGCGCGCAGCTGTACCTAGCGTATAGGGTGCATAGCATAGAGTACCAGTCTGTTACTGTGGTACCTACAGAACAGAATAACTAATAGTACTACGTGCTACTACTACTACTACTACTACTACTACTACTACATGCCTACTACAGTAAGCGAGCGACTGCTCTTTTCACAAAGTATGTTTGTTAACAAAAGTGTTTGTTGAATTTATTTATTTTTTTTAAATTTTTTAATATTATTGTTTATTAATAAGTAAGTATAGAAAACAAACAAGGTGCAAAGAAAAATTTTTAGCAACTTCTGGTTTTTTTTATCGCACAAGTTATGTACTTATATCGGCAATAGAACCTCCCCTAAAATTAGTCGAATGTTTTCAAATTCACCCTGTAAATCATGAATGTCATTTATAGTCTTAGGTCCGAGTATACAAGGACTTTTACCGGGCCGGTTAATAGATGAAAAGTATGTTATTTCAAATTTAATATGTTAAAATATTTTTTAAATATCGCGAGTGGGTTGGCTGAGAAATTTTAGTCCAGTACCTATTATGATTAATTAAATATTAAAAAAAAAATTAACTTTTCACTGGTTTGGTGTGTGTGTTGGTAATGAGATTATTTTTATTTATACATCAATTCTATGTAATAACCAGACTGTTGCAAATTATTAATATTGACTTACCTGTTTACACCTGCCTACCCAATACCTGGTTGTGACGGGAAAAAGATAGTCAACCTAACGTTTGCATATTCTATAGGCTTCATACATCCTTTAAGATCAGGAGGTCTAAGCAGCAAAACGTCCAACAGCGCGAAACGTCTAATGAGCAGTACGCCTAATTAGGAAAAGGTCCCTGTAGCAAAACGTCCAACTCTCAGTTGGTACCTATGTAATTTATCTATTAACCAAACCAGAGCCATGTTTAAAAAAAAAAAAAATTATTTAATCATATACTGGAATGAAATTTTTCAGTCAACCCACTATATATTTTTTAACATAAAATACTTTTTATCCATTAACCGGCCCGGTGAAGGTCGTTGTATACTCGGATACTCTACTATTAGGATTTTTTAATAAACCTAGACCTACTGCCCAGAATTAGACTGGATGCCGATCACTCTAGTACCTATTTCTCCCGCAAAGCAGCATTGCTGCGTTCCGGTTTAAAGGGTACTCAGATCCAGCGTAATTACAAGGCAGCTTCGGAATTAAGTTCATATGTAGGTACCCCGTGACAGTCGGTAAAACCCACCAACCCGCATTGGGCCAGCGTGGTGGTCCAATGCCGGTGGTATCTCATGTGATATCCTTATTTTTTTGCCCAGCATTGAAACGGATATAGGCCGATATTTATTATTAAATCAGTCTATTAGAATTTGATCCTTCTTGCAAATTCAATTATCACTTACTTTGGCGCAGAAGCTATCAGCCCTCGCGGTGCCGGCCAGCCGCCTTCGCACTGCCGACAGCACCGCGGCGGGCCCGGCGGCGCGCGCCACGCACAGGGTGGCGCGAAGCTGAGCACTCTGCACTCTGGCCGCGTCACCCGACACCTGGGTGATGAGAGAAGGTAAGAAGAGATGAAAAATGAATATTTTTACGAGCAGGTTTTGAACCCGCACCTTTCTGATATTCTGGGTCAGGTTTACTTCCAATTATTCTACGAGGACAAATGAGCTTGTGAGCAGCGGCCCGGATAGCACAGCTTGGCTCGCAACTGGGCGGTCTGCACGTGGGCCGCGATACCGGACAGGACACCTGGATGATGGAAGACAGATGAGAAGAAAAAGAGTGTAATCTTAGTCCAATCATTGCGAGGTTGAAGATCAAGCCCACCAAATGATGTAGCTTTTGCAGCAGTCTGCAACAGCGCGTGAGGTAGTACAGTAGGCAGCGGCTCACGTCTCGCGCCATTCTGGATACGAGCGCAGGCAGCAGTTGACGGGCGCAGTATAAAAATAATCATAACTAAATAAAAAGTGTGGAATCTTACCCCAATCATAGCGGGATCAAAAATCAAGTCGACCAAATGATGCAGCGCTAGTCTTTGCAGCAGCGCGTGAGGCAGCGCAGTGGGCAGTGGTTCGCGCGCCATCCTAGCCACGAGCGCAGGCAGCAGTTGACGGGCGCAGTATAAAAATAATCATAACTAAATAAAAAGTGTGGAATCTTACCCCAATCATAGCCGGATCAAAAATCAAGTCGACCAAATGATGCAGCGCTAGTCTTTGCAGCAGCGCGTGAGGCAGCGCAGTGGGCAGTGGTTCGCGCGCCATCCTAGCCACGAGCGCAGGCAGCAGTTGCTGGGCGCAGTATAAAAATAATCATAACTAAATAAAAAGTGTGGAATCTTACCCCAATCATAGCGAGATCAAAAATCAAGTCGACCAAATGATGCAGCGCTAGTCTTTGCAGCAGCGCGTGAGGCAGCGCAGTGGGCAGAGGTTCGCGCGCCATCCTAGCCACGAGCGCAGGCAGCAGTTGCCGGGCGCAGTATAAAAATAATCATAACTAAATAAAAAGTGTGGAATCTTACCCCAATCATAGCGGGATCAAAAATCAAGTCGACCAAATGATGCAGCGCTAGTCTTTGCAGCAGCGCGTGAGGCAGCGCAGTGGGCAGAGGTTCGCGCGCCATCCTAGCCACGAGCGCAGGCAGCAGTTGCCGGGCGCAGTATAAAAATAATCATAACTAAATAAAAAGTGTGGAATCTTACCCCAATCATAGCGGGATCAAAAATCAAGTCGACCAAATGATGCAGCGCTAGTCTTTGCAGCAGCGCGTGAGGCAGCGCAGTGGGCAGTGGTTCGCGCGCCATCCTAGCCACGAGCGCAGGCAGCAGTTGACGGGCGCAGTATAAAAATAATCATAACTAAATAAAAAGTGTGGAATCTTACCCCAATCATAGCGGGATCAAAAATCAAGTCGACCAAATGATACAGCGCTAGTCTTTGCAGCAGCGCGTGAGGCAGTGCAGTGGGCAGTGGTTCGCGCGCCATCCTAGCCACGAGCGCAGGCAGCAGTTGCCGGGCGCAGTATAAAAATAATCATAACTAAATAAAAAGTGTGGAATCTTACCCCAATCATAGCGAGATCAAAAATCAAGTCGACCAAATGATGCAGCGCTAGTCTTTGCAGCAGCGCGTGAGGCAGCGCAGTGGGCAGTGGTTCGCGCGCCATCCTAGCCACGAGCGCAGGCAGCAGTTGCCGGGCGCAGTATAAAAATAATCATAACTAAATAAAAAGTGTGGAATCTTACCCCAATCATAGCGGGATCAAAAATCAAGTCGACCAAATGATGCAGCGCTAGTCTTTGCAGCAGCGCGTGAGGCAGCGCAGTGGGCAGTGGTTCGCGCGCCATCCTAGCCACGAGCGCAGGCAGCAGCTGCCGGGCGCAGTCGTCGCTTGCGCTGCGGACCAGCGCACAAACTGCGCCCTCCGCTGGGCCTCGTGCAGACGCGACCTGATGATGAATGAATATTACACCGACATAAATACACCAAGTCCGTTGCCCAGTGGGGTAGGTAAAGACCACAGCTTGCTATTAGCACCGACAATCAAAACAATAAGTCATATCACAAATAATATTCGACTTATTGTTGTGACAAAGTGACAAAATAATGAATTAGTGTTGATAATTTTAATGGGTCTCTATTGGATCGCCGAATTTTTTGTACTCCTAATTGTCAATGGCACACAAACTGTATTAATTAATTTTTTTTTTTTTTTTTACAATATTACTTTTCCTAACTGTGTCAAGCCTATTTTTACTTCGCCTAACTCTTTATCGCCGTATTAACACTTCCCAAATGCGACATTTATAGGCAGAACCGTTAATAATCTTTACTATTTACAACTACTAAATTGTAATTCGCACAAAGTTAAAACAAGCATGCATGGAGCGTGCTAGGCTGCGCTTCGCGATTGTCTTAAATTTCTAACCTATCACGTGACCTATTTCAAGACAATCGCTACGTCTTTTCTATCCTATCACGTGACCTACAGGAGTAGGGCAACTAGTATTTCTGTTGTTTATTAAAAAAAATATTAAAGTTTTAACTTACTTAATTATGATAATAAATTAGGGCTTTCAACACTACAGAGTAATCGTCGTAATGCCGAAAGAAAGTTATGCCGATACATTTTAGTACCTACATTTAATATTAAGGATTTTAAAATTAGGATTTTTCTATTTTTAAGCAAAACTATTAGTGCGAAAACTTCTGTTAAGTTAAAAGTTGAGGCCAACATAGTTCGGCCATATGAAAGTAGAACTAACAATTTTATGCAAACCTAAGGAAATTGGGTAATTTTAACAATTTTGATATTTTGTCCAAGAAATGAAATACTTAAAATTATTAATTAAGCTTTAACTATATTGAATGTTTTATTTTTATTACGGTGTCTTACCTAATAAAATAATAAATTAAAGACAAGTAAATCCGGAGACATCGCCATTTTGATGACCACAGCTATTGACTATCATGTATACAATCAAAGCCTACAGCATTCTAAATCAACGAGTACTTACCACTTAAAAATATGTATCAAATATCTTTTCATCTCGTTCAGCTATTTCTGTAATTTCTTGTTTTCTAAAGAATACGCGAAATGTAACATTATGGGTGTTATGTTATGACCCTGAGCTACTTTTAATAGGTAATGGCTCTTGTACTCCAGTTATAATATTGTAAGCAATTTCATGCTTTATTACCCGCTTAGCTATTTGATGAAACGTTTGTGCTTTATGACCTACATATAGTTCGCGCCCTGAATCAAAGTACCTACATAATAAGCCTTGGTACTTAGTAACCGAGATATTTTAAAGCTTATAGCGAGTTCGAAACAGTTTCTCCGAAAGAGGTATTGATACACCGTTGAGATGTAGTAGATCTTCGATCAACAATACTAACTAGATAACGCGTCACGTACCTACAAAATCAAAGCTAAATTCTGTCCACTTGAATCAATACTTTCTCAAAGCAATAAATTACTCCTGTCACTAAGAGGCCTATTACATCTCGACTGTGATTTTTGCGTAAAATGGCCAATTTTGGCGTTATGGATCTCAGAAACAAAAATACATTAACAATTATGACTTATTGAAAAGTGTAGAATAGCTATTGGAATAGTGCGTAGCGGCCTCGCTTTTTGTAAATTTTGCTTAACTTTTTAATTAAACCCAAAATTGCAGAGAAAGATTTTCATAAATTGCGCGAAGGCACTTTTTTGAGTTCATCGATTGAACTACTGTTCTAAACAAGTGAAATAAAAAATTAAAATGTTATCTCTTATATAGTCGAATAGTGCGTAGCGGCCTCGGAATTTTTACATATCATTGATTTTATATAGGAAAAAAATCTTATTCTAAACCAAAAAACTTCGAAAATAGCTATAGTTAACTGTGAATATCTCCTATCTACGATAATATTATTGAGCAAAATTTATACCAGAGTAATTGTTACTTCATGAGGAATAAAGATTTTATAATGAATATATATAAAAACGATAAATACAACTGCAAAATTACTACAAAATGCGATGCGCCGGCCGTCCGAATTCATCTTAATGCTCCCAGAATGGAGATTTGTAATATTATGCACAAATTTATTATCCTATTTCGATAAAAACGATAAATACAACTGCAAAATTACTACAAAATGCGAAAATGGGCATTTTACGCAAAAATCACATTCGAGATATAATAGGCCTCTTAAAAAAGAAAAGACGTCAATAACATTTAGTGGTGAAATCAACCTTAAGGGGCAACAAATATAGTACTTTTTACTGTTTTGCCTTGCGAGAAAATAAGAGCTCACTTCTCAAGTGCGCTCTTATTTACCGAGACATATTTTTAGCGCCAACCTGACATCTAGTTGTATTGGTGATAGAAGTGTTAGATAGTTAGTTGGAGTGTAGGATGAAAAGATCACTATAGATGACAGTAGAAATGTATTTACGTAATGTTACAAGTTTGGTATGTTACAAATAGATGGTTCTTTTCTCTAATGTTAAACCGAGTTGGCTGGCGTTGTAAATTGCACTGCATTAAAAATAAGTAATTTATAATAATAAATAATATGATACTCTATCTTGCGACGGGTCAATGACGCGTGCGCGTGACGTTGTGCTGTGTTAGCAAAAGTATAAAGGTACCGATAGACATGCTCATTACTAGCACGCGAAAGCATGCCACTATTGAGTAATTGCTACTTAGTAGTATGTGTGTGAAAGCGTTGCTAGTAATTAGCATGCTTATAACGTACACGCTTGTAATAAGCATGCTAATAAGCATGCTTATAGTAGCATGTCTATCAGTACCTTTATAAATATGTACAGTAAACCGTACATCTTGTCAATCCAAGAAAACAAAACAAGTTAACTAAAACGTAAAGAGAAAAGAGAGCCTTAACAAAGCAAATAATGACACTATAATCGAAGTTGAATGCAACATTGCTGGTTCCGGCGTTGAGACTCCGAGGCGGCTTCGGCGGGTGGTGCTACCACCTGGATATCTTCACTTTGTCTGTTATTATGGATATCTGTATATATATATATATATATATATATATATATATATATATATATATATATATATATATATATCATAGTAATAGAAGTGTTTACTTAATTTAATACTTGTAATAAGGTGACTGCTAGAAACCGCAAGAAACTTCAAAACCCTTGCCATTGCCCGCGCGTAGGAAATAATCCTTATTTTTAATTGTTTTAATTTTTTTTTCTTATGATATTGTTATTGAGTATAATACGATATTGAAAAAAACATGAATTCCTTTTTGTCATTTGTCATGTTTAAAACACTTGACCTGACCAGCCCTTGAAGTTTCTTGCGGTTTCTAGCAGTCACCTTATATATCGTAAGAGCAAAGACCTGAAAACATTAAAATGGATAACTAACTAAAAGCAAAATGAGTGTGTCAGAATTGTAGTAAATGAAAAGTTGTGTTCTTTGCCTACCCCACCGGGAAAAGCGCGATGTATTTTAGTAATTAACTACAAAATAACACATTGTATCTTGTCTTACTGGCTATCGTATTTTATAGAACTCTAGGTCTGTTTTTATTTATTTATGTAAACATAACCAAAATACTGTTTCTTTTTTTCCAATACTTACAAAAAAAAGTAACTTCGATATACCTTGTACTTATGTATTCTTTTATGAACACTAAAAACAACCGATCAGAAAAACAAGCATAATAATATACGAGAACAGTAATTAGTACAACATAAAATTGTTTCAGTTATTCTCGGTCAGTTACAACAATTAAAAATTGTTTCAGCCCTTTATTTTCGGGTCTGAAATCGTGAATTATCACGAATCCGTCACACTCACGCGATATCCTTAGCAAACCAAATGAACGACGACCCATTTTATTTTGCCTGGGCCAGGCCAACCCTTAATATGGCAATGGGGTATATATTTCCATTATATTTTGAACTTTATGTGATTGAGATAAGGACGAAAAAAAACCAATAAAAGATTTTAACATGTTCTGGCCGCATAAGGGTTAAATACAGTAACAGGCATAATTAACCGCTCGCAATTACGCCGTTACCTATTGGCTATTTCTAGGTTAATCATTCAAGGGTTTTGGTAAACTTTCCATTTGTTATTACGTAACGTGGACTAAAATCAAACCTGGTTTAAGCCTGATTGCTCTATCTACCTTCATCATCAGATTTAAACCAGTTTTACTTAAGTTTATGTTGTTTAGTAGGGCCCAAATGAGATCATTGCTTTTTGCAAAAATGAAATTGCATAGATAACATGAAAATAGAGTGCCAAATGATGTCACGCACATGTCACTGAGCGTCTACATATGCCGCACCAGCGATAATAAATTGAAGTAAAAGTACAGGTACATAAAATGAGAATGTACAGCTACAATGCAAATGGAGTGCCAAATGATGGGGTGACGTCACTTACCGCATCGCTGAGTGCCCACATGTGCCGCACCAGCGATAAGGCCGCTGGCTCCACTCTCCTCACAACTGATACGTCCAGCAGCGCAGTGTGCAGCTGGTCGGCAGCCTTCACAGCTGATATCCAGTTCTCCTAGCGAAAACATTGTCATCCGCTTTAATTGATATGAAATTAATTTTATATAGGTACTCAAAATTCCAAATTTCTTTATTCAATAAACTTAAAATAAGCATTTTGAATCGTCTACATTTATTTGGATGGATGAGCACACCCATTCAGGAAGTCTTTAAGCCGTGGAGAAGAACGGGCGCAAGAAACTCCACAGAATAATAATATAGAAGTAACGACATTTACAAAACAATATGTCGTTACCAAATTGTATAATATACAATTACTTATATGTTATGTTCGTACATGCACTATGTCCATACATATTTGTCATTTACATAATCTTCCACTTTATAATAACCTTTACTCATGAGGGTTTTTTAAACATGGGCTTTAAATGTATGTAAAGGCATTTCAGTAATATTTAGTGGAAGTTTGTTAAAAAACGTTAAGTACACATTTACCCAAGAAAGAGCCACCTGTTTTATAAAGTCTAAATCAGGGACGGCAAGCTTATTTTACTGATATTGATCCTTATATCCGAACCATAAAGTTCAAAATTTATTGAAAAAATATGTAATTTTTTGATAGGTTTACTTGGTTGGCGTCTGTACTATTCGAAGTGAATGTATTGAAACAGCTGATTTTTTATCACTTTTTTTAAAGTTGCTCATACAAATAGTTATTTTTCTTTGAACTTATTATGGGATATGGCCTAGAGGGCCTACTCTCTTTCTCTGAAACGAAATTTGGGCTGATTTTCGTTTGCTATTTACAGCGGTTTCCATTCCTTCCGAAATTTCGTTCTACAAAATAGGTTTGTCATTTAAATTTTAAATTTTTAGAAAATTGTTTGAAATTTCAAAAATAATGGAAATTACTAAAAACAGCAAACGAATATCGGCCGAAATTTCGTTTCGGAGAAAATAGGCCCTCAGTTGCGGGATATTATCTACCTGTAGGCCTAGCATGCGCAACACGATATAATATGTCGCGGACGAGAGGCGACAAATAATTTTAAGTTGTCATGTTAAGGTTTGTAGACAAAAATACCACAGTTTATGCAAACACTACTATTAAGTCTATTTTTGACATATTATGTAGAGTTCTAAGCGCATCCATGTGTCTTTAGTGTCGATAGACATTAGAGATAAATGAATAAAACACGAGAAAACAGGTCGAGAAGGGCTGGTCTGTGATTGATTATCTATTACCAAATCTGTAGGTATATTTTAAGCGACAATATAGAGTCTCTCGATGTTTACTTAGGTTCTTGGAGGGTACTTTACACTCTATAACAGTGTAAATGGTCGGTGCGTCGATACATACGGGCGGGATATTCGAATCAATGACCTCTCACCAAACGGACAAGTAGGTAAGTATGTGTGACATTGTGTTTTC
Organism: Scoparia ambigualis; assembly: GCA_963921215.1. NCBI lineage: Eukaryota > Metazoa > Arthropoda > Insecta > Lepidoptera > Crambidae > Scoparia > Scoparia ambigualis. The sequence goes on along the minus strand of OY992502.1, from coordinate 7,324,308 downwards.
ACCATGTCGATATTTTTTCAGTGAATGCTACAAGCTCCTTCACGAACTAAGTTAATATCTTATGAGCGTAAAGCAATACAATAAATTAACCGTGTCACGTAGCGGTCAAAGAATACTACCACTCCTTCTCTTTTCTTGGATGTCGTAAAAGGCGACTAACGGACTAAAGACTGCACATACATCCAACTGCATAGAGCGGCGATAGGCTCACCAACTGTTACGCTGAGCACATGTGCAGTCGCTATTTGGTAAAAAATGGACTATGGCAGAGGACTGCTTTTGCTGTCCTCATTGCCCGTCTCTGACTAACCCTTCGGGGATAATAGTCGTGATTATATGTATGTAAGTATGCTTATAGTAATATAAATAAAATAAAAAATATATTTTTCTATTTTATTTTACATCTATTTTATTTATTAAAAGTGACGTTTGGATAGACGTAGACAGTGTTTGCAATTTTTTATTTCTTATCGGACAAGTAATTAGTATGTAGTGTGAACCAGTGTAAACATTATGGTTACCGGTTGTAGAAATATCGCCCCCCAATAAGCTTAATTTTTTTTCTTAAATGTAGATATGTGTCTACGTTTGCGCAACGCCTAAGGACTCTAATGCCTATAAATGCATTAGCACGACGATGACCAATAAGTAGTGTACCCTTAGGTGTCCTCTAGCCAATTTTAACGGAATAAAACCGCCCCCTAACGTGGCTTAGTTACCTAAAAGTTGGGGGTCGTTGGTGAAAGCGAGCAATAAGACCCGATTGTTTTATACAACAGCCACCCACCACGCTGGCCTAGTGCGGGTGGGTTTTAACGACTGCCAATCTTCGACAACAGCCAGGACAAACGGCTGTAAGTGAAAATGTAAAAATCATGAATAGGAATATAAAAGTTAAGATCTTTTGTTTTGTAAAATAAAACATACGTACTTATACATACATACTACTCTGTCAAGAAAGTACCGGGAAAAGATCAATAATACACAAAATATTAGTAATTCGTCCAAATTTATTTTATCGCCTTCAAAGAATGCTCCTTCAGAAACGATACAATTACACCAAGGAATAATCCATCATCAAAACATTTTTTAAACGCTTTTTCCGGAATTGAGTTCAGGTAGGCTACTCTCGAAACAGAATTGCATTAATCTATTTCCAATCACAAATCTAAAAAATGTCAAATGGCACTTTTGTAAGCGACAATAGCGCCACATTGAAATTAAATTGCGTGGAAATTGACGAACAAATTATTATCGAGATGGCGTTCCGGAATTATCTTTACTTATCCCAATATCGATACATATTAATCGCATTGGAATTGTATTAAAATTGAGTTTGCGTTCGAGAATAACCCCCCAGTTCTCGCCGCGAATTCTCCTTTATGTCTTCTACCGAATGAAAACGGGTGCCACGAAGTGGTAATTTGAGTTAAGGAAAAAGAAAGAAGTTGGCTGAAGCCCTATCTGGTGAATTAGGTGGTTGCTCGATGGTATTTGTTGAGTTTTTGGTCAAAAATTCGTTCACAATGATGGCCTTGTGCGAAGGCGCATTATCGTGGTGCAAAATCCAAGAATTTTCTTTCCACAAATTTGGCCTTTTTCGTCGAATTTGCTCTCTTAAACGCCGCCTAACGCTCAAATAATATTCTTTATTTACCGTTTGACCTTCCGGCAAGAATTACGAGTGTAGAACACCGTAATAGTCAAAGAAAACAGTCAACATGGCTTTGACTTTTGATGGACTTTGGCGTGGTTTTTTCGGTTTCGGTCTCAGAACAATAACTAATTATTGTTCTGAGGTTTCGGTTCAGTCGGACGGAAGGCGCCACTCCGAAGCTTGTTGACTAGTTTGCATGTCAAACTCGTAAACACACTTCTCGTCACCAGTAACAATGCGTTGCATGAATGTTGGGTCGGAATTGACTCGTTCTATCATGTCGTCAACGACTCTTATGCGATTGAGTTTTTGGAGAAAATTCAGGTCTTTTGGGACTAGCCGAGCGGCAACATGTTTCATAACCAAGTTAATAATTTAAATGGTACGCATTGACTCGTGAGACACAGAAAGTTCAGCGGCTATCTCTCTCAAACTTGAATGGGAATTTTCAGTCAAAATTTCCTTCACTTTTGAGATGTTAACTTCAGTTGAAGACGTTGATGGCCTACCAGAGCGAAGCAAATCTTCTATCACATCATGACCACTTTTGAACGCTTTGTACCACTCATAAGCACGTGTTTTTGATAAAGTCGATTCACCGTAAGCCTTCTGTAACATTTTCAGTGACTCCGAACACGAAATTCCATTGGCGACGCAAAATTTAAGACAAACTCTTTGTTCCATTGTTTTTATCCATTATGAAATTCGCAATACGCACTAGATATAAACTAACTAAAAACAGCACTGTGTTTAATCTAAATAACAGATGCAACTCAAACACCGCGCCAAAATGGATTGGCACAACTGCCAATCTAACAACAAAAAAAAACAAAAAATTGAATTTGGAATCATAAACAAATCATCCGTTCCCGAAACTTTTTTGACAGATTGTATAATCATGACTAATAACCTTTAGAGCATTCAACCAACTGAATGCTCTAAGCTATTATCGCCGAAGGGTTAGTCAGAGACTTGGTAATGAGGTGAGGACTGCAAACTTTTGCGGAAGTGGACTATGGTAGAGGACTGCTTAGACCTCTGCCATTGTCCACTTTTTACCAAGTAGCGATCGCACATGTGCTCATCGTGACCGGAGGTGAGCCCATCGCCGCTCTATGCTGTTAGATGTATACATCTATGCATATGCATGCATATATGCAGTCGTTAGTCGCCTTTTACGACACCGAAGGGAAGAACACGGTAATTATATTTAGAACTGTAACGTGCCAACAAAAAAATCACAATTTTTTTTAAATCTTTTTCTTTAAAATACTAAGTCCATGACTCACCGTATTGTGCAGCTGGTCGACCACGTGCCCCGGGAGTATGTCTAACTCCTCCCAGTCGTAATGGGCGCGCAGGGGGGTCGCGGGCTGAGGGGACAACAGGCTGACATCCAGCTCGGCAGTCGGGGAAGACGCCAATAGATTCAGGACGAATCTAAATGATCGATAAAAATACATTCATACAAACAATCGAGGAAGTTTTTGGTCCACCACTTTTTGGCGATATACGCTTGCACACTTCTACGTGCACGCTACTGTACGTACTTTACGTACGCGCGGTCGGAATGGAGCACAAGCGAATATCGCTGCTAAGCATTGACTGAAAGCAGTTACGTTACAGTATATATAAAGTTACGTTACCGGTATAAAATAAGTAAGTATACCATAATAAAATATAGGTAAGGCTATACTGTTATTTAACCTTTATGCGATATCGGTTATCGACTTCGGAAAACGTTGCATTTTTGATATCGAGAACAAAGCAAACTAAAGCAAATTAATGAGAAAAACCATGATATTAGTCGTTTATGCTTGAAATGGCTGTTAGCTAGCCGTCTTTTTCATACCGAAATAAACCTTTATTATTTAGTATTCCGGTAACCGTTATTTTTCGGATGTGCGTGTGGATTGAGTGTTCCTTTTAAAAAGTTAATCCAAACATTATGATATCCAAGAATATTTTAGGAAATAATTGTGAAAAGTCAATGGCGAAGATAAAAAAATTGTGAAAAGTTTCGAGAGAAAGTCCGCTGACCTGAGAAAAATACAAAATCTCGTTTCTCAAAAAGTACTAGATTTAGATATATCATTTTTTGTGAAATAATTGTACAGAATTTGTTAAAGATATTCACAATTATTCAATTGTTTTTAATGGTTTATTTTGATTTTATAAAGGTATCTTTAGAACACTCAATCCTTCTATGGTGCAGATGGAGTGTTCCTAAAATCTCAAACCATGGCTACATAAATTCTTGACATTGTTATTCTATTACACGAATACAATCCCGAATCAATTTGTGAAACAAAAATCTTAACGTATCAGTTCAAGAGTCAATTTAAAAAAAACTTTCTTTGTAACGTCCCGTCTGAGTGCTCCATATTTTAGCGTATATTTAATTAACCCGAACTTGTATGCAAACCGAGACTACATCAGAAATTGTGAAAATGTTTACTAAAATTTAACACATCTTCTGTTTTTGTGAACGTTTAATTTACAACAATAATTAACTTTATCATATTTCTAAGCTAGGAAATTGATTAGGGTGACCATGCATGTATAAAAATAAACACATTTTTTAATTGCGATAAGCACTTTATCACAAAAAAATATAGATTATTTATTTTATATATTATCTTTCTTTTCTACATCTGAAAGACCGTATGATAAAGAGTGTAAAATAATGGGACTATCTTTACCAGAGCAAATTTTTTTACGCTAAATCATCATAGCAGACTATTTGATTGTTAACAAAAGCACGTCCTTTGTAGTAACCAAGATCATTAGGATTAATTCCTGGAACAAATTCAACGCCTCCTGCCAATTTGTACTGCCTATCTTTTATAAATTTTATTTCGGTGTTTCCTTCAAGAAAATCTTTTCAACCCCATTTAAATCAAAGGATATGAAATCAAAAGTTCATTTGTGACGATAGTTTGATTTTTACACCATTTACATTCTTGCGTCAAATTAGTAAAACAAATTGCCTCGTCCAGGAAAGAAATTCCGAAAAAGGACAGCATATCTACATTGATGGGCAGGAATGCAGACTTTCTCTCTACTTTCTTAGGTGTCTTACATGATGTGTTTAAGCACAACACTATTAATCCACTACAAAGGACCTGCTTTTGTTAACAATGAAATGGTCTGCTATAATTATTTAGCGTAAAAAATTTGCTCTGGTAAAGATGGTCCCATTATTTTACAGTCTTTATCTTACGGTCTCTCAGATGTAGAAAAAAAAGATAATATATGAAATAAATAATCTATATTTTTTTGTAATAAAGTGCATAACACAATTAAAAAATGTGTTTATTTTTATATTTGCATGGTCACCCTAATCAATTTCCTAGCTTAGAAGCATGATGAAGTTAATTATTGTTGTAAATTAAACGTTCACAAAAACAGAAGACGTGTTCAATTTTAGTAAAAACATTTTCACAATTTCTGATGTAGTCTCGGTTTGCATACAAGTTCGGGTTAATTAAATATACGCTAAAATATGGAGCACTCAGACGGGACGTTACAAAAAAAGTATTTTTTAAATTAACTCTTGAACTGTTATATTATACGTTAAGATTTTTTTTTCAAAAATTGATCCGGGATTGTATTTGTGTAATAGAATAACAATGTCAAGAATTTATGTAGCCATAGTTTGAGATTTTAGGACCACTCCATCTGCACCATAGGAGGATTGAGTGTTCTAAAGATACCTTTATAAAATCAAAATAAACCATTAAAAACAATTGAATAATTGTGAATATCTTTAACAAATTCTGTACAATTATTTCACAAAAAATGATATATCTAAATCTAGTACTTTTTGAGAAACGAGATTTTGTATTTTTCTCAGGTCAGCGAATTGAGTGTTCTAGTTAATTGACCGTAACATTCTCTCGAAACTTTTCACAATTGTTTTATCTTCGCCATTGACTTTTCACAATTATTTCCTAAAATATTCTTGGATTTCGTAATGTTTGGATTAACTTTTTAAAAGGAACACTCCATCCACACGCACATATTTTTCGGTATGACGTCATACCGCAATATAAAGATACCATATTTTTTGGGTTATTCAGTCCCTGCCGCAAAGTGGTCTATATATTCACGACCATTATCCCATAACGGTTAGTTAGAAACTTAGGCAATGAGGACCGCATAATCAGTCCACTGCCATAGTCCACGTTTTACCAAATAACATCTGCACATGTGCTCAGCGTGACAGGTGGTGAGCCCATTGTCCCGCTATGCTGTTGGATTGGATGTATGTGCAGTCTTTAGTCCTTTAGTGGCCTTTTACGACACCCAAGGGAAGAGATTATACAGCTCAAATACCTACAACATTCAACACTAAAATAACAATTGAGATCTCACTGTTAAAATGAAAGAAACCCCTACTTGAGTTTTCTAGCCTTGATAGCTTCGATTTAGATATTCGAAGATAGCTTCCATGAAGTCTCTGCGATTACCGAGTCTTTCTCCGAAACGAAATTTCGGCCGATTTTCGTTTGATATTTATAGCTCTATCCTTTATTTTTGAAACAAACAATTATCTAAAAATTAATAATCTAAATGCCAAACCTATTTTGTATGAACGAAATTTTGAAAGGAATGGAAAGCGCTGTAAATATCAAACGAAAATCGGCCGTAATTTCGTTTCGGAGAAAGAGTAGGGGCCCTCTGATAACCGGTTCAATTCCTAGGACGGGCAAAGTGTTTCGGATTTTTTGATGCATAGCCCGATTTTGTGATCTCTAACTAAACCTTAGTTAGGCAAGCGTGGTGATTACGCCAATCCCATCAACTGTAGCGAAGAATTATTTTATGGTGGAGGCCTTTGTCCAGCAGTGGGCAGTGGGTAGTATGTAGGCTGTACTTTACTTTTACCTAAGTCTACGATAAAAGGGTAGGCAAATACTTGAGTGGTGGGAAAATATTACTTTCCACTTTATGTAGGTACGTGAGTTAGGTATGTGAGGTCACTTGCTTAAATAAATAGTGTCCAATGTATTAGTCACTAAATAATAATAATAATAATAATAAACTAAAAAAACGGGCAATACGTGGGTTCGATTACCACCTGAGGTACCTAGTCATTTTATCAACGTTTAACTATGTTTAATTAAACTAAGAAAACAAAAGCTATATTCCTTATTGTCTTTATGTTGCATAATTACTTTTAATAATTTTAATTAAAGCGTTTTGCATATTGTAACATTGTAACTGTACCTCACTGTGTTTTACATGCAAATTAACGATACGTATTTATTATTATAAAGTTAAAACTGCACTTACTAGCAGTTCAAAAATACATTAAAATTAGATGTCAAACTTCGATAACTAAAAAAAATTTCGAGTCGAAAATAAATTAAATGTAGAATAGAAAAAAGTTAAAAAAGATAATTATTGGAAAAACTTACCCATCTCCTTCTAAATGCAATCGCGTTTGTTGACGTCGCGGAGACACGACAGGGCTCCGCTGCAAATTGTGCAGCACTTCCACCTCCCTGTGGGGCTCCACGGGGCTCGGAACCTTCTCTGGAGACCGCGCTTCTGCCAGGGTCAGCGCAAACCCTGAACCTTCCCTCTGAGGCCTACGCTCCTCCTCGTCACTTTTTGTGCGAAAATGATCATAAAGCTCACTAAGTGACTTTGATTTTAATTTTACTTTAGCATATTTGGATATAGAGTTATTTTGTTGAGCCTTATTGTGTATCACTGGTAATGGTATCCCACTTTTCTTGGTTGTTCGTTCTTTTGCTAAATTTTCCCTTTCGAGGGCCTCGCGTTTTATTTCGTTCATTTTACTCACAATCACCGGCGTGTTTGGATGGGACATCCCTTCGAAGCTGTCGTTTCTATGCGAATTGCGACCACCGTTATTGTTATTGTTATGATTGTTATCATCTTCACTGGACACAACGTTTTCGCTGTCGGGAGTCCGTATTTTAACACTTTCACCGCCAAACCGCACTTTTTTAACAATAACATCCGTATCCTCAGAATCAGCGTCACTATACTTCAGCATGTTTCGATCAGAGCTGTCACAGTCTTCCTCACTACCGGTGTTACTTACTGAGTTTTTATCTGTTTCAGAGTCATTTTCTTCCAAAACCGTCATTGTGATGGCCGTATCTGAATCGAACTTAATTTCTGTTTCTATAATAACTTTTGCAAAGTTGTTATTATAAAATGGAATGTGAGCAAACGACTCCTCAGACGAGGAATCATTTGACAACCGAATGGGTGTTGTTATCGGGCTGCTAAACACGTGGTTGATCGTCAGTAAAGTTTGATTGTTATCTCTGTAAATAGATTTTCTTGGTGCGTAGTAAACATCCATTGAGTCTTCGTCGTATATTTCACACAGCTGACGAAACTTATCTTGCACTTTCAAATCAAGCTTTGATAAGTTAACCATGTAATCTCGAGGTCCACAAACTCGGCGAAGTTTTAAAAGGGAACGTTGCGCGACGTCTCTGTGGACAGGATCGAAAAGTTTGTCTCCCAAGATTTTGAATACCGGAAATGTATCTAACCCTATATTCCTTCGCTTTAAAATAGTCATGACGGACGGTATAGAAAGTATCAAACCAGTTATAACATTCACTTTCGTGTCAATATTAGCTGAATGCGGCCTTATGTTACGATAAGAGCATTTGTCTAAAATCGCTCTAGCGGCACACTCCGAATCTTCGCAATGGGTGCAAAAAACTTTAAGGGCATCCAGAGCCGCTTTGCGAACGTTGGGCGAGCTGTGGCCTAAGTTATCCACAACCTGATCGAACGGGAACGAGAGAGCGTTCCCGGAGAGCGGCAGGAGGTCGGCGAGCACTCTAAGCGCGTGAAGCCGAACTTCCCACTCGGGATGGACAAGGCGGTCTCTGATGGCGACGTAGAGTAGTTGCACGTCTACATCGGGCGGAAGGGCGCGCGCCCTTATCACGCGGTCCCACAAGGGCGCCAGTGGCGGCGGCGGCGGCTCGGGCAGCTGCATGGCGTGGCAATGCCGCGGCGACCCGCGTGCCCGGCCGCGCCGGGTAGCTCCACACAACTGGGTTAATGATCGGACGGTAAGCCACGCCGCCTTTGACCAATCGATAGAAACGTATAGGTATAGCACAGGCCGTCGACTCACCACGTGTGCACCCTTGTCGGTGTGTTACAAACCGTTCTCTACAACTAACTCTTGTTATAATGCACGCGCTAATGATGGTAATTGGAGTAACTGCAACACGCGCATTAGTCTACCTGCATGGCGATATTGCAATTGTTTACCCATATAGATAACGGCTATGAATAAATGTTATTTAAAAATAGAATTCAGAATTGTTAAGTTAGGAGCCAGAAGGTTAACGTACATTTCATAATTACAAGAGGTTTTTGTCCCACACTTAGTCGAGCTTAGTAACCACCAATACCATTTATTTATTAATAAATTATAAAACAAGATGAAAAAACAAACCAGTGCCTTTTATTTTAAACATTTAACAGAGTCTACAAAGAAGGGCTAGCAGATCAATTGCTTCGGTGGCCATGTGTCAGAGCGCTCGGCTCGATATCCGCGAGGTCCTGGTTTCAATTCCCAGGGCAGGTAAAGTTTGTTTCGGATTGTTCGATGCATAGCTCGGGTCAGTGAAAACCGACTTGCATTTTTTTTATGAGACTCGTCCTAGTGACTTCATCCTGCCTGATGGTAAGCAGCCGATACAATCCAATATAAAGCGAGCGCTCCTTACCGTGGAACAACCAAAACGGGGCTTGAAACGGCATTTATGCAGGCCGTCATGTTACCGTACGGTAACATGACGGCCTACATAAATGCCGTTTCAAGCCCCGTTTTAAAGACCCGGGACTATAGGAGCTGGGAAACACATGCGCCTGCAGAGAATTCCAAAGTCGAATGCTCTTACAGAGGAACGACTTACCAAATTTTTTGGTACGAGTGCTGATAGTCTGCACAGTATGATGATGGTTCCTAATACCAGCACGTGTACCTAGTCCGGGAGAGGAAAGAAGAGGGCGGGATTAGATCAAAAAGTTCTTCAGAACACTTTCCATAGTAATTCCGGTAGAAGACACTGAGAGAAGCAATGTCTCTACGCAGCTGGAGGTCCTCAAACGAGGTTGTAGCCGCAGCATCTTCAATAATGCGTACCACTCGCATTTGCAGTCTATCAAGTGCATCGAGGAGGTATTTAGCGGAGCCGTCCCACAGATGAGAACAATAGAAAGAGTCAGCAATGTTATGTAATCTTCTTAGGTTTATTTACTTTGACTTAGAAAGACAGATGTGTTAAACGCATTTTTAAAATAGGTAAGAGGAGCTAACTGTGTCGCGTTTTAAAATAGGTAAGAGTAACTGTGTCTGTGTGGTAAAAGAAAACCACCACTCCCTCTCTCCCCTTGGGTGTCGTAAAAGGCGACTAACGGACTAAACGGACTGCGCATACATCCAACAGCATAGAGCGGCGCTGGGCTCACCACCTGTCACTCTGAGCACATCTGCAGTCGCTATTTGGTGAAAAGTGGACTATGGTAGAGGACTGCTTTTGCTGTTCTCATTGCCTAGTCTCTGACTAACCCTTCGGGGATAACAGTTGTGATTATGTGAATAAGAGGAGCTCTTCTTCAGTTCAGCAGTTTCCACTGCATGGCTCCACTTTACAGTTAATATAAATCGGAGTTGTAAGGTTCACTCACATCTTGGTCGGTACTTGTCCAAGTACAGACGCCACCAGCTACCCTATCGGCTAAAAAATATGAATATGGACATGGGCTTCATTTGACATTTGCAGCCCATAATATGCCCATATAAGGACAAAATATGGGCTTCAAATGTCAAATGAAGCCCATGTCCATATCCATATTTTTTAGCCGATAGACCCCCAGATCAACTTACTACATAATCTTTAATTTCAACAATACATTTTATACATTATGGTTTGGTTTTAAGAATCAATATCGTTTGGAGACGAGGCGTGTGTATATAACGAGGTCCACCTGTTTACAGCCAAATATCAATGTCTACAGCTGGCTCAGCCGGCGAGGAGATATGGCTCTGGTGGCAACCATGCATCCATAGTCTATGGTAACCGCTTACTATCAGGTGGACCGTATCCCAGATTGCTACTTTAGTAATATATAAAAAAAACTAAAAAGGTGTCCCTTATTTTTAACCGACTTCAAAAAAGGAGGAGGTTCTCAATTCGACTGATTTTTTTTATTATATTAAAGTATTGTGGTAGATAGCTTTATAAGCAGTTTGCAATGTACCTATGCGTTTGTTAAAAAGAAGTCTAGATGTTAGATCACCGGATTCAGAGGTAAAGGTGGTAAACAGAAAGGGAGTAAACGCATTGATCACCCCAAAAACTACGCAGTTTAGCCCTATTACGATTGTGCCAAAAAAAGCATGTTTTTACGCATCAATGCCAAGGTTTTTGTTACACCTTGACTAGCTTGTTAATAACATGACTCGACAAAGCTGAGGATCGCAAAACTTTCAAGTAAGTCGCCTGTGGCGTAGCCTAGCGACGCGACGCGACGCAATTTTCTATTTAGCTGTAAGCATGACTAGCCGATGTGTTGTATACAACAAATTAATTTTATTGCATACTGCGGAGTTTATAACGTCGTAAATATATTGTGATGTACTTACCTATGTACCTACAGATAAATACTTCTTACTTAGATGAGATAGAGGTCATGATTGGTTAGATCAGGTTCGATTCCTAGCTTGTTACATTTTTTTTTTAATATAAAACAGGGAGGCAAACGAGCAGGCGGGTCACCTGATGGAGAGTAATCACCGCCGCCCATGGACACCCGCAAAACCAGCTGAATCGCAGGCGCGTTGCCGGCCTTTAAGGGAGGAATAGGTTTAAGAAAGAAATAGGAATGGGAGGAGGGGGGGGGGCCTCCGGAACCCTCACTGGTCGGACGAAACACAACAGCACCAAGTGCCATTATTTCACGCCGAATATTCGTGAGAGGGTGGTATTACGCCGGGTGAGCCGGCCCAATGCGTGCTGCAACGCAGCGTGGCTCTACCACTCAGTATATAAATTTGTTATGTTTCTATTTATTTTAGAGTGCTGATGATGATATATTTTATTCTAGAGTGCTGATAGTTACCTACATCTCATGCAAAGTAGACTTACTTAGTGTAGATAACTTTCAACCTCGGACCAAATATCGGTCCGAGGTTTCAACCGTCACTCCATCTCATTTCCTCATCGCAAAAATGACAGGATTTTTTTGGGTGCAACTTACAGAAGGTATTATTTTCTCAATGTTTTTTTTTTATTTTTCATTTTTCAGTCATGTCGTTAGATAAGAATTGAAAATACTTAGAATAAATACTAGAACGAACAATATTATCAAATCAAATCCTATAAACCTCCCACTGCTGGGCACAGGCCTTCCTACATAGACAATATCACATGCGGAGTTTGGGCCATAACCCACCAGGCTGACCCAATGCGGGTTGGTGTTGGTGGGCTTTAACGACTGCCATCTTTCGAGGACCACCGGGACCAACGAACGGCTTTGCGTGCCATCGAGCTCCTCAAAAGAACTGAACGTGCTTAGCGAACAATAGTGATAGTTGTAAGTGAATAATAATATATAAATAAATAAAGCAAATATCTCAACGATATTAAATTACCAAATTCTATGTGGGCCGTGAGACAGTGCCAGAGTGCAGTCTACTTTGCAATTTTGTTGTTCTATTAATTATTTTGTAGGTGATCATGATGACAAATTGTGTTTATATTGGTGGGTTATCCATCTTTTTAGTGCAAATGACAAATTTGTAAAATATGATTCCTGTTGTTCCATTCGCCAAGAATGTAAAAAACTTGGGGATTGTTTTTCATCAGTGCCTTACTTGGCGTCCCCACCCAAGTAGCAAAATGTGGTCATGTAAGTATCCTAGGACCAAATATTTTTAGTCCTGTAGAAATCCTATTAACGTTTACAGGACCGCATTTGGGCGCACTTTACAGGACTATTGCGACCTATAGTTATTTTGTTACAGTCCGGTAAAGTGCAAATTGATTTTATTACTATTTTATTAAGTGCTTCTACAAGATCACTGTGTCCTATAAAGAACAGATACACGCACAGAGTCAGCGTGATTAGTCCTGTAACTATCTGGCGCATGCCACTACCGGTGTAATTTATCCAACAGTGGTAATTCTGATGTCATAACTAGAGCATTTATTTTTCATTAATTTATAATGATGAAGGCAAACGAAAAAAAATAATATTGGAATTGCAAAGGGTAATCTTTATTACTATTCATTATCATAAAGGTTGATAACTTTTTGTGTTTTCACTGTTATATAAAAAAATTAACTTGCGAAATAAATTTTATTGATAAAGTATTCGATTAACTATAATAAACATATGTTTATGCGCCTTCAAAAGTAAACATAATTATTATTTGTAAATTCATTAATTATTAGTAAATACAGCCGTCATCAGATCGGATCGCGGTCCATATTGTAATGCATTTATCAGGAGCTTTACAATGCATTTTAGTCATAGTTAATGTTATTATAGGATCACAGTCCTGGACACCATATTGTTTAATTGATGTCAACAGCTGATCACTCTAATAATAGCAAATGCAGGTCACATATAAGTAGAATCTTACCTATAATAGTAGCAGGACGTGCAACTTTAGTGCTAGAAATCCTTTAGAAGTCACAACAAAGTCAAATCATACTTATAATATCTTCGACCTATAGTAGCTTTACCTAACACGTTTACAGAATAACTTTTCTTATAGAAGCATAAAACAAAACGTGAACAAAAATAAATAGTCTTGTTAAATTCATTTATAGGAGCTTTGATATTTATTTTTATAACATGCACTTTTAAGACTTAAGTTCTTATAAGCATCATATAATGTAATCCTGTAAACGTTTATAAGACTACGTAGTAGGATCGGAAGGGCTTGTAGCGTAAATAGTCTAATAAGATATTCTCGTAAACGTCTTTAAGACTGCGTAATAGGATCGAAAGTGCTTGTAGCGCAAATAGTCCGTTAAGCTGCTTTAACAAGATCAGTGATTTTAATCAAAGCGTCTATTAGTATGTTATAAGATGTTTAGTCTTATAAGTCAACAACTATAGGAAAATTTTGCTGCTTGGGCAGGTTGAGGCTATTTGGAAAAAGGTTTTTGGTGCTTACAATTCTCTCAATCGTCTTCGAAACTTTCTGCCGACTAGCACCAAAATCACTTTGGCGCAAACTCTCCTACTATCCATCCTCGATTATGCTGATGTATGCTACGCTGATCTTTCGGAGGAACTTCTTAATAAGCTGGAGCATCTGCGGAATCTATGCATTCGATTTATTTTTAATTTAAAGAAATACGACCATGTTTCGGGTTATCAAGCTCAGCTTAACTGGCTCCCAATACGCCGTCATAGGGACTTACACGTTCTTTCCTTTCTATATTCTGTCCTCTTTCTACCAACTTCTCCTCCTTAACTACGAAATTGATTTTCCTTCCGTTCCTCTTCTTCTAGCCATACCTTGCGCTCTGCTTACAACCTTGCTCTTATAACTCCTCTTCATTCCACACATTTCCTATCCTACTCCTTTTCTGTGCATGCTGTCCGGCTTTGGAATGCACTACCAGAGAGCATCAGGAGTGCTCGCACGTTGAATTCGTTCAAGGGTCAGTTCCAGAGTAATTTCTTAAGTACCTATATCTTCATTGCTTTATTTATTTCTGATCTATTTTATCTCATTTATTTAATTATTATGTCTTATCTTGTCTATCTAGTTTTTAAACAGCACATCTTATATTCCAATTTTAATAATACGTTATTCTTGCACCCATTTTATTATTCTTTCTTTTTAAATTTTTATCACCCAAGGTTGCCTGGAAGAGATTGCTTGTTAGCAATAAGGCCGCCTGTTTTATACTTTGTCTCTGTAAAAATGTTCTTTTCTGTGTATGTTCTTGTGTGCAATTAAAGTATATTTTATTATTATACTCTTTTTTTTTTTAAATTTTAAGGACAACAAACAATTATACATTGTATTTAACTAACTCTTTATTTAACATATATCTTAAGAAAAATTTTTTACATGATTTTATATAAAAATGTGGTTGTTAAGTGCCGTGTCAAGGAGTACTGCCTTTTGCATCTGACCCTTGACCCAACCTTTCAGCGAGAGCCTCTCTAGGTGTTGATCTAAGCTCTTAGCCTCGATCAACCATGTGCTGAAACGACTATCGGTAGAATAATGGTTGAATCCACTTCCCACATGGCGGTAACCTCGTGAGCCAAGTCAAGGTACTTACTGGGCTTGTCCTTCTCGGCTTTCACGAGGTTCTCGTCATGAGGTATGGTGATATCAACCAATATTGCTTGGCGCTGAGATTGGTCGATCACCACGATATCAGGCTTATTAGCGACAATAGCCCTGTCCGTGATGATAGAGCGATCCCAGTAGAGCGTTGCATGACCATTTTCGAGAACTGGCGCAGGTGCGTACTTATAGTACGGCACCTCTCATTTAACAAGGCCATATCGAAGAGCAAGTTGCTGGTGAATTATTCTAGCTACTTGGTTGTGTCTGTGCAAATACTCTCCGTTAGCAAGATGAGAACAACCGGAAATAATATGTCGGAGTGATGCTCCCGGACGGCGGCATGCCCGACAGATGTCGACCGTACCGTCCCTCATAATATATTTCCGGTAGTTATTCGTCTTGATAACTTCATCTTTAATAGCACAGACAAAACCTTCGGTTTCCCCAAAGAGGTCACCGAAACGTAGCCAGCTCACCGAGGCAGGCAAATCTACATCAGGCCCAGTTAGAGACCGATAGTAGCGCCCGTGTAGCACCGTGCTCTTCCATGTGTCCTTCCGATCGAGAGTGCTTAGCACCACTAGTTTGCGCCAGTTTTCTGTTGCCAAGGAGAGCAGCGTAAAGTGTCTATCAACTGCCACGACATCCAAATGCATCCCGCACTCACTGTTAAGGAAATAATCCCTGAGACTGCACACCTCACGGTTATGTAGGTCCTTGGCATTTAAAAAGCCGCGACCCCCACATCTCCGTGGGATGTACAGCCTATCCATAACAGATGAGCGCGGGTGTAACATTCTGGAAATCGTGAGCATTTGACGGACTCCAATCCAAGGCGTCCAATTCGGTCTGAGTCCATCTTAGTATGCCAAAGGATTATGTGAGGAAGGGCATAACCCAGCCATTAAAAGCACGCGTCTTATTGCCACCCGATAAAAGACTGTTAAGTACTTTTCTTAGGCGGCAAAAGAATCGCTCCCGTAATGACTGTTTTATGTCCCCATCCACAACACCCAAAGACTGTGACATACCAAGATATTTATATGAGAGAGATCTGAAGTTTATCGTTTCGGAGAGTTGTAAATTGGTTGAATATACTACTCTCCCACGCCGTACATGCATACATGCGCACACTTATCCGCACCAAACTCCATCTTGATGGCACTGCTAAAAGTCTCAGTAATTTTCAGCAGTTTCACCAAGTCTTGGCGGTTTGGTGCGAACAACTTGAGGTCATCCATGTACAACAAATGCGACATAACTTCACCCCCTCTCCGCAGTTGACAGCCTAACTTTAAATTTCTCAACAAAGTACTGAGAGAATTCAAAGCTAGGCAAAACCATAAAGGACTCAGACTGTCGCCCTGGAATATGCCACGCTCTATCCTTATAAGATCCTGCGTGGCAGAAACACTATCTCGAAATATTGGTTGACACAAGACCGTGGTCCACTGCCGCATACATGATATCAAAAAGGATTTTAAAGTTATATGAATGCGGCACCCATAGGCGGATTTTTGTGTACTTTTGTGTTCCTACTGTGGAGATTCCATCACAGTACATACTTAGAAGCAAATCAAATTTTTTAATTTGATTTGCTTTTGCAAATAATATTAAAATGAATAAAAAATAACAGAACGGCAAAAATAGACGCTAATGAAGTGCTTGACATCTTTAGCAGGAAACACAAATAAAAACTGTCTAATTTTACCATTGAAAATGGTTATCAGATGCAAATCGCCTGAGACGTGTTTTTGGCCATAACTCTGAGTATTTTTAGAAAATCAAGATGGGAATAGTACCAAAAGTTGAGGAATTTATCGAGACACGTGTAAGCGTTTGAATTTTGAAAATCGCCTGGTAACTTTTTTTGGCATTTCGTAAAATGTAAAAAATCAGGGGTTTTTATCGGGGGGTGTTTATTTAGTAAAATGCAAGTATTCCGAAAAAAAGGGACTTAAGAAAAATCGAAAAACGAAAAGAAAATTGGTTAATAATTGTGACCGTGTAGGTGGTCCGTTTAGATTTGAAATTGTAGAAAAACGGGTAAATACTCGTCACTTAGGTTGTAAAAGAAAAGAAAAGAAAATGTTATTCGTGTTGTGCAGCGTGTTAATTATACATTCGTATGTTATAATTCGACTTGTAGGTAAGTAATGTAGTTGTGTAATTTTTTGGAAGTGATGTGAAATGGAATCCCAAATCACGATTAATAAAATCACCGAAGGCTAAATTAACGAAATCCCAAATCACGTTTCATCAAAAACATCTTACATCGAATCACGTCAACCCAAAAGAACGATATCCCAAATCACGTTTCACCAAAAACATCCTAAATCGAATCACGTTAACCCAAAAGAACGAAATCTCTAGTAAACTAGCTGCCCTACACCTGTAGGTCACGTGATAGGTTAGAAATTTAAGACAATCGCTACGCTGCGCTTCGCAATTGTCTTGAATTTCGAGGTTATTTTTTTTATTAGACAACAGTAATCTAACTCCATACAAAAATATATTTTAAATATTATGTCGTCTGAACATTATGACAAATAAAAAATATGTTACGGTTCCCGAACCGATTGAGATACAATGCCGCTAGTGGCATTCTATACGCTTCGTACTAGGATGCCGTCAAATTAACCGATCATACTATGGTGCCGCTTGTGGCACTCTATCCACTGCCTACACTTTGTACTAGGATGCTGTAATTACGGCATCGTAACCGATCGTACTAGAATGCCGCTTGTGGCACTCTATCCACAGCCTAAAAGTTTTCTTACAGAGATGTATTAATTTGCATAATAATAATATTCTCAATTATTATTTTTTAAAACATGTATCAAATTTCTAAATGGCTCGTATGATTTAACAGTTACAAAAAAATGTATAAAGAAGAACCAAAAAGTACCAAATAAAAAGACATGAAATAAAAATGATTACAGTTGCACCTGGCACCTCGATCTCTTGGAGGTTTTCACAGTTCCAATTAGGTAAGTACATAGGCAAAGGTCTAATGTGTACATCTAATATGTAGTATGTACCTACTTTAATTTGGTATCCTTCTTTAACCATTTGTGCACCGTAAAACCAGACACAATTGAAAATCAATTGTTTCGCGACCGCCGGCGGTCTTGTGATGCTTGACCAAAGTATTAATAAAAATCATCAAATACATACTGATTTGTAGTAAGAAAGGACGATAGTTGCATAACTTGTGTTCAAATTTTCAGTTGTCGTGTTCGCCCTAAAGACTTTCAACTTCCAATAAAATATTCAATCTTAGAAGGTTTCAAAAAAATGTTTTGGTTAAGCGTGATTTGAGATTTCGTTCTTTTGGGTTAACGTGATTCGATTTAGGATGTCATTGGAGAAACGTGATTTGGGTTATCGTTCTTTTGGGTTGACGTGATTCGATATACAGGATTTACTTATGATGTTTTTGGTGAAACCAAATCGCGTTTCACCAAATCGTATATCGTTCATTTAGCCTTCAGTGATTTGATTTCATTAATTGGGTTTTGGGATTCCATTTCACACTCTACGGAAGGAATCTCAATAAAAAATTCTTACTATTCAACTTAAAATACCTATGTTATTCAAAATAAAATATATTTTTTTTCGTAAAATTTTGCATTCATTTTCAATGCTCCGATTCTTGCGGGGACTGGGGAATCTGGGATTTTTTTCTATTGTTTTGACACTTTAATAAACTTTCCTACCTCTAAACATACTTACTTAAACTTTTTTAAAAATTTAAAAATTTACTTGAAGTATGATACCTACTTTATTTCTAACAGTAACAGTTATTGTTGACTTTTTTGCCCGTCCACCCCTTGTGCCCAAAAAAAAAATCCTGGATCCGCCCTTGGCGGCACCGAATCATAGGCCTTCTTATAGTCAATCCAGGCTGTAGAGAGAGTCCCTCTGCCACGCCGGACCTTCTGGCATATGGTCATGTCAATGAGGAGAAGCTCCTTAGTACCACGGGACCCAACCCTACATCCATTCTGAGTCATGTCCAAAATATTGTTTGCAACAATGTGCGTCTTAATTTTTATTCTCCGAATGGATGTAAGGAGCTTGTATAAAGTAGGTAAGCACGTGATGGGTCTATAATTTTTCGATTCCGTGGTACTACCTGATTTATGGAGCAGAAAAGTGACACTAGTAGTCAACAAACTTGGGAGTGAGCCGATCTGTATGGCTTCTTGGAATTGCGTTGCCAGTAACTCGTGTGAACATTGAAACCAGTTGTGCAATCCGTCCGGTCCTGGGCATTTCCAATTTTGGGCCGTACGGATTGCACAACTTACGTCAGCTGTACTTATAAAAATAACTCTTTTTGAGTTATGTAACCCTTCTTCGTCTTCCTTCTTGCATGTGAACGCTATATTTAAACTAATCAAAGAGTAAGCTGTACGGGCTGCATTGCTTTGCCTTATCTTATGGAATGCCATGCCAGAACAAACAAAACAAATCAAATGTCAAATCAGTCGAGTTGTTGCGTGAAGGTGCTTTGTGTGTTGTTCTTCATAATTTTTGTTCTATTTGTATAATTACTTAAATAAGTGAAGCAATACTTAAAAATGGACTATGGAAAATTTAAGAGACATCATAAAACTGCCAAAAAAGTGTATTAAAGTGTAACACGATCAAAGATAATGCCGACACTATGAAGCTATTATCGCTGGTATTTATGATTACAACCAGTATCGGCTTCCCTAAGATCTTAGCGCAAAGCGATAACTGCACGAGAACCAATAGCCGTGGTGATTACAAACAATGCGTTCGGACTATTTCCGAGTCTTTGGCTTTGAAATTTAACGAAATTTTAATTAATGAATTGGGCAGTGAATATACAACTCATTTTGAAATACGAACTGTTCATAAAGACAGTCGGTACCAGACATCTGATAATGAAACTTTGACAAATATAGCAGACAAATTGAGTTACAAGTTATCATCGGCTAAAAACATAATAAATGAAATGAGAAATGACACCAAACACAATGGCACTCCGTCCTTCACCCATCCGTGCCCTTTCAATTCAATACGTAAGTCAGTATTCATTAAAAACACGAATTTATTTGATAATCTCCCCCTTTTGGACCCAAAATCAAAGATGATGGGAAGGTTTAAAGACTTAAAAGTTAAGAGACAATATTTTCTCTCACATGTTGATTATGCTACAGACAGAAATTGTGCAACAATGCCTCATTCAAACTTGAGGTATTTGTACCATAAAATTATACACCCAGAGCCAAAACTTGTGGTGTTCATAATTGATAACAATGTAAGTGTTGAGGCTTTGCAGCATGCCACAAGTGTCATTAAACAAACAGCTTATGCCCTACAGAGCACTGACATAATGGCCTTAAAAATTACAAATGCAACAGATTTTGTAAAATTTGAAGATACCTGTAACAGCGATGGAATGTCAAGACTGGGAAATGCAACAGACAACAACAAGCTGCTATTAAGAGAATATTTATTGTCTTTGGATGTGGCACCCAGCAATGTGCCACCATTAATAATCAATCAAGAAATAAGAAAATTGCTTGCTGAAAGAAGCCTGCCTAAAAACAAACTGTTCATCTACCTAACGGACACAAAAATAATGAAGAATGAAACTTGGCTTAAGTTATTTCCTTACAGTGATCAAGATAAGCACATGAAGTTTGCAATTGGCCTCATATATGGGAACAGGGTTGACAGAAATAGCTCTCTTGGAATATTACACATTGATAAATGGCATAACCATTCCAACAACCACTCTGTCATGCGTCTCCATATAAATGACAGTGGAGTTGTAGGTCAAGTTGCCTCTGCATTTATCTCGTTGCTGCCTGGAAATTATCAAAGCAGCCATATGAAAGTTGAAGATCCTATATGGGAAGCAACGGAAAGGGATTTTATGGTGTCCTTGGTGCTTCCAATGTCCAGTGGGGTGCTCGGTTTGGACCTTTACTGGTCAGATCTTGCAGAAGATATAGTTTATTTTAAGGGTATTAATAAAAAGAAAAGAGCTTTTGTTATGGACTTTTCAGGAAAAGTACTTATGCACACATATTACCCTAGACCAGAATCGTCTTCCGAAAAAATTAAGTTCACTTATCTTGAAAGTATAGAAACCTTTGATTTTATACATATTCTTAAGGCAGAAATGCTATCAAACAGCTCAGGTGTTGTAACAATGTCTGAACAGAATTCCACTAAGCACATAATATTCTCATGGAAATGGGTACAAAACTTATATATTGTCTGTATAGTGAATGAAGAAGTTGAACAGAATATATTTAATAAAACTAACATATTTTTTACAAGGAGTACTAAAGAAATTTTGTTCCACAGACTTGATCTATTTCCACCGAAAGGTGGTAAAATATGCAGACATTTTAAACAGATTGCTACAATTGACCAAGGCACTGTTTACCTAAGCCCCTCCAGTTTTCAGTCTCCATTTACATATCTTTATGACATGGGTGATGGTACTGAAGCAGTTATGTACATGCAGAATTACTTAGCTTATTTAAAGAGTTTGGCTTATGGCCTTCTCTCCAATCCGGGTTTGAAAAATGAAATCCAACAGGATGTGAATTTTCTGAACTCTATATTGTCATTTTACAAATCACAACATTTACATGGCATTTACTCCAAGTATGTTGTAAGAAGGTATGCAGTCACAGAGAGTGGTGTGCTTGTGATGTTTCCTGGAACAGTGCTGGAGTATGACTTTGAGCCTGTAAGGAGGCCATGGTATACGTATGCATTAGATAATCCTGGCAAAATAATATTAACACCCCCTAACCTAGATGTTGGTGGTGCAGGATATGTTGTTAGCATCTCCTATGCTTTAAAAGGCTCATTTTATCCCACGATGGTGGTATCCATGGATGTCACAATGGGCTTCCTTTATAAACTGCTTATTGATAGTCTCCCACTTTGTGCCATGTCATATATTAAGTGTTTCATCATGAACAATAGAGGCTATTTAGTATCTCATCCAGGACTAATGGATCCAAACAGTTCTGGTCCCATAGAACAACAGCATATTACACATAAGGAGTCAATGATAGCTAATGACATGTTAAATCATAAAGGCTTTGTTACAAAGAGACTATGTAACAACTTTTATGACAAAACAATACAGAGGTTTTATGAATTCAATACTTCTTTGCCTGGTGTTCTGTCTAATGTGGTTTCAGGAGATCACTGTGTCCACTACTATATTGCTGCTATTCCTGGAACGAATGCATTCATTGGTCTTGTTAATGTTTCTTGTAGTGTGGGTGCCTTCTGCCCCTGCAGTATGATAGACAGACTCTGTTTTAACTGTAACCGGATGGAGCAGACAGATTGCGAATGTCCTTGTGAATGTAGTTCTGAATTATATGAATGCCCTAATTCCAACTCCTCGAAATTGAATCAGGATAATATTCCATTATGTGGCATGATGCCAGAAAACAACAATCACAAATCACATTACTTCAATAATTTCGCGGAAAATTTGAAGTCGTGTTTCGACTTTCAATGTGACACTTATCCCACTCATTCATCATGTCTGGGTGTTCTTGGTTGTGAATGGTGCCAAATCGATACTGATGCACGAACACCGCTTCCCTCACCGTTTTGTACTTCCCAATCCACATGTTTCAACGGTGTCCTAGGCGCCGTAACCCCGTACGGTGAAGGAACATTTGGCCAGGTTAACAGAGATGCTTTAGGGGGTTATTCGGCAATAGGTCCAATAGCAGGTTGTATAGTTACTGTTAGTTTAGTTATAGCAGTTGCAATTTATTGTTACAGGCAAAATGTAACAACGGCTAGTTGCCATAATTTATATGTAGATGGACCAGCTGAGACCTGGCATGATGCTGATGTCCAGATGAGTCACATGCAGTCTGATGACATGCATGACCTGTCGGGGCAAGACAAGTTGCTTCCAGCCATGGAGATTGAAGCTCCTATTTCGCCATACAGAGTCGTGACGGGGTATAGACGTCCACACACAGCAGGTGACTCGGATCACGGTTACTCTACTATGACGCCCCACGAAGATTCTGAAGCTACTGGATTCTCAGTAAATGATCCCACCATTTTGTCGGACGATACAAAGTCTGACGTGAGTTGCCCATTACCAGCCAAAATTAAGCCGCGTTTAAAATCAGGTGATTTAAGTATCACTGTGTTGCCTTGTGGTAAGAACAGCATCATAGCCCCCGTCACTGTTCACAGACATATGGAAGCATCGTAGAGCTACGGGCAATTGTGCGCGATCATCTACCTCCTGTGTACATATTAAGTTAGTTTTAAGTTAATGTTAGTGCGTTTTTGTTAATGTGATAATTTTGTTGACCTGACATGTGTTTTACATATTTTTACCTATTAGTAGTTTAAGCAATACCTAATTTATTAACAACTTAGGTGGTCTTATGGACCAACTTTGACGATTACCAATACTTTTATTGCCCGAACATGTTTCTTTGGGCCCTCTGAGTAAGTAAGCGAGTCTTGTTCTTTCAAATACATTTCACATGTTTCACATTCTTCTCCAGTCCAGAGACTGCGTCAAATACAGCTTTATTAACTCAACAAAAAAAATATTTAAAAAAGTGTTCGGGCAGAAAAAGTAATATTTGCGTTTTATAAATTATGTGCATGCAGTGCAACTTATTACTTAATATCTGGTGCTTAATTTTGTGACCATATTTTAATGAATGTACTTGTTTCTATTGACAATTTGATGTAAGTATTATACTTTTTTAACTGTTTATATTATAGTAGCTATACTCAAGTATTATCTATCACTACATATTTTTGTAAGCAATTACAAGTGCAGGTTTTTAATCGAAAAACGCAGATGCTGTAGGCAGAGATATAAAATCAGGGTATGTATGGTAAAACAAACGTATTTGTATTTTTGAAGTGGTGATATTACGAAGTACTGCACAATTTTATTAATAATAACTGTTTGTACATTTTGTGTCATGATAAAATGAAAATAAATCAATTTTGTAAAGCTTTGTAAAAATGCAAAATGTTTTTCCATACTAACTGAAGTAAGATTCCAAGCACGCCCCAGAAAGTAGGTATTGACTAACTTCAACTAAGTATTGACTATCTGGGCTTTTTCATATAGTGGACAGAAAATCTGGCCTGTAATAAGTATCTACTTTATCTTTTTGAATGCTGGCCGAGTGGCTTTTCTTCACTATTCGATCGTCAGTTTCAGTTTGTTTGGAATTCGTCACGGGGTACACGGTGTCCGAGACATCGCAGGCGGGCCGCTAGTATGTTGGATATAATATGCTCAAATGCATAATAATTAAGTACTTTTAATAAATTGTTATGTAACTTTTTAAAACTTAAGTACTTAGGTACTTATTTAAAGTCCATCTTATTTATAAAAAACTGTAAAAAAGTAATATTGATGCCCCACCCGCTTGGTATTAACGTTTCAATATGATCAAAATCGTTTTTAACAATAAGTACTTAGACGGTAAAGTTATTAAAGTTTTATTTATAATTTAATTTAATTACATTTAATGCAATCTGTTCAGTATGTAAATAAGGTCGTCCTCAGAAGCAGCTTTTACACTTAAGTAGGTACAGACGCCAGCACTTCAACTACAACCCAGAAAATATCAAAATTCTTCAACATAATTTGTACTTTGTCGCTATTGAGTTAAGGATCAATATTGATTAGAGAAATCAGACAGTTTGGATAGGTTGATCTGCGGGCGTGTGCACCATACGAGCACCAATATGTATACACTTTAGACTCTTATTCCATTATATTAAGAGTTACAATTGTTTACTTATTTTTGCTCGTGACTGTGTACCTACTACTGCATTTTGATGTGACATAGTACTAAACTGTCGAGCTACTTCCGAGGAAGACTGTGATAACAAAATTTATCAAAAGTGGTTTACAAAAGTAAACTGTAACATGGTTGTTGTAAACAGGTTTACGTTGTAGTTTTAACGACTACATTTTTATACGTCGCTTGCTCTTATCTACCGTTCTACTAATATAATAGGTTAATTATTGTTTTTGTAAGAAATATGTGCCTGTTGTATAATACATTGTAATACTATTATATTTTAAGACTGACTTCGATGTTGCATTTATTTGATGTAATAAATTTTCTTTTATATTTTTTTGTTTTATTAGAAGAATTTATTTACCTATGTCTATCTATACACCGAGATTTTTCATTGGTTATGGAGCCGAAAACCTTACCATACAAAAAAAGCGTTGTACCTATTTATGAAATAATAATCGCTTTACGGGCAAAGAAAAAAAAGTTGTAAAAGTTACTTTTTGTCGAAAACACGTAGTAACGTTCTCCTTATCTGCTAGTACACCGTGACCCCTATGAACTTTCCCGGCCGGCCACCTGCGGCGGCGGCGCGGCGGGCAGTGGGCGGAGCGTTTGAAGCGCCTCGGTCATTGACTTTCATAAGATCGTCCGGTACCAAGGGTTCTTTCATTTTTTAATGATATTTTTTTTATGATTTTCTTATGCTCATATTTTTACTTTTACATGCTAATTAGCTTCTACTGATGATAAACATGAATAGGGTTTCGGCTCCAAAACCAATGAAAAATCTCGGTGTAGATGCGATGCCGGTTATCGATTTCATTTCAACCATCCGTTGTTTGTTATCCATTTTCAATGGCTTGAAACGGATACAAACATATTTTTTTATAAGGAATCAGTTTTTTTCTCGTTGGTAATGCATAGAGAATAGACCATTTGTATGTACTTAATTAATTGTTTTTTAATAAATTAATTATTTTCATGTTTATGTAACTTTTTATGTACTTACCTACCTACTAGTAAATTTTTAAGTAACTTTCGTGACATACTTTAGCGTAGTTAAGGACCTTTATTTTGAAATTATCACTTTCAAATCGAGCTCTAATAAAACCAACGCCAAAAAGTCCCAATCCCAAAGAAAAGTATCGATCCTTTGGGGTATCGTTACTTTCGTTACGATACTTTTACGAGTAGGACGCGACGTTGCCACTTCGTTCGGTACCTACGGGCAGCGCGGCGGGCATGAATGAAGACTTCTTTCAGTCTATCAGCCTGAGCATGTTTATATATTGTGCATTGCAATAATTGCACATAACGTGTTTTTTGTGATCACTTTCAGAGATCGTTAAAAAATGTTCTCTAATACTACAGGTAGATCGCGGCATTATTGTTAGCGAATTCACGGTTGACATTAGTTAGCAAACTAAGTAGTTTCAATAGGTGATTGACACAAGTTATCTCTTTTTAGACGCGGAAACGCAACTGAACTGGGGCCCAAGTCGGCTAATTTACGAATGGCATAATTGAATCGCAATTACAATGCGATACAATTACGATTCAATTATGCCATTCGTAAATTAGCAGACTTGGGCCCCTGGAATAATCGATCGGATCAACGCTATCGTCGTCGGTCGCGCGTAAGCAACGTGGCAAGACGTTGCCGCTTCGTGCATGAGCATGAGCCCGGGTTTGCGATCGCGGAGCGGCAACATGCACGAAGCGGCAACGTCTTGCTCACGCTACGAGCCGCGCGTAATATGTAATTATTTGCAAGTTTCGTATTAAAATTAACGTAATTAGGTAGGTAGGTATTACAAATAAAACATTTTAAACACAAAAACTGTAAAAGCGTAACCACTTTTTAAACATGCAGTCGGATAAACCATAGATAAACGACCGGTTTTCAAACGTTCTTTATAGGTTTTTATCGGCTACTTTGGATAAATAATATCCGTTGACAACCGTTGTTTTACAACTGTAGGTATGTCCATTGACATCGTCCAGTTACAGTTACCAGTTACAATAGGCCATTAAAGACTTACTTACTTACATAATAATTATCAAGATTGTATTACATTATCATAAACCCTTTAATATTAACTTTCAATCTTTCAATCACCTGTAACAAACACGTGATGAAAATTCGTATCCGGTCAAAATAAATAAAATATTTTGCATAAGTAACTCAACTGTTTTATTAAACTCACAAATTGGTATCTTTGAGACACAACTTACAAAAATGCATTTTATACCTACAGATGTTTTTATTTTATTATTCTATGGGATAGACTTATTTATAGCTACATACGGTTACAGAAACCATTAAAATTGTCTTTATACATTATATAACACTTAATTAAGCGAGACATAGTCGTTATTGTAAGTATAAAAAGGTTTAAGTTTCTGTCGTGGTACGAAACGTCGTTTCTGGAAAAGAAGAAAGTCTTTAGAGTAAAAGCGTCTCTCCCATGATACAGTTTACAAGTGCGGTAGTTCGTACATTTAGCATTTTTAAAGGGAATTGATGTTGACGGATTTTTTTAGTGGGTCATCGTCATAGTATACCGGGCATATATGGTAACCCAAAATATTATGTTTGTTGAAATATCGGCTTTGATTAAACCAAAATTAGAAAAATATGGCATGTCCTTAATAACATGAATCAAAGAACAATTCTACTCAGCTACATAAGTACCTCATACACACATTTGTAAATTGAGCTAACACATTTGAGCTAGCTGACACAGCTGCATAACTTATGCTAGCTTTCAGCTAGCTCTAGCGATAAATTATAAGTATTACATCGCTAAACAAAAATATTTTGAACAAACGAGTTGCTGTTCTATTGAAAACTGAAACGTAGCAGATACATTGGACTCAAGTTCGTTTTGAACGTTCGTTCGTTTGTTCGTTATTTTTGTTTTAATCAGGTGGAAGAAACGATGCTACCAGGCTGATCATAATTAGGGCTTGAAATCTAGAACTCCGATTTTAGTAACTTCAAAACAAGATCTGGAAACTTCCGGAGTTTTGACGAAGTTGGAGTTTCGAAAGAGTTTCGAATTCAAAAAAAAATCAATTTCACAGTATCTACAACCGATTGACAAGCTCGCTAGACGCGTTGACATTTGAAAACCAATTTACCAAAATATATATTTTTTTAATTTTTTATTATTCATTATCTTCTCTCTACTAAAATAAAAGGTAACCATTTTTATATTTAGTTACTTTTTACAATAATTTCTGTCTTCAACTCTAAAACTCCGTAGCTAGAAAATGGATTAAACAACGCTCCCTTAGTATACGGCTAATAAAAGGCTACTCGGACTTCTTGGCGGGAAAGTGAAGAGTCATGTCTGCAGTTTTGTTTTATTTTCTATAATTTGTGTTTTGTCAAATATTAATGTGAAATAATGGTGGATCATTTACTGTTAAGTGTTCGTGAACATGCATGAGTGTTAGCAAGTAAAACAAAACAGTGCAACATCACTTTTCAAATTCTCTCAAGAAGTCCGTGTTTTGGGGGAAAATTATTCACCATTAAACGTTCATTATCACTCATTATAATCTACTTAATGTAAAGAAAATAATAATTACTATTAAAAACTTGACACTGGCTAAATAGCACACACGAAGCCATTATTTAAGAGTCCGCAAAGGCTTTTCAAATTATCTCAAGAAGTCCGTGTTTTGGGGGAAAATTATTCACCATTAAACGTTCATTATCACTCATTATAATCTACTTAATGTAAAGAAAATAATAATTACTATTAAAAACTTGACACTGGCTAAATAGCACACACGAAGCCATTATTTAAGAGTCCACAAAGGCTTTTCAAATTATCTCAAGAAGTCCGTGTTTAGGGGGAAAATTATTTACCATTAAACGTTCATTATCACTCATTATAATCTACTTAATGTAAAGAAAATAATAATAATTACTATTAAAAACTTGACACTGGCTAAATAGCACACACGAAGCCATTATTTAAGAGTCAACAAAGGCTACTCGTCGAAGCGCAGATGCGTGTGCGTGGGCTGCGGGTGCGCGGGCGCGGCGGCGGGCGCGGGGCGCGGCGCCGCGTGCACGGCGAGCAGGCGGTCGCGGCCGCGCGGGCGGTGGGAGGAGCGGGCGGCGTCCGCTAACGCCCATTGCTGGTCCTCGTCGGCGCCGCGGAGCACCGACGCACGGGTGCCCGCGTTCGCGCAGTACTGCAACAGTTAAAAATATCGAACCACAGCATGTTTAGTGATAGGTCTACATTACAGCAAATGGGCCATTATGCATACAATAGATAGATAACACTTTTATTGAGACAGTTTTTAATTTTACAATACGAAACATAAAAAAACAATTACCTACAATAAACAGTTACAATTTGGCGGTCTTATCGCTATAAAACGATTCGCAGGTTTATTGCAAAACACAAGTTTATGAGATGTTACAGAATTAAATAGGGTACCAGTAACGCCCTGCAAAAGAGCACAGCTGCATGGGGTGGTAGTAATCTTTCACCGCTACACGACACGGTTTTGTGTAATATACCTAGTGTAAGTACCTATTTCAATAAAACTAACCTCTTCGGCAGCCTTTGCTGAATCGAATCTGATAAATAATTCTGAGCGTCCTTCTTTTGCATCGACATGCAGAGCGTGTATATTAGTTTTGACCTGAAATTATACAAAATTGTCTTGAACTTTTACTGCTGACCTTAAGATTAGGGGTACACTACATAAATACGAAACACTTAATTCCGAAACTCATAATCACTCAGAATTTTGTAACTCCGAATGGTTCAAAATTCCGAATATCACAACTCCGATATATCATAAATTCTTTTTTTTTACAAATCCGAAATTACAAAATCCCGAACGTTTACAATTACGAAAATCAAAATTCCGATTTTCAATATTCCTAATAATTAAACTTCCGACTCAACAATAACCCGAACCTGCAACACAGGCAAGGCTTCCGTCACGGCTCCGGCGGTCCCACGCGAGCTTATTGTCGCAGATGGCTTTCGCTCACCCCCGCAGCTTCGGCTTGCTGCAGCCCCAGCTACGGCAGCGAGCGCTAAACCCACCTGCGCCTCAGCTATGCGATTCTCTAAGCCACACATAGACGCTGCGCGCATGGCTGTGATCTGCTGTCTCTTTCCAATTCTATGAATATAAAAGAGACAGAGCGATTTCTCAGCGCTGCAGCAGCCGCAGCTATCAAGGCTTTAGCTTAGAGAATCGCACGGCAGCTCGCGGGCCGCCTCGCCCCTGCGCGCCTAAGCGGGCTAAAATTACACTCTGGCGTAGGGCAGACAAGAAAGACTACGTGGAGTCGGTTTTGCAGCGATTCGTTTCTACATTGACGTTTTTCGGACTAGTCTGACCGCTACCGCTGTACCGCGCCTTGGGTATGTGAGCGGCGAGCGGGGGGGGGGGGGGGGGGGGGGGGAACAATTGCTCCATTTTGTCATTCTGCCGTCATCGCTCACGGCGGCAACTAGTGTGTCAGACGCACATGACATAAAATATATAAAAATGGGTCGTGCATTATTTCCAGATAATCAAGACTGTCATTTTTAAAGTGGTCGAATATTTTAAGAAAAGAAAAGCAAACAAAGATTGTTTATATTATATATTTCCAAGAATCAAAGATTTATTTCATTTATATTGGTTCTTTAATTGTACTTATCTAAAAATCATACTGGACAAAAACGGATTGGATGTAATTATACTCGTAAATATAAAGCTTCAATAAACTGTGCTTCGATATCGTAAGATCTGTCTGACACTACGAATCTCATGTGCGGTCATGCTCTTTACTTCTCACTCCCCCCACCACCCGCGCATACCTAAGGCGCGGTACAGCGGTTGCGGTCAGGCTATAATAACATTTTGAGTTTTTGTTTGTTCGAACTTATGAAACTCGGAAAAATTAAAAATCGTATTTATGATATTCGGAATAGGTTCGTGATTTTAAATAATCGTGATTAAAATTTTACGGAAATATGAAATTCGGAATTAAGTTTTACGGAGTTTTAGGGTGTTCCCTAAGATTAGAAGGGAAATCGGGCCAAAACTCACCACAAATCTTACATTGTGGGTTGGTGGGTTTCAACAACTGTCATCTAACAACAACTACCGGAACCAACGGTTTAATGTGCCTTCTGAGACACAGTGGCAGCTCTATGGCGCAGCAGCTAGGGCTTTCAGTTTACGATCTTACCAGTTAAGCTAGTTTTGTAATACAGGCTCACTGGATGGGTGACCAAATGAGAAATATCTCAAGTTCGTAAATACTTCGAAAGGCACGTAATGCCGATAGTTGTCTCTATAGTTGTAAAATAACCATTTAAAACTATTATCAAAGGTTTAAAACCGCAAAAAAAAACAACTTTTTAAACAGCTCGGTTGATTTCGTTTTAGACCGGTTTTACATAGCTTTACGTTTCTATATTTGTGCCGTTTGTTGACGTAAGATGGCAGTCGTTAGGCATTGTTCACACCAAACGTATTGTCAGCCGCGGACTGTGAGTATGCTCACTGTCAGCCCCAGTGTGGACGTGGACTTAGTCTGCAGTATGCGTTCACACCAAGCCGACAATACGCTATAGCTTACAATTCGTTACTTTCGATGTCGAACATCGCGAGATACACGTCTGTACTCATGGAAGTTTCGCGAATTGATTTGTGCCCGCGGCGCAGCAATCTAATACGTGCTAATACGCTGTTACGTTCGGCTACGTAGCCAATCCGCGTCCGCCGTGCATAGACGCGTAGTTCAAAAATCAGCCACCGAGAGTCAACGACTAAGCATGTCTGATTTTTAATTAGATGGACTAAAGTGACATTAGTAATGATACCACATAACGGAAAATAAAAAATAGTGTTGTACCCTCACTCAAACAAAGATCAATTGTTGGTTCAACTTCGGTCATTGGTAAATGCATAACATTTGAACTGTGTTATCTTGTTAAGCTACTTAATTAGGAAGCATAAATAAAACCCAGTTATCACTTTACTTATATTTTAGAAAAATATTTTCCGAATCTTAATTAGTTCATATTAATTTCATTGTTTTATATGGTTTTGTTTGTTAAAACTTGTGCCAAAATACTTGTAATTTAAAATTAATCAAATGATGCAGTGACCACACCGTTTTCAATAACGTTCATAATATATATTGGTTTTTCTGTAATTTCTGAAACCGTCATGTGATATTTCGGACTTTAAAATACTGGCTTAAAAGGACAAGCACCCAGAGCCATAGATAAATCCCTAAATAAGAAAAAGGCGTCCGCCATTTTGTGTTTAACGGAGATGTCAAGGTTGCGCGCGTCATTCGTCTCCCTTCTTCGCTCGCGATTGGTTGTACGAATGAATATTCGATCTGGTCCAAAGTTGACGACCAAAGACAAATTGGGCGAGAGAAAGCAACGGTGATTATTCAGAAATAAATAGTGATTAAGATGTTTGACTTTTATTATTTTAACATTTATTTACGCATATAATTCAAAAAGTTTCAAAAAAGGTAATTTGGCATATTACCCATTGTACCGCACCCTAGGATAAAAATTTTAATTACACAATTTGAAATTGTACCCTAAGTTGTGGTCTATAATCGCTAAAAGTAGTTTACATTAGCGTTTTTGAGACAGTCACTATTCTTTAAATGTCAAAACGGTTAAGTACAGTTAGTAACTAACTTACTGAATGTCAGTTTGGTATGTAATCTAATAAAAATCAGACTACAAGGATAAATTTAACATAACAATAAAAACAACCAACCATAAGAGCGCAAGAAATACGTACAATCAATCGCGTGATGAAAGGGGGACAAATGACGTGTACGACACTTGGTCATCGACAAGGGTCGTAGTGCGAACCACTCGTATAGGTATTCTGTGGTTTCTTTGTATGCGGATTCATTAAAAACTTTTACATATCACATAAACTTGCGAATTATACGTACTTTTTAATAATATTTTGTTAAATTCTTATTTACAGCGATATCGATTACTCAATAATTCAATTTAATCGGTAAAATCACTCGCGTCACAACAGTTTGCTTTTCACTTGGCAACATTAAAAAAAATAAGTGCGCCGGCAGCTGTCACTTTAGTTCATCTCATTAATTAAAATTCGGAGTATAATAGCGTATAGTCCGTTCGGTGTGAACGAGAAGTTAAATATATATGGAAAAACGATAAACTGCGTAACGCGCGCTCACAATTCGCGGCGGACAATCCGTTTGGTGTGAACAATGCCTAAATCCCATGAATACCAACCCACATTGGGCCCAGAGTGGTGAGTTATGGCCTTCCCATGAGTCCATGTGGGAAGCCTGTCCCCAATGGGACGTTTATAGGCTGGATAATGGAGCTTGAGGCATTTTAACCAGTTCACTGTCCCACAGATTACATAGGCACAAAACAATTGATTTAACATTGTGATATGTTTGGACAGTGAACCTGTTTATTCGATCACTTATCTGGAGACCACTCCAATTTCAATCACAGTCAACCAAATACGGCATCTGTTCATAAAACACAGTACTTACTGTTCTCTTTGTTTGCCTCACATCTAAACAAGGTTCAGGCAAAACTTCTTTAACAAATACCCCAGGAGTTTTTTCCAATGGAGCAGTATTTTTAGTAGCTCCTGTTGTTATTGCATTTATGGCTGGAATAAATAGGAAAATTATGAAAAGAACACAAACTCAATGTGAAAGTTCATCTACTGCCCATCAATCACGCTAGTATGGACAAAAGCGATGTTATTACTGAAAGCTTTACTTACCTGTTTCGCCTTCCATGGGTGGAACTGCCGGGTCCGGTATACTGCAATATGCTTGCCTTTGATTCCGCAAATTAATTTTTATGTCTTTCATATATTTCCTCTGTAAGTTCAGATATTTGTTTCTTAAGGCTTTCCATTCAGATTTGGGTAGCACCTGTAGACCCCATAACGCCCCTGGTGGTGCCTCATTCTTATTTAAACCATTTTTAGCTTTACTTTTGTCTTTGGACGCCTTTTTCCTGGCTTTCTTCTTTCTCTTTGTCTCATCTTCAGGCTTTTCTTCTTCATCATTAGTAGTTTCTTCCTTCAATTCCGTAGGTAAGGGTTTATCTTCCTGAAATAACAAAATTTTAAATAACATCTGAATCACATTTTTTTATATAAATATAGATAAATAAAATTATATGAAAATGAGTAAATATTTTTGAATGCTTACTTCAGTAGGTGTTGACACTAAACTTTTATTTTCTTCCTGTAATACAAGTTTTAAAATATAAGTACCAAAGTGACAAAATAATTAAAAATAATTATACAAAATAATTTACATATCATACAATAGTTTACTTACAGTAGGAGTTTCAACTTTCTTTTCAGAGTCCGATTCATGCTCCAATTTTAAATCTAAACTTTTCAGCGCTTTCTTTTCTTTTGTTTTCTTGGCTTTTTTCTTTGGTGGTTCATATTCCTCCGTTTCTTCCTTCTTTGCCAGACTGTCATCTACCGGTTCTTCAGCAGAAAACATTTTGATTGAAGATAGATCTTCTGGAGGCATGCATGTTGGCAGCTTGCATCCCATTTTAGTGAATGTGGCTATACATTTCTGGGCTTCTTCTGGTTGTCCAAATTCTATGAAGGCATAACCCTACAATATAGACATTATAAAATTATATTACGCACAAGTACATTTTATTGATCAGATCAGAGACATTCTCGTTAAAGGTCACATCAAGAGCACCTTAAACTGAAGTATGAATGAAGAATGTTATGTGTAAATGAATATGTGTCAGGATTGTAGCCAATCAAAAGGGGTTACTCGCATAATGACACATTTAGGAAGCCAAACCCACAATGACACATCGTGTCTACGCAAACTGACATACGCAAATTGACACAGTCATATTCTCATACGCGAAATGACACACGAGAACTCAGAATAATAATGCTTTAGTTATTTTTCCGAGCACGAGAACGATTACGCGAAATGACATACGCGAATTGACACATATTTCATGATTCTTTTGCACAGAAATAGATTATAAATAGATAGACACAGAATTCAACATCGCAGGCGAAGCCGCTTGACGGGAACTATAGTCTGTTCAATATAGCCTGATACATGTGATAGATGACATCAAAAACGACGACGTGATTTTGTAAAGCGTATGAATATATTTGACTACATTTAAATAATATTATTTTGTATAATCCATCACTTAACACACAACAATTACTTTTTGTGATTATTTATTATACGTTAGATTAGGTTTTATCCCAATAAACACACATAACACATTTATCACAATTTTTAAACATTACAAAATATTACCCCTTCACAAGATCATTCCAACAAAAAAAATACTAGTATTGGAATAGTAAATCAATTTAAGTTCAAATGACATTCAATTACCAATCGTTGACTTAAATTTTGTATTTATAATTCTAGCTGTATTAATTGATTTGTTAGTCTTTACTTATTTTTCTTGAGTTTAATGACGATTACATTGAAGATAAAAATTTAAAAAGTTATTGAATTGGCACATTAGATAGGAACAATACTTCATTAGGCTCAATTTAAATCGATAAATTCGGTCGCATTTGTTTTATTTGGAAATGAACTTCGCTCTACTGCATCTGTGACGGGTTGGGTGGGGGTAGGTGGGAGCCATTTTGTTTTGATACAAGTGCCTTAGTCGTGCAAGAACTAATTTGGGCTCAAGTCAAAGGTTTGTACTCGTACTAAATTTCTTCCATTCTCTTTACAGCTGAACGCTCGGACGGCGGAGTGGTCGAGTGGTCAGCGGCTCTGACTGCGCAACCAACGGTCCCGAGTTTAAAACCCGGTAGGGGTAAATGTTTGTGTGGAGAGCACGAGCATTTGTGACCGAATCAGGGATGTTTATTAGTATTTATTTATGTTTATCCGTTATTCATTCACCATAGTTCGGGCTATGCTTGTTTAGTGTTGAATGACAGTTGTAAAATTTATTATTATTATTTATAACTTCATAGAATTTTCTTTGTGTAGAGTTGACTAACAGTTGCAGGTAATGAAAGATGTAATACATGTAGGTATAGCTAATAAAAATTACGATAGTTACATATACATATTATATTGTTCAGGTCAAGCGGCTCGACATAACACCCAGCCGCCTTTTACAGCAAATAAAATGCTAACATTACTACATGATGCATGTGAACGTGTTACCCCTGATGATTGGAAAAAGTAGTTTATAAAATTAAAGAACTAAACGGTGATTTTGAGCGTGTAGTAAAATTTGACAAGTACTGTTCTAGTGACTAATGTAATTACTGTGATGATTTAGGTTGTACACCAAAACATTATTAAGAATTTGTTCATTATTAAAACATTGAAAATCTATTTACATATTTTTATTTACGTATTAATTTTGTAGGTATTTCTAAAAATTAAGTGATCTAAATAGCATCCAAAATGATAATTTGAAGCAAAAAACGATTAATGACAGATAATAATATTCAATTGATAACTTCAATTATCATTTGATTTAATTACGTCTGTAATGTCTCAACCCTAGGCATGACCATTTGACACCTGTCACAGGAATCAAGCTATTTGAACAGACTATACTATAGTGTTAAATACTTAAATATATCTTGTTTGTCATGCGTGTAAGTCAATATGCGTGTAAGTCAAAATGCGTGTAAGTCAATATTTGCGCGTAAGAAGTTAATGATTATGCGAGTAACCCATCAAAAGCTGTCTCTGCCTACCCCTCCAGGTGTGATGGATGTATGCATTTTATATGATAAAAATAAACTGACCCAACTCTATAGCAAAATCAAAATTAATGTTCTGAATCTGTTCGATCCTTTTGACTGAAACTGTCCCAGATGTCTATAATATTAACCTACCTGAAAAGTGTCAATGTCAATGTTTATCACTTTTCTTCCCTTCTTATTATGGCTAAATCATAGCAAGCCATCAAATAAGAAATTGATTGATTGATTATGTATTATTATGTCTATGATATTTTATTACATAATCAAAATAATGCATGAACAAGAAGTACAATATTGTTTCTGCAAATGTTGTGAAGGTATGCCAGTAATTGGTATACATATAAGAACATAGATTGTAAGCTTATAGGTAATATTTAACAATATACAATATATTATACTGTTGGTGTACCTTTACCATAAATAAATAAATAAATAAATAAATAAACCGTATACCTATGTATATTATGATATAAAGTGTACATACCTTGATTGTTTGAGAATTCCTAAACTTGGGTAAGGAGATGTACGCCACATGTCCAAATTCTGAAAACACTTTCCTTAGCCACTCTCTGCTGGCTGTCACAGGTATTGATTCAACATAAACCGTTCTAACATCAGCATCATAAGGTAATACCGGTGTTTTCCTCTTCACCTGAAAATATTTTTAATAATTTGTGAAATCAACATCAAAAATATTATAAATCAATCAAGTTGTTTTCACCAATATAATTATACTAAGATCTCCTTTTCTAACATAATATACTTGTTCCAAGAAACCTCGCTCTTCCTCATCATACTATACAATATAACATGAAAATAATACCGTACCAGATAACACTTAAAATATTAACAAGTGCACAGGTACTCTTATTAATTGAGTTAATTAAAAAAAATGAAGGAAAATTTTAATCAAAATATATTATGACCAAGTTAAGCTAAAAGCTCGTTTAAATGGTTAACTAGATTTCAAAGGACATTGACAGTCTTTGTATGGGAGTTGGACCAAGTGCTGCCCAGAATGAACACATAGTGCATTATGTTCCATAAACGATCATTAGTCTGTAAAACTAAGCGCTTCAATATCTATCCCAGGGATTATGAGAAAAAAAATGTTACTTGTTGAAAATATTTTTATTTGTAAAGAATAAAAATGATTATAATAACGGCTTATTCCAATATTTTTAGTAACAGCAATTATTTTAAACAATGTTTTACATTATTATTACAATAGGTACATTATTATTGCAATTATTATTACAAAAAAAAGATACATTATTATTACCATAATTTATTTAGTACAAACAATCTATCTAGTATCTTTAATCGTCATCGTCGTCGTCAATGTCGTCGTCATCTATGTTAATACTGTCGAAATGAAATGAAATGAAATGAATAAAAATAGAAAATAATCGTTTTCTAATGCCTAAATCACATAAGAAATCTTAAAAACAAAATATTTAATTGGCCAGTAACCCTCGGACCGATTTTTTTATTATTTTATGTTTTTTATTACTAGTAACGTAAGCAACCACTTGAAAGTACTCCCACGTCTGGGCAGCACTTGGTCCAACTAAACCCTGTCAATGTCCTTTCAAAAGAGATGTCCCAAATCTCATACAAAAAAAAACCCAGGCCCGGCGCTTAAAGTTTGTATCTTAGATTTTAGAGGATAATATAAAAATAATATTTTCCACTCTCATTATTTCCGTATAGTGGCCTATATATTTATAATTTTAAACACTGAAAAAAGACGACAACCTCAGGCGGGAATCGAACCACGCACCTTCCGCATTCCGGGCGGCTGCCTTAACCACTTGGCTACCGAGGTCTGGCTTTTAACCGTCGAAATTTGTCAGTGCTTGATGCTTATGATTTTAGTCAACATTGCTTCATCAAATCTTAGAAGTTTTCACCTCTGAGATCCGAAAGAAATATTTTTACAAATATTTAAACATTCGGTTAAGATGATATATATATATATTGTTTTTGCACGAAAAGATTTGTAGTCGTTTTAATTAAAAACTCGGTAATTATCGACCAAAATATTTGTTATTCTTTATTTCATTAATGATTTTGTTTATACAACTTGTTTCAAGCAACACCTTGTATAAGCATCAGTGGCCAGTTTCTTTTTGCTTAAAAAGTTTTGTAGGCGTCCTTATTAAAAACTCACTAATTATCAACCAAAATATTTATTATTCTTTAGTTTCTTAATTATTTTGTTTACAGTTAATAAGAATATCAATAAAAGGACCTATAATAAAATACCTACAAGTAATTAAAATAAATACAATTACACATTCCTATAATCAAATTATTTAGTCTTATAACTTAATGTAAAGTATTATGTTATGGCTTCTGTATTGTTATGACGACGCGACGTCATGTTTACCTTTATTTTACCTGCTAATAAGCTACCTCGCCTTAGGGTGTTACCAGACCAATCGATCGATCGTCGATCGATGCCGTCGATCGAAGTTGATCGACTGGTCTGGTACCTTTAATCGATCGACGGATACCGTTTGACTAACCAATCGATCGACGACGGTCGGTCGACGTTGATCGATAGGTGTGGTAGATTCAATCGATCGACGGATACCGTTCGTCTAACCCATCGATCGACGGTCGGTCGACGTTGATCGATTAAACCCGGCTATATTCCATCAGTTTCTTTCGAAATCTATTCAGAAGAGGACTCGTTGTTCTCAGCCAGTACGATGTTGCTTGTACTATTATTGGAGACGCAAACGCAGAAGAATCTGGATGCGGCCGTTTTTTAAAGCCAAAGATCGTTTATTTTATCCAAATGACATTGTAAGCAGCGGTTTTGGTTTTTTTTCCGTAGCGATTGTCATGAATTTCGAGGTTATTTTTTTTTAGACTACGAAAACTAGCTCCATTCAAAAATATCTCGGGAGAGGAAGTGACGGGGATGGAGAGGGTACGGTAATGGTAACTTAGTACAATATTTGTTTTTTTTTCCTAAAATAACCTAAGTAAGTAAATAAATAAATAACCTAACATAACCTCAAAATAAAAATATCTTGAAAACTATGCATTTCCGCACTTAGGCTCCCCCTCCTCCTCCCCTTCCCCCCTTTTTCGTTGTTGCTTAATCTAAAGTGCTTCCCAAGGGTTTGGGGGAATATCATTTAGCATTTAAACGTTCATATCATCATCACTCATTATCATCAACTTTAAGCATAATCAATGAACTCTATTATTAGGTACGACTAGTATCATAGTACATGGGCATGAAATAAATTTATAAAAAAAGTGAAGCGGCCGGCGCGTCTAATCAAACAGCTCGATCAATTCTACCGGTATATTGTCGATCGACATCGATCGATTGGTCTGGTAGAAACTATCGATCGACGTCGACTAATCCATTTTACCATAGATCGATGTCGTCGATTGACGATCGATCGATAGGTCTGGTAGACACTATCGATCGACGTCGACTAATCCATTCTACCATCGATCGATGCCGTTGATTGACGATCGATCGATTGGTCTGGTAACACCCTTACGCTCCTACCGGTAACATTAGTAAGAGGGAGAAGTTTATTTTGTGTTTATTTACATCTGCCTACCCCTATTTAGTTTTAGAGATAATCTTGAATCAGTGAATAATCGCAAACAATAATACATATTTTAGTTAATAATTAACAGGTTATTAATAAAGATGCCTACAAAACTTGACGAGCAAATTAAATATGTTAGCCATCCGATAGGGAGATAGTGAGTGCTTCAATATTTATTAAATAAGCTCAATTAATAAGTACTTAGAATCGTCCAAATAATTTTTAACCTTTTTAATCTTTTTTAACCCATTCAGGACGTCATTTTTAACTGTGGTGAAGAACGGGCGCAAGAAACCACAGCGCACGAAGCAACAACATTTACAAAAAAAAATGTCGCTACCATACCAGGGGCCCAAGTCTGCTAATTTACGCATGGCATAATTGAATCGCAATTGGATCGCATTGTAATTGTTTGACACATTTGGTATTCTTATATGAGTAAGAGAATACCAAATGTGTCAAACAATTACAATGCGATCCAATTGCGATTCAATTATGCCATTCGTAAATTAGCAGACTTGGGCCCCAGGTCATGAAATACAAAATATGAATTTGAATGTAAACTATGTAAATGGTACTCTATATATAAATTAATTATAGACAATTAGAAATAGCTGTTGGAGTACTTGGAGCATTTCAGACCCAAGCTGTTTCGTAATCTGACACTAAGCTTTTTTATAAAGCTTTTTTTTGATTTTGATTTTGAATTTATCAAGATCTAATTTCTGAATATCATTTGGTTCTTTGTTGTAAAGTCGTACACAGAGACCCTTAAAAGAATTATTTATTTTATGAAGCCTAGTATGAGGAAATGATAAATATTATCCCAAAAGCACCTTGTTAATATTTGTTGGTAATAGAGGTAATCTGAAGAAAACAAGCCTTATAAAGTGTTTAGAATGTTTGGATAAGTTAATTGTAAAAAAAAAAATATTGTTCACATTACCCTATTGTAGTAGTTTGCCACATGAGGAAAATTCTATTAGATATAAGCTTAACCTGACATTACATTTATTTTGCAAAAATGACGTAATGCATTTAATTGACACTAACAATTATGGTAATATTTTTTATTTGACAAGAGATAGTTATTATCTGCCAAATTATTTTAAGCGACAAATAGCTTTATCGCTATCCTATTGTATTCAAACGTCAGCCAAAAACTTGGCTAAACAAGTTGCTTCTATTGAGCAATGTATATTTGACATAGACGTCAGTAGTGTTTCTACTGACATTCCAATTAATTAATTAAATTAAATTATAAGACAAAAGAGGAACACTCTTGCGAAATGTTTGTTAATAAAATGAAATGAAATTAATGTAAAAATAGCTTTAGAAAAAGCCCATGTCAATCATTAAATTTAAAAAATTTACAATCTTGAAACATTGTCCACCAGAACATCCAAGGAATGATGGGCAAAGATTTAGAGATTAAATTGTTCTTAAACTGTAATAAAATTGATATTCTTTGCATAACAGAACACTGGCTTAATGACCATCAGTTCATGTTCAATTTTAAGAATCATTTGGTAGGAAGTTCGTTCAGTCGAGGAAATACAATACATGGTGGCTCCTTAATTATTGTTAATAAAAAGTTTAAATTAAAGGAACGCAAAGACATAGCGAGCCTCTCGGTTGAGCGAACAATAGAAATAGCTTGTGTGGAGTTGGAGCAGTTTGTTGTATTAAGGGTATACAGACCTCCTTCGTCGTCATATGATTTTTTCGAAAAAGTTATGGATGAGACATTACATCCTGAGGGAAGTCCGCAACGTAGGCAAAACAGTAATTATTTGCGGTGATTTTAATAATAATTTGTTAGAAAATTCCACAATGTCAACTAAAATTAAAAACCAATTTCTATCATACAACTTGAATCATTTATTTTTGGAGCCGATAAGAATAACTGCCACTTTGGCCACCTGTATTGATAACATATCTACAAATGTAAAACCACTGGCTAAGCAAATTATTAATAACCTGGACTCTGATCATTGTGGCCAATGGTCAGCTTTCCACACCAGCGTAAGCAAGTGATGAAAAAGAATATCACTGTTGTGCCAAAAACTGCAGGTCGGCAGGAACACTTTAAAAGCAATCTAGATACAAAATTAAATTATTTAGAATACAATGACAACCCTAATGTCTTTTATAATGATTTTTTTAACATATATTGTTCAGAATTTAATAAAACTTTTGATCCAAAAAAGATCTCGGTTAGTGGTAAGTACCTACTGTAACTTTTAATGAATGGGCTACAATTGGTATTAACAAAAGTAGGAAACGCCTTTATGAACTTTATGGTGAACGCAAGTATAACACCAGCGATGACTTCAAATTATATGTTAAAAATTATTCAAAGTTATTCAAAAGAGTATGCCGATTAGCCAAGGCAAACTATCTGAGTTCTAATATTAAGAATAGTAATATTAAAATAAAAATGACATGGAATATTATAAATAGTGAAACAGGAAAGGTCAAAAGTCGTAATAATGAGTACAATTTAAATTGTGATAATTAAAACCTTGACTTCTGATGCTGATGTTGCTGCAGCATTTGAGAGGTTTTTTACTGACATTCCAGTTTCAACTACAAAAGCCTTGATTTCCTCCCCGTAGATTGTAAATAAATTTTAAGTTAGTTTCTATCATTTTTTAAATTTCTAGCTTTACCTACACGGATTCGCTCCGATTTTTTGGAAATGTCCCCCGCTCGCTATTAACTCTTAAACCCTACCCGAGGGTCCAGTAAACCCCAGCGTTTTATTTTTTGAAAATATTTTTGCTGAAACCGAATGCACGGACACATGACTCAAGCTAATCCTTGATGACGCCGGTGGCCATCTTGTCACCAATAGTGCGTTAGCATTGGTGCACTGTTGTCGTAATTATCGCTGTTTTGGGGTCCATCAGACCCCAGGGTAGGAATAAAGTATTATTTTTTCATTTCTGCTGCTGTTTGTACATTAATATATGCTGTTGTTTTTGATGAAAAAATAAGAAGGTAAGTTAGACTTGTTGATGTTTGTAACTATAGTAATAGTATTAGTTAACTTCACATAGACAAAACGCGATTTGATGGACCCAATAAGTCACAAGTACAGACGTGTGGGGATGTTAACTCATATGTGCTGCTAAAAATAACCATAAGAAACCAGAAAAAGACGTCTTTTTTTCTAAAAAAAATCTTACCTTGGACTTGATTACCCCTCAAATTCAGGAAAGATTAACATGGCCTTCTTTGCCCACACATCTGAAAAACCTCCTAAGAGGAATTTTACAAAAAAAAGCGCCCTATGGCCTAGGCAGGTCCTGCTCCCATGGCAAAAAAAGATGTGCTGTCTGCCCAAGGGGGAGGACCGTAAAACGAAGGTTTTTTGTGGTATGTGCCGTAAACCTCTGTGTGGTGAACATACTGCACCAAGATGTGAAGACTGCGTCACCCAAAAAAAATAACATTTTTTTATAATGGTAGTTAAGTTTCCTTTCTAAACAAATAATATTTTAATTAAATTTGTGTTTTTTTTATTTCAAGTCAAGTCAAGTCAAAATATATTTATTCAATAAACTCAATTAATAAGCACTTTGAATCGTCCAAATCTTTTTTAACCTACCACCCATTCAGGACATAATTTTTTAACTGTGGCAAAGAACGGGCGCAAGAAACCACAGCGCACAAAAGCAACGACATTTACAAACAAAAAAAAGAGTATGTCGTTACCAGGTCAATACAAAATATGAATTTAAAAATAAAAAAAAATGATGCAATACAAAATTACAACAATGTAGTATCAATTAAATAAAGACAATTAGAAATAGCTGTTGGAGTGCTTGGAGCATTTCA
Organism: Scoparia ambigualis; assembly: GCA_963921215.1. Classification (NCBI taxonomy): domain Eukaryota; kingdom Metazoa; phylum Arthropoda; class Insecta; order Lepidoptera; family Crambidae; genus Scoparia; species Scoparia ambigualis. The sequence continues at coordinate 7,280,283 of OY992502.1, read as the reverse complement.
GATCCAAGCTGTTTTGTCTTCTGTGTAATCTGACACTTTATAATAAGCTTTTTTATAAAGCTTTTCTTTGATTTTGATTTTAAATTTATTAAGATCTAATTTCTGAATATCATTTGGTACTTTGTTGTAAAATCTTACACACAGACCCCTAAAAGAATTATTTATTTTATGGAGCCTAGTATAAGGTACTGCTAATTTGTTCTTACTTCTAGTGTTTACATTGTGAATATCACTGTTTTTTGAAAACATTCCAGTATTTTTATGAACATAAATCAAATTTTCATAAATGTATTGTGATGCAACTGTCATTATATTTATATTTTTAAATCTCTCTCTGAGAGAGTCGCCAGCCTTTAGGTTATAGATTGCTCGAATAGCCCTCTTCTGAAGCACAAAGATAGTTTGAATGTCGGCAGCATTTCCCCACAGTAAAATGCCGTACGACATTACACTATGAAAGTAACTGAAATAAACTAATCTGGATGTATCAACGTCAGTTAACTGACGGATCTTCATTACTGCATAAGCCGCAGAGCTAAGTCTATTCGACAATTTAGCTATATGTGGGCCCCACTGAAGCTTGGCATCTAACGTGATGCCTAGAAACACAGTGGTGTCCACAGGATTCACATTCTTATCTTTAATTTGTACACTAGTTGTTACTTGCTTAACATTAGGCAATACAAATCTAACACATTTGGTTTTTCCCTCGTTTAATAGCAAGTTATTTATACTAAACCAGTGAACAATCTTTGAGATCGCATTATTCACATTGTCATAATTTGGGTGTCGTCGTTTCACTTTGAATAAAAGTGAAGTATCATCAGCAAACAATACTATCTCATGACTGTCTTTTACAAAATAAGGTAAGTCATTAATATAAACCAAAAACAAGAATGGACCTAGTATTGAACCCTGCGGAACTCCCATTGTAACCACTGATCCCGGAGATCTTTTACCGTTAATGTCGACCTTCTGAATCCTGTTACTCAAGTATGAGATTAGAAGGCTCAAAGAAGCATCCCTAATTCCATAGTGGTTAAGCTTCCTGACCAAAGTTTCATGTAAAACACAATCGAAAGCCTTGGATAAATCACAAAATACCCCTAGGGCATCCTGTGATTCCTCCCAGGTATCAAATATTTGGATTAAAAGCTCAACACCGGCTTCAGTTGTTGAGCGACCCCTAGTAAAACCATACTGTTTACAATGTAAAAGTTTATTTCTATGAAAATGAATTTGAATTTGGTCTAGCATCAACTTTTCAAAAATTTTACTAAATGTGGGTAGCACAGAAATAGGTCTAAAATTAGAGGGGTCAGAAGTGCTACCTGATTTAAACAACGGAATTAATTTGCTATGTTTCATTAGGTCAGGAAAAACACCACAGTCAATGCATTCGTTAAATATGCAAGCTAAAACTGGAGCTATTGTCATAATTACTGATTTAGCGACATCCACGGAATTACCCCACAGATCAGCAGTTTTTTTTTTATTGAGAGTGTTAAATGTTTTTAATATATCTATAACACAAATTTTTTGAAAACTGAAATTACTTTCACAATCTTTAACATTCTCCTTCAAAACAGATTCAGCTACAGTGGGGGAGGAAATCAAGGCTTTTGTAGTTGAAACTGGAATGTCAGTAAAAAACCTCTCAAATGCTGCAGCAACATCAGCATCAGAAGTCAAGGTTTTATTATCACAATTTAAAGTGTACTCATTATTACGACTTCTGACCTTTCCTGTTTCACTATTTATAATATTCCATGTCATTTTTATTTTGTCATTACTATTCTTAATCTTAGAACTCAGATAGTTTGCCTTGGCTAATCGGCATACTCTTTTAAATAACTTTGAATAATTTTTAACATATAATTTGAAGTCGTCGCTGGTGTTATAGTTGCGTTCACCATAAAGTTCATAAAGGCGTTTCCTACTTTTGTGAATACCAATTGTAGCCCATTCATTAAAAGATGCAGTACCACTAACCGAGATCTTTTTTGGAACAAAAGATTTATTAAATTCTGAACAATATATGTTAAAAAAATCGTTATAAAAGACATCAGGGTTGTTATTGTATTCTAAATAATTTAATTTTGTATCTAGATTGCTTTTAAAGCGTTCCAGCCGACCTGCAGTTTTTGGCACAACAGTGATATTCTTTTTCATCACTTGCTTACGCTGGTGTGGAAAGCTGACCATTTGGCCACAATGATCAGAGTCCAGGTTATTAATAATTTGCTTAGCCAGTGGTTTTACATTTGTATATATGTTATCAATACAGGTGGCCGAAGTGGCAGTTATTCTTGTCGGCTCCAAAAATAAATTATTCAAATTGTATGATAGAAATAAGTTTTTAATTTTAGTTGACAATGTGGAGTTTTCTAGCAAATTTATATTAAAATCACCGCAAACAATTATTGTTTTACCTACATTGCGGACCTTACGCAATGTCTCATCCATAACTTTTTCAAAAAGATCATACAATGCTGAAGGAGGTCTGTATACACTTATCACAACAAACTGCTCCAACTCCACAGAAGCTATTTCTATTGTTCGCTCAACCGAGAGGCTCACTATGTCTTTGCGTTCTTTTAATTTAAACTTTTTACTAACAATAATTAAGGAGCCACCATGTATTGCATTTCCTCGACTGAACGAACTTCCTACCAAATGATTCTTAAAATTGAACATGAACTGATGGTCTCTAAGCCAGTGCTCGGTAATGCAAAGAATATCAATATTATTACAGTTCATGAACAATTCAATCTCTAAATCTTTGCCTATCATTCCTTGGATGTTCTGGTGAACAATGTTCAAAGATTCTACATTTTTTAAATTTAATGATTGACCGGGGCTTTTTATAAAGTTTTTTTTACATTGATTTAATTTCATTTTATTTGCAAACATTTTGCAAGAGAGTTCCTCTTTTGTCTTATAATTTAATTCCAATAATTTGCTAGAGGTGTCCTCTATTGTCTTATAATCTAATTTAAATTATTTGGAACATATTCCAAAGTCTGAATTGGCATGTCAGTATGTTGCAGCTCAATAGAAGCCGCTGAGCTAGCCATGTTATTGGCTAAATACTTAAAATAAAATGATAGCGAATTTGCTATCTGTCGCTTAAAATAAGTCTTAAGATAATATTTATCTTTTGTCAATATAAAATTATTATCTAATAATTTATTTATGTCTATTAATTCTACTTTCTTTTCATAGAAAGCCATTGTATTCAATGTCAAATTAAGCTTAAATCTATAATTATTTTCTTCGTGTGGCAAGTTTTTACTGTAAGGAAGTGTGAACATTATAATTTTTGGAATATTTAAAGAAAGTAATTTTTCATAAAAGTTAACTAATACTTTTTTGTTCACATTTCCCCTTTTCCCAATTAAAATAATAACAGTTTCTACATTATTAAGGTCATGTGAAATCAAACCCACGATTGCGGGTCCCGTTAGCAACAAATGTGTGATGAGCACGAGCAATTTGTGACTGAGTCATGGATGTTTATTAATATTTATGTATGTTTATCCGTTATCAGTCGCCATAGTTCAGGCTACGCTCAGTTTGGGCTGAATGATTGGTGTGAAAGTTGTAAAAAAATATTTGATAATTTCAAATACGCTAAATTTGCGCATACGTGGATTTTGTTTCTCGCAGCGGAGTATTAACATGTGTTACTTAGGTGTGATAGTTTTGGGTAACGTTTCTTGTGGTGGAACTATCCCGAAGTCACAGAATAATGTAGGTACAGCGCTTAGCGGTGCACTGCCGCAGCCGCCACATTTAAACTTATGAATGAGATGAGGAACAAGAGCAGAAAGAGTGAAATGAGAGAGACGGGCGGTAAGAAGAAACCATGTTTTAAAACTATTTATGAATGAAAATTCATGTCGGGGTGCTCTAAAAAATTTTACAAATATTGTGTTAGGAAAAGTAAAAATAAAAACTAGCCTGAATTTTTTATTTTAATGTTAAGGCCTTATTTCTCTGGTATAATTAGAAGTTTTGTCAAAATATTTGCGGTTGATAAAATGTGACCTTATATAGAGCACCATATTTAATTAAACTATTTACATTCAAATTCATATTTTGTATTTTGTTAGAAAATCCATTTTTACTAACAAAATCTTTAAGGAAGTAAGTAACGCACAATTATTTTTAGCTACTATTAAATTAGTCTCAAAGATTTATTGCGTATTATTATGTTATATTGCTTAAATTTGCAACATATTTCACGCTTTTTCGGCATGATTAAGGTTATGGTATAAATGCTATTTGTTCGTGTCCATAACTGGATATCTTTTCTAGAATGTTCTATTAATGGACATTTGTCGACAATCTAACTAAGTATTTAAGATTTAACATAGCAATTATACTTCTCCATATCTTTCTTTCAATGGGTAAAAAATAGCAAAAGCCGCTGAAATATTTGAAGTACCGAGAATCACTTTACTTAATAAAGTGTCAGTAAAAAGTCCTAAAGTCTGTTCTATGGGTCCAAACACATATCTGTCTGAAGACGATGAGTATTTGTTGGAGCAATGAGTCCTTATGATGAGCGAGGTACATGTCCCAATTACCGGAATATCATTTCAAGTTACAGGATTTGTAACTAGGTGTTGTCCATTATTGGTCCAAAAAATAGGGTTTTTATTTTACAAATTATTTTTTAGTTAACGTATTAGATGCGAACAAATACATTAAAAACGCTTAAAAGATATATAATAATAATAATATGCCTAAATAATATATCTAAAAATCACTTAACTTAATGAAAAATTTACTAATACAATCAAATATTTTCTTAACCTGTCCATAATTGGTGTTTATTACCTTAGGCTGATTAACATTGATAAATATAGACAAAAATCTATTGATTTTACACATTGCCGGTGGACTAGCAGGTACTCTATACAATCCCTAGGAATTTTATACATTACCTAGGTTAAGTATGTAATGGACATTAATATGCTTAATATTTCATACATTGCCTGGACGCCCAAGGTATTCTATACATTGCCTAGGTATTGTATAGAATACCTGAATTATACAGATTGCCGGTAACATACGAGGGGCGTTCAAAATATTCTCGGTATGTGGATAAAAACAAACAAGTACGAAAAGTTTGATATTTTTATTTTTCAATATACTCCCCCCCTATGTTCTTACACACTATACACTTATAAGATCGATCAATTATTTTTTTTAATCCCTCATAAAAATATTTTTTATCTTTGGTGTAAAAATGCTCCTCCACGGCCGTCTTCAACGCTTCATCGTCAGAAAATTTATTTCCACGCAGATCCTTTTTAAGATTGGGGAACAAAAAGAAGTCGCTTGGGGCTAAGTCCGGACTATAGGGTGGATGAGTAACAGTTTCAAACCCACATTCAACAATAGCTGCCTTGGCAATATGAGCAGTATGGACAGGGGCGTTGTCATGCAGAAGCAGAACACCTTTGGTTAACTTTCCTCGCCTCTTTTCTTTGATCGCATCTCTTAATTGACGTATAACGTTAGCGTAGTACTGCCCTGTGATATTTACACCTTTTTCTTTATAATCGATAAGCAAAACTCCTTCACAATCCCAAAATATTGTGGCCATGACCTTGCCAGCTGACGGGATTACCTTGAACTTCTTGGGATGAGCTGAACCCTTAATGTGCCACTGCATGGACTCCTGTTTGCTCTCTGGGTCATAATGATGAACCCAGGTTTCATCTCCAGTAACTATTTTTTGCAGCACCTCATCGGGATTTTCACCACACAGGTCGATAAAATCTGAACAGCAAGCCACACGCATATCCTTTTGAAGAAGCGTCAGCATTCGCGGAACCCATCTTGCACTTACTTTTGACATATTAAGATGGTCATGTATAATGTCATGTACGGTACCAATAGAGAGATTGGTTACTTGAGCTATAGATTTTACCTTCACTTTCTTCCGTCTTCCAATATAAGTTTTTCCACTTTATCAATATTTTCTTGTGAGGTAGCCACTACAGGCCGGCCAGGTCTAGGGTCATCTTCAATACTCTCCCTTCCACGCTTAAATTCGCTTGACCATTTTTGAATAGTAGATAAAGAAGGAGCAGACTCACGGTAAACACAATCCATTTCCTCTTTTATGGTTTTTTGATTTTTACCCTGTTTTGTCAAGAATTTTATGACGGATCGGTGCTCTAATTTCGTTAAAATTGTTAATTCGCTCATGGTGTTCATGTTTGTTCGGCAATTGCAGAAAAACAAAAGAACATCTCGGTTCCAATTTTACTTTTTTTAATGTCAATGGATGAATCTTAGCGGCCAGTAACAAATATATATACAGTCGTGGTCAACTAATTAGGGACAATCTCTAGTTAAGCCAAATTGTGAATTTATTTTTTATTTTCCAACGAGTCTTAACAATATTCCATATCTTTTACACGTAAGTATAATTAGTCATTGATGTGCCCGATTATACAAACAATAACAACTTCTTAAACATTAAACCTCTTTACAGTATAGCTGATAGATTATCAGTGTGCTATTTGTTCAAAGAATGCTGGCTGGCCATTTAATTAGGGACACTGAGATATTGCGTTCTATTTTCAAAATTTGAATCTCAATACTTTTTTATTTCTTCTTTTATTGTTTTGTGGTAGTTTTGGCGGCAATCCAGATTTTTAATTTTAAGTTTTGAGAATTATTTTGAAGAAATATGGGCAAAAATAAAAGTTGCGATCCAACACTACGAACAATTATCATGAAGTTTGTCGAGCGTGGTTGGTCAAACCGAGGATAGCAGAACATTTAAATTGTTCAAAAACTATGGTATGCAATGCAGTGCAACATTTCAGGCGCAATAACACAGCTTTAAATGTGCCCAGGACAAAAAGATCGAGAAAAACAACTCCGCAAGAAGATAGAATGATAACCAGGTTAGCTAAGAAAGATCCGTTTCTAGGCTCTATTTTAATTAAACACGAAGTGTTTGGGGCAGACGAAAGAGCCGGTGTATCAGCGAGGACCGTTCGACGACGTCTGGTAGAAGCAGGGTTGTTCGGAAGAGTGGCTCGCAAAGTACCGTTGTTGAAGAAAGAACATAGAAATGCTCGTTTGGCGTTTGCACGTAAATATGGACATTGGACCTACGCCCAATGGCAACATGTATTATTCTCTGACGAGACCAAGATTAATTTAATTTCTTCAGATGGAAGGCAAAACGTACGGCGTCCTGTAAAAGCGGAAATGAATCCAAGATTCACAAAAAAGCAGGTGAAACATGGCGGTGGAAACATTAAAATTTGGGGTTCATTTTCTGGACGTGGAGTGGGACCTGTGAGAAAAGTTCAGGGTAACTTAGACCAACATCAATACAAAACAATATTGGAGGAAACTATGCTTCCCTATGCTGAGGAGCATCTCCCTATTATATGGACGTTTCAGCATGATAACGACCCGAAACATACCGCCCGTTCAGTCAAGTCGTTTCTTACCAGTCAGTCAGTATCGGTGCTAGATTGGCCAGCAAATAGCCCGGACCTCAACCCAATTTGGCACGAAATCAAGAAAAAAGTTTCAACTTATCGTACCACAACTTTAGATCAACTTAATCAAGCTTTTTGTGAGGCATGGGCAAACATTCCTATCGAAACATGTCAGAAACTGATAATGTCTATGCCACATCGGTGTCAAGCGGTAATTACTAACAAAGGTTTTGCTACTGGGTACTGATTTTACACGTAATAAAATGGAGCTTTTAAAAATATTATAATACTGGAGATTATTCGTTTTGTTTAACTCTATTCATCATTATACTTTACTGTCCTTAATTAAATGTCCAGCTACATAATTATACCTTAAAATTTAATACATGTTCAACCTTTGATATTAAATACTTTTTTCTATTTAATTATTCTCTTATTTACAGCCATTTATAGTATAGTAATCGGACCAAATTATGCAAATAATAGGCGCTGAAAAATCAATAGGGTTTTATATTTATATGTACATAACCGGTTATTGCTCTTCACTATCTTGAATGTCCCTAATTAGTTGACCACGACTGTATATACGAGGGGCGTTCAAAATATTCTCGGTATTGATACGTTACAACCTCTTTTATACAGTCGTGGTCAACTAATTAGGGACATTCAAGATAGTGAAGAGCAATAACCGGTTATGTACATATAAATATAAAACCCTATTGATTTTTCAGCACCTATTATTTGCATAATTTGGTCCGATTACTATACTATAAATGGCTGTAAATAAGAGAATAATTAAATAGAAAAAAGTATTTAATATCAAAGGTTGAACATGTATTAAATTTTAAGGTATAATTATGTAGCTGGACATTTAATTAAGGACAGTAAAGTATAATGATGAATAGAGTTAAACAAAACGAATAATCTCCAGTATTATAATATTTTTAAAAGCTCCATTTTATTACGTGTAAAATCAGTACCCAGTAGCAAAACCTTTGTTAGTAATTACCGCTTGACACCGATGTGGCATAGACATTATCAGTTTCTGACATGTTTCGATAGGAATGTTTGCCCATGCCTCACAAAAAGCTTGATTAAGTTGATCTAAAGTTGTGGTACGATAAGTTGAAACTTTTTTCTTGATTTCGTGCCAAATTGGGTTGAGGTCCGGGCTATTTGCTGGCCAATCTAGCACCGATACTGACTGACTGGTAAGAAACGACTTGACTGAACGGGCGGTATGTTTCGGGTCGTTATCATGCTGAAACGTCCATATAATAGGGAGATGCTCCTCAGCATAGGGAAGCATAGTTTCCTCCAATATTGTTTTGTATTGATGTTGGTCTAAGTTACCCTGAACTTTTCTCACAGGTCCCACTCCACGTCCAGAAAATGAACCCCAAATTTTAATGTTTCCACCGCCATGTTTCACCTGCTTTTTTGTGAATCTTGGATTCATTTCCGCTTTTACAGGACGCCGTACGTATTGCCTTCCATCTGAAGAAATTAAATTAATCTTGGTCTCGTCAGAGAATAATACATGTTGCCATTGGGCGTAGGTCCAATGTCCATATTTACGTGCAAACGCCAAACGAGCATTTCTATGTTCTTTCTTCAACAACGGTACTTTGCGAGCCACTCTTCCGAACAACCCTGCTTCTACCAGACGTCGTCGAACGGTCCTCGCTGATACACCGGCTCTTTCGTCTGCCCCAAACACTTCGTGTTTAATTAAAATAGAGCCTAGAAACGGATCTTTCTTAGCTAACCTGGTTATCATTCTATCTTCTTGCGGAGTTGTTTTTCTCGATCTTTTTGTCCTGGGCACATTTAAAGCTGTGTTATTGCGCCTGAAATGTTGCACTGCATTGCATACCATAGTTTTTGAACAATTTAAATGTTCTGCTATCCCTCGGTATGACCAACCACGCTCGACAAACTTCATGATAATTGTTCGTAGTGTTGGATCGCAACTTTTATTTTTGCCCATATTTCTTCAAAATAATTCTCAAAACTTAAAATTAAAAATCTGGATTGCCGCCAAAACTACCACAAAACAATAAAAGAAGAAATAAAAAAGTATTGAGATTCAAATTTTGAAAATAGAACGCAATATCTCAGTGTCCCTAATTAAATGGCCAGCCAGCATTCTTTGAACAAATAGCACACTGATAATCTATCAGCTATACTGTAAAGAGGTTTAATGTTTAAGAAGTTGTTATTGTTTGTATAATCGGGCACATCAATGACTAATTATACTTACGTGTAAAAGAAATGGAATATTGTTAAGACTCGTTGGAAAATAAAAAATAAATTCACAATTTGGCTTAACTAGAGATTGTCCCTAATTAGTTGACCACGACTGTATATAAAAATATTTTTTATAAATTTTTTTGTCTCCTTGCGCTGTGGTTTCTTGCGCCCGGTTCTTGCCATAGTTAAAAAATGATGTCCTGTCTGAATGGGTGGTAGGTTAAAAAAGATTTGGACGATTCAAAGTACTTATTAATTGAGTTTATTGAATAAATATATTTTGACTTTTGACTTTTGAGGTAAGTACTGCTAATTTGTTCTTACTTCTATAATGTATTTAAATAGTTCTTATAAAACAACAAAATAACTTAAATACTTAAACAAAATTAAACTATTTACCTAAACATAAAACTATAGAAAATAAACCTAATAAAAGTTGTCTTACTTCTAGTGTTTAAATTGTGAATATCACAATCTTTTTTAATCATTTCAATATTTTTATGAACGTACAACAGATTTTCATAAACATATTGTGATGCAACTGTCATTATACTTATATCCTTAAATCTCTCTCTGAGAAAGTCACCAGCCTGTAGGTTATAGATTGCTCAAATAGCCCTCTTCTGCAGCACAAAGATAGTTTAAATGTTGGCAGCATTTCCCCACAGAAAAATGCCGTACGACATGAAAGTAACTGAAATAAACTAATCTAGCTGTATCAAAGTCAGTTAACTCTTTAACGGTCATAGCATGTTCAAATTTTTCATTGGTTTTCGACCTTATCTCAATAGCATAAAGTTCAAAATTTGGTAGGAATATACATCCCTCTGCCCGTTAAAGGGTTAACTGACGAATCTTCATTACTGCATAAGCCGCAGAGCTAAGACCTGACCAGCCCTTGAAGTTTCTTGCGGTTTCTAGCAGTCACCTTATATGTGGGCCCCACTGAAGCTTGCAAATTGAAAATGAATTTGCATTTGGTCCAGCATCAACTTTTAAAAAATTTTACTTAATGTGGGTAGCACAGAAATATGTCTAAAATTAGAGGGGTTAGAAGTGCTACCTGATTTAAATAATGGAATTATTTTAATATGTTTCATGAGGTCAGAAAAAACACCACAGTCAATGCATTCCTGTAAAAATGCAAGCTAAAACTGGAGCTAATTGTCATAATTACTGATTTAGCGACGTCCACGGAATTACCCCACAGATTAGCAGTTTTCTTTTTATTGAGTGTTAAATGTTTTTATTATATCTCTAACACAATTTTTTTGAAAACTGAAATTACTTTCACAATCTTAACATTCTCCTTCAAAACAGATTCAGCTACAGTGGTGGAGGAAATCAAGGCTTTTGTGGTTGAAACTGGAATGTCAGTAAAAAACCTCTCAAATGCTGCAGCAACATCAGCATCAGAAGTCAAGGTTTTATTATCACAATTCAAATTGTATTCATTATTACGACTTTTGACCTTTCCTGTTTCACTATTTATAATATTCCATATCATTTTTATTTTGTTATTACTATTCTTAATATTAGAACTCAGATAGTTTGCCTTGGCTAATCAACATACTCTTTTGAATAACTTTGAATAATTTTTAACATATAATTTGAAATCGTCACTGGTGTTATAGTTGCATTCACCATAAAGTTCATAAAGGCATTTCCTACTTTTGTGAATACCAATTGTAGCCCATTCATTAAAAGTTACAGTACCACTAACCAAGATCTTTTTCGGAACAAAAGATTTATTAAATTCTGAAAAATATGTGTTAAAGAAATCATTATAAAAGACATTAGGGTGTCATTGTATTCTAAATAATTTAATTTCGTATCTAGATTGCTTCTCAAGCGTTCCAGCCAACCTACAGTTTTTGGTACAACAGTGATATTTTTTTTATCACTTGCTTACTCTGGTGTGAAAAACTGACCATTTGGCCACAATGATCAGAGTCCAGGTTACTTATAATTTGCTTAGCTTGTGGTACTACATTAGTGTAAATATATGTTATCAATACAGGTAGCCGAAGTGGCAGTTATTCTTGTTGGCTTCAAAAATAAATTACTCAAATTGTATGATAGAAAAGAAAAGGTTAAAATACTATTTTAAATATCCTCTAAAATCTGAGATATAAAACTTTTGCATCGGAACTGGGTTATATGATATTGAAAGGCGATGGCCCAAAAATATTTGGGCCATCACCTTTCAATATCATTTATTCAATTTAAGCTACAATAATTGAGCACTTATGAATGTCGCTATGCCATCGGTTCGTAAGCCCTAACTATGGGGCGGAAGCCTTGTACTGAGAAAAACCAGCAAGAAACTCAGCAAGGGTATTTATTTTCTCTCTTTCTTTTACAGCGTCAATACAAATTGGAAAATGCCGTCCCTATTATAGAAGGACATTTTCCATTACAAGAGAAAAACATTTAATATGATTACGAAACAACACAACACATACAAAAGAATAGGTATCCAATAAAAAACAGGTAAGTATTGCTCAATTTAAAATAAAATGAACAATGTCTTACAGTATCTTTGAAACAAGAAAAACAAAGACTATTTGTACTACAAATAAAAATAAGACTGCAAGAGCAGATTAGCCGGCTCAGTATTCCAAAGGGAGCCATCGAATTTTGAGGTGATTTTTTTTTGCGTAAAGAACTCCTAATTAGGATCAAGCACACGAATTTTTATCGCTCGGAATTAAATAGGACTCTCACAATAAATTATTGAAAATAATTAATTTGTAGGTTAACATTAGTTTGTATAGTGAAGTGACAGCTCTTTTGCCAACTTTCCAACGTAAAAACGCGCGCGTATATATAGTACAATAGTAACAGAACCGAAGCAGGGGGACGGGGGCGGCGCAGCCCCCCCGTAAGGGGGGGCTGCGCCGCCCCCCTGCACTCCCTGCACTCACTGCAGAGTTAATAATGAGGTTAGGTTAGGTTAGTATGTTGACCAAAGACGCGCGAGCCGAGCGAGCGAAGCGAGCGTGCCGCGGCAGCGGCCAGCGAAGCGCCAGAAACTACGTTTTTGTATGTGCGACGTTTTTATACATACTCTCTCCCCTTTCCCTACTTAGAGGGGGATTTTTAGATAACAGAAATAGTAGCTGCCTTACCCCTGTAGGTCAAGTGATAGGTTAGTAGCAATTTGAAAAATTGAAAATTCGATTTTAAAAAAAGTATGCGTTTCCGAGTTTGGCGCTTTGGGAAGGGGGGAGGGGTATACTCCCCTAACCCTACCCCTCCCCCTCAAATTCGGGGGTCCCCTTTGGAATTTAGAACTGATTAGCCTCCACAGACAGCACCCGATCACGAGTATGACATGTGAATCAGCAATCGCTTCGCTCAACCATATGTGTGTAATGTTTAAGTATGTATCTAATGCATAAACATAGAAAACGAGGCCAGTTATATTTACCTAGTATGATTGTTACTTGTATGGACACAAGGATACACATAAATACATTTAACTTTCATTCTGAAGCTGTGTCATATCGCCAAAATAATGTAAGTACTTTTAAACTCAATAAAACGAAAGTGATACTGATAAAATTAAATGAAACATAAGTGTAGCATTACCTTCAGTTTGTCTTCAGATAATTCCAAAAATGAAGAGTTCTTCATGGCTTTTGCTATTACAATAACGTCCGTAGTCATCGATCGTATTTGGTTAAACTTGAGGAATGTCTCAATTGGCACATAAGGCTCACTCTTCACCAGATCTCCTAAAAATCTGTCTTTAGATATATTTGCATCACTAAAATAAAACTCCATCTGTTTGAGTATTCTTTCATACAGCTTTTTTTTGCGGTGACGAACGCGCTTTCTTGGGCTGTTCTCAACTTTTAAACCTTCAGTTTCAGTTACTTCTGATTCAGACATCGTGATTTATCAAAATTATTAGATAGACCAACCACCAAACTTAGCTAGCACCCGAAAAAGGCGAAAAAAAACCGGCATTATTTTTTTTTACTGACAAATTGTCATGACAATTTTTTTCTTTTTAGTTGAGCATAGGCAAAGGTGCAAGACCATAAAGTTAAAATTTAAAAAGCAATAAAATGCAGTACTAATATAATTTATTTTTAAGACAAACATCTATTCTTGACAAAACATAAAACCAAAGACAACACCCACCCTCAATAATGGATCCTCGGACCATGTAATATTTGGTCCGAGAATGGATCTATTATTGGGCGATTTTCTGACAGCCCAAATTAAAAAATAAAAATTAGTTCAAAAATACTCGATAGATGGCGTTTTATTAAAGCCGACCCGTTCCTACCTAAGGGCTGTAATAAATTTGCTTGTCTATCAAAAAAAATAAAAAAAATAGTACTTACAATGGACATATTTTTTTTTGGTACTAAAATAAAAGAAAAATTAACTGCAACAATTCATATACTTCCTTGCCCAAAAGACTAAATGCTATCATTCTGTATATTTTTTAGGTTTTTAATTACCTCCGTTAAAGAATACTGTATTTTAATAAGTTTTGTAAGTTTCTGAACGAAAGTTCCGGTTTTTTTAATGTTAACGAACGCAGGGTTATTAATTAGGTAAGTCTATGAGGTCTATGGTAATGTAGAAACGATATCGCTAACACAGTTAACCTTTTTCGCACTTAAAGTATTTAACAACGATACACACAAATAACACAACGAAAGCGCGGCCGGGAATCGTATGGCGGCTGACAGTCTGACATCTGTCTACGATGCGTATTGACATATAAAACGTCAGACAAGCGTCACTTTTTTACTTTTAATAACTTAAAGTATCACAATCCTACTATAATGTTGCCATTTTCGAGTAGAAATCAATGTTGGTTTTTAATTTATATAAAAAAACGGAGGTCTTTAAATTAATAATACGGTCACAAATATGTTGATAATAATGTATTCTTCAAGTATTTATACATTGGCGTCAAGTTAAAAGACTTTGGAATTTAGTACGTCGGTCACTACGAAAGTTTTGAGATACAAAAAAAGTATAAAAGTTATTCAAATTTTTTTTATTACAGTTTCTCAAAGTACTCTCCATTAGCTTCTATGCATCGATTCATCCGCCTAAACCATGATTTATAGCATTCCCGGTACTCTTCTTTAGGGAGGTCTTCTACGGCCTGCAAGTAGGCATTCTGTGCATCCTCAGGACTGTTATATCGCGTGTCACAAAGTCCGAGTTTGATTTTCGGAAAAAGCAATCGCAAGGAGCTAAATCGGGGCTATACGGAGGATGACACAATTCTTCAATCTCTGTACTCTTCAAAAAGTCCTTGGTGACAATGGCCTTGTGCGGCGACGCATTGCCATGATGCAAAAAGAGCCCCCTCAAACCAGTTTTAGGTCGTTTTTGTTTTAAATTATTAAATACAGTAGGTAAACACACTCAATATACCACTTAGCATTCACAGTTTTTTGGTCGTCTAAGGAAATTGTGGCCACATGACTACTTGCAGAAAAAAATGTGGCCACCATTTTTTTCTCCACACTTCACCCGCGTTTCACCCTCGTTGGAGGTTCATCATCAGGAAACACCCAAATTGTCGATTGCCGTTTAGTCGGTGGATCATATTGGTAAATTTAACTCTCGTCTCCAGTAATAATGTTAAAAATTGACCGTCCTTCTCCGTGTTCAAATTTTCTGAGCATATATTTGCACGAGCTTCTTTTTGTTCTGAAGTCAGCGAGTGAGGCACCCATCGTGAACATAATTTCCTGACTCCAAGCCGGTTGTGTAAAATTTCATTAATAGCTGGCGATGAAATCTTCACGACCTCTTCTATATGTTTTTAAGTCACTTTTGGGTCTTCCTTAATAATTTTTTTCACAACTAGGACGTTTTCTTCTGTAACTGAAGTCGCGGGCCGGCCACTTCTTTCATCATCATTTAAGGAGAAAATCCCTCGTTTAAATTGAGCAAACCATCTGAAAACTGTTGCACGCGATAGTGCATAGTCCCCAAACGGCGAAACTAATCGCTCTTTGCACTCACATTCATTTAATCCAAAT
The DNA here is from genome assembly GCA_963921215.1 of Scoparia ambigualis. Classification (NCBI taxonomy): domain Eukaryota; kingdom Metazoa; phylum Arthropoda; class Insecta; order Lepidoptera; family Crambidae; genus Scoparia; species Scoparia ambigualis. The sequence goes on along the minus strand of OY992502.1, from coordinate 7,264,523 downwards.
TTATAATCGTACAAAATCATCGCACGAAAATGTTCTCGCTTAAAATCCATAGTTGACGATGAAAGCCATCCATAGTTGACGATGAAAGCCCGCGGAATTGAAACAAAAATCAAACGTCATTTTTTTATTTTTAAATATTTGATCAAATGGTTTTCTATGTTTGAATTACAAATAATTTATCTTTAAAAAATGGTTCAATCTAGTTGCGTTCTTTTTATAAATTTTGAGTATCTTAAAACTTTCGTAGTGACCTTACGTACCAAGCCTCATAGTAAAAAAATTATGTCCTTTTTATTCAGGATCTCCAGAACCTATTTCTATTTTGGAATGGAATAAATATTACGTCGCCATACACGTGTTCTTCATGGACTCGCCTTTTACTAAGCGCCATACTAATCTATGCTAAGCGCCATCTATGAAGTCATTTACGAACCAATTTCTTTTTTTTGTGATCTCGGAAAATCGCCCATTGAGGAGGTTCTTTTCAAAACTTGACTATTCCACTTTTCTATTTTTTTCAGATTTGAGAAAAATGTATTTTAGGTATGTAGCAATGTATATTGATATTCTTTTTTGTTGAATATTGTATACGAGCATAATACTCATTGCGTGGTACAGGTTTCAAAAGTTTAGCATTAATATATACTGAATAAATCGACAATTTAAAATGGAATAATCTAGTTTTGACGCGGCTGATTGGAATAATCAAGTTTTGTTAAGAGCTCTAGAGGAATAATCATGTTTTGATTAGTATGTTGTTGGATTAATCTAGCTTTGATGCAATCAGAAATCTTATTTTTAAATTAAAATAACCTGAGGTTCATCTTCTTTTATAATTGAAAAAAAAACAAAAAAAAACATTACTAAGTTTTTTTTTTTAACTCTTACAGATACTTCATGGTCAATGCAATTACAATTCTCTGTATGTTCATGATCATTTACATCATCATTTTCATCATAATTTTCAACATTATGGTTATCATTCATTATACTTTGAAAATACGTTAGGTACCTACGTGGAATACGCAACTGACTTGATTGAATTACAACCGAAAAAATTGTTGACAGCATTTAAGGCGGGTCTCCTGCGACACTGTTTTGTGTTTGCTAACACCTAACATCAAACATCTAAAGCCGGGTCTCCTGCGACACTGTTTTGTGTTTTCTAACACCTAACATCAAACATCAAACAAAATATGTCAAAATATGGGCCACGCCCATATTTGTTAGATGTTTGATGTTAGGTGTTAGAAAACACAAAACAGTGTCGCAGGAGACCCGCCTTAACAAAACATGAACGTAGGCCACGCCCTTTGTTAGTTGTTTGATGTTAGGTGTAAGCCCCTTCGTACACAAGGCTACGCAAATCTTCGATACTCGACGATTTTAGTCTCCAAGCAACTAGCGCCATACAAATCCATTGAGGTTCGTACACGAGTCGCGTCGCCGACATTTGTCCCGCGACTCCAATTTGTACGGCGGTAGTCGCTTGGAGACTAAAATCGTCGAGTATCGAAGATTTGCGTAGCCTTGTGTACGAAGGGGCTTAGCAAACACAAAACAGTGTCGCAGGAGACCCGCCTACGTTGACAATGACAATCAAGACGTGACTTTTGTGTCAAACAAACGCCACCTCATGGACGTCATCTCAGAACAATAGCTTTAGTTAATGTTCTGAGGACGTATTACACACGGACCTGAATTTTCAGGTCCGTGGTAATATACTAACTTACGTCCATGCGCCACCACACAAGTCTTCAAAAACAAAATTTCAGCTTGCCATATTACAAAGTAAAGAGCATAAAGTTCTAACTGAAAAATAAAGGGATAAAACATGTTTTGTTGCAATTTAGACTAAAATAGTTAAATAACTTCAGGATTAATCATATTTTGTTCCAAAAATGAATATTTAAAATGAGTAAGGCCATTTCGAAGTGGATTTATCTACTTTTGACCAAATCGTGTGTTTTGTTGTTTTTTTTTTCAGCGGATCTATCGCGTTTAGCTTAACTCTTGTTTTCGCATCGTGTAGATTTCAATGGTACCAACCCAAAAAAAAATAAAAATCATGTTTTGTCAAAAGTGGAATAGTCAAGTTTTGAAAAGAACCTCCTCAATTATTACAAATATTAGAACAAATTAACTCAATTTAACAAAACAACTCTATGACTAAAAACCAAGATGTGCAACGCTATAAACAATAATTAGTATTTTAGCTGCTACTCAGTCCTTTTCAACCAACCGGAGACGCCACTGGCAGGCGTTCCCTCAGAACCATATGCTTTAGTTATTGTTCTGAGGGCGTTCCCCTCTGCCAAGAGGGTATGCCCAATGGTTATACCACAGACTTAGTAGAGATGCTACGGTTATACCCTCAGAACAATAACTAAAGCATATTGTTCTGAGGTTATACCCGTTATATAAAACTAGTTTTTGCGTCTCACTGCACCATTTGCAAATCACATTTGACGCGTCCAAAGACATTAAACTATTACTATCTTAGATTAAAACAAAAAGGGAAGATACGGCATGCTCCTACTTGTAGCCATTCAAAATATAGTCCTACTCAACTACTTAAGCAAACACTCACACACGCACACCTATAAAATGTAAATCGAGCGAGCGAGACAAAGCGGTTAGTTTCAACGTCAGCGCGAAGGAGTTAGCGAGTAGCGCGTTGACGTCTCGGTCGCTTCGCAACAGACGAGTACGTACCACCGATTCCGACGCCACTGCGGAGTAGCGTCTTTCTCTTTTTCACACAGTAGAATATCTGCAATAGGGTGATGTAGCCTGTTCGCTCGGCAAATTGTGACTGAAGTGAAATTGTGCCTTTAGACCTAATTTTGGCGGCTCACTCACGAGACGCTAATGCCGTATCTTCCCTTTTTGTTTTAATCTAAGATTACTATACTATATTAAATCTCTTTGGACGTTTCACGACTCACGACTCACGACGGGAGCAAATAATGCCAAATTGCAGCGTGTTAACGTGCAAAAAGCGATCAGAAACATCAAATGTACAAAAGGATAGCGTTACTTTTTATCTGTTAGTATTATTTTGTCTCTAAAATATTGAAAAATGCTCTAAATTTGCAAAAAATTAAAAAAAAATTGTCAATCTAAAAGTGTTGCCACTAAAACGACAAGCTGCAACTATGCGTAACTTTTAAAGATGAATGTGCCAACATTAAAAAATAACTTATATGTCACATTCGTTATTGTTAAAACTGATTTTCACTATGGATGGTTAATAAATGACTGATAGATAACTATTTATTAATTAAAGGATAAAATGTTTACTAGAAAAAAAACAACTAGTCTCAGGAAAGCTCGGACGGGATTCGAACCCGTGACCTATGGATTGCCGGTCCACTGCTCTAACCGCTAAGCTACCGAGACCCCAGAAGACTCGTTGAATTTTTTCTAGTAGTTGATACGCTGCAAGCCAGCGGTATTACGTCACTGTGAAGTCTACCCTCACATTCGATAGAAATACTATTGCAAATATTTAACAATCGATAAAGTCGTAATTGCTTATAAATATCTTTATTATTGAAATTTTGCATTCACAATGCTAGGTATATAGATAAAGGATAAAATGTTTACTAGAAAAAAAAAACAACCAGTCTCAGGAAAGCTCGGACGGGATTCGAACCCGTGACCTTTGGATTGCCGGTCCACTGCTCTAACCGCTAAGCTACCGAGACCCCAGAAGACTCGTTGAATTTTTTCTAGTAGTTGATACGCTGCAAGCCAGCGGTATTACGTCACTGTGAAGTCTACCCTCACATTCGATAGAAATACTATTGCAAATATTTAACAATCGATAAAGTCGTAAAGAAAAAAAGTTTTTTCTAGTAAACATTTTATCCTTTATCTATATACCTAGCATTGTGAATGCAAAATTTCAATAATAAAGATATTTATTAATTGTTACTTATTTCATATTATTGAATCTTTTTTAACTAAATTACTTTAAGAGTTATTAATACTATTAAAACTGTATGTTTATGATTGGTCTACTTCATTATTATATTATATTTACAGCCCGTCACTTATCCCGAAATTAGAATTTTTTTATTTCATTACATTGGCACACTGAAACAGTTTTAGAGATACAACAGTATCGATATCGATTTCATCATAATGTTTATTCTTGTAATTCAGATTTCCAAATGATGCAATCATTCAAGATGTTTGGATCCGAGTTTGTGGAAATCATGTTTCGTGGACTCCTAAACGCACTAGCACACTTTGCTCACAGCCGTTTCAAACTTATACAATCCAATAACAAGAAGAGATTGAAAAGCGTGTCGTGCCAACTCTCGTTTTCAGAATTTGAGCATTTTATTCTTTGATCACTTAAAAAAAACTAGACGCACACAATCAACCCTCTCAAACCATCTCCACAAAAGAGTTTGTTATCTAGTGAGATGTTTAGGTACTCATTTCGTTATTATTATTATAACATATATAATGGCTTCGCGTTTAGCATTAAGCCAATTTCAGTACATTTAGTATTGTACGGTAGATTGAAATAAAATGGAGTCTCACAACACGTGTTGTTGCTAAAAGAACAGGGGAGAACGAGAAACTCCTCATTTCGTTTAGTGTGTGAGCTAAATGTCAACATGAAGAAGAGCTCCTTCAAATATCTGCCAAAACATATAAACGTCACATGTGTATGTCAAAGCTGCCACTATTCCGCTACGATTTAGTATAGGATTGTGAATCTACTTTTTGAAGTTTTTATTATGACAAAGTACTAATCTTAACTTCTTTAAAATACTTCCATTGAAAATAAATATAATGGGCGATTTTCCGAGATCAAAAAAAAAGAAATTGGTTTGTAAATGACTTCATAGATGGCGCTTAGCATAGATTAGTATGGCGCTTAGTAAAAGGCGAGTCCATGAAGAACACGTGTATGGCTACGTAATATTTATTAAATTCCAAAATAGAAATAGGTCCTGGAGATCCTAAATAAAAATTTGTAAGTACCACAGACAGTGTCTGTGGGAAGTACTATTTTTTTTATTTTTTTTTTATTAGGGCTGTCAGAAAATCGCCCATTGAAATTGTTATTGAAAACTAAATATTTTGTTTTCCCTACTTTAAGAAAGCCTTAGAGTTGAAAAACCTTTATTCAGATAATTATTATTAATATTTTCCAAATTTTCGAAATAGCAGTAGTTAATGTAGAAGGTTCCTTTTTCATCTTGTTATTCTATTTTCATACTTATATCCTACATTAACTACATAAAAATTATTGATCGGCGTTTAGAACCACGCCACGAAAATACATGTTGTTCAGTTTTTCAGTTCTTCCTGTTTAATTTAATAACTTACGTAGATTAAACTATAATTATTAATAACAAATTAGGTATGGACTTTCTAGATCCGACTTTTTTATTATGTCTGTGTGATGAACACTCATACCATTGAGCTTTTTAAACTATAGAGGTAACTTCGATGTGCAACATTTTCACACATGCACAAGAAAGTGCATATGTGTGTGCGTTACTAAAATGTTGCCAGCTTTAGTGTCACTCCCTAAATATGGGTAAATGTTACACAATCAATGTCAGAACAAATACCACGTCTCGACATAACACCTCTCATTTTTGTGTCGGATGTAGAACGGTTAGGATATAAGAAAACGAAAATATAAGATCAACAACAATGTATTGTGGATCAAATATCAATCAATCTTTGAGATTCAATGTACCTAAAATAAAATAACACGTAAAGCCAAATCATAATGTATTTTTATATTTTTAAATAAGAGTATTTGTGAAACAATCTGTGGCCTAAATTGATTCTTTCTAACATTAATTTCAACGGAAGTTTAACTTTTAATCGCTGTTTTTAAATAAGGATCAATCTGAATAACAAAGTCAAGATTATTTAAGTGAAAAAGATGCATTGCTGCCTTGGTTCTAATGTTTCTTCAGTACTGCAACTACTGCACGATTAAACAACCTGTAACATAAATACATCATCTTAACTTTGTGGAATTCATACCGAAAATTCATAATAAAATAAAGGAGAATTTTGCGAAATTGCGGTCACTGATAAAACCAATAGAGAATTTAAAAACAAACAAAAATTTAGATGAAACATGAAATAATAAAAGAAATGCAAGTTTTGACACCAAGATCTCAGAAGCCACACTTTATGATTTGTGATGGTAGGTACTTACTTCTCGATAATTTTTTGTCAGTATTCAAGTCATCAACTCAATCGTGTTATCGAGTTATGATAAGTGGCCGCAATTTCGCTAAGATTTCATTTTTCTTTATTTTTATGTCTCCATCATCATTTTTTTGAGTGTTTCATCCTTTGGAAATCTAAAATAAATTGAAAATAAACGTTAATTTACAATAGGCTGGCTTCATTCTTTACTACAACTTTAGTACCTCTGTTGTAGTAGGTATTTTGTAGGTTATCTACTATAAATTTCTGTGAATTACTGTGATTTGTTTGGGGCCAAGTGTCGCTGGCTCCGTGTAAAACGTTGCACAGTTTCACCGACACGGTCCTTTCATCCAATGTTTTGTCTTTGTTTTACTTAGGGTAAACATGATGTGCCGAAACGAAACCAAAATAGTAATGAATAAAGGCAGAAAGAGACAGCAAACCTAAGCCCTCTCTATAGTTAAAAAGCTCAATGACTCATACGAAAATAAAGATGGCTTTGCATGAATATCGACTCAAGTATGATATTACGATCGATTTACTTGTTCCAAGTCGAGAAGCGGAAAGGCACGTCACTATTAAATAGGTACTTACGTTTTTTGACGTTTCGTCTTTCGTCTCGTCTCGTCTCAGTTTTTTGGTGGCTGGCTGCGCCGAGCGTGAATTATGTGGGAAAAATCTTCGTTTCCATAGAATTAACAGGCGAATTCATTATGTTTTTTGATTTATTATATTAATTGTCCATTATTACGTGCAGTGCTATCGTTCATTAGCATTTCTGGTGTAGTCTTCTCGGCGCAGCATCGATAGATTTCGTAGATAGATTTGTGCATTCAGAGGAAGATGACGGGTTTTATCTGCGAATGTGTGAAACTTTCCGTTTAATTTTGCTCATTCTTTACAATGAATTCGAGTGGAAAATCTACAAACATCACTTTTAAGCCAATAGAAGTACCAAAGGCGTTACTGGAGGGAGAGAAATTTATCAAGTGGGATGAGGTATGTTTTTTTACTTTTGAATGTAAATGATAGGTTTATTAGCGACGAATCTATTAAACTTGTACTTCTAAGTTGACCAACATTTCCTAAGATTCCAAAGCCATTGTTATTATTTTTAGATCCAGGTATCTTACAAAGCATACCAGAGATTAAGTCAAAATTATGTTACGAATCTACATAATATAGCAAAGTATATTTTTTTTAATATTATAGTGATTAGGATAGTGGAGTTTTATTAGTAAATAAAGTTGGCAGGTAGGTTAGAAAATAGTTATTGAATGTTGAGTAGGGTAGATAGTTGCTACTACATACTGGTTTTATTTCTTATTTTGATAAATAAACAAATACTTTTGAGCTGACCCTAAACAATAACTTTTGTTGGCCTGTGTTGTAAAATATTCAATGCCTTGGGCCATAGTTAAAATCTACATTAAAAATTGATAATACTAGAATGTACCACATAAACATTTACTGCATACATATGTATTAAACTCTTACTAAAATATTTTCTTACATTATTTTATGCTCTTATAAACATTGTATTATTATTATTACTACTAGTGTGTCCACGAGAATTAAAGTTGTAAACTTAATAAATAATTTAAAAGTTTTACATTTTAAGTGACCGAGAAATGTTTCTAAATACTGTTTAATGTACAGGACTCCGGCACCGGTCTCCCGGTCACACTCCGGGTTGACCCTAGAGGGTACTTCATCTATTGGACTGACCAGAATATGGAAGTAGAGCTTCTCGACATAGCAACAATTCGAGATGTGAGGACTGGCGGCCATGCTAAAGTCCCAAAGGTTAGTGGATTTAAGCTCTTCGTAATACTTTGGTTCTGAATGGGTAACCACTTACCACCTTTTATTCTAGCTTATGTCTCAATCTAAATTATTGGTTTTGTTTTCAAAAGAGGTAGGTACGTATTTAAGTAATATATCTATTCTGAAAACTGGTGCATACTTCAATCCCGTAAATAGTAAGTTACATTAAACTTTTTACTTCGATCATCAATAGAAGTGATTTTGTACTTTTTTGTTTTCTTTCATAAAGTTTAAAAAAAAACCAACATGTACGACCAAGGAACTGGATCTTCCCGGTTGACCACTTCTTGGCGATATTTGCTTACACACGATGTAGTCACAAGCACCTATATGACATACAATTTGACTCTTATTCCATTGTATTAGGAGTTGCAATTGTTTACATATTTTTGCTCATGACGGTGAGATGTGTATGTCGTACGTCGACTTGGAAGTTCCTCAATTGTAGATAACAATGAAATATTCTGCTATACTTTATTTTTTTTTAAAGTAAGACTATATTTAAGTTTGATATTAAAAAAAAGGTATTATAAGTTAAATACATTACCAAATTAAAGAAATTATAAATTTGTATAAAAAAAATACTTTTTAAATATAATAGATAATAGACCAAAAGTATCTGAAATTAGATAATTTAATAATGATATTAGAAGTCTAGGAGGTAGCATTACTATACAATTATTAGATTACTCTAATCATGTCAGTAAAAACACCAACAAATATCATGTATTTGTTTGTCATATTTGATATCAATAGCTATAATAACTCAAATTTAATTATTTCTAAAGTCACATACTTTAAATATTTCAACTTACCCTTAAAGTCTAGTTCTAGACTAGCTAACTAAGTGACTCAAGAGACAATTGCAATAACTCATTCAATTAAAAGTTCAGTCATTGAGTCATGAACTTATAACCTGGAGCAAAGATCAATTAAACCTACACAAGTTACACTGATTGTTTGACACTATCATTGCATTGGAGAGTTCACCTTCAAAATTGAACTCAATGAACTTGTGCTCTATCTGTTTAAGAAGTGTTTTTAGTTGTTCAACCAACATCTGTCTGCATATTTAATATTATATTAAGATGTTGTCATGAAAATGACTACAAACACATCTATACTATCATTAGGTACTACCTATATATTATAAAGAGGAAAGATTTGATTGTTTGTTTGTTTGGATTGAATAGGCTCCGAAACTACTTGACTGATTTCAAAATTCTTTCACCGTTGTGAAGCTACACTATCTCCGGGTGACATAGGATAATATTTTCAAAAATTCGTCACGGTTTACGGGGTCCACGCAGACGAAACCGCGAGCGGTCCGCTAGTGTATAATAAATTAAATGAATCATAATGACATAAACCACCAATCCGTATTGGATTGGGCCAGTATGATGCGTTGCGCGTTCTCCCTATGTGCTGTAGCCCTTGTGGAAAGGCCTGATCCCAGCCAGTGGGACAATTATTATAGGCTAATAAAGAAGAATTATAAACAGAAATGTTTAAAAGTATTTATTGTACAATTGTGGTGCTGTGCTGGCAGCGGCAAATTAAGCCTGTCGGCGGAGTAGTAAGCGGAGAAATATTAACCAATAGGATTGCAGTAAATCTTCGCTCCGCTCCAGTGGACAATCCTATTGGTTAATATTTCTCCGCTTCTCCGCACCGCAGCCTCGCTCCGCTTCAATGGACAGGTAGCCTAATAGAATACTACCGCCCCATCTCTTCAATTGGGTGTCGTAAAAGGCGACTAACCGACGAAAGACCGCACATACGTCCAACAGCATAGAGCGGCGATGGGCTCATCACCTGTCACGCTGAGCACATGTGCAGTGAAATGAGACTTCGGCAGTGAACTGCTTTTTCGGTCCTCATTGCCTGGTCTCTGACTAAACCCTCGGGGATGATAGCTGCGATTATATATATTATGTAAGTATGTCAATTGTCCAAATAAGCATCAAACATTGGCAATACGCTTCCATCAATAAAGTTGTTAATTATAAACTCTTTGTGTTTTTTTTTTCTTTATTCTCATGTTAGTTCTGTGCCGTGTAGAAGCTACTTAGCCATTAAAGTTTACATAACTCGACAATGTTAACAAAACTGTGTAAATAGCACACATTGAACTTGGCTGGAAATGAATAATGTAAAAGAATATGTCACAATAGTTCATTGTTACGTGAGAGTTTGTTTTAGCGGCGCGAATATAGCTCGGCTGACCGAGCTATGGTCAAAACTGTTTCATGATGACATGCATGACACAACGACGCTAAGAGAGTCGTTTATTATTTATGCTACGGCTGTCTTGGGGCTCTTGAACACTTTGGCGCGAGAATTGCAAGACGCGACGACTCATAATTTATGAAATGCGACGGGCCGTGATGCTCGCCACTCTGCGCTGTGGGCTTAAGGGCGTTTCCACACGTGCCACAACTGCCACAACCACACAACACAATTTTACATACGGCAGCGACTATAGCACCTCCTTTCAGCGACATTTTGACTACCTCTGTAGTCGAGTGGTTAGCACGCCGGTGGTGGCGTGGCCATCCCGGGTTCGATGTAATTTTAAATTTTCTAAATTTATTTCGAGTCTGGGTGTTTTTTTATAAGTACTTATGATAAGTATCTTCATCCATCTAACCAATAAAACAAGTTTCAAAAAGAAGCGTAGCTTGGGCCAAATTATTGACGTGAGAGTGGAAAAAGTTATAGCAGTTGTTACATTGAAACTAGGCATTTATGTTAAATGTTATGTTGTAACGTTTCAATAAAACTGAGCATTTTTAAACATGTTTGCGTTCGACCACGTAGTTATGGCTGTGGTGGGATGACTGTGATGTGGTGTAGTGTGTCATGTGTAAGATACGTGACACAATCACGGTTACCTATCATAAATTCTAGATTTTCCGGTACAAATTTTATTTCGCTGAAAACGTTTTGTAATTTTTTGTTTCCCATAATTTTCTTTTTACCGAAAACACAATTGACAAAGATTTGAAATGCCGATTATCGATTTTTATTTTTTTCAAAATCTTTGTTTCGAAAACTACTATTAAGTCTATTTTTGACATATTATGTAGAGTTTTAAGCGCACCCATGTGTTCTTAGTGTCGACATTGGAGATAAATGAATAAAACACGAGAAAACGGGTCGAGAAGAGTTCTCGTGTTGCGCATGCTAGGCTGGTTGATCCGTTGTAGACGAGGCGGGGGAAGGATGCGGCAGTACGTTCGCCTCTTTCCCCCACAAATAGGTGACGGTGGGGGATGGGGAGTCCCCTACCGTCGCTAGCCTCAGGACGTCTGAAACACGCCCAAACATCCTCGGGCGTGTTTCCTCTGGCGTGACGGGCCGCTGTTGGCGTGAACTCTGCTGATGGCCAAAAAAGCGTTCCCAGATTACCCCAGCAGCAAGGGATGTACTATGGTTTTTAGAGGCTATGCCCCCTGCGAAGGCGGGGGGAAAGCCTCATATAACCACCGCGTCTCCCCGGACGCGGTGGTACACTAGCGCAGATGTAATGAGTTTTCCGTAGTTTCCCAGAATACGATTGGGTGGCGACCAGCGAATAATATGCCGCAGCATTGGTTGTGTGTTCCGCTTTTAAAGGAAGTAGATCCAAAACATACATCCAAAACTCATATAGGAATTTGAAGAGTAAAATTAAAGTACCTAATGCTGGTCTAAGAGTCAATGGTAAGGTCCCCCAGGACGATACATAAGAACAAAAGCTTTTAGGAGTCCGGAACGCTAACCTTTGTTGTAAGTAGTCTATGGGTTGCGGTGGCCGTATTCCACCAGGTGGGCTCATTTGCTGGCTTAGTCACAAAAAAAAAAATATCGGCGGTACGGTTGACTGAAATGTCCTCTAGTACTATAAGATTGACATTCCATTGCGCGTAATAAAATGATACGGTCTATTTCCGTTTGCAACAACAAACTGTCAATCTGGAATTCCAACTTATGCCATTATGCATTTAGTGGATATGTTGTCAAAACTGATTTGCCAGTTCCTTGATCTACCTCAGATGTCGTAATACCAGACAATAGGAATCATCACTTACCATCAGGGCCCTTATTCTGTAACGATTCCTTGTTTCAAAACCACGTTAATTCCTTAAAAAGTTACGATATCTTCCCAAAAACGTATGCGTTTGACGTTTGTGCGCGGTAAGGTTTAGGTGTGGAATCTATAGATTGCGATACAGAATCAGGGCCCTGGTGATATAGTGGCCAAATGGAAGCCTATCACACAATAAAAAAAAAAGAAAAAGAATTCAATTGTAAGCAACCACTAGTAGTCTTCGTGACAGACAAGGGGCTAAAGTAGTTGATAGTAAGGCAATGGTTGTATAAGTAGTGGTACGCGATACGCAAGCCACGAAGCCACCTACAGCCAAATGAAAGTCATTAGTAAGTTAAAACAATATCATTCAATATGACATGCTCTTTACGCCCTCGGTCGCTTTTTGTTGTATTAAAGGCGGCTACGACAATAACATTCATCACTCCTGATGATAATGCAGATACCGTGACTCCTGGGCATAATAACAGGTGTGCCGGACAACGCTACAAATAATTTACCAAATTAACACATTCATAATAACCGAACGTGACATAATTACGTAATTAAGTCTATGATGATAAATGTACTTGTGAATTTGCTAAGCACGACTTCGTGTTGCCCGGTGTGTTTTGCCAACCTTTATCTTTATAAATTTTATCTGAAGCATGTTTTCGATGTCGGTATAACAATAACATGCATTGTTGGTTATCGCCCATCATAGCTCACCAGAAATGACGAGAGGCGTAGTCCGATCAGGAAACCGTAGCACGTAGGGGACTTTCGACGGTTTCTGACCAAATCCAAGCAAAGCCAGTTCATCCCTATCATCAGCATATAAATAACTTTTTTGGGTCGCAGGCTTTCCACGTGAACAATAGAAGATGGGCAAATCGGGACATAACCTACCATGGTGTCCTACAGCGGGTTGGTGGGGTGAAATTATTTTTTATAAAGATGTGAAAATATTTGAAATATTATTTGCAGCCCTTAATACAATCTGCAACATTCTATTAAAAATATCGATGACAGGTGTAAGTATTAAGTAAATAGATTTGTTGTATTTAACAAATTCTTTTTTTATTTTTCATTCCACATTTCACGATTTATAAATTCATTCCAGGAATAACTCTAAATTCTCGACCTTGAAACGACTGAAGATTATGTATTTATAATGCTTTTAGTATTGTTATATATTAACTAAGTAGGTATAAGTTAAAATAACAAACATTTATCAGACATTTTAATTATCATCCGAATACGTGCATGCATAGTTAATGCATAGAAAAGCTGATGTCGCGCTAAATTTACCACGCTCCGGATCGTTATCGATTCCGGGTCATGCACTAATTTTAGAAAAATCTATCCGCCGATATAAATTTTGCCTTCGACACAACACGGGAGCGGTCCACAATTTATAGACTCTAATAGTATAAGGATAGACGGCTTGGCACCCTGTTGATTGAAATAATACGTTGTTAAATTGACGCGTCTGTTTTGTACAAGATATTTTTTGTGTAGTTTTAGTGAAACTGTTTGATTTTGAAAAACGTAAAAAAACTATTGTGAGGCATCTTGTCGTGTAACTGTGATTCTTTATATTGCAGTCCCACTGCTCTTGTACTGGGGCTTCTTCTATCTCTCCTCCTATCTTCTATCCTCTTCGTTTATGCGTCTCTTTATTTGTGATCTTCCATTAATAGTCCTTGAACGTCAAAACCCTACAAAACGGCCAGTCTACCTCGGCTGTCCGTACGTTTCGTCTCCACCGTTTGTCCTCAAGTATCCAGAGCGTTGCCAAATTTTCCCACCTAACCGGATATATTATTATTCAGTCTTTCAATATTTTTAACAATTATTAAAAGTCTATACTTCTTTAAAGTTATTTTAAATTACCGGAAAGACGCCCTGTCCAAATTTTAACAATTTATTAAGTTATAGACTTTAATATTATGGTCTTTCTTAAAGAGAAGTAATGTTTTTTTTTAAATATTTTGTCGTTACACGTGGCCATGATGATCCTTTGGTTTGGTTACCTTCGGAATCGCCGGAATACCTTCGGTAGAAAATTGTACATAGCTGTGTTAGTAGTGTTCACCTTACCTACTACAATGACTTGTGTGTGCGAAATCAATACAAAAATATTGTTTATATGAGTTGATGAGCATTATGAATAATAACGGCTTAGTTTATGTATGCACATCACCTGTTTTACGAGTATTAGTAGGTGTTATGCTTTGATTATATGATGTATAATCAAAGGTGTTATGCAATGCAAAAATAACGTACCTACCTATGCATAAATTTCTAGTGGTCTATGAAATATCATAAGGCATAAAATAATCTGTGACAGCTTGATATCAAATCTTCGCAAATCTTATTACATTCAAATCATGGTATCTACTTACGCTTTTTTCCAATGTTTCTTAGAATGCTGCAATCAATCGAGATTGTCTCGCGTGTTGTTGAAGTACTACCACATTGTCAGTGGCAGTGTTTCGAAGAAATTTAAACTAATTGTACCGACGACAGTGATATCTATTATAAGTATTAATGATTCTGTCCGTCAATTGGTACTTTGAATCGATAACATTCCATGGTGGCAAGGTAAAGGTCATTTGGGGCACAACAAAAGTTTATAAAAAACACTTCAGGCGTTTGTTTCACCGCGACCTACTTTGTTTTGTATAGTTAAACGATTACGTGAGAAGTATAGTCTATATTAATACAATAAATAAATTACCACGAATGTTTGTTCGCGCATCACTTGAGAACGGCTGCATCTATTTGGAAAATTATTTTTTTGATGTGTTGTTCCCCGGATTTGTCCTAGTTTAGAGGGCATCCCGGGAGCGTCCGGGCGGGGGCTTTATTTGTATTTAAAGATGACAGAAGTTTAATTTTAAGGTCTGAAAATAAATAATAAGGTGATTTATGACATTTTCAACTGTTTTTTATTACATCATGTTTAAAAAAAATCTGTTGACATGTCCGGGTTCTGGGCTCTAAAATCCGGGGTTTTCACGCGTCGCTCGTCCTGGTGGCCAAATTTTAGAGACGGCAACCCTAACCGTGATACTACCTACATTAGCACATAATAGTTACGCCGTGTGTGTAGCTTACTATAGAAAAATACTACCAACCCCTCTCTTCCCTTTGGTGTCGTAAAAGGCGACTAAAGGAAAAAATACAGCACATACATTCAACAGCATAGAGCGGCGATGGGCTCACCACATATCACACTGAGCACATGTGCAGTTATTATTTGGTGACACGTAGAATATGGCAGTAGACTGCTTCTGCGGTCATCTAGTCGTGAATGTAATGTAGGTATGTATGTACACACGGCGTCAGATCAAACTACCCTAAACTGTCAAATTTCTCCAATAAATATTGTTCTTTAGAGCCAAACAATAAAGTTCAAAATTGATTGTCGGAATTTGACAGTTTTCGGTAGGTTGATCTGACGCCGTGTGTACATAATAGTTTATTACATAGTATACATGTCCGAGCGGCATACCGTGTTGGCGTACCCGTAGGTTGGCGTTAACGTCACCATATATTAGTTAAACGACTGTGGTTTTGTTGCGGTTTTATTGCATGATTATGAGTTTCCGGCTTGTTCCCGCTGTTCTACCTATGTGCGGCCGCTCTGTCTCTGGCATGGATGTTGGTTGTTGTTAAATCTAGTGTTTGTGGTAATTCGACACCATCCATACTAAATACTTTAAATTTATATTTGGAATAATCTTCGTTATTTTTATGTATTTATTGTCAAGAAATAATGACGTTACACTTCGATCAACAATTGTTGACCGAAGACGTTACACATTAAACTTACAATAAGGAACATAATACAGAGCTAATGTTGATGCGTAACCAACACCTTTATCCACACATCGAGGGGTGAAAGGCTACCTTAGTTTAAGCGACCATTATAAAACTTAACTAAAATGAGAGCGTTAAAAGTTTAAAATTTTAAATAAAATCTTAGAACTTCGATTATTAATCTATTTTAATAAATAATACTTCATCATCAGCCTATACGCGTCCCACTGCTGGGCACAGGCCTCCTACGTGGACAATAGGACGTGAGGATATTTTGCCATAACCCACCACGCTGGCCCAGTACGGGTTGGTGGGTTTTAACGACTGTCACCTTACGACAACAACCGGGACCAACAGCTTAACGTGTCTTCCGAAGTACGGACGGAAATAATACTTATACAAAAAGAAATCCCAAAATATGTCTGGCAGACGGATACGCTGTTAGTTCCCGGGTTAAGAGGCCTATTACATCTCGAATGTGATTTTTGCGTAAAATGCCCATTTTTGCATTTTGTGGTAATTTTCCAGTTGTATTTATCGTTTTTATCGAAATCAATCTTATACAAATCTCCATTCTGTGAGCATAAGTTGAATTCGGACGGCCGGCGCATCGCATTTTGTAGTAATTTTGCAGTTGTATTTATCGTTTTTATCGAAATAGGATAATAAATTCAATATAAAATCTTTATTCCTCATGAAGTAACAATCACTCTGGTATAAATTTTGCTCAATAATATTATCGTAGATAATTCACAGTTAACTTATAGCGATTTTCGAAGTTTTTTTGGATTAGAACAAGATTTTATTCCTAATAAAATCAATGATATCTAAAAATTCCAAGGCCGCTCCTCACTATTCGACTATATAAGAGATAACATTATATTTTTTTATTTCACTTGTTTAGAACAGCAGTTCAATCGATGAGCTCAAAAAAGTGCCTTCGCGCACTTTATGAAAATCTTTCTCTGCAATTTTGGGTTTAATTAAAAAGTTAGCAAAATTTACAAAAAGCGAGGCCGCTACGCACTATTCCAATAGCTATTCTACACTATTCAATAAGTCATAATTGTTAATGTATTTTTGTTGCTGAGACCCATAACGCCAATATTGGCCATTTTACGCAAATATCACAGTCGAGATGTAATAGGCCTCTTAACAATACTGAACCCAGAAAATGTTACGGAGTATGAGTAGGTATGTACCAAACGTATATTACGAAATGATATTTAGCGTGCTGTTCTTTATGGGCCCCCGCAGAATACAATTTGCCGGAACGCCCGACTTTTCCGATAAATTGTTGCGCTATCCGGCTCCGCTCGGGCCCCTGATAGGATAGTCGCTATTATCAGCTCGGACTATCCAGGGAGCGATGGCCACTCGCGATCGATGTAATAACTCGCCATGAATGAAATGAAAAATATTTTTCTAGTCCAACTTTCAACGAAGATAGTGGTTTTCATAACCGTTGTGGAATAGAACGCTTTATTTGCTAAAAAAAACAAGGTAGATACAGTTAGCGATGGGAAATTCCCGAGAATGTTCTTTCAGTGAGAACTTTGCTCTTAAGTTCTCGAGAATATTCTTTTGGAAGAGAATTTAAGAGAATTTATAAATTGGATGACTATCTCAATAATCTGATTAAATTAATATAATTGCGATTGTATTTCTGCTTTATTTATAAATGTTTCACACAGAAAATTTTAATTATTGTCTTTCCTGAGGTTAAATTCTTCTAAGCGAGAATATTCAAGAGAATATTTCGAAGAAAATTCTCGTAAGTTCTTTTTTAAATTTCGTGCAAAATTTAATAATTCAATTTGGCGATAAAATAGACACATATGTATTTTCAAACAATCAGCTTTAATAAAGATCTCAAGATTTAACAACTCTAAAAAATTCATATTCTTCAAAGTCAACGTGAAAAAATCTTAATTTCTTTTGACTAATCATGATAAGAAATTTTAATAACATGTAATCTAAAATACGAAAAACAGTAACTATTATTAAAGTATAATATCCATTGCCAATAGGTCCTAAATGGTGGTCAATATTTACTCGCAAGGTTATCGGCAAAAACGATGGTGCTGTGATAATTATTAGCTAAATAAACTGAGATACTTTTTATTTTATCAGGCTCAGTAGAATGCATTAGGAGAGCCTCTTCCTATGTCCAGCGGATTTGTTAGCCGTTCGTCCTTCACGCATTTCGCCCAGTCCAATAGGCAGTTCGTCCATTATGTAGTTCGTCGGGTTCCAGAACTCATATCGCTATTCGTCCATATCGCTATTCGTCCGTACCGCTATTCGTCTATGCGTAGTTATACGCCTCCTCGTGTCGATCGTAATGGGCATGCTGGACAATGTCACCAATTCGAAAAGTCGTCATTTTAAGAAGTTGTCATTCATTGCTGAAAGGGACAGCATAAGGTTCCATCGTTTAGAGAGCTGAGCACACTGGCATTGAGCCACATGAAAGCCTAGTCCGCGTAGATCCATCTGCTGTTGACTGTAGGTAGGGCACTGTATGTTTAACATACATTTGATGGCGTCAATTATACATGTTAACACATTTTTAACTTATTCCAATGTAGTAAGGTGAAAAGTGTGGGAATATCTTTAGTATAGACTGTACACTCTGTACTTGTTACATTATTAAAACGGAATAAATAGGTATTGGTACTTATTTTATACACTTTTACATAAAACAGAACTTCACATTTATACAAAAACAGTAACAAATCCCCCGATTTATCCCCCCGGTGATAAGGTCAGTGACCCCGAGTACAATAACAGGGGGGAAATATAAAAATTGTAAAAAAAACTACAAATACATTGTTGCATTGTTTTTTACAGAAATTGCATTGCAGATAACTCACACTTTTTATAACAATTTTTATTTGTTTTTAAAATACTAGTTAAAGCGAATATCGCGTAATCTTCTCCTTCGAGTCATCGGTACTTTTCTTTTGATATGAATGTCATAATGTCGCTCTTCTTTCTTCAAAATATCTATTAACAACAGCACATTCGGCTTCGCGGGAACTTTTTTGTTAAGTCGGCTGTGCCTCCCTTCCACAGGATTCGTTGTTCGCTGGATTTCGTTAGCCACGCTCAACATTCGAAGAAAGGTAGCCCCTGTTCTTCAAAATTTGTACAGAATTTCTCGAAAGCTGCGGCATCATCATTCATCGCACATTCCATCTATATATACATACTATCTTTATGTCTAGCCACGCGTCGTCAGGCAAAAAATTTTACGGTAATAGGGTCAAATATGAGCACAGCTATGCGATTCTCTAAGCGACACATAGACGGTCCGCGCATGGCTGGGATCTGCTGTCTCTTTCCAATTCTATGAATATGAAAGAGAAAGAGTCATTTCTCAGCGCTGCGGCCGCCGCAGCTATCAAGGCTTTAGCTTAGAGAATCGTACGGCAGTTTCATGACGTTTCTGCTGACTGACGTCTGGTCTAGCAGGAACTCTTTACATTTTCTACGGATGGCTTGCTGATAGTGGAAGAAAGAAGCAACCGCTTATGTAGGCGTCTGGGTATACATTTTTCAAGGCGTTGGACTGTGCCAACTCAAAGTCTGCTTTATAATATTTTATTTCTAGACCGAGTTCTTCTTTCTGCACAGTAAACAGTCTTTCGTACGTTTGTTGCTTTTTATTTGGAAGCAAACAGAACACCACTGGTAGTCTGGTGCAATGTTCTGGTATTGGTTATTTTCAGGATTTAACTCTATATGCAAAGTAAAAATTTGCGAAGAGGGCTTTGCTGCCCTCTTAAATGTGACATCGGCATAAATAATACTAATAGAGGACGCGGACCGGGACATGTGGGTTAAAAAACAAACGAGTGTTAGGTCATTACCGCTTTTTGTTTCTCGCCGCCTAGAAACTTAGAGCACGCTGTAAACAATAGTCTTTAGCTATAGAGCTAGGCAACATAACATATTAAAAAAAGGACTATTCCGTTTACAAGCTAGTGTTAAGCATTTTCCATTTGTTTTTCTTCCGATTACTCCAGTTATAAGGGATTAAAACTACGCCACCGTGTCTGTCGAAATGGGAAATGAAATCTCCGTGAAATGTGGCTGTACAAATACTAGAATCTGCCTTTGCATTTCTGTGGACCGTACCGTACCACTTCAAAATATTACTTCGCCGAGTAAACAAAAGTGTATGGTGAAAGGGAATATTTTAATTTTATACCAAAGTAAAATTGCTCTATTGCGAATATTGCGATGTGAGATCAGGGTTACTTTTTAAAGGGAACTGTTAATCCTAGAAGCGTTAGAGTACATATTTATACCTCTCCGTCTTTGCAATGCATTTGAAATGTTCCATCATGCGTGCAGTTGTGGAGCTCGATGGCGACTAGCGCGTTTGGCTTGCGATCTTGCCCGTTAAGCAACTTTCGCAATGCTGGGTCGCCTGATGGGTGACCAATTTAAAAACATCTCGAGCTGCTCCGTGCTTCGGAAGGCATGTTAAGCCGTTGGTCCCGGTTGTCGTAAGATGGCAGTCGTTAAAACCCACCAACCCGCATTGGGCCAGCGTGGTGGGTTATGGCCCAATACCCCCACGTGTTAATGTCCTGTTAGACCTGTGCCCAGCAGTGGGACGTTTATAGGTTGATAATGATGTGCAGTTATTATTTGGTGAAACGTGGCCTATGGCAGAGGACTGATTTTGAGGGCCTCCCTGCCTAG
This sequence comes from Scoparia ambigualis, assembly GCA_963921215.1. Taxonomy (NCBI): domain Eukaryota; kingdom Metazoa; phylum Arthropoda; class Insecta; order Lepidoptera; family Crambidae; genus Scoparia; species Scoparia ambigualis. The sequence continues at coordinate 7,243,879 of OY992502.1, read as the reverse complement.
TCTCTGACTAACCCTTAGGGGATATTAGTCGTGAGTGTATGTATGTATGTCATCAGCCAAACGGCCCACTATTGGACTCTGGGAGGCCTGAGTCCAATAGTCCATTTGGGAGGCCAAATGAACATGAAGATATCGAGCCATAACCCACCACGCTATTCTAATGCGAGATGGAGGGGTTTTAAGAGGGTTTACGCATTTCAGTTTCCCATACAAACTTCTAAGTCGACATTTTTAAAACCAGTAAGGCAATTTTGATTAAACTTTGCATGCTAAAGTAAAACAGAGACTAAACTTTCTATAGTGGACTTTAAACCGCAATAACTCAACTAAATAAACGTTTTTTAAAAATGTTTTCAACAAACTATTTAGATCCCTATATTTTACATTAGCATGCAAAATTTTATCAAAATTAACTTATTGGTTTTTAAAAATTTCGATTTGGAAGTTTGTATGGGAAACCGAAATGCGATAGGACCAACCAGGATTAACGGCTAACAATGTGCTGCTTTTTAAGCAAGATCACAAAAATGCCTAGACAATATCATTGTCTTATACTTATATTTTTTTTAGAAAAATATCGAGGAGGTGCCTGTTACAGTACTTAAAACCTATAAATATTTTACCTCAAAGGTTATACCTAGAGCACCTTTGAATCAGCTGATTGATATGCCGTATGAATCGGAACTGGCAGCTAACACTTTGCTATGTCTTTGTTGGCACATTGTCGTCATTGTAATTTAATTAAAACATCGCGAAGTATCTTTTTAACGTGGCGTTGCTGACTCCAAACTTGGCTATTTTCTGTTTTTCAGACATCAAGGTAAAGTCTTAAAAACTACTTCCCTCTTTTCCACATAACTCGCAGACGCAATTTTTTATATTTATTTTTTCGCTGTTCAATAATTATCTGATTTTATAAGGCCAACCTTGGAATAGCTAATTTATTACCTACTACCTATCAGATACTTATTTTTTTAAAGAAATAAGTTTTCTATGTCCTGATTTTTTAATATTGTACATTTCTTAAAGCACATATGTTACACGAATTATTTCTGTTAAAACAATGTTTGAGAGCAAAAATGAAATACTTAGAAGGGATTTTCAAAGATTATTATGATATTAGATGATAACGATGATCAAGTACCTAGTAAAAAGTAAGAAGCCCGTCCATAACCATTCTAAAATAGAGTAAGTATTCATTATCAACTTCATTTGTTTTCGATTGCCTTCTATAAAATCCCGCTGAGCGATACGTGCCTAACGTAGGTACCATAGGCGTTACGACTTGAGGGCCTACTCTCTTTCTCCGAATCGAAATTTCGGCCTATTTTCGTTTGCTATTTACAGCGGTTTCCATTCCTTCCGAAATTTTATTTATACTAAATAGGTTTGGCATGTAGATTACTATTTTTTATAAAATTGTTTGAAACTTCGAAAATAATGGAAAGCGCTATAAATAGCAAACGAAAATCGGCCGAAATTTCGATTTGGAGAAAGAGAGTAGGCCCTCTGGAACGAGTCTGTTGCATAACAAAAACACCCTGTTTATTTAGCTCACGTCACGAGGCACCCATTTAGTGTAGCCGAGACAGTTTTTTAGTTTCAAAGTCTCTCCTGCCAGTATTCGCTTCGCTTCTAGTCTCCCAGCACTTGACATGACAAAGGGTTCACAAAGCGCCCGGTGTCTTTTGTCATGCCTCGTTTGTTATAATCCCTCTACGTCTAATCCCAGTTAAGGTCTTGTTTCGGGCTCCCCGATATAATAGTGCATTTACTGGGTGATTATAACGTAATATATGCATGCTGCTAGTAGATATGTACGGCTATGTTACAACAATGTTGATTCTAACTTAGGCTTTATTAAGTTGTAAGGGGTGACGCGACGTTGTGTTGACCTTAAAAATTGTGAAGAAATGCTTGTCCAAAATGGACTTACTACTTATATTCTAAAATGAATTGCTAACAACTGAATGAGAATGTGTTCAAAACGAAAAGAGTTGTATTGTTTTTAAAAGATGTTATTTGCATAAAGCATTGTCACTGATTGTTGTTTTGTTATTTTCCTTAAAATACCTTGCCTTGATTTTGCCGGATCTAGAATTAATATTCATCTATAGATTTGAATAATCCAATCTGTCTGTGACCAGCGCAAATACACAATCTAACGGTAGTAATTAACTCGACTCGTCTTCCAATCTAGATAAATGACCGTATTGCCATATTGCGGTGACATAATTCATGAGAGAGCGACTTGGGCTTGGGCTATTTCGGATGCACTTTAATGACTCATTTTAATAAGTATTCTAGTCTTGGCATGATATTCATTCACATACTTTTTTGACAGATAGTTTCTTAGTTAGTTAACGTAAATAAATACAAGTCTATTAGTATAACAGTGAGGTCACCCACCACAAAAGTGTGCAGCAACTTTCCATTCCAGATTGTTTTATTTTTTACTTCGGGCTCAACGTTATTCTCTTTTATTTCTCCTAAAAAACATAAAAAGTTCGAAGCATTCTGCGCTACCCAACTATTAGCTTTCCAGTAAAAACAAGAACGTATTTGCATAATGAAAGACTCTTTTATGAATATTGTACGTTTTATACGCGAACACAGCATCTCTTTTTAGGTCGCCCGCGCTCTTTAATACCCTCACATTTTCGATTTATATATTCCTACTGCTCTTTATTTCGGAATGTAATGCACATTTACCTAAGTACTATTTAGCCTAACACTTGGTCGATATATTTGCAACGGAATGGCGCCAATGTTTCTTAGAACGTGAATCACTCCCATTCATTTGTAGCTCCACTTAAGGCCGCGTTTACGACCACAGGCGGGTAGCGGGTGACGGACGGCCGACTGGCGCGGAGCGGTACGGTGTGGTGGAAGCGGCGTGATTGGTGGACGAACCCCGTTACATATAACGAGCTCAGCTGCCGTAAAACTACACACAATAGAAATTCAATTGTTAGTTGTTGTTAGTTAGTTGTTCAATTATTATTTATTCGTCAGGAGTCTTCGTTATCGTGACAGACAAGGGGTTAAAGTTAACTGTACTAGACGACAAACATCAGTGTAGGGAAGTGGTGCACGAGCACCGGGAATAGACGAACGTATCCACAACGTTTATGGGGTCTTCGAACCGGGCGCCCGGCCCCGGACCCGTAAGAGAGATCTAGAAAATACAGTTCAAATCGCTCTCGCTCGTTGTCCCGCTACTATCATTCTACCAACATCGGTTCCGCCCCGCGGCCTGCTATGTCCGCGACCTTAGCTAGCACTTGTGTTATCATTACAGTGAAGTGTGAAAACATTTGGATGTTTTACAATCGGTTGATGGCTTACGTTCATATCAAAATAAAGATAGCAAATCAATTATAGCTTTCTCTTTATTTTGTATAGGAAAAATAATCGCAAGACATTTGAGCACATAATAACGTATACCGACCTTATTTGACTTGCATTTTTTCAATGAAAGATGATATCGAAAATCCAATCTTTTAATGAATTCTCTTTGCTATCGCGTCATCGTCATTTGTCTTTGCGTCTGATTCGGATAGTCAGTGTGCCTTACCAGTACCACACCACAGAATGTTTTCTGTTGTAATTGTCCCAACTATTGTCCTAATAAATTGATTTAATCTTTATCTACCTAATGGATAATAGTGTAAAGTTATGTTTCTTTTGTATTGTTACAGGACCAGAAAATTCGGAACGTGGTTCTGATCGGATCGCAGGGTTCGCTGGAAGAGAAGACGGTGAGCGTCTGCTATGGCGCCGATTTTGTCAACGTCACCTTCGTCAACTTCTGCTGTACGAAGAAGGAGATCGCGCAGGTAATCGCATGATTGTATTGTTTACTACCATTTTCTCGCGACTTTGTACGCGTTATTATCCAGCAGGAACCTTATACCGGGATAAAAAGTATCCTACCCGTATCCTTTTCTTTTCTAAACCCATATAAGTCAACGCAACGTGTATGCTAATTTGTTATGATCGGTTGAGTAGGAAAGCATAACAAAGAAACAAACTGTGCCGTATAGACGGATATGGCTATATACACAATGTAGGTTCCGGTTTACTAATCCAATCAGATTATAATACGTGCCAATTGCCATTGAAACCCTTAAATCTTAGAAGTACATAACCAGATATCAGTAAAATATGGGGTCACATATGGGGTAAAATTATTTTTTGCATGTACATGATATACATAGATGCACTTGTTATTAATAGTGAGATATAGTGACCAAATTAGGAAGTATAACAGGCTTTTAATCATTAAATGTATACCTAATCAAAAGGAAGTGTTTCTATTTTATTATGGATGTATAGGTACTCTCCTTATTTTTTCTTTCAGTCGGTAAAAAGCAAGCCCCTTCCACTGTTTGCTATAGAAGGCGTGACTTACGGTTGCTCGGAAGTAATACCATTACTGTTACCAATCACCTATAAGAGAGCTTCGAGTCCGGTTAATGTTGCTAATTGAAACCTACGCGGGCACGGGGCCGGCCGCTTGATTACGGCATGCACAAACACAGCGCGGGTTGGCGCGCGAAATTAATTAAGTTGAGAGCCCGCTGACGCGGCGGAGAATGCGGCTCGGATAACGCCCGTGATTTTTACCTACGTCTGACAAGCGGAAAGATAGCGCGCCCGTCGTAGACGCATCTCCATTCTCCATTGTGCGCGAGGCTGCCCTGCCTTGGCTCTTGTCAAACTTGAATGGTCGTAGCTCGTAGTGATTTTGTAGGGCAGCATTTGATGCTGCTTCCTTTTTATTCTGGTTGTTATATCTAATCTATATCGTTGATTCAGTAGAACGTACGCCAAAGACACTAAAACCTAGGTTCTCTTAACATTGTGAGTCAACAGCTTCTTTTCGTATCCGAAAGCGGTTAGTTTAAATTTTTAGACACTCTCGAACCTAAGGTCCTTTCTATTGAAGCGTACGCGGAGCCGAGCCGGCCGGCGCCGGCGGCGGGCGCCGCGCGCCGCTTGATTACGGCATGCACAAACACAGCCCGGGTTGCACGCAAAATTAATTAAGTTGAGAGCCCGCTGACGCTGCGGAGAATGCGGCTCGGATAACGCCCGTGATTTTTACCTACGTCTGACAAGCGGAAAGATAGCGCGTCCGTCGTAGACGCATCTCCATTCTCCATTGTGCGCGAGGCTGCCTTGGCTCTTGTCAAACTTGGATCGTAGCCCGTAGAAATTTTGTAAGGTTGCATTCGATGCTGCTTCCTTTTTGTTCTGGTTGTTATATCTATAACGTTGATTCAGTAGAACGTACGCCGAAGATACTAAACCCTAAGGTTCAACATTGTGAGTCAACAGCTTCTTTTCGTATCCGAAAGCGGTTAGTTTATATTTTTAGACACTTTTGAACCTGAGGTTCTTTTTATTGAAGCGCACGCGAGTCGAGCCGGCCGGCGCCGCTTGATTACGGCATGCACAAACAAAGCGCGGATAAGCGCGCGAAATTAATTAAATTGAGAGCCCGCTGACGCGGCGGAGAATGCGGCTCGGATAACGCCCGTGATTTGTACTCACGTTTGACAAGCGGAAAGATATCGCGCCCGTCGTAGACGCATCTTCATTGTGCGCGATGCTGCTATTGGCTTTTGTCAAACTTGGATCGTCTTAGCTCGTAGAGATTTTTTAGGGCAGCATTTGATGCTTATTGTTTTCTTTCTGGTAACTAGATCTATATCGCTGATTCAGTAGAACGTACGCCAAAAACACTAAAACTTAGGGTTCTCTCAACATTGTGAGCAAATAACTTCTTTTCGTACTGGAAGCGGTTAGTTTATATTTTTAAACACTTTCAAACCTAAGTTTCTTTTTATTGAAGCCTACGTGGAGCGGAGATCAGGTTGGCGTGCGAAATTAATTAAGTTAAGAGCCCGCTGACGCGGTGGAGAATGCCCGTGATTTGTACCTATGTCTGACAAGCGGAAATACATCGCGCCCGTCGTGGACGCATCTCCGTCGTGCGCTAAAATGTTGAGAACATTGTTAGCCAACAGCTTCTTTTCATATGTACCTGAAAGTAGTTAGTTTTTTCTATTGAAGCCTACGCGGAGCCCAGTCGCCCGTTTAATTACGCCATGCGCCAAATACACAAACATACAGCATACAGCTCGGGTTGGCGCACGAAATTAATTAAGTTGACAAGCGGAAAGATATCTCGCCCGGCGTAGACGCAGCTCTATATTGCCTTGGCTTTTGTCAAACTTGAATCATAGCTCGAAGGGATTCAGTGGAGCAGCCTTTGATGCTGCATTCCCTGTCGCTAGACAGTCCTTTGTGTTAGTAGATGGTATTCATCTCTTGGTAAATATACCGTAGATCGTAGGCCAAAGACAAACTCTTCTTCTCTCTACACTAAAATCTATCGGAAGCCACAGCTTATTTGCACCTGAAAAAAGTTAGTCGTTTTAGACACTTTAATCAAATAAGTATCAGACATACTCGTACTTGTGATTTGTACCAACGTTTGACAAGCAGAAAGATATCGCGCCCGTTGTAGACGCATCTGCATGCGCAATCTGCCTTGGCACTTTTCAAACTTGGATCGTAGCATTCGTAGCTCGTAGGGATTGAGTGGGGCAGCCTTTGATGCTGCCTTTGCGCTAGTCGTTGGTAAGCATCTGTTAGTAATCTATCTATTATGCCATAGATCGTACGCCGAAAAGAGTTTGTAACTGAAGCATCTCAGCATTGTAAAACCTATCTGCAGCCAACAGCTTGTACATCAAATAAGTATTTGTGAAGATCGATATTATTCATTTGCACGCCATCTCCCGTACCGGCAACAGAAAGTATGTTTGCGCGACGCTTAAGTTGCAACTTGTACTCTGGTATTATTCTGTGACTCTGGTGACAAACGAGGTGAGTTGCCAATTTGCGGCCACAAGGTCCACAATCGCTTGGATCACTCACAATCACAGAGACGTTTGCAGTGCATGGACCGCAACCGCAACTCACGGCGCAAATGTTTGCTCCGCGATGTCATCTCCAGTTATAATAAGCTCAATGGATCGAATGGTGAATACGCCTCGCACTCGGCATTCAGAATCTGGCTGGATTTATCTTCAATTTGTTTCTATTTCCGCCCTATCTGGAGTTGTCAGCGCGCCCGCTGTTATGCAATGTTAGTCATTGCTGTTGCCGTTAGATAACATCGCTTTAATTAAGTTCTGTGTTTGCACATATCTTAACGAATTTCGCTATGGTACTTATTGTTTTTTTTAGCTGATGAATAAATATAAATTATTACGCAAATTCATGATAATCTTTTACCGGTGGGAAATTTCTATTGAATTCGTAATGTTGTGTTATGATAACGTTATAATTTCGATGAAATGATGTTAACACTTGTTACCTTCGAGGCGTTCAAAGGATTTACAAAAAAATATTGTTTTTTGCGACATGTAAACTAGTTGTTGTACTAAGCACAAAGACCAGCTTTTGAACCCTCGTTCGTAAGAATTTATGTGCAAAAACATTCGTCCTACCTGGATCATCCGAGCACTACTAAGGTATTTACGGTTTACATTACTCATATCATTCGAAAGAAATGTGCGTATCAAAATGTGTGTATCAAATCGCATATACAACGTGATAATTAAATGGGTTACCTATCATAAATTCGAAATTTGCCTGTACGAATTTTATTTGGCCGAAAATGTTTTGTAATTTTTTGTTTTCCATAATTTTCTTTTTACCGAATACACAATTTACAAAGTTTTGAAATGCAATCGGCATTTCGATTGTTATTTTTTTCAAAATTTCTATGTTTTGAAATCCCACTCAACGTTTGGCCGAAGCTATTAATGCTAGATGATTCATTTTCCTAAAACACGTTTCCAATATTATTAAAATACAACATTTCAAATAATTGAAATCCAAATCATCCATAATATCATCGAACAACTTGTTATCGTAGTAACGTTTAAGCATGCAAACAAGCATGCAGCATGGAAGCAAGTATGCACCACGCAAGCAAGCATGCAGTATGCAAACAAGCATGCAGCATGTAAGCAAGCAAGCTTGGAGCTTGCAAGCAAGCTGCGGCATGCAAGCAAGCATGCAGCATGCAAGCAAGCATGCGGCATGCAAGCAAGCATGCGGCATGCAAGCAAGCATGCGGCATGCAAGCAAGCATGCGGCATGCAAGCAAGCATGCAGCATGCAAACAAGCAAGCAGCAAGCAACCAAGTATGCAGCAAGCGTGCAGCATGCAACCAAGCATGCAGCAGGCATGGTTTCTGTCACGGCTCCGGCGCTGCGAGGCTCCGGCGGTCCCACGCAAGCTTATCGTCGCAGATGGCTCACCACCGCAGCTTCGGCTTGCTGGCCGGCCAGCCTCAGCTACGGCGGCGAGCGTTAAACCCACCTGCTCCTCAGCTTGCGGGCCGCCTCGCCCCTCCGCGCCTACGCGGGCTTGAATTACGCGGGCAAACAAGTCTACGTAGAGTCGGTTTTGCCGCGATTCGTTTCTGCCACTGACTTTTGAAACACAATCTTACCGGAAACATAAAGTATTAACTTTTTAAGACATTTAAGTTTATTCACCTAATAATATGAATATATGAAAATCAAAAAAAAACTGGGTATGAGTATGATATTTTAGAGAAAAAGTTACTTCGAATTTTAATACTTCTAGATATTAAATTTATTGTAAACAAAACATCTTCCAAAAGAAAAAAAGTAGTTTTGATAATCGCCTAATAGTTTCTCTGGAAAATGAAACGTATGTATGATAAGTTTATGGACTAACAAAATTATGTAAAAGCAACGACCTGGTATTTAAAACTTCGTCATACCGTTTTCGAACAATTGAAATTCGTACAGGAAAGTTTCGAATTTATGATAGGTTACCAATTAAATGGCTTAAAACCTCAGATCTCAGATACCCAATCTTATTTTTATTATAAAATAATTCACGGGTTATTTGTGAAGATATCTTGCAATTTAGAAATTCTATAGTAATTTTGACGCGCGATCTGAGGCTCCGAGTGCTTCCGATGTTACTTACCGTCGCGATTGCATTCAAATGAAAAGAACATGGACACAGGCAAAAATATTTTTTTAATATTACTTGAATCGATTCTACTCGTGATTTTGAACAAACTTATTTCAGGTGATTTGGAGCAATGAGGTACGCATTGTATAAGTACCAATGTCAAATTACATACTTATTAGATAATGTTTTCAAAAAAATTAAGGTCTTGTACTTATCAGTTAATAATAATATATTTATTGAATAGACAACAATGATCCATAATTGTTAGTAAAAGCTTAAAAACTAATTGTTAGTATTTAATTAACATATCATTACATACATTTCAAAAAATAATTTCGAATAAATTAACATTAAAAACAAACAAAACAAAATACAGATAAAAAATTAATAATAATAACCGATTAAATCCAATTGTATTATACTATAAATTTATAACGTAATTAATGTCAAACATTTATTTATGTAATCAATTAAAAATAAATTATTTAAAAAAAGAAACAGATTTAAATGTTAATAAACGCTTTTATTATTATTTACTATGGAAGGTTTTGAATCCCAAGAACATAATTTAATAGGTAACTATTTTCATGACACACTCTTTCGTTTAAATTCAATGCGAAAGTTAACGTTATTTTATAATTGCCGTGACCGACGACGGCCTAAACGTTCATTAGTAAAACTGATCCGATGAACACGTCTTTATTGCCTTAACCAGATATCATTCAACTCGACCGACTGTGCGCTCCAGTCTACACGTTGATTGTAATGTAAATATTATTTAAAACGTATGTAAGTAGGTACCTACGGAATGCAAAATCGATCAAAATGAAAGCAAAGCTTCCACATTTGGTCGACGTATACACCAGTGACGTCGGTCGGGGAGGGTTAATATACGTGGTTATACTCTGCAGTGCTTGACGAATTTTAATAAAGAAAGATCAACATCGCTGTTTGTACAGTGGAGCCGCTAGCGTAGGTAATGATTGATTTTTCTACTCACGAACCACCGATACGGTGCGCAATACTTTTATTCTGAACAGCAATGTAGATGAACAAATAGGATTGTGTTTGTGTGTGACTGTTGTTTCGGTTAGATGCGGGTTCCTGTAATTAGGCATCTTGCCGTATTGTTTTACCTGTACGCGCGCTGAATGACGGTTTGTTTGCTGGGGTCGGCTATTTCCGCGGCCCGAGACGTAATGTTACTTAGGCTGGATTCGACCAAACTGGAATTATACTTACTCCGAGATTAGTCTATACAAATTCGGCGTTTAATCTTGGTATAAGACCTTCTTCCAGTTCGAATCCACCCGTAAACACCTATGTTTGCCGGGAACTTTGATGTGATGAGTCCGTGATATAGCTCTCTCTAAAATTCTTTGTATTTACTCTTAGTGTTGGTCAAATTTCGTTTTAGGTTCAAAGGCTCGTATTCTAAAACCAAACTCATACTCAAATCTCTGCTTGAGTACAGTAAAAAAGGGATGGTGCTATTCATCGCATATATCGCCATCCCTTTCTAACTGTATTTAAGCATGTATTTGATTTTGAGTTTGATTTTAGAATACGAGCCTTAGTTTTGTTGCAACTTGTAAAGATTGTAAAGTCTTTATGAAGTTTTGAAATAAGGAGCCTTGATTGATTAATATGTATCCTAGGCATTCCTATTTAAGTAGGTAGGTACCTTTACCTACCTAACCTAACCCGACGTTTTGCCGAATTGCATCGGCCGGGTCGTAGTCAAGTCAGTCACACACAGGCGGCGCATGAATTGCTTTGCTGAAACTATTTTAGGGTTTTGGCAATCATCGAATGCCTTTGCTCTCGGTGTCCACACCACAGGTGGTTTCAATAAAGCCGTTTTATTTTTTCTGTTGTTATGGGGTTTTAAGTCTCTTTTGAAGTTGTGTGAGACCGTTCGTTTCCATGAACACCATTAAAATGTGTGTACGAGCTGTGTTTTGGCAAGTCATTATTAAATTTTGGGGGTTAAAGTTACTCGCGTCCGTAGGTTTACCCTTGAGACCCTACACGTGACCCCTGGGTGGCGCTAAATGAGTGACACTGACTGAGTGGTAGAGCCACGCTGTGTTGCAGCACGCATTGGGCCGGCTTGCCCGGCGTAATACCACCCTCTCACGAATATCCGGCGTGAAATAATGGCACTGCTGTTGTTTCGTCGGGCCAGTGAGGGTTCCGGAGGCCCATCACCCCCTCCCCCTCCTATTCCTTTCTTAATCCTAGACGGCAACGCGCCTGCGATTCCTCTGGTTTTGCGGGTGTCCATGGGCGGCGGTGATTACTCTCCATCATGTGACCCGCCTGCTCGTTTACCTCCTTTTTTAAAAAAAAATACTGCCAACCCACCTCTTCTCTTGGGTGTCGTAAAAGGCGACTAACAGAGTGAGGAGTGAGCACTGCTCATACATCCAACCGCATAATGCGGCATTGGCCTACATATCTCGCTGAGCACATGTGCAGTATTGTTATTTAGTGCAACATACACCGACATAATATGACAGTGCACTGCTTTTGCGATCCTCATTGCCTTATCTCTGACTAACCCTTTGAAGATATTAGTGGTGAGTATGTGTGTACGGTTAATATTATTAACGGGTGCGCATTTTTTCACGTAACTTTTTAAGTTCTATTATCGACAGTCCGAAAATATTAATTCTCATACCATTTTACATCATAATGATCACTCTTCATAAAAATATTTAATACTAACGATCGAAACCCATAATCATCAGAATTCATAATATCTTTATTCGTACACCTTGTTTTTACTAATATTTTTTTTTCATATATTTTTTTATACTAACGATTGAAACTCCTAATCATTCTAATACATAACGCCAATATTCATCAATTGGTTTCATACTAATATTTGTTTTTCATATATTTCTTGATCATAAATGTTTTTATGAGCCACCCGCTATAAAGACAAAGTAAAGTATCTATGCAAAACTATAGTTCCGTTGGTCAGGTTAGGTTAGACTTCTGAAAAATAACTTTGTAATTTGAATAAATATTGTGTGCTTGCATTCATGTTGAATGCATGTTGCATGTTTTTTGGTATACATGCTTGCTTGTATGCATGCCTGGATGCATGCTGCATGCTTGCTTGTATGCTGCATGCTTGTTTGCAAGCTGCATGCTTGCATGCATGCTGCATGTTTGCTTGCATGCTGCAAGCTCCATGCTTGCTTGCGTGCAGGGGGGCTGGCCCCCCTGTTCGTGGGGGGTAAAGAAAAAATTAAGAATGCAAAACTATAGGTCTGTCGGTTAGGTTAGGTTAGACTTTTGACAAATGAAGGAGGGGTGCCGCTGGCCCCCCGACCCCCTCTTATTTCTTAATCATAAATGTATGTATTAAAAACAATATTATGAGTTTAAATATTTTTTTCTTAGTAATGACATTATTAAAAAGGAAATTATGATAATTGACTGCTATGAAGGAAACAATAATGAAAAAAATATGAGTTTAAGCTTGTTCATAGTAATGACAGTATTAATAAAAATATATGATAACTCAATGAGTTTCGTTAGTAGTAATAAAAATGTATGAACAGAAAAAATATGACGGTAAAAATTAGGAAGAGTGATTATTATGAATATAAATCGGCAGTAAAACAAAAAATAGGAATAATAGTTTTATGTGAGCCAACATGGACCCATTATTAATAAATAATATAATTAATTTGTAACTTGCACAAGTAACTTAATTATGAGACAGGGGACTCGCCTGCGTGAGGCTATCCTCGCTAGGAAACCTCCGGGGATTGTTCATATTCGGTCACTGCGGAGTGCGGATCCAGGTACCTCAAATTTCTTGCCGGCCGGGCCCCAAAATCCGCTTGTTTACGCTGTTAAAGACATAGGCGAGGTCTCTCAAAAAAAAACTGGTCTTGTAAAGGATAATAATAATAATAATGTCAATCCCCGCTGCCGGTGGCAACCTAGGTTAAGTTTTTTATAATATTTTATATTGTAAATATGTTTTTATATAAAATATTGTAAAAATTTTTTCTTAAGATATGATTTAGATAAAGAGAATAATAATATTATGTACACAATTTGTCACTAAAGTAATTTATTTATGACAGTAATGGTTAGAGCTGGAAGTAAAATTGGTATTATCGATTCCTTAAACTTACTTAAAAAAGTCTTCAAAATCATTCCCATTATTTTAAAACACCTATCCAACCACAACGTGGAATAACCCATGCAATATTTTTTTACCCCAAAAGATTATTTTTTTCTATTATAGGGGAATTTACAAGTGATTGATTGATGATGTTGATTTTCAACCTCCACTTACGGAGGAGATTTATTTAGGGAGATTATATTTAATTATTAACTTAAAAGTGCGTGCGTCCGACGAATCTGTCCCGCCCGCGCAACAAGGTGTTGTACAGTCGGCCTCAGAAGTAGCTTAAAAGCAGAAATTCAATTTGTTAGTAACCTCTAGGAGTCTTCGTGACAGACAAGGTTGCCATAATTATGTAAAAAAAATGCGTTTTCAATAGCTCTTGACCAGATATCATAAAGTATGGGTGTTTGGTTATCGGGTATTACCCAAGTAACACAGAAAGCTGTATATTTAATCACTTGTGGTCATAAATGTTGCTTACAGAGTATTAAAACCGTTATTATAATTCACTGGTGATCCTTAAGCTGAATATTAGTACACAAGGAGCTATATTCTGAAAAAGAACTTAATAATGGTAGATATTCTTCACCCTTAAACAGCAAGATGCGTTTATTTGGTATATAACCTACGCTTTTATTCAGCCGTTTTAAATTTTAAAGCCTACTTACTGAATAAGGGCAATTAAGTAGTGGCAAATATGTCATATGCTGTATAATAGAGTAAATGTGTACCTCTAAACGCTGCCTTCTAAATGGAGTACATGTGTACTGTTACACAGATATATGATATATAAAGGAGTACATTTCCTATGTTATTCAGTAAATGGTGTACAATTTCCCTGTTTATCCGTATCTATACTGCTATTATTTACGACTGAATAGTGGCTGTTTAGAAGTTCATCTGAACGTTCTTATTACTCTTGAAGAGCACTTCGAGTATTTTATAACGTATATTGCTTAATAGAGGTTCACATCAGTTGATTTAATCTGGTGATGACTGAATAAGTATATCCCCGTGAATCTTGTCACGGATCAATTCATTTACGTTACAAGTCCCTTAAATGGATCAGTCTATATTATTCGGATCCTTAAAAGTGTATTTTATCACACACTTTATCGATGCTAGTTCGAACGAATATTCAGCCAGTAATCAGTGTATTGCCGTATATGGATTCACATGTAAGACTTTATTACGGCTAAGTTTGAATAAGCAGACATATGTGCCCCATTACGCGGGCTACGGCAGTAATGTTGAAGTATAACGGTTCACATCGCTCTTTAATTTCACCACCATTTTTTATTCTGTATAACCTATAATATCTACACTGGTATACATAATTTTATTTATTTAACACGAACTCAGTAAAGTAAGGAATTACAAATAAATATTTTTAATGTGATTATTGGTGACAGACTAGAATAATGACACAATCAATCAATTTTTACCCGAAATGTTTTTAATTAAATGTGTTTATTTTAGTATAATTTGTAGTAAAAACTTATTTATGCACTGGCGCTTGAAAATTTTCTTAGAAATATATGTATACTCTAACAGTAATTTTGGATTCCCACTAGCTTTCACGTAAAATAATGAAGTTATTAACAAAAGGAACATATACCGATATCATACAAGCATTTTAAAAACTTGTCTTCTTTCACTGTCGTAAATATGAATCATCTGTCACTAAAAGTATTAATAAACGTTCTTACAGAGCAAATCGTGAACCTTTAACTTAATAACTATCAATATAAAAGCGTACATAGACGACAATTGTCTAAATAAAGGGTAACTAGTGTTTCCTTAATTTGCTAGTATTTTGCCTTTTTACCACATGTTACACCTTATACTGCGATTATAACGTTACTATAATGATATTATTCAGCAATTGCGAACTAAAGCTGAATAATTTGTTCCCATTTAAGCAGTGTAGTGGCTGAATAGCATGCTACTCTGCTTTTATTCAGTAATTTTATTCAGCGCTAAGTACACAATAATCCATTATTCATCTAGTATTCAGCCTATGTGTGTTACTTGGGTATTATTTCGAAAAAAAAAACAACAAATCTATCATTTAACGCTCCTTACCTACCCCTCGTAGGTAAGTACCTACTACTAGTAGTACTAGTAGTAAGTACTACTTACCCTCCTTTCTTATGCCCTAGACACTAATTATATGTCATTATCTACCACATTCTATTCGCCCCCTTACATTTCAATTTTTATTGTTTGACGTAGGCCTTTTGCGCTTTAGTACCATGTCATACTAACGATAAGAAACAGTATTAATTGGCGAAATTTCATAGTTTTGGGTAGGTATATCTGTATATCTGTAGGTACTAAAGTGTTAAGCCACTTCCTTGGCCGACTGTACCACGAAACACTATTTCATTGCGATATTGTACTTTAATCACTGCGATAACATTCATTATACTTTACGATTCTTTTATGTCACCGTTAACGTTTTATGTTACGTAACATAAAGCTGTGCTGTTGTAAGGGCTCGTACATCTCGGGATACCTTCGCGTGATGTTGTGGTTGTCTTATTAAGGTACTGATAGACATGTTACTAATAAGCATGCTTATTAGCATGCTTATTACAAGCGTATACTTAATAAGCATGCTAATTACTAGCAACGCTTTAGGTACCGATAGACATGCTCATTACTGGCACGAAAGCATGCCACTATTGAGCAATTTATACTTAGTAGTATGCGTGTCAAAGCGTTGCTAGTAATTAGCATGCTTATTACGTATACGCTTGAAATAAGCATGCTTTTTTAGTAGCATGTCTATCAGTACCTTTACACACACATAAATATACTGTCTGAAATTTTATAAATCTTATTCTGTTGATAAGAGGTTTACATTCACTGTATGTTTTTGTAATCCAATTTAACTTAATTCACTGTAATTTTATTTGTTTATTGAAATTTTAATTTAATTTATTGTAATTCAATTTATTGTAATTTGATTTATTGTAATTTAATTTGATTTATTTATATAGTTTCAATATATATTTTTTTATTTGAGTCTGTACATTACTTGTTTTTATTAATGTTTAATTCTATCGTGGTGACAAGAATGTTTGCGCCAAAAATTTATAATGCTGTGTATACACGTTTTTTGGGTCTCGATCTAGTTTCAATCCATTGTAATTTATTTTTCTACTTTTATTTGATTGTTACCTGTTGTGTGTGCCAATATAATAAATAAATTAACATACTACTAAGTAGCAATTACTCAATAGTGGCATGCTTTCGTGCTAGTAATGAGCATGTTTACCTTTATGTTTTATTTGTAACTAACAGCCCGCCGCGATTTCGTCCCGGTGAACCTCCGTCCCAGTATCCCGCGACGAATTTTGTCCGAACAAACATTCGTAACAATTGATTTTTTCATATACTTAGATAGATGGAAAGTTTCTTTTATGATAAGCAGGGCATTTTCCAATTTTTATTTGACGATGTAAAAGAAAGTCAGACAAGAAATGCCCTTGCTGAGTTTCTTGCCGGCTCTTCTCAATACAAGGTATTCCACCCTGTAGACTTATGATTATGAGCCGATGGCGTATCGACATTATCTATGTGCTCAAATTATTGTAGCCTAAATAAAATAACCGTGTTGTGTAGCGGTGAAAGAATACTACCACCCCCCTCTCTTCCCTTGGGTGTCGTAAAAGGCGACTAACGGACTAAAGACTGCACATACTTCTAACACCATAGAGCGGCGATGGGCTCACCACCTGTCACGCTGAGCACATGTGCAGTCGCTATTTGGTGAAAAGTGGACTATGGTAGAGGACTGCTTTTGCGGTCCTCTCCTCATTGCCTAGTCTCTGACTAACCCTTCGGGGATAATAGTCGTGTTTATATGTATGTATGTAAATTAAATAATTTCAAAATTAAATTAAGTGATCACAAACTTTGCATCAAAAAATCCGAAACACACTTTGACCCGACCTGTTAATTGAACCCGGGACTTCCGGATATTGAGTCATCATCATCATCCACAGCCTGACTTCACCCATTGCTGGGTGTAGGCCTCTCTTTGTATAAGCCACTGTTGACGGTCCCGTGCCAATCTCATCCAGGTCTTGCCCGCGATGTGATATGATACCTATCTAACATTAATTAAATAAACCAATTCCACGAATTGTACATTTACATATGAACAAACGGCAATTTGGCGGTGTACCGTTTCGGACGCTCGCGTTAGTATGCGAGCCGAGTGGCGTCGTCGTCGGTCGCCGAGATGCATCTCGGACGTGTCTCCATTACAGATAGAATATAAGTAATGCGAGAGTACTGACTGTCTAAAGAGCCAGCGTGAGCACCGATTGCAGGGCTCAGCAAGCTTCCCTTGGAGCCTTACCAGCCACTCTTAGACCAGTATTACTTTAATCTTATTATGCAAATTCCCATTCAAATTTTGTGTAGTAAGATTAAGACGAAATGCTTGTTGGACAAAATGTATATTGGACCAAATACGTGTTGGACAAATAGATGTTGGACGAAATGCGTGTTGGACTATATACGAGTCGGACGAAATAAGCGTTGAAATACAATTTAAACAAACTGCGTATTGGACCTATGGCTAACAAATCTAACGTAATACCCACAGATTAACTAATAGTACTATACTGTGTAATACTGCACTAAGAGGTATCAGTAGGGCCCCTGCTCCCGAGACCCTCGACCCTCGATCACCGAACCGTGAAACGGCCATCAAATATGAATCATTCTACAGAAGAACGGGGATATAAAAGAATTAAAAGCTTACTAAACTCTTTGACAGGGGCTCTAACTTCTTAGCGCAGTTTTTGTCGTGTTTCGGTTTTTGTTAGACGCCTTGGGGTGGGTTAAGGCCCAGTCTCCAATACAGAATATGTAAGGGTACTGCTTGTCTCTGTCTACGAGAGAACACCGCTTGCAGCGCTCAACACAATAAGCTTCCCAGTGCCCGGGATTACCTATTCTGTGGCCCGGGGTCGATCGCTGTACCGTGAAAAGGCCATCAAATATTAATCACTGTAGAATGGAGATTTTAAAAGATTTTAACCCTTCAACGGGCACTGCATTTTCTTAGATTTTGTCGGGTTTTTGTTAAATATTTTTTTAAGGTTAACCACCTTTTTAGTTCCAATGTAAATCTCTCCACATATGAACTTAGGCCGATGATGAGATACCTTTTCCGGATTTTCCGGATAGTCCTTCCCGTATACTTATTATACAACGTTTAATTATTGTTAATAACACTTTTCTATTTATTTGTTATTATTAGACCTTCCACTTCCACATACCAGAAGCACATGAAGATATCGGTTTAAGCAAATGCTATTTGACTACAACAAATCATGTAGAATGTAGTTTAATAAAGCTCAACCCTTTAACGGGCACTGCAATTTGTTAGAGCGAAAGGTTTTTGTTAGGTTTCCGTCTTTGTAGGTTGCTGACAGCCTTGACAGTGTCACCGGATATTTATGGGGCATTTATAGGTCAGGTCTAAGTGCCGAACGAAGCCTAACGGGTTTCTAGGAGGTGTGTACCACCCGGTGGGCGATTCGCGACGTATACCTACCTATGACTATGTTCTATTTTACCTATAGCATTATGTTCTTTTTATAGATGTTGGGCCGATTTTTCAATTAACAGATAAAACTTATTTGTCTGTTAAAGTATTACACAACCATTTAAAAAGGTAAAGTCATAAATCATGCCTTTTGTTTCTTTACAGGTGACATTTTAAGTACGTCGCGTTATACTTTATCAGACGGATAAGTTTTATCCGAGGATGGAAAAATCAGCCCTTAGTGAACAAGGTTTCAAAAGTGCGTGTGTAAAGCCGCAAACGCAAAGTTAGTCAATCTAAATTGAGAAATTTTCCGATAACTACTTTAATTTGTTAAAAAAGGTTAAGTTTTACGCATTGGTGATCTGATAATTTATATTTAATGATTTGTTCGTCGCGGGATACGGGATTTTCACGGGGGCGGGCCGCTAGTAATATGCATAATTGAAAGGATTGATCCAGTTGCCTCTAAAAAGCTTTTGTTAGTTGTTTAGCATCGTGCAGTTTTTATTTTATACACTTCATTTTCTACATCAATAATTGTCTATGTCATCATCATATTGTTTTGTGAGGTTTAAGCGAGCACTACACATTGAAATGAAACACTTTTTACGGAGTAACTCGCGTTTAATTTACTATTACATAGTTTTTTATATTATCCTGACGTCAGTCTCCCTTTGACCACGGACCCTGTAAAGGGGTTCGAAACGTCAGGATAATATAAAAAAAAGTAAGTAGGTATGTAATAGTAAATTAAACGCGAGTTCATTCGTAAAAAGTGTTTCATTTTAATATGTCATCATTATCCTTCCTACATGGGTATACCCAGAGCATAGGGAGATCGGGTCATAACTACTACCTCTGGCACAAAGCAGTGGTGGTTCAAAGACTGCTATTTTATAACAACTAAGTACGGGACTAGCTAGGTAAGAAGGAACTCGAAATATTTTAATTGAGACACTCATCCGGTCCCTTCGTGAATATTGCTTAACTTGCAAAATCGCAAATCGAACGTGCTAGACGTTGCTCCATCAAGCTCCTCTGTCTATATCTGAATAATGTGCGCAGCCCTATCGACTCCCCTCGCATGACGTCCACTATTCTCGAGAGGGGGCTTTTAGCAAATGTTGTATACGGCTAATATCGACGCCCTTTACGGTGTTATAACTCGATAATGTCCGTCGCGTGTCCCCGCCTCGTAGCTTTCCGATCGGCTTCCTCTAATAAATACGTAATGGAGGTTATTTTTTATGATCGCGAGCGGACACGGGGTGTATCCGACCGACGCGTTTCTTTGACGCCTCAAAATGATAAATAAGAGGAATGAGCCGCGTTTTTTAATCACAGGGCTGGAGCGCGGTTGCGAAGAAAACACTAAAAAATACTTGAAGAATTGCGGGTGATCGATTACTGCTATAGGTACGTTAGGTAGGTCAAAGAACTGGGGTGTTGAAAAATCTTGGCAGACTTGAGATATTAACGTTTTAAAATATTAGACACTGTTGACACTAGAATTGCGTTTTTATTTACACCAAGAAAAAGAAATTATTTCGTACGAAATGAATTAGGGGGAAACGTGTAATGTCTTCAGAGAAATGTTTACTGTTCTCTATACGTGTGGGTACGTGCCTTGTGATCTGATATGACATCCATGAATAGATGTGTGCGATGTCAGATTTGCCGTGGAGCTGGGGTCAAGGGAGCTCGCGTACGCGTACCGCCCGCCGCTGTGACATCGCCATTGTTAGCGGCTGATGCGGCTCTGCATAATACCCAAGCGTGGAATGCTCAGAATTTCAAAGCGACTCCGATTACGCACCATCTGTCGTCGCTCGTGTTAGCGAGCCTAGTATAGCTACGGGAATACGTGCATCGCTGTGGTTTGTTTTGTTTCTATACATACATACTTGAATATAATCACGACTATTATCCCCGAAGGGTTAGTCAGAGACTAGGCAATGAGGACAGCAAAAGCAGTCCTCTGCCATAGTCCACTTTTCACCAAACTGCGACTGCACATGTCCTAAGGTGGTGAGTCTATTGCCGCTCTATGCGGGATGTTGGATGTATGTGCAGTCTTTAGGCCGTTGGTCGCCTTTTACGACACCAAAGGGAAGAGAGGAGATGGTAGTATGTAGTATTTTTTCATCGCCACGCGACACTGTTAATTGTTGTTGTTTTTTTGTTGTTTCTATAGGTACATTTTGTTTATTCATCAGCGGTCTACATATAAATGTCTCAATGATAGGACCAGGCTTTCACATTATCATCATCATAGGTCTCTTACATTATAAAAAGATGATTAAAGTATAACATCCATTTGTAAAGTTGAACGGGTTAACGGTAAAATATGGGGAGATCAGGATTTAATCCACCACGCTGTTCCAGTGGGTAAGTGGGTTTCAGTCAATCAATGTCAATAAACTACAAAAGCCAGTAAATTGCTCAGTCGAGTGAAGTAGTGAGTAATAGAAATCAAATCAACAGGTTATGAAAGATCGAACTCCCCTAATAAAGCGTCTAGCCTCAGTGAACGGTTTTGTAAGGAGGGCTGATTCTTTATTCCTCATATTTAAGTCCATGTTTGGTTGAGAAAATGTGTTTGGTATCGAAATCTCATATGCATTAAAAGGAAATATATATAGTAGGTAATAAAAACTTTGAAGAAATATCTTAGAACAAATATAACGTACAAATACAATTTAGTGGTTTTATCGATTTAAAACGATAAATTTCAGACAACAATTCGAATTCGACTGACTAGAACATAAGCTAGGTATAAAACAGGGTGTTTGGTGCATCGTGTGCCAAATTGAATGGTGTGATTGGAGGGGTCTTTGACTACCTCTACAGCCCTCATAAAAAAATCTTGGTCCAACTGAATTTTTTATGCTGATTTTAAATTTTTTTGGGTGAAAATTTATAAAAGTCTACATTGAAATTTTAATACAAAAAAAATATTAGGTCTAGCTTAATTTTATTTATAAATCTTATTTTGTAACGTTGTATGCTTCTATCGATACCAAAATTAATAGCCAGCAACGTCCAGTTTTTTTTACAGTCCCGCAAAGTTTTTTTTAAGTAAAAAATAAACATGAACGTCAATTTTTGATCTCAATTAAAAAAAAAACTAAAAGTGATCTAGTTCTTCCAATTTTTTTAAAACATCTCTGGACTATCCCCTTTCTGTGGTGTGCATTATGCAATGAAAATTAATTAGTAACATCACATATTTGCAATTTTTCTGTACTTAGTCGCAATTTTCTAATTTTCAACAGGTGAAATAAAAACATGGTTTTGCGCTATTAACACTCACAAGGCAGGTTACATTTTCTTACTCTGTCATAAGGTGAATAGTAAACCGCCCGTTGTTTGTTTGAAACAGTGAAATTTGTTTTTTCACTCTATTTTTTTTAGTAGAGTCATCACTGCCTCTGCTACCTAACGTTTGTGCTAGTTCACTGTACTCCACGATTCTTTCATTTAGTTGTTTTGTTATCGTTAAGTTTTGTTGTTTTTTCTAAAGGGTGGCCAGTTTGATAGACGAGTGCATTTTTGTCAGTTTTTGTTACACACGGATGTGAATGATCCTGATTTTTTTAAATGAATACTGTGGACGGACGAAAATCTAAATTTACCAAAGAAGGGATTCTTAACTTACACAATTTGCACCGCTGGGCACCGAAACCGGAAAACCCACGTGTCAAAAACAAATCTTTTCAAAGACGGTTGAACGTTTGGACAGGAGTGATTGGGAATCAGGTAATTGGACCGCATTACCTGCCCGATAAACTCAATGGCGATAATTATTTAGAGTTCCTGCAAAATGATCTATCCGAATTATTGGACGAGGTGCCCGTATTTAATGAAGATGTTCCCATAGTCTTTCAGAATGACGGCTGTCCCGCGCATTAGCGTTTGACTGTAAGGGAATATCTCGATAATGTGTTTCTCAATGCGTGGATAGGGCGCGATGGGCCTATTGCATGGCCGCCAGGTTCCCCAGACCTAACTCCGTTAGACTTTTATATCTGGGGACGTGCCAAAGGGCTGGTATACCTACGCCACAGAGGTTCCAACGAGGGAGGTACTAGTCCAACGCGTAGAAGCGGCCTTCAGTACTATTATGGACGAAATACAGCTTCGCACAACAACTGTGGAAATACTAAAAAAATGTCGGGCCTGCGTTTGCAACAGAGGTCAACAATTTGAGCAGGATTTATAAAACTAAACTGTAAAAATTGTGAAATAAATGTAAAATCAATTTTCTTTTTTATATTTCAAGTAAAACTTACGAAATTTTTAATTTTTACCTGCCTTGTGAGTGTTATTACCGCAAAAACTTGTTTTTATTACACCTGTTATATATTGAAAAAATGCGACTAAGTACAAAAAATTTGCAAATTAGTGATATTACTAATAAAATTTCATGGCATATAGCACACCATTAGAAAGGGCACAGTCCAGTGATGTTTTTAAAAAATTGGAAGAACTAGATCACTTTTAGTTATTTTTT
Source organism: Scoparia ambigualis (assembly GCA_963921215.1). Classification (NCBI taxonomy): domain Eukaryota; kingdom Metazoa; phylum Arthropoda; class Insecta; order Lepidoptera; family Crambidae; genus Scoparia; species Scoparia ambigualis. The sequence continues at coordinate 7,220,601 of OY992502.1, read as the reverse complement.
TATTGAGGTCGAAAGTTGACGTTCAAGTTTTTTTTTTTTACTTAAAAAAACTTTGTTGGTCTGTAAAAAAAACTAGATGTTGCTGGCGAGTAATTTTGGCATCGATAGAAGCGTACAACGTTACAAAATAATGATTTAAAAAAAATTAAGCTAGACCTAATATTTTTTTTGTATTAAAATTTTAATGTAGACTTTTATAAATTTTCACCCAAAAAAAATTAAAATCAGCATATAAAATTCAGTTGGACCAAGATTTTTTTATTAGGGGTGAAGTAGTAGCCAAAGATCCCTCCAATCACCCCATTCTGAGTTTAAATTCTTAACGCCATTTTCTGATAAATATTAATTCTAATCTGAAGTAATTTATCGTAAAATACTACTAGTTTATAAAATAGAAAAAGGTTTCTGTGACTTGGACGAAGCAACAAACGCAGAGAGAGATGAATCCGCGATCGCCCGCTTTTGATAAGCAAACGCTAGGTAGTACTATTATTTATTCTGTGACGCTAGTGTGTGCCTTTGCATGCAAGTTTATTTAAGTATTTGTGTTTATGTTGACTGTATGTAGCTCGGTGGGTAAGTTCTTTGGCAGCGCCCCGACTTCATATTTTCCGCAAGCGTAAACTCCTTGAAAATCTCGTACATCTTGACTCTTGAGGTAATAAGTTTAAAAATTCGCCCGGAAGATAGAAATTGAAAATTGTACAAGTTATGCAACCCTCACTATTTTTAAGCAACACCCTGAGCAAACTCTTAAGAGGCCTATTACATCTCGACTGTGATTTTTGCGTAAAATGGCCAATTTTGGCGTTATGGATCTCAAAAACAAAAATTCATTAACAATTATGAATTATTGAATAGTGTAGAATAGCTATTGGAATAGTGCGTAGCGGCCTCGCTTTTTGTAAATTTTGCTTAACTTTTAAATTAAACCCAAAATTGCAAAGAAAGAATTTCATAAAGTGCGCGAAGGCACTTTTTTCAGCTCATCGATTGAACTACTGTTCTAAACAAGTGAAATAAAAAAAATATAATGTTATCTCTTATATAGTCGAATAGTGCGTAGCGACCTCGGAATTTTTAGATATCACTGATTTTATATAGGAAAAAAATCTTATTCTAAACCAAAACACTTCGAAAATTGCTATAAGTTAACTGTGAATTTCTCCTGTCTACGATATTATTATTGAGCAAAATTTATACCAGAGTAATTCTTACTTCATGAGGAATAAAGATTTAATAATGAATTTATTATCCTATTTCGATAAAAACGATAAATTCAACTGCAAAATTACTACAAAATGCGATGCGCCGGCCGTCCGAATTCAACTTATGCTCACAGAATGGAGATTTGTAATATTATGCACAAATTTATTACCCTATTTCGATAAAAACGATAAATACAACTGCAAAATTACTACAAAATGCGAAAATGGGAATTTTACGCAAAAATCACATTCGAGATGTAATAGGCCTCTTAAATGATGAGGTTTGTTGTAAAATTTAGCTCAATCTAATGATGATTTTAACTAATTTCACTAAAAGATTTTTGATTTTTTTTTACTTTTATTCACAGTAATGTACCTTTAAACCTTTAGTTTAATTTCGATTTAGGTTTGTGGTGCAAGTAAATCGTAAACGTTATCTAAGCAAAACCTGATTTTTACACCATTTAAGTTTCGTTGTATTTTTATGTTTACAATATTTTATTACCTTTAGTTAAATTTCGATTTAGGATTGTGGTGCAAGCAAATCGTAAACGTTATCTAAGCAAAACCTGATTTTTACACCATTTAGGTTTCGTTATATTTTTATGTTAACAATATTTTATGAAATTTTCTAGTAGCCCGACACTACGTACTCTCACGCCGCGCATGGTCCTTTTTTTTTGACTGGTGTGGTGATATTTTGACGATGATGGCTGATGTGGTGACAGACAGAGCATTATTGGTTTTAAACCAGGCTAAACTTTTGGTCCGTCTTAGAATAAAAGGGCTATAAGAAATAAAAGAACCAACATATTTTTTTAGAAATCTTCAATATTAGAGGGTGTGAAATCTCTTACAAAGGTGTAAGTTTAAACCGTGAACCTGTCTCATTAAAAATGGTGTCACTTGTCAAAATCGAAGTTGTATAGCATTTGTTTTCAGCATTTAGGAATTCGATATGCTAGTGTAAGTTATAGCGAAGTTTACGTGAAAGGGCCCAACTATTGATTTTAGGCACCAACACCGCCGCCACAAGGGCATCGAACTCAGAACCCATCTTAAGAAGACGCATCGCCTCGTCACACCTCACTGTCAGCTTAAAGGCCTGCGCAGACGAGGGAGAGTCCTCGGTGCACTATTTGTCCGTCACAATTAGATCAATTAGAATTAGGGCCCGTCTTGTGGTACGCGACTTGCGCGATACACAGTTCCAAGTGTTCTATTTTGACGGACAAAAAAGTACGCCGAAGACTTGAAGATGAGGATCTGCGCAGGCCTTAAACTTCACACTTTGGAAGGGCACTTGCAAGTACTTATCTGGGGTATTATCGTCCGTCGACGCTTTGTAGCGTGTAAAACTTCTCAGTTGGCAAATTGGGAAGTTTCCAAGTTTCTCAGTGTTTTATATTGTTCGTAAATGAATGGAGAATAACATATTTATTACCGCCGCCCGCCGCACCGGTGCGACTCAGTCATTTAGCACTAGATTTATGGCAGTTATGACCGCGATGCGCTGTAAATCTGCGGTGTGTACGCGTATTTCATTTTAACATGACCATTTATAAACATTTTGTTCTATTAAATTTTTTATGTGGGGCGGTTAAAATATTATTGGACTACGCTTTATTAGACTACAGTTAGCTAAAAACGGTAACAGTTTGTCGGAATGTAATGGAAGCTTTATTTCATCGCGTCTGAAAACATTTTTCATAAATGAGTAAGATGATGATGAAGGTGTTACTGTTTGAACAAAAAAACTGATGGTTTATAAAAGAAACGCTAAGTTGAATGAGTCGGTAATTATCTTAAATTACCGATTCAATACGTTTATAACTGCATATATAGTTATTAAGACTATTAAAGCAAGGATGATGAAATAAAATAATCGCTCCATTGAAATGGTGTATTACTTATACATAAATGTTCTGTTATATTGTTCTCTTTCATAAGATCGTCGTGTCACCCTTTGTCGTCAGTTCATTTTAATAAATTCCCTTTATTGGTCTAAGTTTGAAGTGCTGGGTAAAAAGGCTATAAAAGTTTATGAGCACAGATAATCTAACACTTATGTATCATATCATATTAACCCGTTTTATTGTAAGCGCTTACTTATCAATTCAAATATTGGTTTGTGAACTCGCTATCACTTTATCACAATTTATTTTTTATGCGAACTTTATACAACTTGTATGGGGTCAGAGGATCTAGCTCCCACCCTTTTTTACTTTTTTTTTATCTATACTATTATTATAAAGAGGAAAAATTTTATTGTTTGTTTGTATTGAATAGGATCGAAAACTACTAGACCGATTTAAAAAAATCTTTCACCGTTGGGAAGCTACACTATCTCCGGGTGACATAGGCTATATTATTATTATTTTTCAAAAAAAATTAGGGATCCTTAATAAAACTCAAATAAATTCCTTAAATAGCGACCGATTTAAAAAATTCTTTCACCGTTGGGAAGCTACACTATCTCCGGGTGACATAGGCTATGTTATAAATTAAAAAAAAATAGGGATCCTTTTTAAAACTAAAATAAATTCCTTACATCGCTACCGATTTAAAATATTCTTTTACCGTTGGGAATTACACTATCTCCGGGTGGCATAGGCTGTATTATAATTTAAAAAAATTAGGGATCCTTACTAAAACTCAAATAAATTTCTAACATCGCGACCGATTTAAAAAATTCTTTCACCGTTGGGAAGCTACACTATCTCTGGGTGACGTAGGCTATATTATAATTTCAAAAAATTATGGATCCTTACTAAAACTCAAATAAATTTCTTACATCGCGTGCGCTAAGAAAACTATTGATGATAGAATAAAATAATATATTACGGCATTGCAGAACACATCATTATCTACAAAAAGTATCGCGATGGCATATGTCTAACTATTATAGTGACGTCACAATAAGTGTTCTTGGGAGGAGAGTCATTTTGAAAATTCGTCACGGGGTACGGGGTCCACGCGAACGAAGTTGCCGCGGCGGTCTACTTGTACTACGAGTATATAAAACTCATTAATAAAAATCACCGCGTCCGGGGATGACGCAGATGGTTATGTGGGGCTAGGGTTACCATTTAGGAATTTGAAGAGTCCTGACAAAAGCCTGACATTTCGATAAAAGTCCGGACTTTTTAGTCACAATATAGAAACATTACTCACTTTTTATGTTTTGTTTTTAGCTAAATAAGAAGTTAATAAAGATGAAAGACTTATTTGATATTACTTAAAATGTAGTTTTGTTACTCATATTCCAAAATCCGGACAAATTTAAGAGCCGGATAAAGTCCGGACATGTCCGGACTGAACCGGAAGGATGGTAACCCTATGCTGGGCTCTCTTCGAATATACCTACACCGAGACATTTTAGTGGTTGTTTTCCCGCGGCAGAACGATTTACCTTTAGTAGTACCTACCTACTATCGAATCACGCAAGTTATTTTTGCCAAAAATTACAAAAAAAATTTGACCTCCCATACAAAACGGTCCGATCAGCTGACAACTATATAGGATAGATATTAGTATAGGATTTTTTTTGTCATTTTTGTCAAAAATAACTTGCATGATTCGATAGTACTGCTAAAGGTAAATCGTTCTGCCGCGGGAACCACCACTAAAATGTCTCGGTGTATACATACATACATACATACAATAGATTGACTACTATTATCCCCAGCGATGATCTTCGCAAGGTGTCTGGCACGACCTGGATGAGATTGGCCGTGGATCGCGCTCAGTGGCGTGTTCTTGGAGAGGCCTATGTCCAGCAGTGGACGAGTATAGGCTGATGATGATGATGATCCCTAAAGGGTTAGTCAGAGAATAATCAATGAGGAACCGCAGAAGCAGTCCACTGCCATAGTCCACGTTCGTTTACCCCATCTACAACAAAAAATGCTGAAATTCATCGTGCTAATTGTGTTTGCTCGTCTGTGCAGATGTGGACTGAGGAGCTGTTCGCGCTGGCGTATAACCTGAACCAGCTGAACAATCCCACCATCAACTTCCTGGAGAAACTGCACACGAGGATCGTGCTCAAAGCCGACAAGTCCGGGAAGATACTCGTCAAAAAGTAAGTGCCGCACGCCATTCATCGCGATTATTGAAACGTGTCAGGGTGCACATTTTGAACCAGTCACTAATTTTTTTAAATTCACTTGGCCTTCGTCTCACCGGTACAGGTAAGTAACGAACAAACGATAAGCCGAATAAGTGGAAGCGCGTTTCACCCGGAGGTTTCCCCAGTTGGTTTCCTCGACCACTGAGGAACTGGCTAAGTATCTTATCTCTAAACTATTGGAACACAACAATGCTGTTGCTATATTTGATGACACTGTTATAGCCAGGCGGGCTTAACAAGCCCTACCACCAGCCACACCAAGTACACAAACCGGTATTATAAGCTAAACATGTAACTTATAATAAGCACATGACCTATAATAGGCAAATAGTGGGTCACTCAACAAATTTGCATATTGTTACAACCAATTTTACATTATTTTTCTAATATATTTTTTATTTATTTTACGGGTCCAGCTGAAAACCAGCGCTGGGAATTTCCAATTCACATCATTGCTGAGCTGGTCAGCCCTTTGGCTGTTTAGTAAATACTAGAATAGTTTTACCTATGTAACTGTTTATGTATGTAAAACGCCGAATAAATGCTTTTTTACTTTCTTTACTTCCCGCTGGGAATCGAACCTCTGGGTCTAAGATCGGTGGCTTAGCTACTAGACCGCAGAGGCACTTATTGTCGATGTGGTGTAGTTATTATTAGTTTCCCAGTATAGTTTTCGTTGCTACTTACGAGTGAGGCCCGAGCTAATGTGACGGATTTGCTCTATGAGAAGGCTAGTTCTAGATCTCTCTCAAAGTTCTCACCAAGTGAACCGGTGGCTATAAATCTCACACTATGACTTCTAAAACGAGTGCTTCCATCCTACTCGTATTAGAAGGAAGTGTCACCAAGCTATAAACGTCCTAATGCGGGGAAAATGGGCCATCATAACCCACTATGGTGGCCCAATGCTATAACCGTCTTATTAATAAATATGGCCAAATGTTACACCTCGGTTTAAAGTGACACTGTCTCGTTTTTGTTAAAGAAGACAGATAGAGACAGCGTCAATTTAATCCTAAGTGTAACTTTAATCAACGTTTATTAATGACAGGGTAAGTGTGTTAAGGCTAGGTGTAAGTGAAAAATTAACATAAGTAACACGTATTTAGAATAATTTTTGAGGTATTAAACAGTAAAATTAAAATCTGCGTAAATTATAAAATATTGTTGAGGCTTTATTCTGTGAAATATACTCGATGGAAACACGATTTGATAAAGTTGGCTCAATAGAATAAATTCACAAAGTTACATATTTTTGTGTCATTTTATCTTCTATTCTAGGTTTTATTCTTAAAATAAGTGATTTAATATTATAAGTTATTTACCAAAATAAAGTTCATAGATAACTTGAGGGATTATAACCGATCGTTTTTTTTTATTACATCTATCAATTTTTTTAAATATAAAACGCGCTTATTCGTGCCGCGCTTCGCTATTATACCCGTTCCTTACCGTCGTACCGTCGAGATAGCGAGAGAGAAGCGCTCGAAATACCTCCCCTTTACGACTGCCTAGGCCTTTACTGTGCCTTTACCCAGCAATGAGGCCAAGCTAAATAATTATAATATTTTCTATTATTATTGTTATGCAACCGCCGGTAATTTGGAATTATACGATAGGGGGCATGAAATAATAAAATTGTAATTTAACCAAACTTAGTCACGGTTAAAAAGCCATGGTAACCCATTAATTTTGATAAGCTTTAAATAGACCTAAGTTGTTCGTCCTAATTGCGCGATCCCTGATTCCGTAGTCTCGCTGGCGTCGGTATAATTATAAGTAACTAAAGCAACCTTTCCTTAGGAATCGCTCCGGGCCAACTTATAGCCCTTTATTCCCGCAGAGAGTAGTTCTTGTTAGGGTAAATATAACATAGTTATGATACTGTTCGGAGTAATGGGCTGCTTGTACCGTTATGTTCTTTAGATTTGTAATAGTATGAAGATAACCTAAAGTAGTATTAGAAAAACTATATATTTTAGCTTGTCATCCTACATTTTTGCAGTACCTAAATCATTTGCTATATGAATAATCTTAGATTAATCATGTGGGGAGGCGTTTGTTTTTTGTTTCTAGTCTAAACAGTTTAGCCGTTAGTGGTAGTGTGATGGTTTTTGTTTCGGTATTTTATTCTTATTGCCATTCGTTTACTGGTAGTGGGTTAACGAAAGGTGTATTTTGCGGTAGGTGCACTTTGGGAAAGGTGCATTTTGCGCAAGGTCCATTTTGCGAAAAGGACGTTTTGCACATGGGGTGCATTATGCGAAAGGTACATTCTGCGACTGAGCCCTTTTAGCCGTTGCACCATCAAGCATGTTGAAGCGTGTAAATGTTAAAATTTTTTAATATTAAGTTCTGGGGCCCCTCTGTCATCTCAAAGAGCAATAAGTATTGGGTACTTAAATCTTACCATGTAAAATTTGTATGTGAATTTGCATAGTAACATTAAAGTAATACCGCTCTAAGAGTTGGCGCCTGTTTGTTGAGGATTATCAAGGCCGTTGTTTAATTATTATAGTTACCTATATAAGAAGTGAGTGCAATCACTCACTCCAATCATTCACGGTCATAGCACAGTGAAAAAGAAAATGTATTTTTGAGTGCCGCCCAACCACGCACGGTAGCATTAAAGTGCTAATTAGTATTGCCATAGCATAGCTGACTAAGATTTATCCACAGATTTATCTGTCATTCATGATGACATAATCGCGCGAAGGCGTTTGAGTTGTTTGCTCTGTTGTTCAATATTTGATTTGTATTATCTGCCAAGTAGGTACATGTTAAAATATGTTTTTCATTGTAAAAGAGCAATAGCGCCGCGCGATCACTACACATTTAAATGAAAGTTAGAAAGAAACAAGCATTAATTATTTGTGCATATAAAAGATTTTTTTAAATAATAATATCAATGTATTGACGACACAATGGTTGTCACTCAGCATAATGCTATTACATGAGTAAAGACGCTGGTTTTATGTGGAATTATTTAATTAGAGAGAAATTACAATTATAATTTATAAGTAATAAAATAAAAAAGAAACTATATACAAATTGTACTATGATACAGATCTCTCATCTCTGAGTCTCCCTGTGACCACCTGTGACCTGTGAGAATGCGTTATAAAAATACGTAACAGAAAACGATAAATGTGAATTCTCGTAAAACTTTAGAGTGCTTAATTAAAGCAGCAGTGGCGCATTATAATTATGTACAATGGCGGACTCTGTCGCTTCACCAGTCTTTAAAATCCCTTGCACACCGCCTCGTCTATTTGGTACGGGCAGGTACTCGGTCGGTGCGCTTCATACGAAAATCGCTGCAAATTAGTGGTAAAGCGACGGTGACCCCGACCGTACGATTGAGTCAACCGTTCATTTATGAATTTCGTTTTGTAATTTTAATACAGAATAGTTTTAAAAATACAGCAAACTGTATTATGGAAAAGTGTAACTATGCACGTTTGAAGTAATAGACGAGTACATACAAGCTTTTTATAGTAATATTTCTTAGGTAATGTTTTTAATGACCTTATTGCATACAAGTAAGATATCGTTTGTTCTTTGATTACTATTGAAAGTACTATCTTCAATAAAGTTCACTCAAACAAATTCCTACGATGATATAATCTTAGAAGATATTGATGACACTATTATAGCACAGATTTTATGGCCAACTCAGTTTATGGAGACTGTAATAAAATTCTGTGTGAAGTTATTAGTATGTTCCGTGAATGTTTTTTTTATGCCTTGCTTTGTATGGCGGTAACAGATACTACAAATATTAGCAGAAAATATCAACTTAAATGGAATCCTGAGAAAATTCGCTCCATAGCCTGTTCTGTTGGTAAGTAGGTAATCCCATTCGAATGCTGTTTAGATGGAGCTGTGCCAAATCAATTATGTCTGATTTCAGATTATGATGATGAGAATTTAAATGGGTTATACGAAGTGAGATAATATTCCATTTCCGCTCGTGGCTATTTCTTAACTATTATAATTTACGCTAATGTTTAGTGTTATTCTGATTGTGGGCGAGATAATGGTAGCTGCCCATTGCATATTTTTTATTTCTGTTAATGCGTTAATGAATGTGATCCGTCTTTTGTTGTTGTAGAGTTACTTATTTTGTCAAGAGGTTTCAATAATGTAATTCATGCGAGATTTTATACTTATAGTCAATTATACGTTTGTGCATATGTGTATCCGCAACGTACGTCTACGACACACTACAGACTTCCTAGGGTTTATCTTCCAAGAAAATTAATGGAACCTCTTAAAAGAAAAATCCCAATACTTTTTTAACGCTACTAATTCACATCTATATGGAATACCTACATGTATGTCCTACAAAATTATATAGTCATCATCACCGTCATTTACCTTTGCGTCTATAGCAGACGATTTATAGTGCAACAACATCTTCAAAAATGTTGTAGTAAGAGTCTCATCTATTCGTAATATTTGATTATTTGCGTTATAAAACATACATATACATACATATAATCACGACTTTTATCCCCGAAGGGTTAGTCAGAGACTAGGCAATGAGGACCGCAAAAGCAGTCCTATACCATAGTCCACTTTTCACCAAATAGCGACTGCACATGTGCTTAACGTGACACTTGGTGAGCCCATCGCCGCTCTATGCAGTTGGATGTATGTGCAGTCTTTAGTCCGTTAGTCGCCTTTTACGACACTCAAGGGAAGAGAGGGCGTGGTAGTATTCTTGCACCGCTACGCGACATGGTTATTTATATGTATTTAGTTTACTTTTTATATGTATTTTTATGTTGTATGTTACAGTGTGGTTCAAGTAAAGAAATATTTTATTCTATAATAACAAATACACAATTTATTTACATAAACTCTTTTATCCACCAGTATCGTGCGCATATTCGCCCAAAACAAGGAGGACAAAAAACGCGTGGAGAAAGCGCTGAGCGAGTCTGGCCTGCCGACCGGCAAGACCGACACCATATCGCAGACCAAGTTCCAGTTCGAGGACTTCTTCGCCTTCTACAAGAACCTGACGCAGCGCACTGAGGTCCAGACCATTTTCAACAAGCTGTGAGTCTATTTTTTTTTATAAAAGAAGGAGGCAAAAGAGCAGGCGGGTCACCTGATGGAGAGTAATCACCGCCGCCCATGGACACCCGCATAACCAGACGAATCGCAGGCGCGTTGCCGGAAGAAAAGCAGGAAGGAATAGGGTTAAGGAAGGAATAGGGTTAAGGAAGGAATAGGAATTGTGAGAGGGGGGGGGGGGCTCCGGAACCCTCACTGGCTGGGCGAAACACAACAGCACCGAGTGCCATTATTTCACGCTAGATATTCGTGAGAGGGTGGTATTACGCCGGGCGAGCCGGCCCAATGCGTGCTGCAACGCAGCGTGGCTCTATCACTCAGTCAGTGTCACTCATTTAGCACCACCCAGGGGTCACGTGTAGGGTCTCAAGGGTAAACCTACGGACGCGAGTAACTTTAACCCCCAAAATGACTATGATGTCGTGACACACACCATACATAAACCTTATGTTTTTTTTTACTTGGGAGATGTCTATTATATCTTCTACTGCCCTAACGGCCCGGCCACGACCTTGCCTCTGTGAGCGGAGCAGAGAGCGGATTCTTCGACCATTGCGCGTGTCCACCACACGACACCACACGAACACAAAAGTCTCAGTTAATGGTTATAAAAAGGACACAATAAACAAAGAATCCGCTGGCGGCTCAGATCACAGCAGCAAAGTCGTGGCCGAGGCGTAAGATAAAGAATAATAAATAAACTTTCCTATACACTCATACCAATTAGGTATCTAGAAAAGCTTCGTTATGAAACTCGTTAAATGGTTACTAGACAACAGATAAACATACTTAAAATACATACTTATTATACAAACAAAACACCCATACCCGAGACAATTTAGAAAAACAATAATTTCTAAATTGACCCGACCGGGGACCGGCGACCCAGGACCTCATAGATAGCGACACCATGAAAACCGGTGTACAAACCACTCGACCAAGGAGGTCGTCTAAGACAAGATAACAGCTAAAGAAAAAATAATGAAAAGGGGCGAATAGTGACTACCTATGCCTTTGTAACTTTATCCGCCCTAAGAAAAGATAACAGCCAAAGAAATATAGTAAATAATAATCAATATTAATGAAAAGGGAGGCAAGTACATTACGCGCAGAGAATTTAGTTGATTTTAGGTAATATTTGCAAATAAAATATTTTCTGGCTCGAAGGACCGTTCAGGGTCAAACTAAGAACTGAGATACTGAGAGAAATGATAAACTGATAACTGATAAATTGATAATAATATGATACAACTGTATATTTGAATAAAACTATAAAATATCTAAATGGATGAAAATGCTTTAAGTACGCGTGATTTGATTGATTGCTGATTGCGAACTGATTGTGAAATGTGAATATTGCTAATAACTTACTAATGTGGGTCAACTGAAACTGAAATGCTGACAATACAATGTACGCGCTTGCTCGTACATAGTAAAATAAATCCTTTCAAATGGACTCATTGGCGGGCCTTGGGAGAGGCCCATGTCCAGCAGTGAACTGCGATGGGCTGATGATGCTGATGATAATATGAATTTCATTTATATATTAAACCTTTCATTTCCTGACGGTCAACTTCCACATTTACCTACTGTTTGAAAAGATAATACTGGTGCTATTTGCGTCTTAATAACAAAATACCAAAGTGTGTCTAAAGGCCAAGCGTTCTGTATAGGGTTGGACACTATATTTAGCCTTTAGGATATCGATAACGTCCCCTTAACGATATACCGATATAGAACTAATAATAAACTAAACGTCGGGATATGAATAGCGCAATTAGTTTCCAAACAACGATCAAACTAATTTAGTCTATTAACTAGGTTCCGCTCGGCGTCTGCAATATCTTAGCAGCTTTTAATTAAGTGCCGCTGCAGAATGGACGCTGTTCTGAAGCTGTGCGCTCGGATAGAGCCTTGAGATAATAGCTAACGTAGCTTTATTGTTCTGGGGACAGGATGTTATATGAAAATCGCACTTTGATCGTGCCATTGGCACGCGGTAAACGCTTTGTGAATCTGGCGAATTCGCGGGCAGAAACTAGTAGTGTATATCACACCCATTTGTGGAGGGTTAGGCAGAGACCTCGCTTTCCTTTAGCTATGATTCTAACATATTTATTTTGCTTCATTTAATTTAGTTTCAACTTGACCTGACCTTTCACGAGAGCGTCTCCAATCTGGTCAGAATACCTACGAGCACCTTCAAACTGTCACATTTTTTGCGCCTCGCACACTTTTTCGGTGTCTTTTTCTTCTACCCTCTCTAAATGACCGACCATTTAATCCGTTTCTTAATTTCCATAATTACGTACGAAAATATCAAAAACGCCGCTTTCTGACTACGTGCACCTACTTTAATGTTTGCAATAGTAATCACAAAGCGCTTGGTCATAACCTTACACGCGCGTCTACTCAAGGAAGTTGAAGTTCAAGATCAATTTTCATAATAGGTCAAAGTCGATGAGGAACAAAAGATATTTCAATCGTGTTTCGCCTAGTTATTTTAGCGTTTGCTGCACTGAATCTTCTGTATACTGGTGTCTAAATGGGATCTTCGCTAACGATTTGTCCCCCGAGGACTTTCAAATATTTCTGCTGGCTCATAAACGAGGAACCATTTGAATTAAAGTTGGCTTTTCGGAAAAAATGAGGTTGGCGTAAGCGTGAGTGAGTGTGTGTGTGTGTGTGTGTGTGTGCACTTGTGAACTCTATTGTCACAGGCGACGTGGAGAGGCTATTGAAATATTCCAAAGTTGATAGCGCATATTGTCGGAGCTCTCTGCACAGTAACTTTTGTGACTGGCATGTTTTTGCGACGTTTTATATAAAAAAAGTTCGTCGCTATTGAATAGAAGTTTTTTGTATGTGCATATTGAATACCACCTCAAATTTGCTGAGATAAATAACCGTTTTATCTCTGATATTAAAACGTAAGGAGTAAAAAGGAATGCTCGTGTCACCACGTGCATTCCGTAGCTTTTTGACAGAATTTAAAGCGCTCAGCAGCGTTCGTTGCTTACAGTATAACAATATATCCAGTTTTGGTTTTTCCCGACATATATCATATATTTGTCTCCACTAGGACGGACGGCAAGCCCTACCTGTCAGCGACGCAGCTGGTGGACTTTCTTAACGAGGTGCAGCGCGACCCGCGGCTGAACGAGATCCTGCACCCTTACGCCGATATCCAACGCGCGCGCGATCTGATCAAGGCCTACGAGCACAACAAGTACCATCAGCAACGGTCGCAGCTTACCTTTGACGGGTTCTTAAGGTTAGTTCACGCTGATAGGAGCATACACCTTCCAGGTTAATGTGGTTTCGAGATCCTGCCTCCGTATGCAGACATCCAGCGCCCGTGCGACCTCATCAAAGCGTATGAGCACAACAAGTACCATCAGGAGCGGTAGCAGCTCACTTTTGACGGGTTCACGCTGGTAAGAGCATACACCCTCCAGGTTAATGTGGTTTCGAGATTCTGCACCCGTACGCAGACAGCAAACGCGCGCGCGACCAGATCAAAGCGTACGAGCACAACAAGTACCATCAGCAGCGGTCTCAGCTCACCTACGACGGGTTCCTAAGGTTGGTTTACGCTGGTAGGTAGGAGCATGCACTGTTGATGTGGTAATGAGAGCGGGCATCTAGCGCACGCGTGAATTTATCAAAGCTTACGAGCACAAAAGTTTCACCAACAGCGGTCGCAGCTCATCTTCGACGGGCTTAGGTTGGATCATACTGGAAAAAACAACAGTACTATTCACGTAACTCGACTGATAGTTAAAGTGATGAACACCCAAGAAAATTCGACGTACACTGCTGTGTACTGTCCCAATTGGCAGTGAAAAATACGAAATGCGCGCGTAATGTACAGCGAATCTCCTTGGGTTTTTTTTATAAAAAAAGAAGGCAAACGAGCAGGCGGGTCACCTGATGGAGAGTAATCACCGCCGCCCATGGACACCCGCAAAACCAGAGGAATTGCAGGCGCGTTGCCGTCCTTTATGGATGGAATAGGGTTTTATAGGAATTGTGGTGGGGGGAATGGGCTTCCGGAACCCTTACTGGCCGGACGAAACACAACAGCACCAAGTGCCATTATTTTACTCCGGATATTCGTGAGAGGGTGGTATTACGCCGGGCGAGCCGGCCCAATGCGTGCTGCAACGCAGCGTGGCTCTATCACTCAGTCAGTGTCACTCATTTAGCACCACCCAGGGGTCACGTGTAGGGTGTCCAAGGTAAACCAAAATTGTAGTGTTCATCATTTTAACTGTCAGTCAGACGATGGCCTTGGATGGAACATGCTTACCAATAAATAGCATATTCGAATATATAGAATTGTAATTAGCACGACAAACGCATGCCGTCTTGCGTCGATATTCGTCATGCCTGCTGTTTGGCAAAGTTACATGAACCAGTTTCCACAACAGCTTGAATCTTCATTTTCGACGTAACATGTCTCCTCGTATATTTTAACCTGATGTATTTCTCTAGGCACTAGATCGTGCTCTATGCGTTTGTAATGAATCCTACAGCTAGTATTTTCCTGTCAGGTTTTTGATGTCAGAAGACAATCCGATCGTGGCGCCCAACAAGATGGACCTATGCGACGACATGGAGCAGCCGATGGCCCACTACTTCATAAACAGTTCGCACAACACCTACCTCACTGGCCACCAGATCACCGGCAAGTCCAGCGTCGAGATCTACCGCCAGAGCCTGCTGGCAGGATGCAGGTCAGTCGCATTTTATTTTACGTGTCGTTACAACTACCGGTTACCAAAGTTACGGTTACCAAAGTACCGGTTTCTAAAGTAGTAACTTTCGCCACAGTGCCAGCGGTCCACCAATAACTTGGTTGTCTCTGTCGAAATAGGAAAAGAAAATTTAAACCAAACAAATAATATGTACCTAAAAATAAAAAAGTTTTTATATTTATAAAAACTACGCTTTTTATTTTTGATTTGGTTTTTTATTAAAGACCAATAGTGAAATGTAGCAATATTTATTATGACTTCACATGTGCCACATAATAATTTCGGCACTAAATGGATGGTACAAAAAGTGATAACTGCATAGCTTCTCGAAAAATAACTGAATTCACACATTGGCTTATCGCGCTATGTCGAACTAATGAGAGCGTTATCAAAATAAATTAATGTTTGTTAAAATCTCCATACATACGCGATAGATTTTTAATAGTTAAACCAATTAGCTTGGTATCGAAAGTGCCATTATCGGTTTTATCACCGGTCTATCGCCCTTAATTGCAGCTTTAACGGATATAAATAAATGTAAATATTTAGAAAAATATTTCTTAATGAATCTCTCGTCTGGAAATTTTCCGAATGTTTTGGTGTCGATTGATTTAAATTAGTTCGTTCATATCGATGCCGTTTACGCGTCAGTATTTCGGTTACAAGGACGAGTTGTCAATATTTTTTTTGTATTCGCCCTTTTGTATTATTCTCCATATTTTAACAATGTAATGTTATGTAATGGCCGTGTCGCGTGGCGGTGAAAGAATACTACCACCCCCTCTCTTCCCTTGGGTATCGTAAAAGGCGACTAACGGGCTAAAGACTCCACATACATCCAACAGCATAGAGCGGCGATGGGCTCACCACCTGTCACGCTAAGCACATGTGCAGTCGCTATTTAGTGAAAAGTGGACTATGGCAGAGGACTGCTTTTGCGGTCTTCATTGCATAGTCTCTGACTAACCCTTCGGGGATAAATAGTCGTGATTATGTATGTACGTATGTATAACAATATATGGCGCGCTAATTTGATTAATATAATATGCTGTATTTGGCATTAACAGGTTGTTAACGCTGATTTCGTGACTGTATCGGACGCAAGTATTTTATTTACGACGAATAAAATATTTTACTTTCTTAAAAAAAGATGACGAATGTATTTTTACATCATTTGTGTTGGTCACCCAAATTGACCTTACTTATCTATATAGTAGGTAATAATTTAGATACCTGTAAAGTACTTCTTTCCCACTGATAGGCAAAAGTATATCTTTAAACTCTGACAAAGGCTTTTATTAAGTACCGCATTGTGTCGTTTCCTAGTGACATATAAAGTTGTATATTTTTAGTTCTAATGTATAACGCGTGTCTCATTACTGTGTTTCAATATTTTCCATATCTGTGTAATTTGCATGTTCAGTCCATAATAATATGGAATGGTAGGCATATTTACGATATTCTGAAAATACTTACGGTTTATTTGGACGAATGGTAAATACCGCTGCACGAATACCGAGCGAGGGCGCGGCATCAAAAGTCCGATATACCTCTAATGAGTTGCGTTAACGACATCAGGCCCAGCGCAAATTAGCAGTGCTCTTACGACCCCGCAGGGCGTCGATCATTGCCCAATTACAAAAAAAAGGCTATTTTATATCTACCTACCCCTACCTACCCTGTAGATCATTACGTCAATGACATATATGCGTGTTTGTAGTTGACAGTACACCCAATTCCATCACACTGGAGAGATATAATTATATACCTATCATGATTTTCGGCTTACAAAGTGCCTGTTCTCATTTGTATGGGTTTAATGTTAGAATTTTCATATTTTATTTCCCTAAAGTAGATGATTTGTCAACTTATATTTTAAGTTTGAAATTTGTCTAAGGAAGCCTCTTTTTTGTGTCAATATTTTGTCGATAGTATGGATAAAACAACAATATTTACATTTTTCTGAAATAAAGAAAACGTGAAAAAAGTTTCAGTTTGTAAAGTTTCAAATGGTCACCTTTAAAATTTTTATAGGTGCCTTTGCTAGCGATTATTACCTTTCATAAACTCATATTGTAAAATAATCTTTTGTAAGTAATGCGTGTCCACGTATGACATGTTCTCATTTCCCTATAGAACTATACAGTTCTTTGTTACTACAAATTAGCATAGACACAATTACTGAACCGTATATCCTCAATAAGTGGTCTGTAAGCATAATTGCAACAGTATGGACATTCTATTTATGCGTTCCTTCGCCCATCACGAGATATAGACATTCAGATACTAATAGGATCCTTTGATGTCGAATCTAAAGCGAACACTCGCTTCCTAAAATAAACACGGGTACCTACTGTTCACATAAAATCATTTGCAGGTACTAAAAGTCAATGATTTCCAATATAAACACATTTGTTCAACACTTATCGTTTGTTACGTGATAATTGTAGTTTTATGTTTGTATGTTTGTCTTTTATTGGTAGAGCTAATAGATTCGATGTGTAAAAATGTGACATTGCTGTGAAAAACATAACGCGACTGCAACTATTATTAATTTATTAATCAAATAAGTATTTATGGCCGTACACTTACTTGATAAATTGTTTATTTTATTTACATTTTACGCCATTTTATTATGGACAAAGTAGATAAATAACGTCCCACTGCAGGGCATAGCAAATCCCAGCACATGTTGAAATTAGGCCATAACCCACCACGCCTACCAATGTGGGTTGCGATGGCTATACTCTATGGTAAAGACACACGCACACACAATCATGACTTTTATCCCTGAAGGGTTAGTCTAGTCTAGAGACTAGGCAATGAGGACCGCAAAAGCAGTCCTATACCATAGTCCGCTTTTTACCAAATAGCAAACAGCGTAACAGGTGGTGAGCCCATCGCCGCTCTTTGTTGTTGGATTTATGTGTAGTCTTTAGTCCGTTAGTCGCCTTTTACAACACCCAAGGGAAAAGAGAGGGTGGTAGTATTCTATCACCGCTACGCGACACGGAAAAGATATAAATATAAGTACCTAACTATTTTTAATTTGTATGTCTTAGATGTGTCGAACTCGACTTCTGGAACGGTCGTACGGAGGAGCCGGTGATTGTTCACGGCTACACCTTCGTGCCCGAGATCAGCGCGAAGGAGGTGCTCGAGGCGATCGCTGAGAGCGCCTTCAAAACGTCCGACTACCCGGTGATACTGAGCTTCGAGAACCACTGCAACCCTCGCCAGCAGGCTAAAATAGCCAACTACTGCCGTGACATATTTGGAGACATGTTGCTCGATCGGCCGCTAGACTCGCACCAGTTGGAGCCAGGTATGTTGGTGTCATCATGTTAGATGTAACTTTTCTTACTTAGCTTCAAGACGTCCGACTACCCGGTGATCCTTAGTTTCGAGAACCACTGCTACCCTCGCCAGCAGGCTAAAATAGCCAACTACTGTCGAGACATATTCGGGGATTCGGTTGCTCGACCGGCCGATAGACTCGCACCAGGGCCCTTATTCTGTAACGATTCCTTGTTTCAAAACCACGTTAATTCCTTAAAAAGTTACGATATCTTCCCAAAAACGTATGCGTTTGACGTTTGTGCGCGGTGAGGTTTAGGTGTGGAATCTATAGATTGCGATACAGAATCAGGGTCCAGTTGGTACCGGACCACCATAACCCTTACCGGCATGCAAATATATATTTTTTTTTATTAAAATATAAGTGTAATCAAAAGTTTTATTTATACTTTCTGGGAAAAAAAAATAAGTGTTGCGGTTTATAACACGGTTAGTTTAGTTTCAGTCTCAAAATAACCAATTTAATTGCTAAGAGTGAGTGCTAACAGTTATAGTGCGAGAAGTTTTATTGCCACTGGAATATATCACGATTCACGGATGACTCAAAAGAAATGGAACTGATAAAACATCAAATTAGTTTTCTTGGAAAAGTAGTCCTGTGTCCACTAAACTGGCAGTCTGAAGTCTAGGCGCGCTGTTTTCGTTGGCCTAGGACCAAGCGACATCATCTTTTGTTTACGACAAGAAATACCTTTCTGATTTCGCAGCTACGATATTTTTACCTATATTTCGTGAGACTCATCGCCACAAGAAAAACTAATGCTCGCCTTTATTACACATTTTGTTTTAGCCTGATGTTTGGGACCTTGTAATGTCCCGTGTTGTGTGTTGTGTTCGCGTAAACTTTCATAATGTAGATTTGTTTTAATTTTTTCAATTAATAAATGAATATCCAATTATTTAGTTAATAGTACACCTTCTTAGCTGATCATCATCAGTCGAAGGACGTCCACTGCTGGACAAAACCTCCCATAAGGATCTCCGCCACGACCGATCTTGTGCTAAAAGTTATACTCAATATCAATTATTTATCTCAGCGTAAGTTTTACTTTAAAAAAATGTAGGTAAATTTTAAATACATTGATTGCGTAAGTACATAGAAAACGCGACTTCAAGAATAATAATATGCAGGTGAGTTCTAAACCCCTCCTCTTCTAAACCTTCTTATCAACATATAATAAAAATGTAGGTTATTTTTTTGTTGTTTTTTGTTAAATATAATAAAAATATAAAATGAAAGAGTCTATAAATGAAAACTACGCTGCACGAAGACAGTAAAACATTTAACGGGCGCCGACTTCCGCCGATTAGCCGGACGCGCGCCCGATTGTGGTTTGCGGTCGCGATAACTGTGTGTGTCTTGTTGATATGTTTTGTGAATTTAATGAATGACAACATCACTGAAGGGAAGGGGAACAGAATCTAATAGAAGTAATGGAACATTGACGTGCTTGAGTCGGGCAATCTGCTTCGACCCACCAATAATGATCGCCTGCGACTTGTCAGGATTGACCAAGAGGCCATGGGTTCGACTCCATTCATGTATTATAGTAGCAAGGTCAATATTAAGGTTAGCAATCATGTTGTCAACATCCTCGATGGGAGCACCAGAGTAGATTTGTAGGTTGTCAGCGTATAGGTGATACTGGCAAGACAGGAGAGGAGTAAGGAAGTTGATAAAGATAGAGAAAAGGAAGGGGGAGAGGATGCCGCCCCTGTGGCACACCAGCAGTAACGTCGCAGGGTGCAGACAGTCTATCATCAATCCGGACAGACTGTCTACAGTTCACAAGATAGCTGCGGAACCACTCAACCATAGAGTCCGACCCAAGAACAATCGACAGCATTGCCACGAGTACATCGAAATCAACGCACAACAGTGTTAAATGCGTTGCTGAAGTCTAAAAGAACCAAAGTTGTGAGCTGTTGATTCGATATACCCTCACGCATATCGTCAGCCCTCTCCGCCAAAGCAGTCACATTGCTGTGCCCAAGCCGGAAACCTGACTGGTAGGGGCTCAGTAAATAGTTTGCGTTAACAAACACACTGATCTGGTGAAGGACCAGGCGCTCGAGAACTTTGGGAAGGAAAGGGAGAATGGAAATAGGTCTAAAATGAGAGGGAAGAGAAGGATTTGAGGTTTTAGGAATAGGTATAACTATAATAGCCTGACGCCAGCAGCTAGGGAAAGTTCCGGTGTTGAGCGAAAAGTTGAAAATGTGGCAGAGAATGGGAATGATACCAGCCATGCTAAGCTAAATCATACGCTGGCTGACTCCGTCCATTCCTTCTGCATTGGACTGAATAGCAAGGATATTTTTTTCAACTTCACTATCAAACACCGGCCTAAAGGAGAAGGTAGATGATTGCAGAGAAGGAGTTAAGAAGAGAGATTGCAGCGTGGCTGGTTTGATAGCATGGGAAAGGGAGGATGGTGATGTAAAATGGCGGTTTAAGGGGTCGGGATTGAGGTTATGAGAAATATTCGATTTAGGCTTACCAATGCACAGTGATTTGACGGAAGACCACACCTTCGCAGGGTCACCGTTTGCGACCGACGCGTGGATGTGACGACGCTGCGCATCCCTACACATCCTGCTACAGCGATTGCGAAGCTGCTTATATGGAAGGCCTTCTCATCCGAAGGGCTATTACGGAGTTTCACTTTAGCCGCATTACGCCTCACTATCATTGCCTTGATGTCAGCAGTCAGCCAAGGAGCGGGGAGATGCCTAAGTCGAATGGGTCGGAGAGGTGCATGAATGTTGAAGAGTTGGATGAGAATAGAGTTAAAAATTTAAGTTTAAGGTCGATGTTTGGTGCCAGCATTCCAAGCACAGCATCCCAGACTCGCAGTCAATGTTTCTAAGATCAGACATAAAGCGCTCACCGTCGATATTTTTCAAGTTACGCTGCATGACCACCCGGGTCTTAGGTTTAGGACAGCAGATTTTATAGGAGAGAAAGATAAGGTCGTGATAGGAGAAGGCCTCGGCAGGAAGTTGTCCGTGGGACCGCCATGGTCCGTGGAGGAAACAGTGGCAAGATCCAACAAGGACGGCTGACAGCCAGGATAGTGATCAGTTGAAGAAGACGGGAGTATACTAAGATTAAAGAATCAACAATTGCGCACTAACGAAAAGATCGAGAATCGTGCTTGTGTAAGCAGGTGTTAAAGTCGCCCATTATGATGGCGTGATCAACCGTCGGGACCAGATTCTCTAATATGGACTCAAAATAGGAGAAATAATCAGTTTGGGGATTGCGGCTATAGAACACCCCTAACAGAAGCTTGAGGTGGCCAAGGAGGACTTCAATAAAGAAATGCTCAGAGGACTGAGAGTACAGAGTAGGGGACTTATTTAAGACGTTGAAAGAGAAGTGACTTCTGGGGTATATGGCTACACCTCCGCCGCCCTTGCCAGTTCTGTAATTTCGGATAAGATGAAATCCAGGAAGGGAGTATGATGTGGAGGGAAGACAGGGTTTTAAGAACGTTTCCGATATCACAGAATAGCGTGAACATTAGGGTTATGGGAGAAAGTAGCTACTAGATCAGTATAGTGTGCAGGGACACTTTGGGCATTAATGTAGACCACGTTTAAGTTTTTATAAGTAGCGGAAACTCAGACTCAATAAGGCAATCTAAGGGTTGGGTAGCACTATGGACACTACAGTCGGTTGAAGATTCTGAAAGGAAATCCAAGCCGTCACTCAAAGAGTCATCGCTATCGTTGTAAACAGTTTGCAACATTGTACATAAATAAATGTGAAATATATAATCATTTAAATATAAAACTAATAAAAATATTTTAACTTAATATTGGTAAGTAGGTACTCATTTAATATGTGGTTTTAAAATTTGTCCTACACCACTCGCCAGCAGTATGGAAGAAAACGCTAGACATAGATCGGACACACTAAACAACAGGAAAAAGTAAAACTAAATGAAAATATTTTTTTCACTGCTCTTACTCATAAAGAACGTCATTGTAGCGTTCTATAGCGGGGGCTAAAATAGCTTTTCTTGCAGGGGGAGGGCATAAAGTATTTTTTTTTGTCTGTCACATGACAATGAGCCTACAAAAACGAATAAGTATTTAGTCTTAGGTAGAATAATCATGATTAAAGACTCGACTTTTTACTGATTACTTAAATCAACAACTTTTTTGAGATAGTTAGGTATTATTAATATCTTTATTGTTGAAATTTTGCATTCACAATGCTATATAAATATATAGTTATTATTAAAGTTTATGGTAAAATTAGTAATTATTTGAATCTATGGACAACACAGACCACGCCCACATAGTCCACGCTTCAGCAAGAAACAACTGCACAGTCTGCACATGTGCTTAGGTGGTGAGTCTTTAGTCCATTAGTTGCCTTTTACGACACCGAAGAGAAGAGAGTGGTGGATAGTATTATTTTTTGATGAGCCCATCGTCGCTCTATGCTGTTGGATGTATGTGCAAGCTTTAGTCCGTTAGTCCCCTTTTACGACATCGAAGAAAAATGAGGGGTTGGTAATATTATTTTGATGAGCCAATCGTTGCTCTATGCTGTTGGATGTATATCCAGTCCTTAGTCTGTTAGTCCCCTTTTACGACACCGAAAGGAAGAGAGGGGTTGGTAGTATTATTATGATGAGCTCATCGCCGGTCTATGCTGTAGAATGTATGTGCAGTCTTTAGTCCGTTAGTCGCCTTTTAGGAGACCCAAGGGAAGAGATGGAAAGACTGCACATACCTAACTATCCAACAGCATAGAGATGCGATGGGCTCATCAAAATAATACTACCCTTCTCTTCCCGTGGGTGTCGTTAAAGCAACTAACGGGTTAATTTTTTAATAAAATAAACCAATTTATATTGTATTTAATTGTTTTATTTTCTCTCGCATTCGTAGTGAAAACATAGTGTAACACACGGCGCTAAAAACCCATTAAAACTCGGTTTCTATTTACTCCCTCGCTAAAGCTCGGGAGTAAAACTACCTCGTATATAATGGGTCATTTTAGCCCCTTGTATAACAATCTACTATTTCACTCCTCTTGCTCAAAAAGACCGTCATTGTAGCGTTCTAAAGTGAGGATAAAATAACTTTTCTTGCCCTAGGGGAAAAAGTAATATTTTTTTAATTTTTGTCTGTCAAATGACAATGAGCCTACAAAAACGAAAAAGTTTTTAGTCATAAGTAATCAACAACTTTTTTGAGATATTTATTTAAAGTTTATGGTAAAATTCAAGCAGCAACAGTCCACGCTTCAGCAAGAAACAACTGCACAGTCTGCACATGTGCTTAGGTGGTGAGCCTTTAGCCCGTTAGTCGCTTTTACGACACCCAAGGTAAGAGAGGGGTTAGTAGTATTATTTTGATAAGCCCATTGCCGCTCTATGCTGTTGGAAGTATGTGCAGTCTTTAGTCCGTTAGTCGCCTTTTAGGACACCCAAGGGAAGGGAGGGGTTGGTAGTATTATTTTGATGAGCCCATCGCCGCTCTATGCAATTGGATGTATGTGAAGTGTTTAGTCCGTTAGTCGCCTTTTACGACACCGAAGAGAAGAGAGGGGTTGGTAGTATTATTTTGATGAGCCCATCGCCGCTCTATGCTGTTGGATGTATGTGCAGTCTTTAGTCCGTTAGTCGCCTTTTACGACGCCGACGAAAAGTGAGGAGTTGGTAGTATTATTTTGATGAGCCCATCGCCGCTCTATGCTGTTGGATGTATGTGCAGTCTTTAGTCCGTTAGTCGCCTTTTATGACACCAAAGGAAAGGGAGGGGTTGGTACTATTATTTTGATGAACCCATCGCCGCTCTATGCTGTTAGATGTATGTGACTAAGGATAGTCCGTTAGTCGCCTTTTACGACACCCAAGGGAAGAAAGGAGTTGGTAGTATTATTTTGATGAGCCCATCACCGCTCTATGCTGCAAGATGTATGTGCAGTCTTTAGTCCGTTAGTCGCCTTTTACGACACCCAAGGGAAGAGATGGATCTTTCCATCTCTTCCCTTACTATCTGCACATACTATTCAATAGCATAAAGCGGCGATAGGCTCATCAAAATAATACTACCAACCCCTCTCTTCGCTTGGGTGTCATAAAAACAACTAACGGGTTAATTAAAAAAAAATTAACTAATTCATATTGTATTGGATTGTTTTTTTTTCGCATTCGTAGTGAAAAGCAGAGTGTAACACACGGCGCTAAAAACCCATTAAAACTCAGTTTCTATTTACTCCCTCGCTAAAAGCTCGGGAGTAAAACTACCTCGTATATAATGGGTCACTTTAGCCCCTTGTATAACAATCTACTATTACAAGCTAGTAACACAACGTACGCAGGACAAATCAATATTTACTCTAAGAAACAAAACCGATACAACGTTTATAATTATCACGTTACAAAGAAACTCGGCAGTGTCAAACTGGCTTAAATGAGATGACAGCCTGCAAAATAACAAAACAAAAGTACAACATAGAGACATGAGGTTATGTAGGGTATTAAAAATATTAATTGAAAAGGGTGCATTGCGTAGTTCAAAAAAGATAAAAAATAAATTAAAAAAGTGGGTAAAAAAATACGAATACGGAACCGTGACGCGCGTACCGTGTAAATGTTAGCGTTGGTGTTACGCTGTAGCAGCCGCGGTGTTTGCGGAAATAGCGCGAAAATCCCGCACAGAATCCACCTTATGTCTACGGCCATCAGGAGTCTTGATGTTGATAATGCCGTCCATAGTCCAGCAATTAGTGATGCCAAACTTATCCCTGGCTGCCATAAATACATTATGCCGAGACTTCGTCAGGAACTCGGAGAGGGTTACTTTAGACATCTTTAGTGCAACTTTGTTCTTCCACAAAGCAGTGCGCACAGATGGGTCGGCGAACTTGACCACGATAGGACGTGGCTTGCTGTTGCCCTGTTTGCCCATCCGATAACTTGCTGAGATGCTGCTTGCAGTAAAACTTTGTACCTTACACTTTGCCGCCAAACTGGAGACCACCGTAACGCACGTGTCTTCGCCCTTTCCTTCAGGGATGCTGTGTAAATGAAGCATTTTGCGTCGAAAACGCATTACTACCCGATCCATGCGGCACAGCAAGGCCATTGCAAACAAACGACTTGAAGTTGGCAAATTATTGTGTTGAGTGCTGAGTGCTGCAATGGAATTAAGGCCCTAACGTGATCCTGTAGCTTGGTTCAGCTCTGCCTGGAACTCGGCCATCTTCTCTTCAAACATTTTCGCCATTCCATTCAGATTCGCCTCCAACTGTGAGTGGTCCATGGTGTAGTGATGGTGTCTTGTGATGAAGGAGATGGGCTGCAGGCGTGTAGTACTACTTATGCTTAATATAGTTGCATATAATTAATAGTCAATTATTTAGTTTAAGTATTTATAAAATGAAAAATAAACAGAGCTATGAAAATTTGCAGTTAACTTGGCGACTCCTCCTGCTTAGCTGATTCCACTGTAATGTAACTGTATCTTGTACAGTCAAGGGAGTTCCCGGTAGACCGTTTTTCGGCAATATTCTCGTGCGCTCCTTCCGACCGGACGTTAGTACAGTAACATGCGCGTAGATAGTGCGCAAGCGAATATCGCCGAAAAGTTCTCTCTAGAGAGTTCTCTAAAGGTCTCTAAAGTTCTCTAAAAATTTTCTCTATCTCAATTAAATCGATGCCGTTGTCCAACAGGAGGGGAGCTGCCGCCGCCCGCGATGCTCCGCAACAAGATCATAATTAAGAACAAGAAGAAACACCACCACCACCACAAGAAGGACGACTCTGTCGCCTCTGAAGAGAGCGAGCCCTTGCCTGAAGTGGTGCCGCCGCAGGGCAACGGCGAAGTCGCGCATGGCACGGTAAGGGATTTCTACCATAATACATAGATACTTACATATATCATACACCTGCCAAATCATCATACGTTCACTACAAGAAGGAGGATTCGATCGCCTCCGAGGTTAACGAGCCGCTCTGCCTGAAGTACTGCCGCCGCAGGGCAACGGCCAAGTCGCGCATGGTACGGCAAGGAACTGCCACCTCTATACATACATACATACAGGGCTTGGAACCGGTATCGAAAATACAGGTATTATATCGGTAAGTAAAGTACGGTAACGGTTACGGTTTCGGTTCCTGCATACGGATTCTTCCATGAGTACCGATATAGTACCTCAACAATACCGGTATCCATCTGCGACGTTGCCAGTCTGTTTGTCATGTGATATGCAGTGCAGTCTGTGCGCTTCGGCCTCTACAGCTGCGGTCGTGCAGTTCAGTTAGCCAATCCAAGCGCCACTTATTTATATATTCGGGATCTTGAATTTTGACGACCTCCTTGGTCGAGTGGTTTGTACACCGGTTTTTATGGTGTCGCCATCTCTGAGGTACCGGTTTGTTCCCCGGTCGGGTCAATTTAGAAATTATTGTTTTTTTTATTGTCTCGGGTCTGGGAGTTTTCTATGTTTAATAAGTATGTATTTAAGAGCCCTATTACAAATTTCAACTCTGCGAGAATAGGTATTTTAAGCGCCCCACCCGACAACTCATTGAAGGTCACGAGTCCACCCACAATACTATGTTAAAACTACGACCAAGCGATTTTGATACTTTTCCCAAGTTATATTTTTTAGTATTTCTATGGAGTAATTTGTTATCGCTATACCCGCACATTTTTAGTGTCTAGTAAGTGAATATTTGTTAGAAACATTTTTTTTATTAACCTAGTCCTTTATAGCAAATGACGTTTTTTGTTTTAGATAAAAATTATAGCTTAGATTAGAATAACATTAATTACAATTTACATGGGAGTATAAAACACCATAAAACAGAACTACCTATTTGCAAAATCTCACTATGGCGGCCTGCATAAATGCTTTTTTACGCCCCGCTTAAATAACCCGGGAGAGAAAGAGGAAGGAAACACGTGTGCGGGAAGCGCATTCCACATACGGGCAGTTCGGCAAAATAACGATTGTCCAAACTTTTTGGTACGTGTCTTGATGGTCAGCACGGTATGAGGGTGGCTTCTAAGACCTGCACGCGTCGATCTGGAAAGGAAAGGAGAGGGAGGGATGAGGTCAAAGAGCTCCTCAGAGCATTCACCGTGGTAAAGGCGGTAGAAAGCACTAAGGGAAGCAATGTCCCTACGTAGCTGTAACGGCTCCAGACTGGTCGTAACGTCATCGTTACCGATAATACGGACAGCACGTCTTTGCAATCTGTCAAGAGCTTCAATCAAATCGATCGAATGGTTTAGGTGTGAAAAAGCAATAGAAAGGTAGAGTTTTTATTTCAGATGCATTATTACGAGTTAAACGAGGTAAGAATCAAACGAGGCCAAACATTAGTTAGGATTAGAATACTATATGCCTTAATGGCAAGAAATACCTTGCTATATTTGCATTTCTTAATGTAGATGTATATCTTAACTTCTTTACACATTGATACCTTTTCCGACCAATGCTGAACATAACGAAATTAATATTAAGAATAATTCAACATCATAGTAAGCTTTCTAGATTCCATATAAAACAAACACTAAATAAAATTAAAAGAAAGAAATACTTTTTAAAAATAGGCTTTTATTATGTTCTTGTTAATAAAAAGAATAAAAAATTTAAAAATAACAATATAAACCTGATTAGAAAAAAAATATTATACACATATAGGTACATAGGTATCTACATTGCAACCTTTTACGATAATTTATCATATTCGTCTACGTCACAATAATCCCATATTGTAAGTAGGTACATACCTATTAGACATTTTTATTAAACCATAAAACTTTACAGCTTGTATTAAATCTTTGCGTTTTTATCACATACCAAATTTTTTATTAAAAAGGAGCGCATTACATAACTACACCTTCATTATTTTTCTTTTGCAATCACAATGTAACACGCTTTTAGAGTCTGGCCAACGAAAGGTTGACATACGAAATTACACCTCAGATAGACACATAGAGACAAAGCGTTGGCAATCAAATAACTTACTACGAGGTTCAGCTTTCGTTAGCCAGACTCTATTTATAAAAAATGTAAGGTGTAAAGTTTTATGGTTTAATAAAATGTCTAATAGGCATGTACCTACTTACGATATGGGATTATTGTGACGTAGACGAATATGGTTAATTTTAGTTAAAGGTTGCATTGTCATCAATAAGCGAACGTAAGGTTAAGGTTAAGGGCGGTATCTAATTAGTTAATTCTGAATACAATGACAAAAAATGAGCTCCAGTTATAGTGATTTTTCAAAGTTATGTTTTCTGACAAACTAAACAAATAAAATAATGCACATCATGAAACATGCTGTATTTTTAGTAACACGCACGCAAGCGTCAATAAAAAGATAGCTCAGTGTGCTCCGAGTTTAGTGTGCATATTCGTCTATCTTTGTGTGAGTGTAGTACTGCTGTACGGTTTGGAAAGGGTGTATTTTTTGGTGAATTATGATAATGTTTTGTTGATTATCTCGGTAACAAGCCTGTAGTTTTGGACCTACAACGAGCATGCTCAGTGTGATGTATAGATGCTCCCCTTAAACGTTCGCTTATTGATTTTGTTAGATCCTATATAATGATATTTTTAATTTTCTGGTTTAAATTATTATTTTTAAATTTTTAATTCTATTTATTTATTTAAGGACAACCAACAAAACAAACACCATGTACATTTATAAAACAACAGATATTGGGTTACATTCTAAGGCGCTGTCTTAATTAGAGGTTGCAACGACATGCATAAACTAAATTAGAGTTATTAGGAAGCGTACTATGCACACACAATCATTCACACAAACAAACTACTTAAGAACTACAAGATTTATAAAAGAAACCACAAGCCGATTTTGTATCAATGACTTTGTGTTTGTGGCCCCTCCAGGCAATCTTTTAATTCGGTTATTAATATGGATCTAAACTTACGTACAGGATAAGACATGTCAATGTTAACTGCAGGCGAGCGTAACAAGTGACTATATTGTGCTTGCATTCTGTTAATAGAAGATTATTATTAACAAGAACAATAATAAAAGCTTTTAATTTTATGTTTAACTTTTTAGTATTATTTTAATAACTTTACATATCAATTAAAACGGTTCACCCATTAAGACAAATCGAACATGACGCGGTTATGTCGCTTAATTATTGAGTTCCTATGACCACCTTCCAGCTCCATCATCAGACCCTGCTTACCATCTAGCACTAAAGTACTCGTCAAGACGAATCAAACGAGTCCATACTCGATGGGGTTATGTCGTTTAATTACTGAGTTTCTATGGCCATCTTCCAGCTCATCATCAGACCCTGGTGGTAACCAGGGTCTGATGTCTAGCGATCTAGCACTAAAGTATTCGTCAAGACGAATCAAACGAGCCGAGACTCGATGGGGTTGCGTCGTTTCTTTACTGAGTTCCTATGATCACCTTCCAGCTCCATCATCAGATCATATCCTGGTAACCATCTAAAAACAAAGTACTCGTCAAGACCAATGGAATGAGTCGAGACTCGATGGAGTTGCGTCGTTTCATAACAGAGTTCCCATGACCACCTTCCAGCTCCATCATCATACCCTGGTAACCATCTAAAAACAAAGTACTCGTTAAGACCAATGAAATGAGCCGAAACTCGATGGAGTTGCGTCGTTTCATAACAGAGTTCCCATGACCACCTTCAAGCTCCATCATCAGACCCTGGTTACCATTGAAAGACAAACTACTCGTCAAGACAATTCAAACGAGCCCAAACTCGATGAGGTTGTGTCGTTTCATTGTGAAGTTTCTATGGTCACCTTCCAGCTCCATCATCAGATAAGCACCATGTCATCATAATATTGCATTGTCCCGCGATTTACACATGTATGCAAAATTTCAGCTCAATCGGTAACCGGAAAGTGGATCAAATTTAATTTGCAAGATTTGATGACAAACTGACAGGTGAAGCTAAATAAAAACTTGTAAAATTATACTTATGTGATCAAACTTGATAGTCGCACTATACATGCACTGCCCCTCGATCGATCGATATTGGCGCGAAGAAATTCGACACAGGTCCAACGCAGAGGAGCGCTCGCGCAGTACTGAAGTGCGGACGGCCGGCGCATCGCATTTTGTAGTAATTTTGCAGTTGTATTTATCGTTTTTATCGAAATAGAATAATAAATTCATGATTTAAAATTATAAAATCTTTATTCCTCATGAAGTAACAATTATTCTGGTATAAATTTTGCATCAATAATATTATCGTAGATAGGAGAAATTCACAGTTAACTTGAAGCGTTTTCCGAAGTTTTTTGGTTTAGAATAAGATTTTTTTTCTATATATAATCAACGATATCTAAAAAATCGAGGCCGCTAAGCATATACAACTATATAAGAGATAACATTCTATTTTTTTTTATTTCATTTGCTTAGAACTACTGCTACTTAAAGCAAATGAAATAAAAAAAATTCAATCGATGAGCTCAAAAAAATGCCTCCGCGCATTTTATGAAAATCTTGCTCTGCAATTTTGGGTTTAATTAATAAGTTAAGCAAAATTTACAAAAAGCGAGGCCGCTATGCACTATTCCAATAGCTATTCTACACTATTCATTAAGTTAAAATTGTTGATATATTTTTTATTCCGAGATCCAGGCGTCAAAGTTGACCATTTTACGCAAAAATCACAGTCGAGATGTAATAGGCCTCTTAAGTATTTTAAGGATGTTTATCCGTTGTCTAGTAACCATTTAACGAGTTTCTTCGAAGCTTCTCTTGGGCTAGATAATTGGTGTTGTGATAGTACGAAAGTTTATTATTATTTTTTAATTTAGTTACTTGGTACCGGTGTTAGTACCGGTATAAGTAGCTGTATTTTTTTTATGTTTAATGGCGCGCACGATTTATGCTTTAGCCAAGGCAAAAATGGACTGCCATGGAGAAGTAAAGTTTATAAGCTCCACAGACTTTAGGTTGCTAAATTGATTTGACATATTTTTGACATTTTATTGATTATGGTTAATTTAGAGTATATTAATTTTGTATTTCTATTGTAATACTAATTGTATTTTGTATGTAATTAGAATAGTCATTGTTACCTAGAAAATAAAAATGGTAAAGTTATTTGCATGCTACATTGTCAGCTGAGAAAGAGAAGAAAAGTAGAATAAGACCAAAAATGTACCTTTCTCAAACGCAAATTAAATATTTCAATCCATTTCATTTCATTATTATATCTGTATAATACCGGTACTACTACAATCCTATTTACTGGTACTCGTCGGTTAACCTGTATTATGAAAACCGGTATCAAATCGATACCGGTACCTTATTTAAGTCAAAAGGTACCGGTAATTGAAAATACCGATATTCCAAGCCCTGCATACATACATCATACATACACCATATTGTCATACATACAACACGAGAAGGAGGACTCGGTCGCCTCCGAGGAGAGCGAGCTTTTTCCTAAAGTGGTACCGCCGCAAGGCAACGGCGCAGTCGCGCATGGCAATGGCACGGCAAGGAACTGCCAGCTCCATACAAAGATACATAATGCCCGTTTCCCGGAGGGGTATGCAACTCTACAGCTATATAATGATATCAGGAACAAATAATAAAGAACAAGAGGAAGCATCACCACAAGAAGAAGGACTCGGTTGCCTTCGAGGTAAGCGAGCCTTTGCCTGAAGTGGTGCCGCCGCAGGGCAACGGCGAAGTCGCGCATGGCACGGTAAAAAATTAACACCTGCGTCTGATGATGTATCAAAGGCTTTTTTGAAATTGGAGTAAGAACTATTTTTAGTATATTTTTTAGTTCACAGCAAAATTTGCAGTAAAATTGTACAGGTTTTTTTTTTATTTGTGCGCGATTTTTTTTTATATTATTCAGTAACGTTAAAATACATCATTTTCATTTATTTTAAATTTATTTATTATTCACCATTTATTAAATTTGTCCGGCACAATAAAAATAACTCGTGGATACCGGGCGAACGACAGGTCACGTGTAACGTAAAGGTAACATAACCTAGCTATCCTGTGGTATCGTAATGTGTCAGAGTTCAATTGCGCGGCCCTGGTCGATTGACCATGATTAACGGTATTTTTGTGGATATGTTTGATCAATTTTAGTTTCTTTATTTTTCACTTTAAAAAATAAAATAAAATCTGTAGCTCTACATTAAGTTACTCTATAATTTAAAAAATTATGTGCACAGATTAAAAAAATCTTGTTTAAGTCCCACTCCTGGAAAAAGGCCTTCCCTCTACGTTTCCACTTTCCCCTATTACAATAATTGTTAAATGTAAATACACATTGATAAACAATTTCCACAGCTCGCGCGGCAAGGGTCCAAGGAGTCGTCTTCCTCTTCAGACTCTGAAAGCTCATCAGGGGAAGAGGAGGCAGGCGGCGGGGAGGCGGACGAGCCGCGCGAGACGCACGCGGGCGCCGAGATATCCGCGCTCGTCAACTACGTGCAGCCGGTGCACTTCAGCTCCTTCGAGAGCGCTGAGAGTGAGTACATACGTATAAACATCCCGATACTGGGTACAGGCATTCTCACATGGACTACATACGTAAAAACATCCCGATACTGGGTACAGGCATTCTCACATGGACTACAGCCCAAGGGAGTCCTTTGATGGGTTACACGCACGCGGGCGCCGAGATATCCGCGCTCGTCAACTTCGAGTCCTTCCCTTCCAACGGCGTACTTCGAGCAACCTTCATCATCAGTTTAGAAACAACTATCTTCGGGAGTTTTAAGTTCACACTTAAAAGTTTCATGCAATATTCTTTGTTTTAGTTTCAGTTTTCTGCACAAAGTTAACTAAATCTGATTTGGTAGCAGGTAATAAATAGAGTATCCCCCCACCTGTGCGCAGAAAAGAACCGCTTCTACGAGATGTCGTCGTTCGACGAGAAGCAGGCGACGACGCTGCTGAAGGAGCGGCCCATCGAGTTCGTCAACTACAACAAGCACCAGCTGTCGCGCGTGTACCCCGCCGGCACCAGGTTCGACTCCTCCAACTTCATGCCGCAGGTGAGATTTCAGTAACTAGTTACTTGTGGTGTGGGCGTTAATTCTTACTACTATAAGTATTCTT
The DNA here is from genome assembly GCA_963921215.1 of Scoparia ambigualis. Classification (NCBI taxonomy): domain Eukaryota; kingdom Metazoa; phylum Arthropoda; class Insecta; order Lepidoptera; family Crambidae; genus Scoparia; species Scoparia ambigualis. The sequence continues at coordinate 7,186,958 of OY992502.1, read as the reverse complement.
TTATTTTAAACTAACTAGTAAACACTGTTCTCTGACTGAAATATCGACTATATTTCAGTAACTCAAAATTTTGGGCTCGGTTTGTGAATGCGACGTGTGGGATGCAGTGTGGGACGCGAGATAGTGCGATTTTACCAGGGGCCCTACTGTACTGGTATCTCTTGGAGCAGTATTACTTTAATCTTATTATGCAAAATGCGTATGGGAATTTTCATAGTAAGATTATTGAAATAATTACTCCAATAATAAACATATAGACGGGGATTAATGCTAATTACTTATCATCCTACGCATATCTTTTTATACCCGACGTTTCGACCGAGTTGCACCGGACGTGGTAACGGGCTGACTCAGTTAATTCCCGTCTAAATGTTTATTTTTAATGGAACGCGAAAGTTTAAAAGTGTATACTGCTGTAACAGTTGATGATAAAGCCCAAGGGCGGCTGACAGCAGAGGGTGGAAGTCTGAGTCTGAGATCTTGTCGCTTGTGGTCCCGAGTCATCTCCGAAGCGACTGTATTAAGTTTTTAATGGGTAAACCAATGATATTATAAACTATAGATATGTTACGTTCATAGTAATTTGCGTTCTAAATGTGTTCCGAGCAATCCAAAACTACACACAAATTGCAACTTGCGACTTCATCAATAGCACGCAAATGAAAGAGATAGCTATATAGTTATAATGATTGCACTTCAAATGTTTCTTGTGCATAGAGTTACATACAAGACGTCCCAATTGGGACGTATTTGAGTCTACACTTCGCGCGCGTTTAAAACATATCAAACAAACAACCAGGTCGCCCCCCTTCCCCCTGGCCTAGGTGTTTGAATTTATCAGCATTTTACCAAGTTAAAAAATGCGGTATATGGTTGCGCGCCAGGATATGAATGATATTCGATGTAAAAGACTATTAAACTTCAAAATTAAATATTAAATTATACGCTTCAATTACATACTCTTTTCATTATTTTAGCAAGTATTTTTTTAACAATTAAAGTGTTATTATAACAAATTATATGTTGAATTACATAAGTTTAAGCTATAAATTGGAACTGGTTGAAATAAAGTTTGAAGGGTTGATTGATTGTTATTGTGAGTCATTTTTCTTTAATGGCTACATATACTGATCAGCTCGTATCGCGCAGGTGTTTTGGAACGCGGGCTGCCAGCTGGTGGCGCTGAACTACCAGACTTTAGACTTAGCGATGCAGCTCAACCTCGGCACGTTCGAGTACAACCGCCGCTGCGGGTACCTGCTCAAGCCGGAGTTCATGCGCCGGAAGGTGGGTGCGATAACAATGTGTTTGGTTAACATGCTGTAATGTATTTCAATAACTTTTGTCTCTCTACAAATTGGGAATTTAGCATTTGCGTGTGCGTGTGTGTGCGCGTGCGTGCATGCGTGCGTACGTACGTGCGTGAATTAGTATCAGCTACCCTATCAGCTAAAAAATATGAATATGAACATGGGCTTCATTTCACATTTGAAGCCCATAATATGCCCATATAAGGACAAAATATGGGCTTCAAACGTCAAATGAAGCCCATCTCCAAATCCATATTTTTTAGCTGATAGACCCGCTGATGTCGGAATTAGGTAGAGTTATTTATGTACTTCACTGATTTCACACACAGCGAAAAAATAAAGTGGATATGCCTTTAGTTATAAAGAGCAGAAAAATCTCGTGATTTATTAAATAAATAGTTATGTACTTTTACACAATTTAAACCACTGCACGCACGACGTTGCCAAATATACATCAACGACATCGGATGTACGAAGTTGCAAAATTCCAATGCGCACACGCGCGTTGGAATTGCAAATGTTTGTAAATACTAATAAAAACTATTTATTTTACTATTTATCTTTGTTTCATTTGTCTTATTTATCTCTGAGGTTTTTATTATTATTTTAGTGTAATATTGTTGGCCACACGGGGTTGTCCATTAGAAATCACGGGAAGATCTATATTAATATTAACATTTCGATGCAAGTACGTATATAACTCTACCTAATTCCGACCTCTGATTATTATACAACATATTGGATGATTGATTACCACCGGATCGTTATCGAGTGTCTTAGCGCCTCTGCCCGATAGCCGAAGATAGATAGCACATGCTTTCAAAAGCGTCAGTCTGTCAGATTATCCACCATAAATCGTCTGCTATAGACGCAATGGCCATTGTTGATAATGATTTATGTATGTATGTTTATCACAGGACCGCCGCTTAGACCCGTTCGCCGAAAGCACGGTAGACGGCATCATCGCCGGCTCCCTGTCAGTGACGGTGCTGTCGGGGCAGCTGCTCACCGACAAGCGCTGCGGCACTTATGTGGAAGTGGATATGTTTGGACTGCCAGCGGATACGGTGCGCAAGCGATTCCGCACAAGGGTCGCCCCTAGCAATGGCATCAACCCTGTGTATGGGGAGGAGCCTTTCATTTTCAAAAAGGTCAGTAGTAGCTTTTGAGGTGTTGTAATTAGCATCTATGTAGAAATGGCTATGTTTGGACTGCCAGCGGATACGGTGCGCAAGCGATTCCGTACCAGGGTCGCACTTAGCAATGGCATCAACCCTGTGTATGGGGAGTAGCCTTTCATATGTAAGGACCCCACAAATCTTCTGTGTAAGTGTTCAGATATTTCTATGACTGACAAGATTAAGTACTTGGGTGTTATAATTGATGAAACCCTTACTTTTAGGCACCATATTGAAGCTTTATGCGGCGGAATACGAAAATTAATATTTGTTTTTAAAAAACTACGCACAATTGCGGATTTAACATTAATCAGGCAAGTTTACCTAACTTTATGTCAATCAATAATTACTTACTGCATTACGTCATGGGGTGGCACTGCTAAAACTGTATTACTAACCATTGAGAGAGCCCAACGAGCGGTATTAAAAGTCTACCTTTCGTCCATTCCTCTTCCCCACTGACATTCTTTATAAATCCTGTAAAGTATTAACGGTTAGACAGTTATTTATATTAAACACCGTCATCAAACAACACGTCGCACTTCCATACAGCACTGAAACTACTAACAAAAGACGAAAAGATATTGTTTGCCCTCAAAACGCGGGAACAAAACATGCCTTCTCTTCTAGATTTTACTTGTTCTTAGGTCCACTTCTTTATAATAGGTTAAACGCTAAATTAGGCATATATCATCACTGCTTCAGTAAAACAAAGAATATACTCAAAGAAGCCCTTCTCAGTATGTCCTACGAGGATACAGAAAAATTATTAGTTGTCTTAAAATGAATGTTGCTCTTTATACCTAGTAGTTTGGAATGAATATTGTTTAAATTTTTATACATTAAGTAGTTAAGTTTATGAATCGAATGTTGTTTTCGCTATTTATTTATTTAGCCACAAAGAATAAAAGAGTCATTTGTATTATTTTTTAAGAATTTAGTATGGTTCCAAGTTTGAAATAAATAAGGTTTAGTTTATACATTAGGAAGATAAGTTTTTAATGAATATAGTTCTGATTTTTTATTTTTATTATTATTTAGTCTCTATGAACATAAATGTATTTTGCATTGCTAATTTAAGTATTTAGTAAGTCCTTTATTTTTGCCTGGAAAACAGGATAAACCTAGTTCAGGCAGTTGTGTATTATTGTCACTAATAGTATGTTTAGTATTCTGGATATGTTGTAAAATAAGTTATTCAATAAAGATTTTATTTATTTATTTATTTATATTCAAAAAGGTCAGCAGCAGCTATTGAGGTGTTGTAACTAGCATCTATGTAGAAATGGCTGTGTTTAGACTGCCAGCGGATACAGTGCGCAAGCGATTCCACACAAGCGTTGCTTCTAGCAACGGCATCAACCCTGTGTATTAGAGGAGCCTTTTATATTCAAAAAGGTCATTAATAGCCACCACGCACCAAACAAGTTTTTGCTCACTAAGTTGCGGCGCATAGGCTGCAGAAGTTTGACAACGAAGCCCCGCCCCCAATACCCCACGCTGCCCGATTTCATCTAGCTGAGAAATTTTTTTGTAAGTCTGGTGTAGCAAGTTTTAGGCTGAGGCGGGAGCCTGAAGTCAAAAGTCAAAAGTCAAAATTTCTTTATTCAATGAACTTAAAATAAGTATTTTGAAAGTCCTAGTTGACCACACTTTCGGTTGTTTGTTTTTAAAAAGACTTTTTATGTTTGTTGGTGTCCTTAATTTTTTGTATTATGTTATTGTAAAGTAACTACATACACACATGTGGTCAATAGATGTATTTTCTATCTACTTCTTTCTTTTTTTCTATATATTATATTTATACATCAACAACAGCAACAAGCTTATAAACTTTTACTATACTTTTACTTCGGCATTTGATATTTGTTTCTCCCAAACGAATTTAACTAAAAATATTTGTTTTATCAAAGTCGAAATGGTACGTGTAAAAATATTTGTTTACTTCTACTTCGGTATTTGATATTTTGTCTTCCAAATGAATCGAATTGAAACTATTTGTTTGATTGATATCCAGGGTCGGATCGGGAACAGATTCCATTAGCTAGTGCATCGCCCCTGGCTTCAGTTGTCTGTTTGATGGTCTGTTTACGTGTCGGCGCACGTCTGTCGACGGCGCGTCTAATGTGCGCGGACGGACAGACGGACGGATGCGATGGCCGTGTGTGTATATCGTTACAGCGTTTATTGACTCATGGCAAAGTCGATCGCGACTATTGGCAGCAACTAAAACAGCTGACAGTATTTATTTATATCTTACTAGCGGCCCGTTCACGACTTCGTCCGCGTGAACCCCGTACCCCGTGATGAATTCCCAAAATTTTCTTTCATACAAGCCTCGTCCTGACAATTACAAACACAACAAACAAGGATTAGCCAAATACGTGCAGCCGTTCTGAAGTGATGCGCGTACAAACATTTGGGGCAACTGATCTTTATTAATGTAGATTAATTTTGCACTTGATAAATGTTTGATGTGATTTGAAACGTGTTTTATTATTGTACGAAATTTTTGTAGGTACCCGTTCTTTAAGGGGACTTAGGCGGTGAAAACGGAATCATTGGCTGTTTTCTATTAGCTGTTACTCAAAACGTTTTAGATTTTCGCACTGAAATTTTCAATATGTATTACATAACGTATGTGTGAGGGGATGACTGTTTCCAAAACACGATTGGAAACATTTTGCTCGATAGAAAAAAAATCATGAAGTTACCTCTTACATTTCATATAAATGCACATTACGATTATCACCGTGTTTTACAATAATAACTCCTATAAAATTATAAACACATTGGTATTTACCTTTTCAATTTCTTGACTGATTTGAATTTCCAAAAAACTAAACATTTTTATTAACTTTTTTATAAAAATGTAAATAGCGCTTACGAATTACCGCGGACCCCGCACCGCGCAACACCCGCGAGCGCCCGGAATTTTCGCTGACCGCCTAACCCCCCTTAACTGTACTCGTCACAGTCTGATAGCTACGTTGCGATTGCTCTTTCGGCTTAAAAAAGAATGTGAAAAAATGTGACTGTATATGTATTTACGCCAAATGATCCGTAAAGTAAGGAATGTTAACGTAAACAGCATCTCCAATCGATTATTAGCCGCATTCGAATTCGCGTTATCGTAAAAAACTTCAAATGAAATCGTTTGTATGCATCGTTTGATGTTTGCTTATTTCGCAAGTTTTATAGGACATTTTTGTTTTTCAACGCTATGCCATAACATTTTATGCTTTTCCGTTCAACGGATAGGTAGAAATGTTTATTTAATAATTTTGATTAGATTGAGTCACAAATTTACAAATTGAATAATTATGGTACGGTTAAATAGAGCTTACGTAAGCTATATGCAGTATGATGTAGTGATAATGCGTGAGGTTATACTTCCTATCTAATGATAGGATGTAGTAGATCCTTCGAATACCTTATATGCTATGCTAACGCCAATAATATTGTTGATCATTTACATTGCATCAATCAATTTGTGACTGATTTTACGTTTCTGCTTGCCGATTATCATCATCAGCCAATTAACATCTTTTCTATGTGGCCACATCACATCTTTATGTTGTTTTTAATATTTTTTATAATATGTAGAAAAATAGTAAATAAAATAGCTGTAATATGACGGTGTTACGTCAAAAAACAAAATGTTTCTTAGTTAGCGCAGAAGAAGAAAAAAAGAAATGTAGGTTTAGTGACGTCACGTATTCGCAGGTGTAAAAAAACCAATGGCCGACCTATGACGGTGTTTAAAAAAAAAACTAAATGTTTATGTGTTTTATATTTAACATAATTAAACGGGCGTACCCCAATTACATAATTGTGAATAGTTACGTGTATACAGGGTGTTTCTTGTAAGGTGTGAAGCCGATGCGTGGTGATAGGGGACTACCATACCTATCTATTGAACTCCCATGTATGTTCAGCGATTTTTGATAGTGTTCCAGCTATAATTTTTTTCTTTCCTAAGTATTTTATAACGACATCAGTTTAAATATTTTTTGTAACTTATATTGATATTAGGAAGATGATTACTTAGTTAAAAAAAAGTGCACAGAAATATATACGCGAAAAAAAGATACTTAAAAAAATAAAGTCACTGGTCATCATAACATACTTAGAAAAAAAATTATAGCTCGAAAACTACCAAAAATTGCTGAACATACATGGGGGTTCAAACGATAGGTATCGTGGTCCCCTATCACCACACATCGGCTTGACACCTTACAAGAAACACCATGTATAAGCACAAATAGTAGGTATAGCTAAGCACTACCTTACAAACAAATGTCAATTTTGTTTTAAAAAAATTTAGGGTTGTCTACAAACACGTCAAAATCTGGGTAAGTCGTAATAAATTATTGTAAGTATCGTGACGTCACCGTATTCACAGGTGGTGCTGCCCGAGCTGGCGATGCTGCGTATCGCCGCGCACGAGGAGAGCGGCCGGCTCGTGGGCCATCGGGTGCTGCCCGTGGTGGGGCTCTGCCCCGGCTACCGGCACGTCAACCTGCGCACGGAGCTAGGGCTGCCGCTGCCCGCCAGCCTGCTGCTGCTCGTTGTCGTTAAGGTACTACTTAGGTACTTACTGTACCGGCGCTGTAGGCTAAAGTAAGCTTTAGTCCCGGTTCTGAACCATTTCATTCTTAGGATAAAATGTTTACTAGAAAAAAAACAACCAATCTTAGGTAAGCTCGAATGGGATTCGAACCCATGACCTTTGGATTGCCGGTCCACAGCTCTAACCTTTTTTTTCTCATAGTAACATTTTATCCTATATCTTTATAGCATTGTGAATGCAAAAATTTCTATAATAAAGACATTTCATTATTTTCAATATTATTTTAAAAGGAAAAAAATCCATCACACTTAACCATTGCGTGTCGGTTGTCGTTAATGACTGTCACTGACGACATTTTCTTTTTACTTCATGCAATTTTTTCTTGTTTCATTGTAACTATTATTATTCACATTATCATTTTAGATCTAAGCTGTAATGTAACAATGTTGGTAGACCTAATAAAATTATTTAAAAAAAACATTAATTAAAATAGGCAACATAGTGACCAACCGCATTCCCCCCCACAGGACTACGTGCCCGACCGGCTGTCGGAGCTGGCGGAGGCGCTCGCCAACCCCATCAAGTACCAGAGCGAGCTGGACAAGCGCGAGCACCAGCTCGCCGTGCTCACCGAGGGCACCGACGCGCCGCCGCCCACCGGCAGGCCCGAGCCCCGGCCGGGGGCTAAGCCCGTGAGCACTATTTACCTATTTATTTGTTTATTTTGTTAGTTACACGGGCTGGACCCAAACTCAAGCTCAAAATATATTTTTGCAATAAACTCAATTAATAAGTACTTTGAATTGTCCAAATTTTTAACCTACCTGTTGATTGGTGATTACTAAAATTAGTCTAACTTAAAACAGACCCTACAATCTTGTCTCAGACTATGGTCATAACAACATTGCCTTGCATTGTTGTGTTTTTAAAGTGAAGACGTAAGATAGCCTGTTCTTTTGTAGTTGAGGATTTTAAGTGTTCTGGCTTTACCGTCTTTTATTTCTTTCTATCACCTTCAGATAAAACAGGAGAGCGCGACCGACTGCAGCCCCAGCAAGTCGTCCATCATAATGGCGGAGACCAAGAAGCTCATCGAGAGCGAGTCGCTCACGTCCGCGGCCACGATGGCACCCAACGACAAGGACTCGCAAGGTGAGGCAGAAGTAAACGAAATATTACATATCGCTCTTGCTTAACATAATGAATGGAACCAGTCGTTATCTTTACTTTGCGGAAATCCATGGCATATCTATGAAATTAATACGAAATTGCAATAAAAATAGAAGTGTTAATACCACTAGCTCAATAGACACCAAGCTTGGTTGCAACATGCAAAAGAAGTGATAATTCATAATTTTATTGTCTCACGTCAGGTGTACAGATCTTGGACTTATGATAAATACAAGTAAACATGCAAACCGAAACCTGACACTTGTTCACGACTAGTCAACCTCCTGAGGATGCCCCGTGGAGGGTCTAATTATCACTACACATTTTTATTGCATTTTTTACGCTTTTATTTGAATGACGCACTCTCATACCCAGCTGTGGGAAAGTACATAATCTGCTATTTTACTTTACTTTGTCAGACATATGCTCAAGAATTTGACGTTAACTCAACACCCACACAGATCAAACGGACAGCAAATCCAACGGTGGCTCAGACGAGACGCTCGCGGAGACTCTGGAGACTTTGCTCACGGGCGAGATGGTGCGCAAGAAACGCGCGGAACTCGCGCGCAAACTCGACGCTTTGAGGCGCAAGCAGGACAAGGAGAAGCGGCCCGTCTCAGCCAAGTTCTACGTCAGCAACAAGCTGGTGAAAAAGCTGTCCTCTAAGAATATGTGAGTTGCTTCTTATTAACATATCGAACTCTGGAGACTTTGCTCTTTGTTCGCCGGCGAGATGGTGCGCCGCAAGCTGGACGAAAAGAAGTGGCATGTCTCAGACAAGTTCTACGTCAGAAATAAGCTCGTTATGATGCTGTCTTCTAAAAATATGTGAGTCGCTATTTATTAATCCGCGGTACAGACAGGCCAGCAGGTCAACCTACCCACAAAATGTATAATGAATGACAATAAATTTTAAAATTTGATTTTAAAGTTGAGGTTTAAGTATTAACATCGATTAAAAGGATTGGACACTTTTGAGAAAACTTAAGATAAGATAAGAAACATTTATCGACCTGCACAATAACAACAGACCATACAAAAATAACACATGGACGAATCTTAGACAGGTAAGTAAAACAAAACAACTTACAATTTTGTGTATTTTGACTCACTGGCGTGTGTACATTACGCTCTCGTGTAATTATACTTACTACAAGTGCTATTTAAGGTCTCCATGTTCTAGTCGTTTTATTAACAAACGTCCTTACATAAGATACATAAACGTTTAGTATTACAATATATGTATATGTAGGTACTTATTACAGTACATAATAGGCAAATAGTGGGTCACTCAACAAATTGGCATAATGTTTTAAACAATTTTATATTATTTTTATAATATATATATTTTTATTTATAATACGGGTCCAGCTGAAAACCAGCGCTGGGGATTTCAAATTCACAGCATTGCTGAGCTGGTCAGCTGTTTAGACTGTTTTGTTAATACTAGAATAGGTTGTACCTATGTAAAGGTGTTACCAGACCAATCGATCGATCGTCGATCGACGACATCGATCGATGGTAAAATGGATTTGTCGACGTCGATAGATTGTTTCTACCAGATCAATCGATCGACCAGTAGAATGGATTAGTCGACGTCGATCGAACTGTTTGATTAGTCGCGCCGGCTGTTTCATAGTACGAGCAACATCGTAATGGCCAAGAACAACGCGTCCCCTTCTGAATACATTTCGAAAGAAACGATGGAATTTAAGCCGGGGTTAATCGATCAACGTCGACCGACCGTCGATCGATTGGTTAGTCGAACGGTATCCGTCGATCGATTAAAGCTACCAGCGGGTCTATCGGCTAAAAATATGGATATGGACATGAGCTTCATTTGACATTTGAAGCCCATATTTTGTCCTTATATGGGCATATTATGGGCGTCATATTCATATTTTTAGCCGATAGGGTAGCAGACCTATCGATCAACGTCGACCGATGGAATTGATCGATTGGTTAGTCAAACGGTATCCGTCGATCAATTAAAGCTAACCAGACCAGTCGATCAACTTCGGTTCCGGTCGGTTGGTCTGGTAACACTCTCAACTGTTTATGTATGTAAAACGCGGAATAAATGCTTTAGTTTACTTTACCTTATGTTGCAGGTATAGTGAAGGCCACACTAGCGCCGAGGAGGCGGGCGGCGGCGAGCGCGAGCTGCGGCTGCGCTACCACCACACCATCTACGCGGCGCTCGAGAAGCACGTGCGCAACGACCAGCAGCATCAGATGAAGTCGCTCACGGTACGTGCGGGAAACTGAGGGCAGTGGTAGGGGATGTGTCTGTCGCCTATACATCCTTACTTTTTATTCGTCTAAAAGAAATTAAGGGTGAGTACCACCCATGAAACTGAACAACTTTCTCCATACATAGAACTGAAACCCAAAATTTTTTTTCATCCTACCCATATGTGTAGTGTATATATGGATAGGTCTTCAAAAATGATATTGAGGTTTCTAATATTTTTTTTTTATAAACTGAATAGTTTGCACGAGAGACACTTCCAAAGTGGTAAAATGTGTGTCCCCACCTCCCCCCCGTAACTTCTAAAATAAGAGAATGATAAAACAAAAAAAAATTATGATGTGCATTACCATGCAAACTTCCACCGAAAATTGGTTTGAACGAGATCTAGTAAGTAGTTTTTTTTTAATACGTCTTAAATTAATTAATTTTATAAAAATACACTATTATTAAAACATCTATCAAAGTTACAACGAAGTACAAGAACTTTTATATGATGTTACTTGCTACCCTTCATGGGCGAGTCCGACTCGCACTTGGCCGGTTTTTTTCTACGCATCACCCGCTCGACGGGTTGAACTTCAAAGCAAAATCAATCATAATGATATTTAAAATTAGAACAATTCTGCTTTGAAGTTTTCAGACCTAGTAATTTAATTAGAGCAATGTTTTTGTTCCGCGAAATGTGCAAAACCATCACGCGCTTGTGTTAAAAATTAAAACTTACTTTTTAAGAAGGGGGCGACCTGCTGTATATCAATAGAAATATTTTCATGTAAGAATTATTGTTTCATGCGTAAAATTAAGAAAGTTGTCGAAAAAATATGTTTTAGGAGTCATTACATTTATGTATTGTTTGTTATTGTTTAAAAAATTGTTTCGAATTAAAACAAGGCCATGACCTTGTGCAATGATCAGGCTAACTTACATAAGTTCTTTTAATGTATTTAACTAATTCAGCGCATAGTACAAGTGACTTAAAATACGTAAATTTGCACAATTTCGTGCAGGATCCCCTTAAACGAATAAAAATTAAGGGTGTATGGGTGTATACATACATACACTAAAGCCACCGCCATAAAACTACGTGACGCTTTAGAAGAACGACCAGCATCATTAGATGAAGCTCACGGTACGAACAGGAGACGCCGCGTGAGCTGCAAGCAGTGGTAGGGGATTTGTGTCTGTCGTCTATCTATATACTGTACATACACACAGCTACCACCAAACAAGTACTCGGTGCTCGAGAAGCATGCGCAACGATCAGCAGCATCAGATGAAGGCGCTTACGGTGCGTATAAGGCCTTACGAGTTAGAACGAGACAGTATGAGGCCCTAGTGGCTGTATGAGGCAGCACTAGCAGGGGGGTATCACTCCGCAGTTTTTTTTTTTATAATAGAGGGAGGCAAACGAGCAGGCCGGTCACCTGATGGAAAGTAATCACCGCCGCCCATGGACACCCGCAAAACCAGAGGAATCGCAGGCCTTTGAGGGAGGAATAGGTTTAAGGAAGGAATAGGAATTGGGGGGGGGGGGGGGGGAAGGGGCCTTCCGGAACCCTCACTGGTCGGACGAAACACAACAGCACCAAGTGCCGTTATTTCACGCCGAATATTCGTGAGAGGGTGGTATTACGCCGGGCGAGCCGGCCCAATGCGTGCTGCAACGCAGCGTGGCTCTACCACTCAGTCAGTGTTTGCAGTTTCGGTAGGTTCGTTTGGCGCACCTCCCAGGCAGGCCGCAGGCGTATGGCAGTAAAGGTTGCCGCGAGCCATAGCACCGAACACCGAGCGTCGAGTCGCTTAACTCGTAATCCCTGCGCGCGCGCGTAAACCCTACGCTCTGTGACGTCATGACGTCAAATCGATAACTTGCTGAAATGTTGCTGCCTTAATTACCTACTAATTTGGAGTTTCTTTTTAGGATTTATTGGAAGTGGAGAAAAAGGAAATCCTGAATAGGCTAGCAAACTCTCGGAAGGAGGATGTCAAAGCTCTTGCCAAGAAAACCAACAGAGACAAAGACGAAATTCTTAGGATAAAGAGAGAAATACACTCTCAGGTAAGTTGTAATAAGTTTTAAATTAGTTTTTTCGTATAAATATTTAAATATTTAGTGTGTTTAATATATAAATAATGTGTCAGTGAGTAATGTTATGTGAAAAACTGCAGCTACAACTCTAACGTAGCGAGAACTAACAAAAACGTAACTGCTTACTAAGATTTTCCAGAATTCTTCTTGGAATGTAGCCAGTTATGTATAGGCTGACAAATTCGTACGTGACGGTCCCATGGTCTGCGGGCGCCGGGGGAGGGGTGACATCTGCACACAACTGACGTTCCTACGACGCGGCCCTGCCGCCCACGCTCTTCTTCCCCGCCCCCACAACCGCAACGTCCCCCGCCCCGCAGACCATGAAACTCTCACGAAACTTTTTTTTTTGCTCTTGGCCACTATCTTATCCGTAGGATTTAGAAGTGACCGACGATGGAGCGAGCTTGCCCAGAAGCTGTCTATTCACTCGGGCTTTAAAGATGTTGGGGCTATATGCAATCGGGAACACAGACGCCGGCAGGGAATTCCATACCTTGGCTGTACGTAATAAGAATGAAGACGAATAGCGCTTGGTGCGTGTGAGTGGAATATCAACCAAGTAAGGGTGGTAACCCGCCGTACGTCTGGACTGAGTGGAATGAGCTCGTGTAGCTCACGAATGAATTTGCCAGCCTATAGTAAGCGAGACGTAATGACTTGGAGCGATCTCGTATACTATTTCAGGCTAAACTATATGTGTCAGTGTTGGCAAACCTATTTTTACGCTTAACTATCATAGATTATTGTAAAGTGAAAAAATCGTTATCAGGTTTTGTGTACTTATACAAAATAAAAAGTTTTTAAATGTGAAAAGTTTGCAAACTAATTATACTTGAATAAATTGGTCAACAGCATCGATCACATATAAAAACTAGATGCACAATTACCGCTCTCAAAACGGCCGCATAGAAAGAGTACCTGGTGATATGTTTAGGTCGTAGACAGACGGTTTAGGTACGCATTTAAAGGTAAAGGTAAAGAAACATTTGCTGACCACAAGCACATTGTAACAATAATGTAAAAAGCGACAACAAATATAAGAATTGAGTAGTTGGATGTGGTCAATTAGGTCCTAACCTCAGCTTGTGCTACAACGACGTGCAAGCCTTTGCAGCGCTGGTATTCTGGTGGAACTTAAAGACAATAACACAGAAAGAAAATATGTAAAATTTAAAATAATAACAAACAAAATGACAAACATAATATTTGTAAGTAACATACTCACAGAAGAAATAAGACTACCAACAATATAACGATAAAAAAATTCGTTTGGTAGTTTGCGAGCGAAGTGTCAACATGACCAAGAGCTGCTTTGAAAATAGCTCTTTATTCTAAAACACATATATGTCAAAGCTCCACTTTCCGCTACGATTTAGTATGGGATTGTGTACTAGTTTTTATGTGATCGAAGGTCAAGAGTAAAATTTAAATAGACGACAATCCGTGTCAGACGCGTTACTAGCCTTTCGGCGACTTAGTTACTCACTATTTTATATTACCACTTCTAAGAATTACCACTTACTTAAATGACCTTTTTGAATCATTGATATTATTTTATTTGATTTGTTGTATAATTTAAAATTGTAAATATTAATTGTTTGATTATTTTAAGCATCATATTTTGAGTCTCTGTGACATTTTATTGAAGTTAGATTGACCGATTTTAATTTCTTTTTGAGTTTCTATTTTGTTTTTAATTTGATTTTACATTTTAAATTTTGATTTAATTTAGTTTTAATTTTGATTCTGATTTTGGATTTTATTTTGTTAATGTGATTTTTGGTAATTTGCATGGGTGTAAATTACCTGAATAAATAAATGAATTATTATTAACTAGCGGCCCGCCCGCGCCTTCGTCCACGCTAACTTAGAAAGACCGTCATAGTTCAGCCATTTAAAAAAATATATCTACAAAATATAAACAAAAATCATTCTCAGTTAACACTCTGTCTTTTAGTGAAAACTGCATAAAAATCGATGGCGTGGTTTAGGAGAACAGTGCGATGCCACATACAGAGGAAGAGGGCGACTTTACTTTATATGTAACTAGCGGCCGGTCGCGGTTTCACCCGAGTGGTTCCCGTTCCCGTGGGAATATCGGGATAAAAGTATCCTATGTGTTAATCCAGGTTATAAACTATCTGTTTGCCGAATTTCATCTAAATCCATTCAGTAGTTTTTACGTGAAAAAGAAACAAACATCCATCCATACTTACAAACTTTCGCGTTTATAACCTCTGAGGTGGCACACAGTCATATTATGACTGCGGGACACTTGAAACCAAGATGGCGTCAAGTGGCACCCCCCCGCCAGGTAGCCATTTTTTTTAGTACATTTCCGGTGTCGGGTTACGTTATGAGTCATATCACAAAGTTAGGAAGGAAATATGCATGTATCATAAGTCTACGTATTCGTAATGAAATAAGCTAACAGCCTAAATAATAATATTTACAATTGACACTATTCGTTTTTTTCAATAATGAGCCAAAAATAGGTTTTTTTTTTATTTATTATTTTCCAATTTTTTTTTGTAAACCCCAAGACAGTATAAATAAAACCATTTTTCAAAGAAGTATTTGTTTCTTTTATAACATTACACATTGAATTACAATAATCTGGTTAGAAAATTACTAGTCTTCATACATTTTATTTACACAGTGAGTCTAAGAACTCTTGACCTTGAAATCGGCGGGCCGATAAGGCGGCAAAAAAGGGTCGACTTGTTAATGTAAACATTCTCTCGTATAACGCAGTTCAATTGTATTGGTATCCTTGTTTAACATAGCGTGTTTTGTCGCGCGCTCCCTATTCCAGCTTCGTGCGCACTTAATGATAACGTAAACAAAAAACGGCCCACCCACGCGCAGTCATAATATGACTGGGGTATTTTGACAGCTGTCATAATAAAATCGCTCGCCACCACAGAGGATAATATTAGTAGGATGGTGATGATTATTATTGTTGTGTGTTACCAGTCTGTGGAGCGCGGCGTGGCGGAGTGCTCCCGCCTGGAGCAGGCGTACGCGCGCCGCCGCGAGCAGCTGGCGCGCGCGCACGAGCGGCTGCGCGCGCTGCTGCAGAAGCACCGCGACCAGGTCAGTGCCTGGCGGCGGCAGCTTCATCATCATCCCATCTCTACCTTCTCATATGCCCCCTCTTCATGTCGGCAGACGCATCCGCAGACGTCATCTGCGGAAACGTCGGCTGACGATTAGAGGGGTTGATTTACGCGTCTGTGGTAGGTATTTGACGTCTGCAGATGCATCTGCCTCGCATCCGACTGTTGTCGGTTTTTGTGGCACGCATCAAAGGGATTCGGCGCCAACGTCCGGCGTCTGTCCACACGTCTGTCGGCGCATCAGTTTGATCGGAGTTGTGATTGAGAGTACCGAGGAACCTTTTAGGTTTATTGAGCTATATCAAGCTGAAAACTGTCTGTGGAATCCTAAAAATAAATATCACAAAAATAAAATGTAAGTAGGTATACTACCTAGGTATAAATCAATATAGTACTTAGTTACCTATTTCAATTAATTTGTAATTTGTGTAAATCGCGTGATAATGCAATATGATGACATGGTGTTGATCTGATGATGGAACTAGAAGGTGGCCATAGGAACTGGAATGTGCGAGTGCGAGTTGCGTCTGCCCAGAATGAACATAGACTGATCGACCTACAGACGTGTGGACAGCTCGTGGAAATTCATCTGCGTCATGCATCTGCCAATGTCCGCGGACGCATCTGTAGACGTGTAGAGTAGACATTAGGGGAATAAAGTTTAAATTAGAGTCCGTAACTTCAACAGAGTCTTTTAGATGGGCAAACGGTACACGGTGCCAGTTGCCAAGGAGGCAAACGCGCAGGCGCGTCACCTCATGGAAAGTAATTAAGGGGGGTTAGGCGGTCAGCGAAAATTCCGCCGTTATTCCGGGCACTCGCGGGTGTTGCGCGGTGCGGGGTCCGCGGTAATTCGTAAGCACCATTCACATTTTTATCAAAAAAAGTTACTTAATAAAAATGTTTAGTTTTATAGAAATACAAATCATTAAAGAAATCGAAAAGGTAAATACCTATGTGTTTATGATTTTATAGGAATTATTATTGTAAAACACGGTCGTAATGTGCATTCAGGATTTTTTTCTATCGAGCAAAATGTTTCCAATCGTGTTTTGAAAACAGTTATCCCCTCACACATACGTTCTGTAATATATATTGAAAATTTCAGTGCGAAATATCTAAAATATTTTTAAAAAACAGCTAATAGAAAACAGCCAATTTTTCTGTTTTCACCGCCTAACCCCCCTTAACGCCGTCCATGGACACCCGCAAAACCAGAGAAGTCGCAGATGCGTTGCCAACTTTGAGGAAGCAGTAGTACCCTTAAGGGCCTAGTCGCATAATGCCTAATTCGCAAAATGCCTACCATGTCTCAAAAGGACTAATTAGCGAAAAGTAAAAAAATAATTGCGTGGTTTAGTTTGTTCAATTTACTTGCAATCAATAATAATAATAATAAATTTTGTTTACGCTCACACCAATTATCTAGACCAAGATGAGTATTCTTGTGAAACTCGTTTATATGGTAAGATAACGGATAAATATACATAAACATAGCAAAAAACACCCAGACCCGGAATCAATTTAGAAAAACAGTTTTTCTCTAAATTGACCCGACCGCGGATCGAACCCGGGACCTCAGAGATGGCGACACCATGAAAACCGGTGTACAAACCACTCGACCAAGGAGGTCGTCAATTAACAAATTAAATTAACCTTACTCAATCTTATAATCTCAAAAAGCGAATTAGTCCTTTTGAAACGTGGTAGGCATTTTGCGAATTAGGCATTACGCGACTAGATGTCCTTGAGGAAGGAGTAGGAATTGTGAGGGGGGGGGGGGAGAGGGGGGACTTCTCACTGAACGCAGCGTTGCCAGACGTGCGATAATTATCGTAGATCCACGATAATTTCGAGGGGCATGCGATAAAAAATAATAATTAAGTATCGCACGATAATTTGTATAATTCTTCGACTTTCCACGATATTTTTTGTCAGTTCTACGATAATTTCGGGACAAACCTGGTTTAGCATCATTCGTTCAGTCACAGTTTGGAAATAACGAAATTTAAGGTACCACAGTCAGTCCTTTTTTTTTTTTTTTTTTTGATCGTGACGTTGGATGTTACCATATTTGGAGTGCCCAGTCGTTTAAATTCTGTCTTTTTTAATGCGATAAAAACACGATAATTTTGCAGTAAATCTAGGATAGTTTTGACCTACGGATCTGGCAACACTGACTGAACGAAACACAGCAACGAGTGCTTTCATTTCACGTCAATATTCGTTTGCGCAGGAGCTGCTGGAGCTGGAGCGGCTGTGCGGCGGCGCGCCGGAGGGCTAGGCGCCGCGGCCTGCGCGTGAGCTCATCCCGCCGACACGAGGGCGTCACCCGTGACGCAATCTGTGATATTATCGCCTAAGGAGCACGCCGGCACGCCGCCGTAGCGCCGTAGCGCCGTAGCGCCGTAGCGCGCGGTCGCGTAGCCTCGTCGTAGCCGCATAGCCTCGTCGTAGCCACCGCCCCGCGCCGCCCCGGACACGTCACGGTGTGTACATACTGCCTTCGTAGATGGACGCGAGTCCAGGGACTGAAAGATTATCTGCATTTAACGTCGTGAACGTGTCGTCGACGGAGGAGGCCGACGCTCGCGTCGGATCGAAACGCTAGTCATCGTAATACTATTGTTATGGGAGGGGAGCGGTGTTCGAACTTGTATCCGTTTTCTTTTTGTAAATGTGTAAGCGATCGTTTCCTTATTACTCGTTGATGTGAACGCCGTCTTCGTTCTTCTCGCTAGCGATGTAGAGCTATGTCGACTTTATACATATCTAAAGCACAACACGTCGGTTCGTATTGCACGTGGCCCTGCGACGACTCTCGCTCGATACGTACACTTTGTAGTTAGTAGTGATTATCGTATCGAGACATTCAAACTGAAATATGAAATTCATTCTTATGATGGTTATTCCAAAATATTTTCTGGTTAGTGAATGTGTTTTGCAGAGAGAGTTTAAATTTTACTATTTATTCTCTAACTTTAGGGTTTACTAAATAAAAATTGAGAAATTCCGTATCGTTATTTCGGTTATGTGATAACTATTTTTTAATTATGTATTATTTCTTAGTAACGATATATTAACATTTTAACAGCACTTGTTACAAATTAAGAACTACGTTTTCACTATACGTATATTGTCATTCATTATGTGTATATAGTATCTATTGCACGACATAAATATATCTCATAATGTGTATATATATAAATGTGGGTGTATGTGGATAAACAATGTAACATTTGTATAGTAATACTTTACGGGCTTGGTTGGTTTGTCATACATAATACACTAACTGACTCCAGTAACCGTAGGTTGTAGGTTAACATTCCATATGATTTGCACAAAGTTGATATATTTAAAGCATTCGTTCGATATATTGCATAGGAATTATCGGGTGTCATAATTAGAATTAGGAAGATATTCGATAGTCATACTTGCTGTCCTTCTCTGGCGGTGTACGTCGTGATAAGGACAGCCTGCGTTCGTTGCAATTGAGCACCAGTTGTCGATAGGTATCCAATATTAGGTGATAGTCGAATTAGCGCATACTACTCCATTGTGTCTTCATACTACCTACGTGATTCTAAAATATCAACTTTAATTTTAGTATAATAAAATTTGCACCTTCATTTGCATAAATGTTCAGTTTGTAATGAACTCTAATACAAGTTTATTCACACATATCCGAACTATTGAGAGTAGAAGCACAAATAAATTGCGTATATTTGATTGCCATCTTTGTGGTGTAAAAAAAATATATACGCACCGGTTAATTTCCCGCCAAATGACTATTCGTCATTAGCCATAGTCTCCCGTACGGATATGTGTGGAATGGACCAACGAATAGCGTTGTGATATCAACCCCTATAAGATGTTTACAATAAATAATTAGTTGATATTTATGAACACACCCGATAACGAGTGTCAGTCAGTAGAAGGAATATTTTACAATAATTTTCATTGAAATCACTTACAAGTAAGCTCTTTAGAAGCCTTCTTCTGTTTGTAATACATGGGCTTGATCTGATTAAGATTCTAATAACTTCGACTTTTTGGTCCTTTATTATTTTTGACATTTAGTAGAATTAACGGTTTTTTTTCAGTCTAATGTATCCATAGACTTCTGTATTTTACTTATGCGAAGTTTCATTAGAATTGGCTTATTGGTTGTAAAAGGTCCGCGCTATACGTGCCGCGTGTAATTTTATTTGTCATATTTACCTATCTTTTCTTAAGACAATTTCTTCAGTGGCACGGCCTGAACATAAAAGTAAAAATATAGTAAAAGGAAAGTCACTAATAATAAAGGGCTATTGTTTATAGTTTTCATCCATTTTATTCTGATAACATTTGACACAATCCCATCGTTTGTTTTGAACACTGCCAAATAAATAAAAGCTTCCTATGATTTTTGTCCTTATAATTATTGTTGACGCTTTAATATTCTTGATACTAATATGTTTATTTCGAGGTAAAGTTTAATTAATAATAATAAAACTATAAAGTCTCACCTTTAACAAACTGCTGTAAATAATGTGTGGGTATAGTCAGCATCAAAATGAGCGTAGCATGCTCTATGGCTAAAAAAATATTCGCATTTAACTGCAAAAGTATTTATTTATGTGTATGTTTCAAATCCATTTTCGTCAAAAGCATACCTACTCTATTCAAATAACAATGAGGTTCGTTTTTTCAAAAGACAAGATATGTTTGACCATGTTGCATTCTATTTTAATGCTGACAATACATGGAATTCTTCAATGGTGCTTCCTCATAGGCTCAAAGTACTTAAACTAACGCTTTGAAAAATAAGTTGTGCATTTTAGAGTATGTATAATAATTACGCTGCTTATTTTGATCTTCGTATACTTTTCTGGGCAGCTATGGCCTGTAACAGTTTTTAATTGTGGTACTCACACTAACAATACTACTTAGCATTAGACCTTTTACTAAGTTTCTCTAATGCCAATCCATTATGGTTCATTCCTTAATAAAATATATATACGAGTAGTATGTTTGCTTAGATAATAATGTTTAAAACAGTTTATTATTACAAATATATAGCTACTAACTACAACATAAATTACGATAATATTATTAGCAATTAAGCATTTCTTGACGTGAACATTAAAAATTTTCAATTTGCTTCTCTAATCTGTTAATAAAATGACCTCGGAAATAAAAGTCATTAATGTGTTTTGGTACTGCACATTACGTTTAAATTATATTATAATATAATACTGTGTGATTTTTATAGATCTGATTAGTTATCAATAGTCATTATTGTACGTCGGTTGCTCAAGTGCCCCATAATATTAAAAAAAAATTGTCTTTGCATTTTTATGGAAGTATTTTTTTTTTGTTTTTTGTATTTTCCGCCTTTGGATGGACACTTAATTTGGTAATTAGTTATACTAAAAGTGAGTAACAGCAATAATATAACTAAAAAGTTACATAAGATGTCCGTCTATTTCTACGAACGAACATTGCAATAACATTCTTAGAAATTAATACTCGAAAATAGGGATAAAGAGAGAGAGAGAGAGGGAGAGAGAAAGAGAGAGAGAGAGAAAGTGAGTAAAATGTGAACTCTAGTGTTTATATTGCAATAAAAATTTGAAACAAGTCCACTGTATCGAATTACACTACCAATATGTAACTTCGCTATTTTGTTTGCAAATCAACGTTAAACGAAAATATTTACAAGGATAAGATATATTAATAAAAATTCAAAATAATCTTATTTGGCCATTACCAATTAAACAAACGTATACTTTCTCTTTACCGATCATAATTATAAACACTAGGTTTAAATCTATATTGATGAAACTTATGAATTACACAGATAATCATTGTGTGCTATTACGGCACATCACTTTTACGGTAATATTAATATTGAATTTTAATTGAAACTTTTGTAGAGATCAATTTTGTTACAACTTTATAGAAAAAGAAGTAAAATTTTATACTATGTTCGTATTGATGTCGCAAAAATTAGATATGTTGAAATATTTTAGCCGTTTACTTCGCTCCCATATAAAAACATGTGAACGAAGCATATGTATAATATTTATTGTTACAAAAATCCAGTTATCGGAGATCAAAGTGCCATACAAATCATAAACAATTGAAATGCATCAGTGCTCTCTACTTATACAAATAAGATGTTATAATTCCTTTGTTTACAATATTCAACATTTTATAGGAATATTGTTTACTATGTGTTATATTTATTATAAAAAGCTAATCAAATACAGTAAAAACACAACCATTCTATTCACAATATAATATAAAGGCGTGGTTACCATTTTAGTCATTTTAAACATTTCAGATATGATTTCTTAGAACGTCACATTTTTATCGTGCAAGTAATACTAACAGGGAACCTTTTCTATCTCTCAATTATATTTATCGATCTGTTTATACCTTTAAGGATGTAAGTAGCACATACAAGGAGTGTACGAAGTGGTGTGCGAATGTGTCGATGTTCTAGATGTAAAGTATGTAGGTTTCAATCAGAGCCTTGTGATAACCCTCGAGTATAATATACCTTTAATGGATGAGTGTTTCGAACATAGTTTTTTCATTGTTGAAAAGTGTTTCGGTGTGATGATTAATGTTGATCGTTCGAAATGTGAATGGGTATTATAAAGATCCTTTGCCGTTTGATGAACTCCAATGAGCTTAATGTAAGTGAATCACACCGAAGGTATAAATGAATAACTGGCAATTTGTCTATGGTATACATACTTATAGAAATGCCAGAATCTTTTTAAGTTTACAAAGAGCTTTCCTAAATAGATTCTAAATAAGATAAACGTCTTCTGCATGATTGAATCATGGTGACATTATTTAATTTTATCAAAGAATAAGATCTACCTATCTGCCTTCAGTGATAAACCTAAGAAACTTCTCGTTTTACTTATAGGTAGGTAAAAATATAATCGTTCGTAATATCCCATTAAAATTGAATTGTGATCAAAATAGAATTGAGACACACAATTGAGGTACAATTTTTCTGTGTCCAATCACACAATATCGCAAAATCCAGGCTGAATGGGCTTCATTTGTTAGCCACAAATTCAAAGTCAACGTTATTTGTCCAATACAAAATTAGATTGCTTGACGTATTCATGCCATTTCCTAAACTGTAATTTTAGGGTCACAAAACCGGAACTCAAAAAAACTCGGATAAAATGAGTTTTAATGACAATTTTTCAAATCTGGTTTCAGTGTTGCCAAAGCCAAGTTCGACTCTTTTGACCTTAAAAAGTATGCATTACGTTTTTGTAATGCATAAACACATAGGTCGACACCGTTGATCTATGCTCTCGTTTATTGAAATTAATGATTGGCTTAGCATAAACTGCAATAGTTTCTGCTAAGCCAATCATTAATTTCTCAAGATTAATAGAACACTAGCTGGGCGGACTTTTTAAATTGAAATAGTGCACGTTGATGCTTGTTAGTGACGTAAACTCGGGAGATATTGCAAATACATACAGAAATACTCACACGTTTGCATATAGCATAACATTACAAATGTATTACATAAGTACTGCATATTCTTATAATTTTATGCTCTCATCAGAATATATAAAAAATGGGAGTACGACCTTTCAGTCTTGATAGCAAACAAATTTACAAATAGCAGAATATGTTTTAGTATACAGTTTCAAAAGAATAAATTGGGGAAAAATATAAAACCGGAAAACCAGTCTTCGTCTAAGAAGACTTTTTAGCATACTTTCGGTTTTGTGACCCCTCAAGTGTACAGTATTTATCAGTAGATAGTGTTATGGGTGTCGGTGAGTAGTTACGAACGTGTGTTAAATACGACTTGATCTTGCCTTGTGTAATGTTAATGTTAGTTAGGTCACGCTACGTCCTTACTCAATGAGAACACACAATATGAAATAACACTTTCACAGTTCGTTGATTCTACAATTGATAGTATTTGGGAGGCCTAAGCGTGTAGATACTATTACCTTTTACCTTGGAATGCCCAACAATTGCCCCATTCTTCTCGACTTATAGGAAATATACAACTTCTTTTAACGTAGAACTTTTAGGTCATGACAGCAGACTGACAGTAGCGTCGATTCCCTAATGTAGCACGTGACATGCAAAAGGTGGACGCTCATAATGTATGAGAGAAGTCCATACTTTATGCACGTGTGCGTATCTGTGTAATACTGTAGTCAGTTTAGCGCGTACAGCCGTGGTCAACGCGTATTCATAATATTAATGTAAACCTATTGACGTATATTCAGCCAATTAGACGTTAAGAGTTAGAAGTTATTTCGTTCTAGTGTAACGGCCCAACTGCAGCTTCGGTCTTATGACGTACGCTACGTCTGGTGTGTACTCGGTGTGTTAGGCTACGTGCATAGCTGGTAAGTGTTTTGTAATAACTTTTCATACACGTCGATATTGTCACCTGCAATGTTTTGAAAACCTGCAATAAAAAGATGCACCAGAACAGCATTTTGCATTTCAAAGAATGATAAATATACGAGTTTTTTAATAAAATATATATCTTAATAAATAATTTAATTAACGGTACGCCTTTATAAGTGTAATACCCTTGGTTTTTGTAATAATCAAATATCGATTAACGGTAAAATATTGACGCCGAAAACAAAAATCCGTGAAATTATAAGATTATTGTTTGGTGACAGTTATTTTGTGCTGTTCTTTCGGGAATAGAAAATGGTGATTAATTTAAACATGAAATACTTTATGGTTGAAATGCTTTATGGTTAATCTGATAGATAACAAAAGTATTTTTTGCAGATAAATCTTTTAATTACAAAATACAAGTTGTTGGTGTATACCAACAACTTCTATAAACGGCAGCATGTAAACCATCCACAAAATGCTTCAAATCAACAATACAACTAGATGGCAGGTCGGCCCTAAAAATATGTCTCGGTAAATAACAGCCCATTTGAGAAGAGAGCTCTTATTTTCTCGCAGGAAAAAGTACTTTATTTGTTGCTCGATAAGGTTGATTTCACCACTATATGTTTTTAAAGTCTTGTCATTTTAAGTGACAGGAGTAATCATTGCTTTGCTCGTTGTTTGTGACTCGAATGATCGTAAGTATAAGATAATACTTGAAGATTTGTGACTTTATAACTGGGTGCTATGGTTGTAATTAGGTTGAACTTAAAACTGTTTTTTAACTTTTGTCTCAGTTCGTTAGTGAAGAAAAAGTATTTATTCACGTGGACAGAATTTAGCTTTCATTTTGTACGTGACGCGTTATCTAGTTGGTATTGTTGATCGAAGACAAAATGTCAAATTTCTTCAATAATACATTTTGAACCTTATCCTTTGGGTATAAGAATCAATATCGATTGGAGAAATTTGTCACTTATATATGTTGATCTGCTGGTTATGTACACACGCTAGCAGAATATAATACCAGCGATAGCTAATTACCCTCAAATAATACATACATACGAGGGCGGTTTGATAAGTCCATGACTTTGGAAAGAAGAAACACTCTTTTTGACATTCTGCCAAAACAATAACATGTATTTTATTAACCATGCCCTCCGTAGTGACCTCAATCGGCCTTCCTGGGCGCTCCGCGTTATTAGTGGTAGTACGTCTACAACGAAATTCAGTGAACCACTTATGTACCATCCCATGAGAAGGCGCAGAATCACCATAATACTTTTTCAATTTGTCTTCGGTCTGCTTAACAGTTTTACCACGTAAAAAATAGTGTTTAATTAGCACTCGAAACTAGCTTTTCTCCATTTTCAAAGAATACTTAGAAGTCGCCTAACTTTTTTGTTTCTAAAAGATTGTTTTCGCGCCAAATTTGTAAAAAGAACGGCATGCGCTTACGAGTTTCCAAATATGAGACTACAAAAAATATTAAAAAAAGTTTTATTCAACCTTAAATTCATTGAGTTGAATGTATGTGCAGTGCAGTCTTTAATCCGTCAGTCGCCTTTTACGACACCCAAGGGAAGAGACGGGGTGGAAGTATTCTTTCACCGCTGCGCGACACGGTCAAAATAATGCAGGTGACTAAATCGTATATCTGATATGTGTCAGCCATCTTCTCATCTCCGATTTAAAAGGTGACTGCTAGAAACCGCAAGAAACCAAGGGCTGGTCAGGTCAATTGTTTTAAACATGACAAAAATGGAATTCGTGTTTTTTTCATTTTTAATTAATTAATTCAATTTTTTGAATTTTAATTGGATAGTCTTTAAGTATCTATTTTATTTTAAAGCAATAACATAAGAAAAATAAAATGAAAACAATTAAAAATAACGACTGTTTACAACGCGAGGGCCGGCCGTCTGTTGATCCGTCAACGTAGGTACTTATCGCCCAGCTGACGCGGAAAAACACTAATTCCTTTTTTGTCATTTTTGTCATGCTTGGAACACTTGACCTGACCATCTCTTGAAGTTTCTTGCGGTCGCTAGCAGTCACCTTATATAATCATACATTATTTTATTGTAAATCTTAGCTATAAGAAGATAAACATTTCATTTCTGTATACAATGTATGTAAACACAGTGTCTAAAAGCGTGAAATGCACAGCACAACATAACGTGTCAGAATAAGTGTTTAATAATGTCAGAGTTGAGACAAATCTTAAATTTATTTTGTATTCTATACTTAGATTTGGACATAATAACAAAAATTGTTGAAATTATCTAAACGTAATCCATATTTTATAATGAGTCTACTCTTGTTGAGCCTTTCTGCTTCGATACTTTGTATATTTCATTATGACGTGTATTCTATTTTTTCGATACTTTATACTGTTGTAGTCGAGTTGTGGGGGTTTTAGATATTTTTACATGACTCTTTAGTTTGCAGTGTCTATGACTGCTGTGAAATGTTTTCTTCCTATTCTTGCAAAGACTACTTAATTTAATAAGTGTAGGTAAATGTTATTTGTCGCTTGATTCCCCAATTTCTATTTGTCCGAACAGGTACTTCATCTTAGTTCTATCTAATACTATAGTGTACCTTTGCTGAGTATTAGAACAATGATTTATCTTCCTTCATGTGTACACTCGGATAATTGTAATATTTCTAGATAGATTTTACGATAAGTATCTCGTCCCCGCTTGTAATGTCGTTCATTTGGTGTAAAATACTTGTTTAGATCTTTACACAATGAATGCACGAGCGTGCGAAGGAACTGTCTCACATTTTTCGCGTACGACATGGCTCGTTCATTATATTCATCATTGAATAGAAAGAAACATTTGCGAGCAGATTTCTTTGTAAAACATGTTTTTTATGGCGCTCGCTCTTTCATTGTGGAAACCCGGTGAAATTATTGCACTGCAGTTGAGTGCACTGTTGCGTATTGAAGAAATAAGTGTAATACGTTGTTAGAGTACTACCTAACTCTATTTTTTGTTATTTGGTGCAATTGGGCGACATTGACAAGCGGGGTTGCGTTAAGTGATGGCACATTTCTTATGATGTACTATAAGCGTCGCTCGCGGCGACGGGTTGTGAGTAGTACGGAGCTGCAGGGGTCCGTAGTAGGGACCCGACACAGATGGAGCCGTCTGGTGACGTGAGTGCACACGACGAACGAGCGCGGAAACTACATAGTCCACACCCATGTGTAACACTTTAAGCGCTATGGCAGACACCGGTGACCGACATACAATTAAATTTAAAAATGTGTCTGGTTTTATCGCAGTCAATGTGATCTAAATTACTACAGATCCTGTAAACAAAATGCCAATATGAAAAAGAGTCTTCCTCGGTTTCATTAAATTGCACTTTATATTATAATTAAAAGTAGCTTAAATGAATACTATCACAAAATCTGTTTTACATCAAACATATCAATACTTTATGCTCAGGTCGTTTTTGATGCTG
Source organism: Scoparia ambigualis (assembly GCA_963921215.1). Taxonomy (NCBI): domain Eukaryota; kingdom Metazoa; phylum Arthropoda; class Insecta; order Lepidoptera; family Crambidae; genus Scoparia; species Scoparia ambigualis. The sequence continues at coordinate 7,159,379 of OY992502.1, read as the reverse complement.
ACTCCAAAAGGCAGCCGGACTATTCACACAGTTGATAAATCTTGTAACGAGCCAAGCATAACCTTTCATTGATTTTCAACCTAATGTCAAGTGAATAGTGTTCAATATGCGCTGGCAACACAACTGCTACTGTCACTGCCACAAGACAGCTTCTGAGTTTCAACTTCTTCAAGAAAACTCTCATTAGGCGCTAGTTTTCCTTCTCGAGATTTTATGTGGCATGCAACTTACCTCGTTTGCCACCAGGAGGCGCTGCTTCAATGAGATGTACATACATGTTTCTATCGACGACCTCCTTGGTCGAGTGGTTTGTACACCGGTTTTCATGGTGTCGCCATCTCTGAGGTCCCGGGTTCGATCCCCGGTCGGGTCAATTTAGAAACTATTGTTTTTCTAAATTGTCTCTGGTCTGGGTGTTTTCTATGTATAATAAGTATGTATTTAAGTATTTTAAGTATGTTTATCCGTTGTGTAGTAACCATTTAACGAGTTTCTTCGAAGCTTCTCTTGGGCTAGATAATTGGTGTGATTGTAGAAAAGTTTAATTTAATTTAATTTTAATTTAATATTTTCTGTAACGTGATCGAATGGTAAAATACACCTGGCACTAATATAGGGTCTAACAATATCAATAAGCGAACGTTTAAGGGGAGCATCTATACATCACACTGAGAATGCTCACCAAATTTGGTCCAAAACTACAGACTCGTTACCGAGATAATCGACAAAACATTATCATAATTCACTAAAAAATACACCCTTTCCAAACCCGTACAGTTGTACTACACGCACACAGAGATAGCCGAACATGCACACTAAACTCGGAGCACACTGAGCTGACTAACTTATACAAAAGTTTGCGCTTGCGTGCGTGTTAGTAAAGATACAGCATGTTTCATGATGTGCATTATTTTAATTGATTTAGTTTGTTAGAAAGCATAACTTTGAAAAATCACTATAAAACTGGAGCCCATTTTTTGTCATTGTATTCAGAATGGTGTATAGATACCGTCCTTAAACGTTCGCTTATTGATTTTGTTAGACCCTGTATACTCTGTCCAAATATGCAGAGCTGACTGCCAACCTTCACTAGTTGGGGGGGCACCTTAAAAAGAAGAAAAAGAAGAAGTACTTTGTAGTGTATCTTTTACTTTAAAATCTTAAGAGTTAAAAAGGTATCTCATTCTGTTACAGCCAATACTGACCAGGGGCCCAAGTCTGCTAATTTACGAATGGCATAATTGAATCGCAATTGGATCGCATTGTAATTGTTTGACACATTTGGTATTTTTAAATGAGAAAGAGAATACCAAATGTATCAAACAATAACAATACGATCCAATTGCGATTCAATTATGCCATTCGTAAATTAGCAGACTTGGGCCCCAGTTTACAGTATCGCTATGCTTGAAGTAGAGACAGAGAAGATATCTATAAATTAATAAAACAACAAATGGATATGGAAGTTTCTCGTACTTGTTCGTCTGGTGTGTTGTGTGAAGTTAGCGAGATTGCCTCGCTATGCATCTATCAGATTTTCTTGAAATTCTAATAAGACGTGATGATTTTGCATTTTTTTCCTACTAATTGTGGCTTGGCCAATGATTGTAGGTACTGTATTCTTTGTCGCAAACAATAAGTTTCTTGAAATTATATTTAAAAATGGAAATAATAATAATATTGGCTGATTTGTATTATGTCGTTGAGCCATTGTGTTAAGAAATTTATCTTGCATTGTTTTTTGGTCTAAAACTAAGTGATCATTGTTTATGTGCAATTGTCGATGTTTCGAGACTCTTATCATTGACATCACATTGTTGTTTGGATTTATTTTTACGAATGCTATATAAGATCATGGTCATGTATACCTATTAAAATAAGTTGTTGTTATTTTTGTTGAAGTTAAAGTCGAATATGTATTAGTAGCTTGTAATACGCACTTATTGAATCTAAGCAAAGATCTGTTTCAGTTTAGTTTGTATTTTTGTGCCAGATTTTTTATTATTTATGTGTTTTAATTGTATTTACTAAGTAAGTGGTTTGTTTATAAAAGGCGGCTCAAATGACATGTTTTATCTATTATGTTGTGATATAAATTGTGTACATTGTTGATGCAACGGTTGCTGCTGAACTACCGTTTGAAACGGTGTTAAGTTTCATACAAGTATTGTTTATTTTAAATGTTTTTATACAAAATGCCCTTTTTTATTAATAAACTGTTTAATTCAAGCCAAATACGAGCCATCTTTAAAATATAAATATGTTAAATGCATTCAGTTCTTAAGATTTTTTGTCAAAGAAAAAATGCAGTTTAGTGCTTGGAATATTTTATTTCAATTATATTCAATCAGAAGGAATTTTGTGTACAGTCCCTGTCAAATGTCATGTTTAATGTTTTTATCTAACATACCCTCACAATACACTAAATCGATTTTGAGAGAGGTCTTTTAGAGATGCTTAGTTTTCTCATAATCTGAAATTATAAATGCAATGAGCTATATTCTATCCTTATCAATAGTTTTAATGTAAAATCAACAAAACACTAAGACAACTTATAGCGTAACTATGTTGCAATCACTTTTGACAGTGACTGTGCCTAGAACTTGCTTTCCACGTATGTTTGGCTGCAGGGGCGAGGGCACCCCGACCCTCCCCTGTTCGCGTGCGCACGTCAGCGGCGGCTTCCACTCTCTGATAGTTCTAGTCATTTTAATTCCTCCGTGTTGTATCTATGCATAAACAGTATGCCTGTATATGGGTAGACAATATAATTAATCAATATAAATGTTAAACATAATATAGGTGAAACTTATATCTATTAAATTTGATGTCTGTTCTATGATGCGTTTTATTTGTTCACATTTCCTTTATTAAATTCCATTTTCTTCATAGTACGAGTAAGTACAACATTTTGAAATTTGACTTTTATTCTATTTAGGTAGGTGGGATACGGCCTGCCCACAGAACAGAAGCTGCCTCAGAAAGAGAATGCGATTATCTTAGTCCAATACCTGAAGTATCTCACGTTCTTTCTCTCATTCACGTTTCCGACCCTGCTAAAATCTATTTATATAGAGGTATTATAAAAAAAATTTAATTGATAGGAAGAGATGTCCATAATATAAAACTGTTACCCTCTTCAGTTAAATAAAAGTTGTAGGGTGGACTGGTCTACCTTGTTCGCAGCCGACACGGCAAAAGACAATTACTTAATACAACTCTTTGATTCTCATGCCCCCCTAAGACCAGTGCGTGTTAAACATCTATCTACCTGCGCCTTGGCTTTCGCTAGTGATTAGGAAGTCCATGCAACGTAGAGATAAAGCCAAATCATTGCTTAGGAGATTCCCGAATGACGATAATCTAAACTCCTATAAACGGCTGCGCAATCACTGCAATCGTCTCTGCCGGGATGCCAAACATCGTCATGTTCATTCTGCAGTGGATAGCTTACCCCCGGGTAAAGTCTGGAAGATTTTAAGATCCCTCGGTGTGGGTAAAGACAGCGGCAGTACTGGTGAATTACCTGATCTCAATAACCTTAATAGGCGTTTTACCACGTCACCGGTTACTGTTACTGATACCACCAAGGCAGCCACGCTTATCTTTTTAGACACAGTAGCTCGTCCTGACTGTAAGCCTTTTGTTTGTGAGATTGAGAGATTGAGAGAGAGAGAGAGAGAGAGAAGATTGAGAGATCACTGTAGGAGAGGTTAAAAAAATTTATCCTATCCATTACTTCCAAGATTGCGGACGAAGATTGCATTTGCCGTGAGATGCTGATGCCTATCCTGGATGACGTTGTGCCTAATATCACACACATTCTAAACCACTCTTTGGCAACCAATGTCTTCCCTTCCGACTAGAAATTAGCCCATGTCATTCCCATCCCAAAGTCCTCTTCTCTCAATAGAAGTCGTCCTATCTCTATCCTACCATTCCTGTCCAAGGTCCTGGAAAGCGCTGTTCACAAGCAATTGTTCTCTTTTGTTTCCCATAACATCTTAATAAGTCCGTATCTGGTTTTCCTCCTGGCCATAGCACAGTAACTGCCCTCTTAAATGTGACAGACGATATCTGCCACGCCATGGATAACCGGATGTTTACGGTTCTTGTTCTACTGGACTTCAGCAGCGCTTTCAACTCCGTTAACTATGACATCCTCCTTGCCATCCTCCAACCTTGCCCCTGCCGTGATCGCATGGTTTTAGGATTATCTTTGCAATCGTCACCAGAGAATCAGGAGTGAAGACAGAAGTGAGCCGAGTACTGTCTCGGATTGGGCTCCCCTTAGTGCAGGTGTTCCACCAGGATGGGGTACTTTCACCTCTCCTCTTTACACTATTCATTAACGAGCTCGGTTAAGGACTTTCTTGTCCGTAGGTACCACTTATATGCTGATGACTTGCAGCTGTACAAGCATTCTGATGCAGGCAAGCTCGGGAGTTAAAATACCTCGTTTTAATATGTCATTTTAGCAACTTGTGTATCAATCTACTATTAAAAAACAGCTAGATTGAAAATTACTCTTTATTAGTAAGTTAGATTATTCGCATATTCAAGCGATTATTCAATACTCATGCGTATTCGAAGAGTCGCATCGCAACACTACGGCATAGGACCTAAATATAGGTATATCTTTCACACCCTTTTGTAAACCCCTACTAAAAAATGGGTGCGCATTTTTTCACATAATTTTTTAAGTCCTATTATCGGAAGTCCGAAAATATTTCTAATACCATTTTACATCATAATGATCACTCTTCATAAAAATATTTAATATCTACTAACGATCGAAACCCATAATCACCAGAATTCATACTATCTTTAACCACACTAATATTTTTTTTCGTATATTTTCTTATACTAACGATCGAAACTTCCAATCATTCTAATACATAACGCCAATATTCCTATATTGTTTCATACTAATATTTGTTTTCATATATATTTCTTGATCATAAATGTTTTTATGAGCCACCCGCTTTAAAGACAAAGTTAAGTATGCAAAACTATAGTTCCGTTGGTTAGGTTAGGTTAGACTTGTGACGAATAACTTGGTTATTTGAATAAATACTGTGTGCTTGCATTCATGTTGAATGCATGTTGCATATTTTTTGGAATATTGCATGCCTGGATGCATGCTGCATGCTTGCTAGCATCCTTGCTGCATGCTTACTTGCATGCTGATGCTGAGGCCCCCCGCTATAAAGAAAAAATTAAGTATGCAAACCTATAGGTCTGTCGGTTAGGTTAGGTTAGACTTTTGACAAATGAAGGAGGGGGGCCGCAGGCCCCCCGACCGACCCCCCCCTTTTTCTTAATCATAAGTGTACCTCCCTATGTATTAAAAACAATATTATGAGTTTAAATATTTTCTTAGTAATGACATTATTAAAAAGAAAATATGATTACTGACTGTTTTAAGGGAAACAATTATGAGAAAAAGGATTATGAGTTTAAGCTTGTACTTAGTAATGACAGTATTAATAAAAAATAAATGATATCTGTCTGTTAAGAGTTCCGATAGTACCTAGTAATAAAAATTTATGAACAAAAAAATATGAGGATAAAAATTAGGAAGAGTGATTATTATGAACACAAATCGGTAGTAAAACAAAAAATAGGAATAATAGTTTATTGTGAGCCAATATGGACCCCTAAAAATATACAAAAGGTTTTTTTTTATATAGGTAAGAAGGAGGCAAACGAGCAGACGGGTCACCTGATGGAGAGCAATCACCGCCGCCCATGGACACCCGCAAAACCAGAGGAGTCGCAGATGCGTTGCCGACCTTTAAGAAAGGAATAGGGAGTAATTAATAAAATGCAAACAAATTCTCCACCTGAAGATACAAAATGGAATAGTAAGATCGTTTTGTCTAAACGAGTTGAATGTTGTATTGAAAAAAATGGAAGTCATTTCGAACATCTACTAAAATAAATGAAAGGATATGAAAACAATGTATTTAATTAATTTTAGACATCATGTTTGGTAGTAACATTTGCTGCTTAAAAAGTACATAATCGATATCTAAATAGAAATAGTGTTAAGTAGTTTTATTTTTCAATACGTCCGGGTTCGATTCCCGAGCTGAGTACAAGTTTTTAAAAAAATGTATGAATGCAGTTTTTCTTGTTACTAAAATCGATGACATGGTTCCTGATAACAGATCTTTGTATGTCTAATAGTTTCAGACTTTTTCATACTGACCGATCTAAATGTTACATGTACGTATGCTGTTGAGCCTTGTACAGCTCAATGGCGGAAATAACAGGACGCCAAGAGAATATAAAATTCTTGTCTGTCAACTGTCTGTCAACCTTTCGTGAACTCTAAAAATGTCAATGTATTAACCAACAAAAAAATTAGATATAGAATAATATTATGCACCATTGTAACAGCAAAATTTCTAGTGCAGAATAATGTTTCGACCGTGTATCAGGAAGATTTTGTCTTGTCCCTCCTGGGTGGTAGTTCCTTCGGCCAAATATCAGAACTTAGTGACCTCCGACGCTTTGGCCCACCTGGAGCGACTGTGCGATAGGCACTGCACGGTGCCAAGGTTTCTACCACAGAAGGTTTGTGGTGGCCATGAAATAAGAGACGTTGAGCCTAGACATAGATAGGAAATACGGGCGCGACGGCAATCTAACGTAAAAAACGAATAGCAATTCATTTGATCGCTATTAGTTTACTGAATAAATAGATAACCGCCTCTGTGATATAGTTGTTTAGGTACTGATTCCAGGCCTAGAGGGTCCCTGGGCCTTATTCTCTAAGCGCATCAGAAACTTTCCGTTCATTATATTCCGTCTGGCATTACGAGTCAGCTGATTAGGACGGGATGCGGCACTTCTTTGCATCATACCCTTGGCGCCAAGTAAGTTTTTCTTCGAACGATCCCTCTAGTTCTGCAGACGCGATTGTGGAAGTGATTCGTCAGGGAATGGAACACTTTATTCCGTTCTCCGACGTCCCTCACGATCACAATGCTCGACCTTGGCTTAATGCGGAATGTGCAAGCGCAGAAGCAAGTAAAGAATCCGCTTACCAAGCCTGGGTACGCGCTCGTAACTGTAAAGAACGGGCTCTAAGGGTTCGGGCGAAGAAGAAGGCCTTCATCTATGCAGCTAAGCGGTGCAAAAGAATGATCCGCAAGGTGCGATTCGACCACGTAAGCCGCAAAGGAGCCAGACTAGCAGCTGTTGGTAGTAAGCAGTTCTGGTCCCTGTCCAAGTCGGTAGAGTCTAATTTTTGCCGGCCTACTTTTGCTGCCCATGCTGCGACCCCATGGGACGTTGGCCCACACTGCAACGGAAAAAGCAAATCTTTTTGCATCTCTTCACGGGCAAATCTAGAAGCATGGCAAAGCGCTTGACATCTCGAAAGTCTTTGACCGAGTTTGGCACGCTAATTGCTGACCAAGCTTCCAGCGTCCGGCATCCCTGCTGATTTCTGTGTCTGGATTTTGGACTTCCTGAGAGGACGGTCAATCAGAGTAGTCGATGGCTGTTCCTCTGACCTAATGGCTATCGATGCCAGGGTTCCTCAGGGTTCCGTTCTCTCTGCCACCCTTTTCTTGTTGCATATTAACGATCTGCTCAAACCCGGAATTGTTGGGTATGCAGACGACAGCACGGTCACAGAGAAGTATCAGTCTAGCGCAAGGGACGGCGGAGAAAAAGTTCGTTCCTTAAGAGAGGCCATGGTTGAGCGGACAAACTTGACTTTAAGTCTTGTCTCCCAATGGGGTGACAACAATTTGGTCAGTTTTAACGCTACCAAAACGCAGGCGTGTTTGTTCTCGGCCAAAAGGAGTCCTTTTAACCTGGCTCCTACTTTTCGGGGTGTAGATGTACCAATTACCGATAACCTCGATCTCCTCGGCATGAAGTTGACCTCCAATCTCAACTTCGGGGACAACATCGAAATCAATTCTCAACAGCTCTGTGCTGTTGGATGTACATGCAGTCTTTAGTCCATTAGTCGCCTTTTACGACATCCAAGGCAAGAGGGGAGAGGGGGGGGGGGGGTATTCTATTACCTCTACGCGACACGGTTAAAACATATACTTAATAATCTTTGCAATAAGTGGAATCTGGATAGGCGACAAATAAAAATTTCATTTACCACCGTTTTGGCACGTTACAGCTACAGCTTAATATCTCCATATAGCTCCGTGATTAGGGTTAAGTACTTTATAAGTAATTCATCTACCATCAGGCTCTCGATTTTGCGCAAATGTTCACAATCGTCGTGCCTCATTGTCTTGGAGGCCTACTTGTAAGTGGCAAACGCTCGCCCTCCGTATATTCGTTATTCGTCGTACACTGCTGTTTTCTGTAGCAATAGCTAGTAAACAATACAGGAGCGTGCGCGCATTGTACGACGGATTACGAATTGACAGGAACTGAGCGTTTGTTGCTCGTCTAGGCGAGCTTATCCTGACATTTTTCACTTAACAAAATCACGATTTAAAAAGCAGAATGGAGGACAAGACATGATTATCCCACTCCCCTTTGAAAAAAATAAAAAAACAGGTGACGGTGGTAGGCGCTGGCAGCGACGTCGGCCGCATAGTGTCGCTATTTCTGAAGCAACAGCGAGTTGTGAAGGTGCTCGCGCTATGGGACGAAGATTGTGAATGCGGAGTGCTGGGAGTAGCCACTGACCTCGCACACATTGACACCAGCACCGAGGTGGAAGCGTACCAAGGCCGCATGTTCCTCAAGCCGGCGTTAAATGTGAGTGGTTCTTCTGGTTTAGACTTGATTCTGGATCAGCAACGAGTAATGAATCGCTTTAAGACGAGGTTAGGGAGTGTGATGTGCTAGGATGGCCACCTACCTCGTATACATTGACATCAGCCCGAGTTGAGGGTAGGTATACTAGAGCCGCGTGTTGTTCAAGGATAATATCTGTGGGCACAATAATCTGCTGTCCTCAGCAGCACTACGCCATCAAGCTCCCGCTTGATGGCGTGCGTAGTGGCTAATGTATAAGTGATCTTACCAGTTAAGCAATTTTTGCAAAAGAATACTGAAACGTTTAAAAAAAGGAATGAGACTCGCTATAAAAAAATCGACAGGTCAAACTATGCCTCGGTGGCGGAGTGGTTCGACGCAGCCGCCCGAATTGCGGATGACGCGGGTTCGATTCTAGCTTAGGTAGTCATTGTTTCAATATCTTGGAGTATATTTTAGGCGTTATTAAGAGGCCTATTACATCTCGACTGTGATTTTTGCTAAAAATGGCCAATTTTGGCGTTCTTGATCTCAGAAACAAAAATTCATTATCAGTTTTTTGACTTATTAAACAGTGTAGAATAGCTATTGGCATAGTGCGTAGCGGTCTCGCTTTTTGTAAATTTTGCTTACCCGTATCCAAAATTGCAGAGAGAGATTTTAATAAAATGCGCGGAGGCACTTTTTTGAACTTGGAAAATCGCTTAAAGTTAACTGAATTTCTCCTATCTACGATAATATTATTGAGCAAAATTTATACCAGAATAACTGTTAATTCATAAGGAATAAAGATTTTATAATGAATTTATTATCCTGTTTCGATAAAAACTTTAAATACAACTGAAAAATTACTACAAAATGCAAAAATAGGCATTTTTACGCAAAAATTACATTTGTGATATAATAGGCCTCAACAACCATAACAAAAAAAAAACAAATATTACGAATTTAATCTTCGCAATGTCGGGTGAATAAATTAAAAGCATCTCGTGCTTCTCCTTACTTCGGAAAGCTCATAAAAGCTGCCGTTGGTCCCGGTTGTTGTCGTAAGATGGCAGTCGTTAAACCCGCCAGCGTGGTGGGCTATGTCCCGATCTCTCAATGTGCCGCGTGGGAAGGCGGTGCCCAGCAGTGGGACGTAACTCTGTGACTCTAGAAAGGTGATGATGCAATAATATGTGCAGGATGCGGACGTGGTGGTGATCTGCGGCGGCTGCCACGTGTTGCCACCGTCCTGCCAAGTGCTAGACCGCACGCTGTTCTTCCAGAACATGCGGCGCGTGCGCACGGCCACCATAGCGTGCGCGGAGTTCTGCCCGCAGGCGGTGGTGGCGGTGCAGACGCCGCCTGTGGATTGCAACTACGCGTTGTGCAAATATGTAAGGGGTTGTATTATTTATCTATCCTATCTAAATATATAAAATAATAATATCATATAAAATCAATAGCCACGAATATATGTTCGTGCATCTTTTTATAACGGCTATACCTATTTGGCTAATTCATGTTTTTTTGTATTATAGGACAAAGTTTGTATCATAGATTTTTATTTTAAATTCGTCACGGGGTCGTACTTGGTGTTCACACGGACGAAGCCGCGAGCGGGCCTCTAGCATATATTACATATCCTCTGTAGGATGGTATTAACTAGTGAATTGTGCTTAGATATCTCCACCCAAATGTATTTTTTTTCGTTTAGCGGCATATTTTTGTACAATGCTGTGTTTCAGAAAATTGATCTGAATCTGAAGCTTTTAGTTCTTATACCTTTATTGGTACAGAGGCACAAAACTTTGGGGTCGGAAAGAAACACGAGCGCGAAAACCGGGCTGCGGTGGCCATTTCCTGCCAGATTTACTCAGTAACATAATTGCAGTCGAATGGTAATGAATACCATGTATTAAATTAACAATAAGCATTCATACGTTATTGATCTGGTGAAGGTTGCGGGTAGCCGCTGGATGCATGCAGCACAGACCGGTTGTGGTGAAGATCTTTGGCCTTTGTAGGACGTCCTTCAGCTGATGATGATGACGATCAAGTCACGCATATACTAACATAGGCTCGGTGTTGGCCCTGTGTAGATCCCCCTCATTTGGTAATAAATCTATATTTCTAAATTCAATTCATTCTGTGCTAAAGAAATATCAAATTGCAACGTTTCTTATCCTAGCTGGAGACCATAACATTAACATCCTTAACCCCAGTGACGAATACACTTAGCAATATCTTGATCGCTGGCAGAGTATAGTTTGTTACCGGCTATAACGGCTCCAACTAGAGCAAAAGCATGCTTAGATCATATATTCATCAAATGCAAATCAAATGACTCAGTTAGTCTGGTCACACGCACTTCTATTACTGATCACAGTGCTTGTATGCTGGGTATTAAGTATTAACAACGCTGGCAGCAAGAAAAAAGCTGCTCCAGAATATATATTAAAAATAAAATATAAGGCAGTCGTCGAGGACATAAAACAAACAGTCACCTGTCATGTTGGCAGAAAACGTCAATGCTGCTTCTATGAACTTTTAAGCAATATTATCTACAGTTACTGTAGTCGAGATACTACATACTACAAAGATAATTGTTAGCAAGTCAAAACGTATATTGCCTTGGATGACCCCTGGATTGTTGAGGTGACATAGAGACAGGCTCCATTTAAACTGTAAAAACATCCTACTGATAAGTTGAAGGAACTTATCTATAAAAGACACCGGAACTACCTAACTGATCTTCAGCACCGTTTAAAGATAGAATATGAATCTAAAGAACTGGCTGAAAACAAGAATATGCCAAAGGGCCTTTGGAAAACTATAAATAAAATAAGCAATACTGGCACCAAGAGTAAATCTTTTCTAGAACTCAGTGAAATTGTACCATGGGATGCCGTTAATACTGTCAATTGCTGCAACAACTTCTTTGCAAATATTGGTGAAAAACTAGCGAATCAACAGCTCAACCGTATGCGCAGTTCTCAAGAGGACATATTTAAGAAACTTCGCCAGAAAAAATATTCTGTACCCTATTTCTTCTTTATGCAGCACAGTAATAACACAGCACAGAACATATTCGAAGTAGACTGGGTAATAACACAGCACAGAACATATTCGAAGTAGACTGGGTACACCCCCCCCCCCCCCACACACACAACTTGCTTTTTATAGTTGATTTAATGTTTTACATGTGTATCTGGTTTTAGGTATATTGTTTTATATAAATCTGCTTTGTTTTGTCGCTTACCGCTTTTTTATGGCCTAAGTAGCCCACAATTCAGGATTTCCTAGTGTGGGATTCACTTTTTTATAGCTTTACTTTAGCATAGCCAAGCTACAGGGTATCTGTTTTTGTTTTATAGTTCTACATTATGCTGTTGTTGTAATGTTACTTGTTTAAATAAATTATTCTTATTCTTATTTTTTTTAGGCGTATGACTGGTAATCTTCGTCTCTAAAGACACTAAAACAAGCGAAGGTGTACGTCCGTGCGTCGGCGCGTGATCGGCTTGAACGCGCTGAACGCGATGCGCGCCAACCAGCTGTTCTGCTCCATCATCGGCCCGACCCAGGCGCGGGCAGAAAATTGATCCCTGTAGCTATAGTTCTTATGCTTTTATTAGTACAGTAGATGCACTAAGAACTAAAGCTCTGGGGTTAAGCAAATTAACAATAAACGTTCATACGATAACTGCCTGGTGAAGGTCGCGGGTAGCTGCTGGATACGAGCAGCACAAGGTCGGTCGTAGTAGACATCTTTGGGCAAGGCCTTTGTTGGACGTCCTACAGCTTTGTCCAAAAGTGGACGTCCTTCAGCTGCTGACGATGACGACTAGGTCGCGCGTATGACACACAATCTTCTCTCCAGACGCTGAAACAAGCGAAGGTGTACGACCGTCGGCGCGTGATCGGCGTGAACGCGATCAACGCCATGCGCGCCAACCAGCTGTTCTGCTCCATCACGGGCACCGACCCCGGCGCGGGCAGCACGCCCGTGGTCTGTGGCACCGGACGATGCACTAGGGTGCCGGTGTTCTCTGCCGGGAAGGCGGGTAACTTCCCTCAGGTCAGTATCTTAGGTGTTTACTTAGTTACTTTTCTTCACCCTCACTTCCAGCTGCTTAAATTTTCAAAATTTTTAGGCTTTGTGGTCTACTGGGTAACATACATATTATGATACTTAATTTGATAGGGCGACAGACTTAGTTAAGGTAGTGGTATCTAGCCTCTCTCCGCCTGGCTTTAGTTCCATCACGAGCACGCAGACCCGGCGCATGCAGCACGCCCGTGGTCTGCGGCACTAGACGCTGCACTAGGGTGCCGGTGTTTTTTGCTGGGAACATCTTAGGTGCTTACTTAGTTACTTTTCTTCCCCCTCACTTCCAGCCATAGAGAATCTGCCTAACCAGCTTCCTCCACAGTTCATTATTCCGGCTGCTTTAACTTTCAACATTTTTAGGCTTTGCGGTCTACTGGGTAATACTTCTATTCTCGGGGATACATATTATGGTATTCAGTTTGATTGGTGGTAAGACAACAGACTTAGTGTCCGGTCTTCATCGCGGAAAAAAGAAATTAAGTACCTAACTTAGTATTTACGTAACTTCTTCAATTATAGAGGAGACTCTTCTCTGGCTGCTCGGCATTGCAACTACTTCAACTCCAGCCTAGCCAGAATCCATAGCGTCAACCGCTAAATTAAACACTATCTATTTGCTGCAGACACAAGCCGAATGCCTGACGCGCCTGGTGCGGGAAGCGGATGACATCATATGCAAGGTCAAGAGCAACAACGAGCAGGGCCACTTATCAACCGGCTTCTCAACCGCCCGATGCGTCGTCAACATTATGAAGGGTGCGTTCTATACATGCAAACACGACTAACCCCTTAGGGTTAATCAGAGACTTGGCAATGTACACCGCAAAAGCATTGCGTTCCACAGTCCACGATTCACCAAATAACAACCGCATATGTGCTCGGTGTGATAGTTGGCGAGCCCATCACCGCTCTTTGCTGTTGGATGTATGAGTAGTCTTTAGTCCGTTAGTCGCCTTTTCCAATACCCAAGGGAAGAGAAGGGGCGGTAGTTTTCTTTTAATAAGCCGCCACCACACAGCTCTTACCAATAATAGGGGTGTTTTTAATAAAGCAATAAGAAAAAAATACTGTCTTTAACGTTAAGGGCTGGTCGAGAAGCCGACCTTCCTGGACAGCGCTCTGGTGGAGCAGGGTGACCCCGACAAGTGTTACGGCCTAAAGATGTGCGCCACTCCCGTCACCGTAGGCAAGGGCGGCGTGGTGGAATACGCGGTGCCCACACTCAACGAGTTCGAGACAAGGCTGCTTGAGGACAGCAAGTGAGTAAACTGCTGAGCTAAGACCTCCATCATTGATGTGCGCCACACCCGTCACCGTGGGCAAGGGAGGCGTGGTGTGTTATACACGGTGCTCACGCTCAACAAGTTCGAGGACAGGCTGCTTGAGGACAGCAAGTGAGTGAACTGCTAATGCTGAACTAAGGCCTCCATCATTGATGTGCGCCACATCCGTCATTGTAGGCAAGGTAGGCGTGGTGGAATACGCGGTGCCCACGCTCCACGAGTTCGAGGCCAGGCTGCTTGAGGACTTCAAGTGAGTAATGCTCATGCTGAACTAAGGTCTCTACCATTGAAATCAAGTCATTACTATATAGCGTCGTCGAGTACACGGTGCCTACACTCAACGAGCTCGTGGCCAGACTGCTTGAAGACAGCAAGTGAGTATTGCTGATGCTGAACTTAGGTCTCTACCATTGAAATCAAGTCATTACTATATAGCGTCGTCGAGTACACCGTGCCTACACCCAACGAGTTCGTGGCCAGACTGCTTGAGGACAGCAAGTGAGTGAACTGCTGATGCTGAGCTGAGCTAAGGTGTACATCGTTGAAATCAAGTCATACTATCGTCGTCGAGTACGCGGTGCCCACGCGAGTTCGAGAACAGAAAGTAAGTAATGCTAATGCTGAGCAAAGCTTCATTGAAATCAAGTCATCGCTTTAATAGGCTATTTGACACTATCAAAAATAATGATTTTTTATTTGCCTTCTACGTAGATTTGCGTAGATTTCAAAATAAAATAAAATAATTTGTTGACAGTTTTTTTAAAATACTGGTTTGGTGCGGTCAGGCTCAGCACCGGCTTAGCGAGTGTCAGATAAGGGAGATAATAGTAAATATTTGAGAGAATGGGGAGTTATCGTGCCGTCAAGCGCGCGTACTTGGGACGACCGAACGGCCGACGACCGGCCGGTCGGCCTAGGCTCGCTGTGAAATCAGGTCATGCGGGATTTGCACGAACTTCAAGTTCAAGATTGAAGGGCGATGGCGCACGACAGACCGAAATGGTGGCTCTTATTGTCGGAGGCCAAGACCTACTTTGGGTCGTAGTAGTAGTAAGGCTATGGTCTCCTATAAACGCCGCCGTCGGCCGCGTACAGCGTCACGCCCGCCGTACGCCGCGTCACACTTGCTATACAAATGTACTGTTGTGGTCTCCTTTACACGTTAACGTCGGCGTAGGGACGCCGTAGGCGACATTTAGACGCTTTGCGCCGCGTATCTAGTTATTTCGAACCGTTGCAGCGTGAAGGCCGTATTTTGCGTCAGTTCAAAATGTCGAAATTTAACTAGGAAAAGAACGCAATATTGGTTAATTTAGTATTGCTGTCTTTTAAGTGTTTCATTATCAAAATATGGAAACTTTCTTATTTCTTTCTCTTCATAAATAAACTTGTTGCCTTCATTTTTCCTAGTATACGGTCGTCTTGTGCCTCTTGCTCAAGTGTCACAAGCACCGCCAAAAGCCATTTTACATTACAGAACTACCACGCTAGCACTATTTGTCGACTACATGTGGACTACTGTTGTGAACGAGATGTCGTCGTTCGCGTTAGATGTATGACCGCTGACGCTGTGCCTGGCGTTCAGACGTCGATCGGAACGTTTTCGCTGAAGTCGGTCGCCGCGTATAGCATTTAATAGGAGACCGTAGCCTACGTAATAGTAGTAAGTAAGATAATAATTAGTCATAATATGAACGTTATATGTTAACTGATATTCCCCTAGACCCCTTGAAGGTCAGTAAAGATGTGGGACTTTACTGAGATTTTTCACAGACAGGCAATTTGTGTAGGTCACTTCGCGATGCCCCGTCCGTGGGTAATTTCACGCTAGGGAAGCCCTGGCCTAATCACCATGTTGGTGATCAAAACCCCACCCGGGATTCAGGACTGTGGCGTCCATAATATAGCGAGGACGTGGCCCAGACCAAATCTATGAAAAACATTAATTATTTTATTTTGTTCAGAACACCAACAGCACATAAACAATATATGGATACAGGTGTTTGGTTCGTCAGTCGCCTTTTACGACACCCAAGGGAAGAGATGGGGCGTAGTATTCTGTCAGTGAGCCGCTACCAGCACAGCATTTGACACATCAGTCCTAGTACCATTAAATACAGGGTTAATTTTGGACCCCCCGCCAAAAGTAAATATGGGGTAAAAGAGTAATAATAAAATATTTGACTTAAAAATAATGAATGTTTTCTTTTTTAAATACAATTTTTTTGTCTGCTTTTTATATCCTATAGCTCTAGGTGCGTGCGCCCACCGCCGCCGCGTTGGGCCAGCGTGGTGGGTTATGGCCCAATATCCCCACGTGCTATTGTCCACGTGGGAGGCCTGTGCCCAGCAGTGGGACATTTATAGGCTGATGATGGTGATGACTGCTCCTATAGTGATCACATAAAAATTTGACGGGGGGTCCAAAAATAACTCTGTACACTTGTTTCATCCTCCAGGTGTGACCTGGAAGATATGTTGAATCTCGGCCGCTCGTACGCGCTGGGCGACGAGTATTCCCTCCACGAGTGCCGGTTCTACAACCTGCCCTGTTGGAAGCCTTGCGAGACCTGCATCCCGGATAAGAAGGCTAAGAGGGATAAATAGCCCACTGCTGAGCCTTGTCGGTCGATGTCGCCTCTTACTCCAAACCTCAAGTCAACCATAACTGGTTGACAATCCTTATGTACAACTTGTTTTTCAATTAAAAATTTATCCTGTTATTCTAAAACGAAAACTTAAAGTAAACATGTTTGAAAACGATTAAACTGTTTCACTGTTAACAAGGGAGTAAAGTAATATTGGCTCTAAAAATTACCATAAAAGTGAGACGAATCAGATAAGAAAGAGATTTTTTAACATTATGAAGGAGGAATTTAATTTGTAGGTATGTCCAACAACTGATTTAGTTAATGGTGTTACATGACAGTAAATGTAATTATGGTTATAGGTAAAACATTAAATAAAGGTTCTTACTTAAACCTCATTTGTTTTAGTGTACTCTACTAAATACCTTGTCTTTTTTGTTCTAATACTTTTAGGTTATTATAATCGCATCACGTCCATGTAAGTTTTGCTGGCTTAGTGGATTGTAACTAGTTAACAATTAGCTCCGTGTCTATTATCTGCTTGCTTATTGTGTTACTTATTCTGAGGCTTAATGTCAAAATTATATTGTAGCTGTAACACTTAAAATTAATTATTCTATCTTAAACTTTAATAGTACATTGTTACCCTAGGGGTGAAAGTAGCTTATTTCAAGCGTAGTCTCGAGACGGGGTTTAGCGCCTAAGCGGCGCCAATACTTCGAGGGACTAAATAATGAAGTCTTTCACCCGAGGTAAACACTGTGCTTTTCATTACGAATACAAGGAAAGTAAAAACAAAAACATGAATTAGCTAAAGAAAAAATGAGTTCCATATTTGATGAATCTGATGAACTCATCGTGTTAATACAAATCTCTGCTATACGGAGGTATACTATACAACTCGAAAAAACAAATGAATATCACATTGCCGCTTTCCCGCCTATTTTGTTTTTTTTTGTGGCCAGCCAGCTGTTCTGCCCTTAGTTTTCATTTTCATAATTGAAAAAATTGGTTAATATTTTGCCCAAATCTATGTTATTTTAAAGTAATAGGGTAAACCGACAGTCATTGAACACCGAATAGTTATTGGACAGTTTCAATTCAAACGCAAATAATAACATTTCTATTGTATAAAAACGAGATCTATGGTTTGCAGTAAATTATTTTGTTTTATTAGTCGCTAAAGTTAATTCATCAAGTTTATGATAGATGGCAGTGTAAAATGTTAAAAAATATTTTTTGACAGTCATGCGCGGTCAGTGAAATTTGCCACTAAAATTAAATATTTCTTAAGTTTGGGCTGTGAGTTTTTTGGTGACATAGGTGTGGTTATAAACTTTATGCTTTCGTCAGTTTGCGGCTTAGAGCATTCAACCAACAGGAGACGCCACTGGCAGACGTTCCCCTCTGCCAAGAGGGTATACCCAATGGTCATACCCGTTATATAAAACTAGTTTTCGTGTGACACTGCACCATTTGCATGTCACAGTTGACGCGTCACGACGGGAGCAAATAATGCCAAATTGCAGCGTATTTTCGTGCAAAAGTGAACAGATACATCAAATGTACAAAAGGATAGCGTTACTTTTCATCTGTAAGTATTATTTTGTCTTTATACTATTGATAAATGCACTAAATTTGCAATAAACTGAAAAATATTGTCAATCAAAAAGTGTTGCCACTAGAACGACAATCTGCAACTTTGCGTAACTTTTAAAGTTAAACGTGCTAACATTAAAAAACTACTTTTATGTCCCATTCATTATTGTTAAAACTATTTTTCACTATGGATGCTAATTAAATGAATGATAGATAACTATTTATTAATTGTTACTTATTTTCATTTTCTTTAGTCTTTTTTAACTAAATTGCTTTAAAAATTATCAATACTATTAAACTGTATGTTTATGATCAGTTTACTTCATTAATATATTATATTTACAGCCTGTCATTTATCCCGAAATTAGGAAAATTTTATTTCATTACATTGGCACACTGAAACAGTTCTAGAGATACGACAGTACAAAATATCGATATCGACTTCATCATAATGTTTATTCTTGTTATTAATTTTTCAGATTTCCAACCAAAAGATGTAATTATTCGAGATGTTTGGATCCAAGTTTGTGGAAATCATGTTTCGTGGACTCCTAAGCGCACTAGTACACTTGCTCACAGCATTTTCAAACTTATGCAATCCAATAACAAGATTGAAAAAGCGTGTCGTGCCTACTCCCGTTTTCAGAATTTAAGCTTTTTATTCTTCGATCACTTAGAAAAACTAGATGCACAATCAAGGCTCTCAAAACATCTGCACAAAAAGAGTTTGTTATCTAGCGAGATGTTTAGATACTTATTTTGTTTAGTAAGCTAAATGTCAACATGAAGAAGAGCTTCTTCAAAAACTCTGCCAAAACATATATACTTACGTCAATTAATGTATATGTCAAAGCTGCCACTATCCGCTACGATTTAGTAGGATTGTGAATCTATTTTTATATGGTGTTTGAAGTTTTTATTATGATAAAGTACTAAACATTACTTCTTTGAAAAAATGCGGACGCTGATATTTTAAGACAAGATGTCGCCGTAATTTTGCGGAAGTCAAAGCTACCTAAAAGTAACATTACTACGGAAGAGCGTCTAGCACTACAACAGTTACGGACATTATATAATCAAAGCAGTTACGTAACAACGAAAGGATTTTAGTGCTAAGGGCTGACAAGGGAAATGCTACTGTAGTAATGAATACAGATGATTATGACAACAAAATCAGGGATCTGCTGTCGGACACCGATGTATACAAACCTGTGTCATACAACCCTACGGCCAGGGTCACACGACGCATTCGAAACCTTATCGACCAGCACAAGGACATCTTCACAGAGGACGAGTACAGTTTTCTGTACAAACCTGGGATTGTACAACCTCCCAAACTTTATGGACTTCCAAAGATACACAAAAGCAACATACCACTGCGGCCTATCGTGAGTCAAATTGACTCACCGACTTACTACTTGGCGAAACATGTTGCTGGAGTATTGCAGTCGTTAGTTGGGAATACAATGTCTTTTGTGAAAGATTCTTACCACTTCAGGGACATAGTAAAGGGCATAAGGTTGGAACCTGGCGACATTATGGTGAGTTTCGACGTGGAGTCGCTTTTTACAAATGTCCCTTTGAAGGATTGCCTGGAGTTAATAAAGGTCAAACTTTGCGATAAGGAGCTGCCAAACGAATATATTGTTCTAATTGAAAATTGCCTTGATGGGAATTACCTCCTCTTCAGAGACCAGTTCTATCTACAGATCGATGGTGTTGCAATGGGTAGCCCACTGGCCCCGGTTATTGCAAATCTGTGGATGGAGCACGTTGAAGACACAGCATTAGCAACTGGACCCCAAATTGTGAAACTGTGGAGGAGGTACGTAGATGATGTTTTTTGCATTATCAGCGGACGCCAGCAAGAAGTTAAACAATATATAGCACACCTAAATTCAATCCACCCAAACGTAAGGTTTACCTATGAAATAGAGCGGGACAGATCTTTGGCTTTCCTTGATGTGCAGATAAAGGTAAGAGATGATGGTACTTTGTCACACTCTGTGTACCGCAAACCCACTCACACGGACAGGTAGGGGAGACCGAGGAAGGTTGTGACAAATTTTACTTAAAAGAACATATCTCAATAAATAAACATAGCACGATTATGAACTCTACGCCATAAGATAGCTCAATCCTTATTCTTTTGAAAACAGTTATCAAAGTCAATGAGAGTCATACGGGGTCTGGGAAAATCTACGAAAACTGAAACTACTCTCTCTAAAAGTACTGTAATTACCATTTATATTATATGTTTTTGCTAATGTAAACGCAACAATTCTTGTTTCTTTTGCTGTCAGCCCATAATTGGATGCTGCACATGTCAACAAATACTTAATCGCTTAATATATTCTCATCCTCTTCTGTAAACAACGTTGGATTGGCGTAACCCATAGGTAGATGGAGCCACATCAGTTACATTATCTTGAAAAGCCTGTTTCTTCTTAATATATAACCTATGTAAAGATATGTAGTTCAGCTTGTAAGAGGATGCGGCATTTCGAACACTTTGACCTTCTAATGTAGGAACTTCTTCAAAGGCCAGTTCATAAATGTCGACAATAGCGATGCCTCTATCAGTCTTTCGTGTATAAATATAAGGTATTCTGAAACAAAAAATGGCAATTCAGCATACAACACCATACCACATGCCCATATAAGTTCCTAACAAAAATGACATTTTTAAGATACTTTTTATGTTAGTTAAGTAGTGAGATTTGACTAAAACAAACAAACATACATTAAACAGAGGCAAAACATAGCAAAAAGCATGTACAATAAGGTAAACAGAAAATAAACTTAAATAGGAGAGTTGTCACAGCGTGTCACAACTCTCCTAGGTGGCAAAAATCACGACCTGGTCCAAATAATAATTCGTAATTTTGAAACAACATGCAAACACAGTAAGACAATGCCACGCTTTAAAATTTCAAAAGCCACTCAATATAAGAAAAAATAGCATAACCACGTTAACGTAATATGTCACGATATAAATACAATCAAAATTTTGATAATAAAACTTACTTTGCGGTATTTTTTTCGTGCAGGCGTCGTACTCACGTAACCGCTTGCCATACGCTTTTGGCGCGTACTGCGTCAAGTAGCGCGTTTCTTTAGAAACAATCGTGCGTTGTTGCCAGCTCGCTAACGGTCATAGGTTTCGAGAAATCGTCTTTGTCACAACTCTCCTCTGTCACAACTCTCCTCGGTCTCCCCTACCTACACGCCTCTTCTCATCATCATCCTCGGCATCTTCAGTCTGTGATGACCTCACTGACCAACAGAGCTCAGAACCTGTGTGACCCTGAACATCTTCAATCTGAGCTTGCTCATGTTCAGGAGGTACTAAAACGTAACGGATACCGGGTGTCACAGAAGAGGAAAAAGCAGAATGGAAAGAAAAATCGTCCAGAAGTGAGTCGCCAGGCAGCGTTTTTACCTTACATAAAAGGCATAACGGACAAAATTGGAACAGTACTAAGAAACTTCTCCATTAAGACTGTATATACTCCGTTATGCCAAATATCGAACAAAGTGTGGTCGCCTAAAGACGTCATACCTTTCCAAACACCGGGAGTTTATAAACTCGATTGTAGCTGTGGTAGTTCGTATATTGGACAGACTAAGCGGACTATCGCAGAACGTGTCAAGGAACACATCGCAGCTGTCAAAAATCGACAAATAGACAAATCGGCGGTAGCTGAACATCTGCTGGAAGCTGGAGTTAATCACTGGATGGAGTTACATGATCCTAAAATCCTCTCCACCGATCGTTATTATCATAGCAGGATAGTACGTGAAGCGATTGAGATCAAGAAATATAAAAATTTCAATCGGGAGGACGGGTTTAAATTATCATCAGCGTGGAATGCAGTGATTAGCAAATGCAAACCGCGACATCTGTCTATAAAAAGAAACTCCGATACTGTTAGTGTAGTGTGCCGGAGTCGTGATGCTGACGATTCATTGCACTGTGGCAATTTAAGTAAAAATGGGAGGGTGGATGAAGAAACAAATACCCGCCCGAGCCGACGACGCCGCGCACCGCCAGTTCGTTTGTGAACGTTAGACGTCAAGCAGTAAGTAGATATGTACTTACTTACAAAAATTAATCGTGTTAGGTCCCGTTAAAATAGTTTTAATGCAATGCAACGCGATAGTTTAAAGTCTTATTTTCTTTGAAATACTTCCATTACAAATAAAGATTATTGAAATTGTTGTTTGTTTTTCTCATTTTGTTTTCCCAACTTTAAGAAATCCTTAAAGATGAAAAACCTTTATTCAGATAAATTATAGGAATATTTTACAATTATTTGAAATAGGAGCAGTTAATGTAGAAGGTTCATTTTCATTTTGTTAGTCTACTTTCATACTCATAGTCCTCTTCTTAGAGGACCCTTCCTACACTAACTACATAAAAATAATTGATCGGCGTTTAGAACCATGAAAATACATGTTTTTCAGTTTTTCAGTTCCTCCTGTTTAAGAGTCGTAAGATTAGGTAGCCAAGTATTTTTTTTAAATAATATTGCAGCATTTTTAAAATACAACTACCTACCTATCAGTCTATCCTCTTGCGATTTTAACTATAACGATAAGCAAGTGTCTATCTTATCTAACCATACGGCCCCTATAGACCAGTGGCAAATGCTCACTCCATGTCTATTCGTAATTCCTCGTAAACTGATGTGTAGTGTGTAATTTATTTATTTATATTTCTTCTTCTTTATGAAGAAGTTTATTCACTAGTACTACAAAATTCACTAGTTGTAGAGCCACTCTAAAGGGTGGCTATCCTAAGGGCAGTCAGCTCTTCATATTTGGACTTGTTTTTGCAAGGCAAAAGAATTCAGCGGCATTCGCTGTTCCCGTCCACTCCCGAATGTTTCGCAACCACTACTTTCTTCTGCGACCAGGTATCCGTTTTCCTGCAACTTTTCCCATCATTATCGGTTCCAAGAACTCGTATCTGTCGTGTCTAAGCACATGGCCCAAATTATGCAACTTTTCTTTGCTAGATAGCTTGCAACCCGTCGCAGAACTTCCTCATTGGTGACTTTTTGAGTCCAGCATATAGACATCATGCGTCTGTATGCCCACATTTCAAAAGCTTCTATACGTCTGAGATCCTGAGATCTTCTTTTATAGTCCAAGCCTCACATCCGTATAGGCCAGGGGGGCGCTAAATAATCACAACCAAACCACAAATGAACCGCAGCCGTTCTGCCGACTTCGTAATTCGTATAGCGCCATCGCGTGTGTCAAACGCGATAGCACTATAACGGCTGAGGTTCAATTGTAGTTTGGTTGAGATTGTTCAGCGCGATCGCCCCCCTGATATAACATTGGAGAAGACGTATTCGGAAGGCGATTATAAGGTTTCGGTTGCAAAGAACCTTTCTTATTTTTCCATAGGCACTGCGGGCGATATTTACCTATATATTTAAGGATCACCAACATGACATCTATGTCACGTTGGTGATCTTAACCAATGGTTACCATTACAGAGCTAATAAAGTAGGTAATACGTGTCTAATTAAATAATGTCACAATTACAGGAAATCAAATTTCTAGTGAAAAGTAGGTACAGCAGCACGCTCGCTTTGTACAGTTAATTAAAAATAGTCAGAAGCCTAAATTAAAAAAAATCTTTTCTTATATTTTAACATTGAATTGAATTGAATTAAATTGAATCGACATCGAAAAAATTTAATCGATAGTGACAACCTCTATAGACGTTTACATAAATGTGACGTTAGATTTGTGCACGGACAGGTAATCTCTGTGTGTGAATATAATAGTGTGCGTCTATTTTATCATTTAAAAATGCATTAGTGTGTTAACAATTTCTATGTGTGTTTCCTTCCCCCCGCAGGAAATGACAGACTTTTTTGCATAGAAATTAGTGCGCGTGTCGTCTCCTGTTGGTTGAATGCTCTAAGGTTTGCGGAGAGGTAATATATTGCTTAAGTTACGTTTTTATCAACTTTCAATGAAAAACATACCTTGATTTGAGGTTATGTTGACCCGTCCAATAACTGTATGCAATAAGATAGAGAAATTCTATTATTGGACAGTTTGAATTTAGTAACTGAGTATTAACTATTTTTACACCTCTATGTCATTGTAGGACGGGTTAGTATGGTCTATTTTTAATTTTATATTTCACGGGTTATTCTATCAGTTATTGGACGGCTGTCTAATGAGTGTCAGTCAGTGTGTCCAATGATTGTTTACTATTGCTACAGATCTTCAGAAAAGATGCCTAAGGGAAAGAACAAGGATTATGATCCTGTCAACTTGGATTTAGCACTTAGGGAAATGCAAGCATCCGATAAACCTAAAATTCGTGAGATTGCACGAAAATACAACGTGCCGAAGTCGACATTACACTTCAGACTTAAGAATCCCGAACATAAAACTTCATTTTTATAAACTGTCCAATGACTATTTATTGGCTGTCCAATAATTGTAAATTCTGTCCAATGACTATGTTTTAGCCTCATCTTTTTCAAACTATGGTTATTTATAAAAAGCCTTAATATTTGAATGTTTTGAGATGTTGTAGTGATAGTTAATTTTATTTAGTTTCAGAAAAATATAATAAAATATATGTATATGTAGCTATTTTTTTTAGATCTAAAAAAATATATTTTGTTGGCCGCTTAAGTGTCCAATGACTGTCGGTTTACCCCTATATTAAAGTAATTACAAAAGATATATTTTTTAATTAATACTTTTCTATAAGTTATTTCAATCAATTTTACATCGCGCTGTATTTGAGTGACTGTATATAAAGTTGGGACGTCGTTTATTAAAAATGTGAAAACAGAACTAGTTATTTTTATAATTTGACAGTACTTACTTACCTGTCAGAAAAACTATTCTCCTTAGGGCTGAAAAGTATTACTTTCAACCCGCTCCTCGTGCAACTTCAGACCTACTTCCGAGCATGAGGAATGAAAAATAATGTTTTTATGAGGAAAGTGTGAGGAATGAAAAATAGTTCTATTTTCACATATGTATTGAACTACTTATGTCCCAACTTTCTTTACAGCCACTCAATTACAGCGCGATATGAAATTAAAATACATTAACATAAGTTTTAATTAAAGAATATATTTATTGAAATTACTTTATTATAATTTCCTTTCAACTATTCCTTTAAAATAACATAGATTTGGGCAAAATTGTTAACATTTTTTCAATGATGAAAATGAAAACTA
Organism: Scoparia ambigualis; assembly: GCA_963921215.1. NCBI lineage: Eukaryota > Metazoa > Arthropoda > Insecta > Lepidoptera > Crambidae > Scoparia > Scoparia ambigualis. The sequence continues at coordinate 7,133,836 of OY992502.1, read as the reverse complement.
GGGCTCTGAAAAGCTGGCCGGCCATAGAAAAAAAAAAACAATATAAGCTTAATACAAGTAGGTGGGAAAGCGGCAATCCGATATTCAGCTGGTTTTTCGAGTAGTAGAGTTTTGTTTACTTCCTAATAGCAGAGATTTGTAAATACAAATCTCTGCTATTACTTCCTAATAGCAGAGATTTGTATTTACATTTTTCGTTAGCTAGGTAATACATGATTTTATTTTTACTTTCCTTGTATTCGTAATGAAAAGCACAGTGTTTACCTCGGCTGAAAGACTTATTTAGTCCCTCGAACTATTGGAACAAAATACTAGGAGGACTACTACTATGCTGGCTTGGACTAAATAAGCTACTTTCACCCCTAGGGTAACAATGTACTATTAAGTTGTTAGAAGCATTATCAGTGCATGACTGGTACACGTACCTAATTATAATACCTAAAATCTGGTGTATGTTATTTTGCTGATCACAGGATTCGATCCTGCGACCTACCACCACCGTAGATTTTAAAGCTATAATCACTAACCTTGTCTTAACCGTATCACGCGAAAATAGATATTATATATCTTTTTATTAATTTAATAGTAGCGAATGTTTTACACGTGTCATGAATGATGAAATATGTAGCATTATCCGAAAACGATCACGTGAAAAGAAACGCTACCAAGGGTCGTTTGTCTGCACGAGTTTCTACGATTGTGACATTGTGAGCACATGTTGGAAAGTCACGTTTCGGACATTTTGTTAATCCGGCTTCTCTTATGTATGAATATAAAACAGGTTACTTTGACATTTGGAAGGTAATTAATAAGGTGGTTAATCAAATGACACGACCATCGCCATGTTTATAAACAAGGAAAACACGAACAAAGACAAATGTTGCTACGAAGCATATCGTAGATGTTGCTACGAAGCATCGTAGCAACATTTTTAATACAAAATGTTTTTGTTCGACGTTGAGCAATTCTTCTAAAACTTTTCTTTTACTTGTAAATCTTTAGGTGCTTCTATTTTTTTGTAAGACTATAAGCGTCATTTCGCGTCTTCGTCCATGTATGCATGCATAATATTGCGATACCCTAGCTAATTAAAAAAAACACATATTATCTCTTGCCTTACTTTAGTCATGAAAGAAACAACTTTTTAAATGGAATAAAATGTAGAAAAAACAACCAGTCTCAGGAAAGCTCGAATGGGAACTGCTCTGGACAGAGAGCAGTAGACCGGCAATCCAAAGGTCATGGGTTCGATTCCTATTCGAGCTTTCCTGAGACTGGTTGTTTTTTTCTAGTTATAGCATTGTGAATGCAAAAAATTTCAATAAAAACTTTGTAAATGTCGTTACTTACTTATCTATTAAGTTTATTTAAATAAAATATATTAAAGTCTTCGACTAGCTTCTACTGCTGTTTCCAGCATTGTTGTTTTGTGTGTCATCCAGTTAATGGACCTATGCCGAGGCATGATTAAATATAAGTATTTGATATAGGGACGCCATTAATCTACCTTTTTTATCCTCTCTACGGGTAAGCTCTTGGCCTTTACTTCACCAGATGAGTGAGATGAGATGACGATAAGGCCGAATGTGAAAGCGCGCTTCTCCCGGAATCCCCAACTACTGAGGAAATGGCTATCTTATCTCGATAACTGTCGGAACACAATGCTATTAACATTGTTATTATGGAGCCAGACCTTACATAAGATTGTGGTAGCTAGCCAGGCGGACTTAACAAGCCCTACCACCAACCAAACCAAGTAGATACACATAAAGATAGAATAGAATAGACATTTTGACCCCCCGCTGGGAATCGAACCCGGGATCTCTGGGTTTGAGACCTGACTTAATTTAGACATTTACTTACACGTAAATGACATAATAGGCATTACTATAAAAGAGTATATACAGGGTGTAATCGTTAAGTGTGCACAGGCGATTATTCCGAAACTATGAGAGATATCAAAAAACTTAAAACTAATAACGAAAGTACGTTATCTAATGAGTAAAATGGCATCAATAACTTTTTAAAAATCAAACGAGAAATTAGTAGAAAGGTTTTAGTTTCCTTGTTTTATGTGGTCTAGTATTCATTTTACCTTTGTCATATTTTATGATTACGTATGATATGATAATTACGATTTTCAAGTAGATAGACGTGTAGATTAATAAGGTATCTTACCACTTCAAACTTATAATAAACCTTGTTTCAATATCTCGTTAATTTGAACTGGCTGAAAAGCAACGTACTACAAAAATACCAAAAAAAGTAACTTTTTGTTATTCTTTCTAAATTCAAAATCTTGATCGCGGGTCGGAATTTTGAATTTAGAACGAATAACAAAAAGTTACTTACTTTTTTTTTGGTAGACCACTTAAAACAAGGAAACTAAAACCTTTCTACTAATCTCATACTGAATGTCCCATTGTTGTGTTTAATGTCAAAATTTTGGATACTTCTCGTTTGATTTTTAAAAAGTTATTGATGCCATTTTACTCATAAGATGACGTACTTTCCTTATCAGTTTCAAGTTTCTTGATATCTCTCATAGTTTCGGAATAATCGCCTGTGCACACTTAACGATTACACCCTGTATATTTAGTATATTATAAAAAAAAGATACGAACGTTTATGCCGGAAAAAACGTAAATTTCGACACCATCCAGGGACTCAAAATTCATACTTAGGGTATTTACCGTTGACCTAGAACTAAGAAATTTGCCAAATAATCTGAAAACTATACATTTGTAATAAAAAACAGGGTCGTATACCAAAAAAAACGATATCAAAAAAACGTATATTTCGACACTCTCAAGGGAATCAAAATTTATGGGGTACCTATTTTCCGTGGACGTAGAACTATGAAATTTGGCAAGTATTACCGTCTTATAATACAAATATAGGGAAAAATCTAAAAACAATACATTTATAATTAAATAATTAAAAAACAGGGTCTTTATGCTAGGAACGGCGCGCCAAATTTTGAATTGTGTTATCCGTGTCATGTGGGGTATGAAATTGTTTAATTGGCACAAGCTTAAACAGATTTTTAATTATTTTATGATGTAAGCATTGCTTTCAATTTTTGAAGAAGATTGAAATATAAAATTTTAAAATATGCACCTACTAATTTGTACGGAAGCCTCGGTGGTCAAGACCGACTCGCACTTCTCCGGTTTTTTTAAACTTTGTGTCTCTGCCTAAAAGTATTGGAGAAAAAGTTAACCGTCTTACTACAAAAAAGTTAAACATCTGTTGAGCACGTGTTTAAAAAAAACGTTACCACAAAACTGCGTTTTACGAATGCTTTGAGATAAACACGACCTAAACATTGACTAAATTTAGTTACGGGAGGATGCTAGTTTAAGTAGTGTCTAAAACTTCTTCTGTCAACGCAAACGGTACAAATTGATTAAAATTGTGATAACCTGAAAGTTTATGCACTTATGCACGTTAAGTAACACATAACGGTTAATAATCCACCATTATTTCACATTAATGTTCAAAAAGATACAAATTTTAGAAAATAAATCAAAATTGCAGACATGACGCTTCACTTTCCCGTCAAGAAGTCTAGTCAATAATGCAATGCTGACCAGCCGTCACTGCTGCTTGAAAAAAGTTTTTATTCAAACTGAACTTGAATTTACTTCATCTTCGTGTTTTTACTTTTTTGTTCTAAATTACGAACTTAAATTAAATAATTAAACAAGTTATATTACAAAATCAATAATACAATTTATTGAATTGAACATAAATAATATCTAAATAAGTTTTGTACGTAATAACTATACTCAATACCACACGTACGTTACGTAAAATGAAAGTTGAAAGAATGACGGAACATAACTATTAGTTATGTTATCTGTGGGTTGAATGAACATTCTTGAGAATGATTATTTAGACATGGTTTATGAAGACATGAGTAAGATACCGTTTTGTGGTAACCTCAAGTTAGACAATTGTTGAACACGCGATTTGTGTTTAGACAGTGTTTAGCTAGACGTGTGTTGAACAACTGTTTTAACAGTTTTTTGTAGTAAGACGGTAAGAGTCTAACTTCTCTTGCAACAATGGCCATCCTTTGTTTAGTTAGACCCTTAGATTAAGAACTTACCTACTTCAAATGTAGCTATTTTTTGGTGACATAATTATTTATATTATACTTTTGAACCACTTTCTTAGCCTACTGTACAGGTCTATTGCCTATAGTTCAAGTTGGTTCTAACTGCCGTCACGTAGTCTTTTATGGAGTTTGTCTCTAAGGATCGGTGCGATCGATGCAGAAATACGAGCAAACGATCCCAGGAGCAGACGTCGACTATACTACGTACCTACATGTGAACTTGATACTTGGCCTTGCCGCGACCGAGGCCGAGCCACCCGATGGCGGGGGGTAATCCGCGCACGTAGGAGCCGGTGTAAGTGTTAGGCGAATAGAGTATATCTTCCTTCTTTATACATATGTATGTATGTACACAGATTGCTTCACGACTATTACCCCCAAAGGGTTAGTCAAAGACTATTTTTTTATAAAAGAAGGAGGCAAACGAGCAGGCGGGTCACCTGATGGAGAGTAATCACCGCCGCCCATGGACACCCGCAAAACCAGAGGAATCGCAGACGCGTTGCCGGCCTTTAAGGGAGGAATAGGTTAAAGGAAGGAATAGGAATTGGGAGAAGGGGGGAGGGGGTGGAGGGGCCTCTAGAACCCTCACTGGTTGGACGAAACACAACAGCAACAAGTGCCATTATTTCACGCCGCATATTCGTGAGAGTGTGGTATTACGCCGGCGAGCCGAGCGTGCTGAAATGCAGCGTGGCTCTACCACTCTCTAAAAGCAACTATTTATTATAGGCAATCAGGACCGCAGAAGCAGTCCTCTGCCATAGTCCACGTTTTCACCAAATCACAAGTGCACATGTGCTCAGCGTGATAGGTGGTGAGCTCATCGCCGCTCTATACTGTTGGATGTATGCGCAATCTTTAGTTCGTTAGTCGCCTTTTACGATACCCAAGGGGGGAAATGGGACGGTGTATTCTATCAATGAGCCGCTAACAGCACATGAGCACAGCACTATTATTTTATAAAACTCAAAATTAATTATTTGCTTTAAGGAAAAGTATAACCTTCATACTAGGGCTTCCAATCCCGCATGCCATTGCGGGATCTCGGTATCGGCGGGATCAAGAATTTTTATTGGTGCGGGATCGCGGTATAACGGGATCCCGCGTTTGTTGAGGAGTTCGCTCCGCTTCTACGCTTGTAGGCACTATCGACTTTTGGGCATTGTGCGCTAACGTTAAATATTTACCCATCGAGCCTCCTGATTCATAAAGAGTCATCTCTTTCTTTATGATGTTTTCAATTAGACGTATTCGAACAGGCGATGGGCAAAAACTTGTATGGTAGAGTTTAAAGTCTGCTCTAGTTCCTTTTGCAATGTCAGAGCTTGAGTAGCCGTTAGTTCGTCAGTGTCCAAGCGGCAGCGCTCGCGAAAGCATGTATGCCCGTAACACTTTTTTACTCCCGCAAATCCCGCGGATTTCGCATGTCTAATCCCGCAGTGTGCGGGACTGAAAAATCGTGCGGTATCTCGCTATTTCGAGATCTCGGTATACCGAGATTGGAAGCCCTACTTCTTACTGTCCCACTGCAAGGCAAAGGCCATGATCATTAAAAACAAGTCTTCGCTACAGTTGATGAGTGTTGGCTTAATCACCACGCTTGCCTAATGCGGGTTGGTGAGCACAAACCCGGGCTGGTGATCACAAACCCGGGCTATATACCGAGAAATCCGAAATACTTTACCCGGTCTGGAAATTGAGCCCTGTAGGCCTAGCATGCGTAAACGAGATAATATGTTGCGGACGAGAGACGACAAATCATTTTAAGTGGTCATGTTAAGGTTTGTAGACAAAAATACCACAGTTTATGCAAAAACTACTATTAAGTATATTTATGATCTATTATGTAGAGTTCTAATAGTCTAAGATCCGAGTATAGAACGACCTTCACCGGGAAGATTAATGGATGAAAAGTATTTTATATCAAATTTAATATGTTAATTAGTATATCGCGAGTGGGTTGGCTGAAAAATTTCAGTCCAGTACCTTTAATGATTAATTTAATATTAATAAAAATATTTTTTTTTACATTGCACTGGTTTGGTGTGTGTGTGTTTGTAATGAGCTTATCTTTATGTAAACCTAAATTTTATTTATTTAACCAGACGGTTGCAAATTACTAATATTGACTTGCCTGTTTACACCTGCTTACCCAATGTTATGACAGGAAAAAAATAGTCAACCTAACGTTTGCATAATTCTATAGGCTTCATACTTTCGATTGGTACCTATGTAAATTATTTATTATCGAAACAAGTGCAATGTTTAAATTTTTTTTTTTAAATATTTAATTAATCATATACTGGACTGAAATTTTTCAGCCAATCCACTCGCAATATATTTTTAACACATTAAATTTAACATAAAATAATTTTCATCCATTAACCGGCTCGGTGAAGGTCGTTGTATACTCGGATCCTCTACTATAAGTGCATTCATGTGTCTTTAGTGTCGATAGACATTAGTGATAAATGAATAAAACACGAGAAAACGGGTCGAGAAGAGTTCTCGTGTTGCGCATGCTAGGCTGGCTGGACATCCGGTAATCGGGACGAGCGCTTAGACACTCTGCTATTGTGGTGTTAATGTATTTTTGATATATTTTAGCGTTTTATTTTAAAAGAGGTAAAAAAAAATTTTACTAAGTATCGTGGTGTTCTTGTTTATAAGGCTCAAAATTAAATTTAACTTATAAATATGTATGTAATAAGTCCCTAGCTGTTTTCAGACTAAACCTCTGTGGTTTAGCTATTGGACTACTTACACGGTCGTAGGCCCATCAGGTCATTGCATGCCTACATTAGGTATTATTGTACTGGGCTTGGTAACACCATCATAATTATATCAAAGTTTCTCAATGAATAAGTAAATAAATAAATCAAGTCTGTCACATAACAACACTGTTAATTATTATTAGCGCCTTTCTCAAAGTTATCGTGAAAGTTTGATTGCTGAATTGTCTCGCCGGTTTCGGAGTATTGTCACAACACGATAAAAAGGTACACAAAATTAATAAAATAAAAAGGTTCATTTAGTGCTCCTTTTTGTCGCATAGTATTCAGTCAGCCTATCTAGAATATTAAAAGCAGCCTTTTAGGGAGGATAAAGTATATACCTTGAATATGGAGCATAATTTATATTTCTAAAACCTATAAAAATGGAAGACATGTTTAACTAACATGGTAACGAGGTAACCCAATACTTTTTCCAACTATAGCGTATGTTACATCCCGATACTGGGATTAAGTCTTCCCACATGGACAAGAGCATATTATGGGATCATTTGGCCACAGCCCACCACGCTGGCCCAAAGCGGGTTGATGGGTTAAAGACTTCCAACGACGAACTTCGACTTCCTTAGACCAGAATGCCTTCCGAAGCGCGAAGAAGATCGAGACATTTTCTTCAAATTTGGTTAACCATTCGGTGACCAGGTATTGCAAAAGTTGCTTGATTGGCCAAACCGTAAACAGAATCCGATACAATCTAAATTTAAAAAAAATACTTACTAAGAAGTGCTGGTAGACGCTAGCTTCAATGAATTGGACATGATATTTCTGGTATCCATCGCCAATGTCAGGATCACTCCCTCGTATGAGTGAGAGGTAATAAATGGATAAAGATTAAATGGATTAATGGAGGGTTTTGCCACATTTTAAGCACTTAATTAATTAATTTAATAACATGAAGCAATAGGTATTGTTTGATAAGCTCGTTGACGCACGTTTGGTTTTAACGATTTGTTCCGAATTCGTCGTATTCTTGATTCGTCGTATTCCAGATTGGTAGTATTCCAGATTCGCCGTATTCCAGATTCGTCGAAATACGTACAGTCGAGTAGGCACATAAATATATATCAATCGAATCTTTTCATAAAGTTCTTATAAACGTTTAAAACATATTATACATAAATATATTTTGTTATGGTTTAGTATTTATTATATATTTTTACACCTTGAATGTAAAATCTTAAGAAAATAACTCTTTCAATTTTTATTGAGTGCCTTTCTAGACTTTGTGAATTATGAGTTTAATTGTTTAATTTTATGAATTTATTGAGTTAGTAACAAACCTTTTTTTTTCTATCGAGGAGAGTTTTTTAAGTTCCAATACTTATAATTGTTTATTTAAATAAGTATCAAGTTGTATTTGGTTTATTTTATAACAAATATGACAAGTACCTACTAAGGTGGACTGTATTACGACGAATCTGGAATACGTCAGATCTGGAATACGTCGAATCTGGAATACGACCAATCAGGAACACGACGAATCCGAAACAAATCGTTTTAACACGTTGTGTTTAATATAAGCAACCATTGCAATGCTGTGATACTAGATGGGTGACCAGGATAACAATACCTTGAGCTCCTCCGTGCTTCCGAAGGGCAGTATTTCATGCATTTTTATATAGCAATCTAATATAAGTATATCTATATTTTTTATAATAATATGTGGTAGCAATCAATAAAATTTTAAAGGTTTTGATTGTCAAGATATTAGTTTATTAACTGGCAGTCGTCGTAATAAAATAAATAAAACATTTTATAGTTATGTGAAAGTCGTATTTAAGTTGTCTAGACGTGGTCTAGACCAATATAAGGTCAAATATTACTCTTTTCCTCATGATTTTGTAAATCGCTGTGATAAATTAGCAATGTTCTAGTTATTGCTAATTTTGGACCATTATGTATCATATTATAATAATTGCAGAACCAATGAACAATAAACGTTGGTCAATGTTTAAAATTATAGTAATGATGTACTTAGTTACAATACAAGATAATTAAAATGTCTTGCCGCTTCATACAATCATTAAGAACGCTATTTAATATTTTAACCAACTAAAATTATAGTCGACTTTCACGTTCATAATAATTATGCAAATAAGTATAGTGAGCCTTACCTTTTGATGTTTTAAGTTAAGATTTATGTGGTGCGACTTATTGTATTTTTATCAAAAAAACATTTTTATTTTTCTATTACAAAGTAATAATACCGTTTATAATTTATGAAGTACTTACCTACTTTCATTTGTCTGTAATTTGACTATACACAGATCGAGTGTCAAGATAACGTGGAGGTTTATTATAAAATTGCCTAACTCGTAGTAGGTAATTACCCTATGCTTTCGCAAGCGTCTCCAGTGGCAGTTAATGTGATAAAATGGCAAACAAAACACGCACGTGGCCCTCGGAAGGGTTGTAGAAATGCTCGGTTTTCGTAACAGATAAAAAACAATGTGCAAAACAATTGCACACATAGACAGACAGCGTGGAGTTTAGGAACACGTGGAGTATCACGGTTAAGGTCACGTGTGGAGGCCCCATCCCCCTTCCAGCCAGCCACCCTATCGTCGCCGTCGCTCAGTCTGCGCTGCGACGCAACGCGAATACCATTCTGCAAATATCTGCCGAGACGAGAATTCAAAACATTCATTTTGCACATTTTGCAATAAACCGATCTAGTGGCGGAATGACAGTGAGTATACCTTTGCGTGTTGATACGAGAATTATAAAACTGTTTTTACGAAAGTGCTGATTTAAATCGTTCTGGCGCCAAAATATTTAATGACACTAATTAATTAATTTATATTTGTTGTTTTGTATTAATGGTTCGAAACGTATGACACTTTGTTTCCAAAAATAGTACTTAATACCAATTAACAAATCTCAAAATTGATAAAAAAATAGTTAGAACACGGATTCTATTCATTTTATCTGTTGCAAATAAAAAAACTGGGTTTTTACGAAGCATGAAAATTGTAAGTAAGTGTAAAATTTAATTATTCAACCGTTTAATACCAAATAACCTTATTAACTGATTACAAATAAAACAATTCCTCATGTTCTAAACAAATGAACTTCAACTACCTTACATATATAATTTATTTTTGTATTGATAATATTTTTTAAAAGCAATAGATTTAAGAAACCTCTTTTTTAATTTATTTAAAACCAATATAACTCAATATATATAACAATAACTAAATATACTATATACTATATATAACTAAATATACTATATACTAATACATATATTAATATTTCCATTGACCGCATAAATGTAGATAAATCTTTAAATATAATAAAATTAAAATCAATTAAGTACCTACCTACTGATCAATTTAAATATAGGTGGTTATAAGCAGGTAGGTACTTATCTAAGAAATATACTTTATTATCACTAGTAAATAAGATAAGTAATATAATACCTAATAAAAAATGCAACAATAATATTTATTTTCGATGTGTGCTGATTATAATACTATTGTTTTATGAAGTAGACATGTTATTAAAATTAAAACACTTTATCCACGTGTAGTAATTGCAAAAATAATATTTAACAGTCTTTATTAGACATGATACCATGATACGTATGACTTCTAAAAAATTACTTAAGTAAATATTTCAAAAATAGTTCATAGAAAAATTTAAGAATATCATTACGCAATAAGTTGTTAAGTGAGGCAAGTTTCAAATTGATTAATAAAGCAATTTGTTCTAATACTCTTTAACTTACCAACCTAATCGAGCCTATCTTTTATAAACACGTTGTTCCAAGAAATTTGTAAGTTTTCAAACCTGTATTAATAAACAAAAGTACATTAAAAAAATATAGTGTGGAAAAAAAAGACCGTGGTTGGCGGAAAAGTACCCTTATGAGGAAATACTACATGGAAGTGGCATGCAAGATTCTCATACAAAACACAGAAAAACAACGTTTCGTAGTCCCCTGTTTCCTCCTTCAGAACTGAATCAATTTTTATTACTTTTTCAGCATCGGTTAAAAAAAGAGATTTTCTATGTCTGTATGTTTGATTTTTTTAAACCAGCCTCTTATTGTTTCTGAAGACGCCTTAAACCGGAGTGATTTAGCTAAATTTTGAAGGCTCGTGGTTGTTAAATAAATGACTTTATGCAAAAAAATTAAACATAGAGACGTAGAAAATCTCTTTCTAATCTCATCGGTTAAACCGATGCTGAAAAAAACATAAAAATTGGTCCAGTTCTGAAGGAGGAAACAAGGGCTACGAAACTTCGTTTTTCTGTGTTTTGTATGAGAATTTTGCATGCCACTTTCACGTAGGGTTTTCTCTTAATACTGATAATGGCAAATTGTACTGTAAGGAAACATTCCTTTATTTTTAAAAATAATTAAAACTGCATTAAAATATTTTTGAAAAATCACGTGCTTGAGCCGGCAATCGAACCTGTGAAATGTTAAAAAAAAACTTATTGTATTTTATGATACCAACCGAAAGAGTCATTATTAGGATCAATTTCTTTTAAACAACATATAATTAAAGCAAATCTTATTCACCATAACTCGATATAAAAGGCGACACGTAGCGAATTCAGTCGAAGAATACGTCTGTGCATGCATACGTGAAAGTGGGTTTCATGTTGAGAATAAACATTTTCTAATAGTGAGTAAGATATACAAAAAAATAATATTTTTCCTGGTCTTTCTTTAATAGACATATTTACCTACCACAGACGCCGCCCAAAGAGTAATCCTTAAAAGCCGATTCGTAAAGTTCCAAATATATTGGTTTTTAACCTATGGTAACCTATGGTTGATCTGTTGGCGTCTGTACGTACTACTAAACAGTTTGTTTTACTAAAGGCCGATTTTTCAATACACGCTGAAAACTTATCTATCTAATAAAGTATTACGCGATCAACCCAAAATATAATTACTCATTATTTAGCTCAATTTGTCCCACTGCAGGGCAAAGGCCTCCCTCTCCTTCTTCCACACAACTCTGTCTCCTGCTACTACGGGCCAATCTTTTTTGTAGGAGTCAAGCTCGTCACGCCATCTTCGCCTTGGTCTACCGCGATGTCGTCTGGCATTAAATGGGACCCATTCGGTTGTTCTTTTCGCCCATCTTTCGTTTGACATGCGGCAAACGTGTCCGGTCCAATCCAACTTAAGCATAGCGGCCTTTTGGGTAACGTCCATGATTTTAGTTTTGGCAAAGTGAGAGCTCCGTTTGAGACAAAGTGGAAGATCTCCTTTCAGAAGATCTTTCATTGAGCAATAGCTCTTCTAAGCGCTTTCGGTGCGTCGAGCAACTTCTTTGTCTTGTCGCGCCTGGAAAGAGACTATTCGGCCAAGATAGGCATAATCTTGGACGTATGCTACCTCTTCCCCTTAATGTACAGTCTTCTTTTAATGCTGATTGTCATGATTTTGGTCTTCGACATATTCATCCTCAGTCCAATCTCGAGGCTTGCCTTGTTCAAGTCTGCGAAGAGAGAAAAGTACTATATCATCAGCGAAGCGGAGATTTGATAGTCTCTTCTCATCGATGAGTATTCCCTGATCTGCCCAGTTTTTTTCTAAGGATTTTATAAAGGCTTCCGTTTCCGTTTCGTTTCTCGTAGTTCCGCTAAGAGATAACCATGTCCACCAACGAAGCGGATGAAAATAAGGATGAGTAGGTAGGCGGTCTCCCCGCAAATTTCTAACACCCAAACCATTAGGTCCCTTGATACTTCGATTGTCATGTTCTGTGCCTAAGCCAGATTTGGGATTTAAATCGCCTAGAACTATTGTCCAAGTTCCTCTATGTTCGTCACATGCTTTGTTGAGCATTTCGTAAAACTCTTCTACTTCGTCATCTGGGTGTGCTGATGTAGGAGCATAAACTTGGATGATGGGGAGAGTTATATTTTCAGCGATCTTAAATTTCAACAAAGCTATCCTGTCGGAGTACGAGTTAAGCTTTGTTTCCACCTATTTGCGACGAGAAAACTAACACCAGACTGACCTCCCGGGCATTCGCTATAGTAAAATAAGTTTTTGCTGCGTTCACGATATCTTCACCCTCTCGTCTCACCTCCGACAGTCCCACTATATCCCAGTTGATGTGTATGTAGTCAAGAGCATTTTCAAGTTCAAGTAGACGATCTTCGGATTTTAAGGTGCGGACGCTGTACGTAAGTATGTTCAATTTATCGAAGTCCTTGTGACAAGTATTGGTCGTTTGACAGTTTGAGACACCCACCCGGAGATTGTCACCCCTAGCTCCAAGGGTTCCAGGCATACTGTCAATAGCATGGAGCCCCCGGGAGCTGCCGGGCACTTGGGGATGATTTGTCGTGTGATTCATGAGAGAGGGGTTTAGACAATTTAGCTCACAACGCTAGTCTAAGCGGGTTGGTGAGCGCGCAGTCAGCCAGCTAGCTTGGCTTGGAGGCGCCGCCGTTGGTATTTTAAATTCTTATCCGCCGCCACCTTAAGTTGACATCCTGCACTGATGTCAACAATCCTCTAGAAACCTCCTGTGAAGTTCTACGTGCTTGAGCTCTCTAGAAGGTAAATTAAATGGATATCCCGCCATTGTCGGTCGTCAGTGCTTCGTTGATAAGGGTGCACCGCGTGCAGGTAAGGTTGACTTTTGCGGAAGTATAGGTGTTGTGTTCTCCCCCTTACACCAAAATATCACCTGTAAAAAAAGAAAAGATGATTAAGACAATACATTTTCAAAATGGTTGTTAAATTCAAAATGTTGGCTTACTTTATGAAACGAATAAGTTTTAGCCGACGATTGAAAATCGTCCCTAAATATATAGTAAGTATACACTGTTAAATATACACTTTTGTTTCAGTTAAAATGGCGTTGAATTCAGAAAAGTTGTACCCCAATTGCGACTCGTCAGTTTGGCTGAGGTCCTGCGAGGAGGAGGTCACCAAGCCACTAGAGGGGGAAATCATTGGTAATTATACATTTATGTTTATATAAACTGTATAGTATATATTAAGTACAATTATAACAAACATATTAGGTATATATTTTGATTTTACATCAAGGGTTTATTTTTTCATTGTAAAAAAAATATTTCTTTTAAATAAAATATTTCTTTAAAATATTTCTTAAATGGACAGTCTGAGATATATTTTTTTAATGTGACACGTCATAGTGACTACGTCCTGCCTGATGGTAAGCCGCTGATGCAGTCCAAAATAACGATAGCGCTCCTCACCGTGGAACTAGCATGGTAACAAGCGCACCCATTCATGACGGCCAGCATAAATGCAGTTTCACGCCCGGCGACCCGGGACTCTATAGTCCCGGGTCTGCCGGCGCATGTGTTTCCCAGCTCCTGTGAGCTGGGAAACACATGCGCCGGCAAAAAAGCTGAATGGTCTTACAGAGGAACGACTTGCCAAATTTTTTGGTACGAGTGCTGATAGTCTGCACAGTATGGTGGTGGTTCCTAAGACCAGTACATGTAGTCCGGGACAGGAAAGGAGAGGGCGGAATTAGATCAAAAAGTTCTTCTGAACACTCTCCAAAGTAATTTCGATAGAAGACAATGAGAGAAGCAATGTCTCTACGCATCTGGAGGTCCTCATGAGAGGCTGTAACCTCAGCATCTCCAATAATGCGTACTGCTCGCCTTTGCAGTCTATCTAAGTGCATCGAGGAGAAATTTAGCGCAGCCGTCCAATAGATAGGAACAATATTTCCATACTCGATCGCACCTGAGTCTTGTACAGCAAACAGCGCTGCTCAGGAGTAAAAACCACCTCACCTGATTGAGAATACCCAACTTACGGGAGGCAGTTAAAATAACACTCTTGATGTAGCATTTTGGATTCAGTTCCTGGCCGATGTTCTTGCCAAGAATGCTGAGGTCCACTGAAATAGGTAAAGGAGAGTTCTGAAGAGAGGGAGGAGTAAGGAAGGGAGTTACCTTAGACGAGAATGCACAAACCTGGGCTTTTCTGGCATTAAACTCGACCAGGTTTTCAGATCAAGAGTCAGGTTTAGTTTGGCAACCAGTTCTTGCCTTTTCACTACGAAATCAGCTTGCTTTGCCGCAGGATGTCCTATGTACCGCTCATGCACCATACTATCATCCCCATAACAATGAATATTGCCCAAGGACTACATGTCATTGATATGCAGAAGAAATAGAGTAGGTGAGAGCACAGAACCCTGTGGCACTCTGGCATTGACTTTGTAGAACTCGGAGGAACTAACCTTATAAAGGACACGAATCCTCCGCTCTTCTAAAAAGTCTGCATATATGGATTTTTTTTATATAGGACATTATTATCTACGTACGTACATAGATACCTACTTAGACTTGATGCGAAATACGCGTCAGTACCTATATGAATAAGAAATAAAATAGAAAGAATAAATTCCATACCCACGTGTGATATCTTAAAATACCATAGTACATTTTCTTTAGATATTGTAAGATAATATATTATGGCATCTTCACCGTGTGTGAAGTGACCAAATACTGTGACCAGAGTGTGACGCGCATTATTCGACTAATCGACCAAACTGGAATAAGACTTACTCCGAGATTAGTGTATACAAATTCGGCGTTTAATCTAAGTATAAGACCTTATTCCAGTTTGGTCGAATCCACCCCAAGTAATCTATTAAGAGGCCTATTACATCTCGACTGTGATTTTTGCGTAAATTGGTCAATTTTGGCGTTATGGATCTCAGAAACAAAAACACATTAACAATTATGACTTATTGAATAGTGTAGAATAGCTATTGGAATAGTGCGTAGTGGCCTCGCTTTTTGTAAATTTTGCTTAACTTTTTAATTAAACCCAAAATTGCAGAGAAAGATTTTCATAAAGTGCGCGAAAGCACTTTTTTGAGCTTATCGATTGAACTACTGTTCTGAACAAGTGAAATAAAATAATTATAATGTTGCTCTTATATAGTCGAATAGTGCGTAGCGGCCTCGGAATTTTTAGAATCATTAATTTTATATGGAAAAATCTTATTCTAAACCAAAAAACTTCGAAAATTGCTATAAGTTAACTGTGAATATCTCCTATCTACGATAATATTATTGAGCAAAATTTATACCAGAGTAATTGTTACTTCATGAGGAATAAAGATTTTATAATGAATTTATTATCCTATTTCGATAAAAACGATAAATACAACTGCAAAATTACTACAAAATGCGATGCGCTGGCCGTCCGAATTCAACTTATGCTCACAGAATGGAGATTTGTAATATTATGCACAAATTTATTATCCTATTTCGATAAAAACGATAAATACAACTGCAAAATTATTACAAAATGCGAAAATGGGCATTTTACGCAAAAATCACATTAAAAATGTAATAAGCCTCTTAATAGAGGAACCATAGTTACCCACTTACCTGGTACTCTCTAAGAAATAGTAATTCCGGATATGATGCGGATATTTAATTATCAGTCAAATGAGCCGATGAACATAAAAAAAAATTAACACATACACCACAGACTTATACTTACAGACATTTACAAAAATATTGAACAATGTAGGTACCTACGATTAATGATGTTAAACTAGATAATACAGCAGCAAAACTCCGCGTGAACGGAGACTACTAGTTATTTAATAAATACTGACTGGATGGATTCTGGCTGGATTTGTCTAGCAGCTATCATTTTTGAGTCGTACTGTAACGGGTAGCTGGTTCGCGTTTTAAAAGGTAAAAACATTTTAATGCTTTTAATAATAGTTACACGTTATTAGTAAAAAATATTCAGAAAATAAAATAATGCCCTGTTATGTTTCTTTCCGGTTGTTTTCAGTACAGAGTCTCCCGCCTCGTACTGAGATGGAGACGGGGCGTCTCGGTCGCCGTCGGCGGCGATATTGAATTTTGAATTGAATTAATTGTGTAATTTTTAATGGGATTATTACCTCTTTTGTTGTCTTTGGGTATTCGATATTTCGGCACAATTACATGATCACAGATACCTACAGCTGCGAGTAAGTACATCCGTGATCTTAACAGCATAGTCAGTAGCTTTCAGTTGGTAATGCGCGCTTCTACCTACAGCCATATAGATTACCATCAAGTGAGGAAGAAGAACCGCCTCTGTAATTTAGTTGCTAGGCCACCAGTCTTAGATCCAGAGTATGTACTTGGTTTGGTTGGTGGTAGGGCTTATTAAGTCAGCCTGGCTAGCTACCACCATCGTATCTAAAGTCTGGTGCCAAAACAATAATGTTAATAGCATTGTTGTGTTCCGACAGTTTGAGATAAGATAGCCAGTTCCTCAGTGGTTGAGGATTCCGGGTGAAGCGCGCTTCCACCTTCGGCCTTATCGTCACGTACCATCAGGTGGGATGAAGGCCAAGCGCTCACCACCAGTAATGGATAAAAAAATGAAAAAGAAGAAGTGATGAATGGTGTCGCTTCCAGGTGAAGTCCCCTCGTGGCTCAGCGGCAGCCTGCTGCGCAACGGGCCCGGCTCGCTCAAGGTCGGCGACGACCAGTTCCAGCACTTGTTCGACGGCTCCGCTTTGCTGCACAGGTAACTCATTAGGATTATATCTGGAGCCGAAAGGCACGAAAAGCCATTGGTCCCGGTCGTTGTCCGGGGGTTTAATGCAAAATATCTATTTGTTAGACTCTGTTAATAATTACTAGAGCAAGTACTCTATCCCTCCTGCGAAATCACCGTGAAAATTTTCCGATAAGGCCGAGCGCTTGTAGCCACTCGGCCACCGGTAACTTTAACTCAATCAAATTTGTTTTTTGATATTACACTCATCAATTAGTAGCTTTTCTTTGTCGTACTGTGCTTCAGGGAATTATTTGTTAACCTTTTGCAACTGAGGTGGTAGTCTCACAGACACCGCCAACCAAATAAGACGTTGCCATTTCGCAATAGGGCGTGATGGAGCTCCGTCTCACTTAGTACCTTACTTAAATGGTGCGAGCCATTGAACAGTCAGACGCGAGCGGCGACACGGTTCACAGGTGTGGCTGTACAAGTTTCTGGTGTCTGTCAGACGTAAGTACAGCAATAAGCGTTGATTCTATTAGACGTCACGTACCAAAAATATTTAAACTTTCATAGTGTCTTTTAGTCGTAACCCCAGTAATAGATGTATATTTACATTACGTCTCTCAGACGTAGCCACATATTTAAACTAACGTTTAAATTCAATTATTTCAGTTTTATTTTTTAAATTTTGTTTTATTGTAACGTAACGAACCGTGTGGTGGCGACCATCAAAATAATACTACCGACCCATTTCCTCTCTTGGGTGTCGTAAAAGGCGACTAAAAGAATTAAAAAGGTCACGCTGTCACCTATCACCTGTCACGCTAAGCACATGTGCAGTTATTGCTTGGTGAAACGTGGACTGCTTTTGTGGTTCCTATTGCCTAGTCCTGACTGGGTTAGTCAGGGGATAATAGTGGAGATTATATGTATATGTATGTATTTATGTAATTTTGTGTTTTCGTATACAGACATATCATACAGAATACTAAATGTTGCAGATGTCGAATTCAAGTAGTCAAGAGGCTAGACCTACCAAGCGAGGTTTTAAAGAAACACCTAAAAATAATGACGAGCAAATAGAAAAATGGCTTTTAGAAGAGGATACATATGGAGTTTAGCGATGTTGACGATTCAGTCGAAGATTCCGACATCGAAATTGAAAATATACAAGACCCAGAGGAATCAAGAATTGTGAGCGAAAGTGAACATGCGAGTGTCAGGGAAGAAGAAGCAAGTGAGAGAGAAGAAGAAGAATCTAGTGAAAGGGACGAAGAAAAAGAGAATGAAAGCAAAGATAACCAGCCGCTCGGCTTTCTTGCTGTACAAACAAGTAATGGAACTGACACACATTTTATTGGTAAAAATGGATTCTTGTGGTCAAAGTCTGCTGGTGTTAACGATTTTGTTTTGTTTAGACGTTGCCTGGGAGCTAAATTGAGGAGGGGGACTTCTTGATATCTCTAGCAAAAGAATTAGTTCTACCTAGCCTAAAGCAGCATGTCTATAATGATAGATTACCAAGAGAGCTGCGACTAACCATAAAAAGAGTTTTGGGTAAAGATTTACCTCCTAAGCCTGAATTTTTACCCAAAACTGGACCGCCAGCAAGAAATGTATGCAACATTTGTCCTAGCAGATTAAAACGTCAGACTCGATTTACTTGATGTGCCTGTAAGAAGCCTTTTTGTCTACAATGTTTGGCCCAGATCAGCAAAGATTGTAAATTTTGAGTCTTTAAATGTACAGTAACTTTAAGACTGATTTGTGCTTAAACGTATCATACGATCTCGTTAATTTTTTTAAATTAAAGTTTATTAATTTAATAAGTAAAAGAAAAAATGTTAGATTTTTAAAGTTTTATTGTAAAAAAAAAAAAGAAAAAAATAATTTGTTATGGTACCTACCCAAAATATAAAATTTTGATCTCAATGAAAAATACTTTATTCATCTTAGCGTTTTATTGAAATATAACTTTTTATAAAACACTTAAGGAAATAAAAGTAAAAATAAAATAATAACTTTGTATAATTTTATGATATTTACATTTTAAAATGGTGTCTGACAGACTCCACCTCAGTCGAATGTAAACAATAATTTTACCTCAGTTGCAGAGGGTTAAGAAGCAAGATTAATCGCATTTTTTTATAACCCATCAATCGTAATGGAGGATACGCGTTAACGACCGCTATTACTCCTTAAGGCAAATAGATTGCGGTCGATTGAGGTAAATTGCGATTACGATGATAGGTACACGTAATCGGCCTATCCTCAAGATTACTGGGTCGCATTCATACTTCATTCTTCTGGACCGTGATGATCGATGGCAATTAAGGGCAATGTGACTTCATTCATGTCATAATATGGGCACACTGCATTATGTAATATAACTTTACAGTTCGAAGACAGCATATATCTTTCTAATCAATTATAACGTAGCGATGGTGTGCGAGAGTGTGCGACCTTATAAAATTGCAAATTACCTATAAAACGCTCTAAAGAAGGTATAATATTTTTTGAATTATGTACTGTTTATTTAGGTAGGATAGGTTAGGGTCCCTAACCTACCCTGTATTCTACCTCATTACTTTCATTATTAATAAAATGACTACTTACGAAAATGAGGCATTTCATTAAAAAATATATTTACTTAAATAAAAAAAATTAAGAACGAACAAAAAATCAATTTGGTGATTAATAAACCTGACCTACACAAAAGATCCCGATGGGTCGACGTACTACTGCGAGGTCTGCGAGAGAGAGACCTTGACAGACCCCACTTAGTTAAAGAGCTTCAAGAACTGTCGCCTGGTACTCGAAAGGTCGTGGGTTCGAGTCCCACCCGAGGCAGTCGTCCTGTTCAAGTGCTATTATCATTTTTTATGTGGTGGCGGCTCATTAAAATAATACTACCGACCCATCTGTTCACGTGGTTATCGTAAAAAGCGATTGCGAAGGTGGTTGTGTCAACACCTGTCACGCTGAGCACATGTGCAGTGGTTTCGGTGAAACGTGGACTATGGCAGAAGACTGATTTTGCGGTCATTGCCTAGTCTCTGAATAACCCTTAGGGCATAATAGTAGTGACTCGTGAGTGTATACAGAATAACAACACATTTGCTTGTGAACTCTCCAGGTTCGCGATCAGCGAGGGCTCCGTGACGTACCAATGCCGCTTCCTGCAGTCGCAGACGTACAAACGCAATCACGCGGCGGGCCGCATCGTCGTCACCGAGTTCGGCACGGCGGCGGTGCCGGACCCTTGCCACACCATCTTTGACAGGTCAGCGTACGATTGACAGCCCCCCTAGACAAGTGGCAAATGCTCTCCCCTTGTCTATTCGTAATACGTCGTAGCGGACGATGGGAAATAGACAACTTTTCGTCAGGCGGAAGAGAAGTACGGAATTTCCAGGGCTTCACTTTTTGATCATGTGAAAAAGGGGTGTGTTACTACAATGCCAAAGAAAGGGAAAAAGTCAGTTTTTAATGAAACTCAAGAAATCGAACTGGTTGAGTTCGTTTTAAAATCGTGTAAGGCCTTCTTTGGGGTAACAATACCAACTCTAAGAAAAATTGCTTTTGATTTTGTCACAGCTAATAACTTAAAACATAATTTTTATAAAGATACTAAAAATGGCAGGTATGGATTGGCATTATAACTTTATGGCTAGACACCCTAATATATCACTTCGAAGGCCAGAAGCTACTTCATTAAATAGTATCACAGCATTCAACCCTTAAGAAACAAATATTTTTTTGAAAATTTACTAGCACTCATGATAAAATACCAATTCAAATCAGATTCAATTTACAATGTAGACGAAACGGCGATCAGTACTGTACAACGAAATTCCAAGATTCCTGCACCAAAAGGGTTGAAACAAGTTGGTAAATGTACCAGTGCAGAGCGTGCTTCCTTAACTACAGTTGTAAATTGTTTTAACGCTGGAGGCACTTACTTTGCACCATTTTTCATATTCAAAAGAAAGAATGAATGCACTGCTTATGAGAGACAGTAATAGCAACATGGTAGGTTGTGTTTCTGACTCTGGTTGGATAAATTAACCAATATTTTTAAAGTGGCTTTATCATTTCAAAAGATTTGCAAAACCATCTGCAAATAATCCCGTATTACTAGTACTGGACAATCACGAGAGCCAGTAAGTCTGAGTGCCTATGAGTTTTGTGTTTGTCACCAGAGTTTTATCCATGTTTTGACATTGCCTCCTCATACATCTCATAGAATGCAGCCTTTGGATCTAACCTAAACTGGATTTAACCTTTGCGCACTAAAAACGACATACACAGAGAATGTGAGTCCTTAATTATCAACAATCCGGGAGTCAAAATTACATCATATGATATTGTAGGACTTTATCCAAAAACTTTTAACCGAACAACCAATATAGATAAAGCTGTAAATGGCTTCAAGAGTGCTGGAATTTATCCAGTGGATCAAGATCATCACTTTCGCAAGTTCCGGTGATAATCTTACATCAGAAACTTCACTTGAACCGAAAAAAAAACAATTTTGATAGTTCAAGCTAAAGAGACCCCGAAAATGAATCTCAACTCAGACTGTGATGCTGCCAATGATAATTTTTCTAGTCAAAGAGAATTTCAAGAAATATCTAAACTTTCTAACAATGATGCTTCTAACCAAACCTGAATATAATATAATAACACCTGCGACTGCATTACGCGTCAGTGATATCAATGATGCAGACTTAAGCCAAACTAGCCGGTCTCTCTTTATTGACATAGTAAAGGTACCAACTCTACAACTTAAACTTATCAAACAATTACGTAAAAAGACCGTTCTGTTATTTTCACCAGCACACCAGAAAAAGTTAATCTAGAAGAAAAAGAACAAAAGAAAATAGAAAGAAAAAAAAATATCTGAAACCAGAAGGCACCAAAACCACAAACAATAAACAAAAGAAACCAAAACAAACACTAAAAAAAATCACCAAAAGGTGTGAGAAATTTAAAAAGTTTTGAAACTGAAAAAGCAGATAATGAATATCTATGCATTTATTGTCAAGAAAAGTATTGTTACCCAGAACCCACCCAACGAAGACTGCATTATGTGTTCAAAATGCAAGAATTGGGCACATGAGCAACTGCACAGCTGGGACTTCTTCCAGAGGTTTGTGACTTCTGTAACTGATGTGGGGCCGCGTCCGTAAATACCCCATGCTGTTCAACCCAACCCAAGACCAGTCCGTATTTACCCCAAGGACTACGGGTAATTACGGACAGACAAGGTACCGTTTTGATTAAAATTGTTTAGTTGTTGACTGATCTCTAATAATAATTAATGGTGATTTTGTGAGTGTAACTAAAGTTTCCTAATTAAGTAATAAAGACTGACTGATTATTTCTAATAATATGGGTTTTGAACGTTATTTCACTTCAGCGTCCGCAATTCCCCTATCGTCCAACTGGCACACAGCAGTGTACGACAAATTACGAATAGACAGGGGGTAAGCGTTTGGCACTTGTCTAGGCCCTCAGGTTAGCTTACATAGTCAAAGTCTGGCCTTCCATGGATAACATATACAAATACATAAACATAGAAAAAACACCCAAATTAGAAATCAATTTATAAAAACAGTTTTTCTTTAAATGGATCCGACCGGAAATTGAGCCCGGGACCTCAGAGATGGCGCGACGTTAGACCCGGCGTGCTAACCGCTCGACCACGGAGGTAGTCAAATTTAGACTATTGGTAAGACCGATCAAAAAGGAGTAGAGAGAGTTGATAAGTATACAGTATGTAAATGAACGAAAGGCAAACCTTAAAACCGGTGGATGTTAAAAACGGGTATAATACAATGAACCACCAAACAACATCCTGTGATGCAAGTTAAAGTTCCAAACTTGCATCACAGGATGTTATTAATCTCGTTAACCGACTGATGAGAAAGAGGTTAAGTTATTACATTTAGTAAAATTATAAACAAAAAAGTGATTGGATTAAAACAAAAGTGGTTCATTGTATTATACCCGTTTTTAACATCCACCGGTTTTAAGGTTTGCCTTTCGTTCATTTACATACTGTATTTGCACGAGTCTGACTGAGAGCCATTAGCATAGTCGATATGCCAGAGAGTGCAGGTTCTGTGATGGCAGATTTATTTCAAAACTTTTACGAATTATCTGGGCACAAGCCTATAAACATAGACAACGGCACATGAGGATTTTAAGCCACAACCCACCAGACTGGCCCAATGCGGGTTGGCTTAGCCTTTTGGTTTTTTTTTGGTTGGTTTGTACTAATTTGTTTTGGTTGCGCAGAGTGGCTGCGGTGTTCAAGCCTGGCGATTCGATGTCCGACAACGCGATGATATCGCTGTACCCGTTTGGGGACGAGATGTACGCATTCACCGAAGCGCCGTTTATACACAGGTACTTACTGTTTTATTTAATGAGTTTTTTTTAAACTAACTGAATTGATGCTTTGGATAATTAGCGGATATTATTACCACTTTGTAAAAGGGAGGAAATAATCCACCAATAGGATCGCTTGCCTCGTTAAGGTGTTGTAAAATAAAGTCATTCTATATTGGTCGTTTTTTTTTTTCGCGTACTGCTTGGTTACCTCGCACAGCTTTGGTGGTAACGCAGCCATAAGCATGCCCTCCGAAGAACGGAAAAAGCATCTCACAGAATTACTTTACAAAATTCCTGTCTATTATTATTACATACATACTCGTAGGTACATACAATAATCACGACTATTATCCCGGAATTGTTAGTCAGAAACTCGGCAGTGTGGACAGCAAGAGCAGTCCTCTACCATAGTCCACCTTATACCAAATAGCTACTGCACATGTGCTCAGCGTTGCAGGTGGTGAGCCTATCGCCGCTCTATGCTGTTGGAAGTGTGTGTAGTCTTTAGTCCGTTAGTCGCTTTTTTTGTCACATTTAGTAGTATTAGTAGTATTCTTTCACCGCTATACGCAACACGGTTATTGATTCGTAATATTTGAAGCTCAGATAAACTCGAAAATATCAAAACGTTGAAAAAAAATGCTGCCGCGTGAACATGCATTGATGTAAAGCATTGATTTAATGTAAGGCATTGATGTAAAACATTGTTGTAAAGCATTGTTGTAAAGCATTGTTGTAAAATCAATGGCTAATTGTCAGGGTGGACCCGGTGACGCTGGACACGCTGCAGCGCCGCGACCTGACGCAGCACGCCGCGCTCGTCAACCACACCTCGCACCCGCACGTCATGCGCAACGGTAAGCGCGCACACACACATACATACATACATACTTCCATACATACATGAGAGATGACAGCTGAGAAAGTTTCCGATCGACCACTTATTCGCTTATACGCGGTCTATACGCGCAGGCTACTGTAGTACGCGCCGTCTGAACGGAGCGCAAGCGAATGTCGCCAACAAGTGATTGACCTTAAATGGGGACTTTTGCAGTCCCAGTACAAATACACTCCACAGCACACCATGTAAAAATGCACATGTGCTCAACGTGCTAAGTGGTAAGCCCATCGCCTCTTTATGCTGTTGAATGTATTGATTAGTCTGCACTGCAGTCCCTTAGCCGCCTTTTAAAACACCTCAAGAGAAAAGATACATATATACACACATGACTATCACCCCCAAAGGGTCAGAGACTAGGAAATGAAGGGAAAGAAGTGCTCAGCGTGACAGGTGGTGAGCCCATCTTTGATTTAAAAGATTTGAAACAAAAATAGTTAAGTACAAAATGTCTAGATTGTGGCAAAATGCAAAAAACTGTTAGTTGTATACAAAATATACGAATTAAACAAAATCGTTTATAACCATTTTTGTTCCGTCACTCGGATTTTTAGGTACTTTTGTATCGAAAATAACTGATTTTGTTTGGACTTAAATCAACATCGGGTAGTATTTCAAAAATTGACGCCTTATCATGTATCATGTCATTTTGCCTCTTGAGTAAGTAGTTAACTATTTTTGTTCCGTGCTCCTCATATATTCTGCAGTGTTCCTGTCGCCTTTTACGACACTCGAGATGAGAAGGAAGGTAGTATTCTTCTAATATTGAGCCGCCACCACACAGACACATAAGACTGCACATGTGCTCAGCTTGACAGGTGGTGAGCCCATCGCCGCTCTATGCTGTTGGATGTATGAGCAGTCTTTAGTCTGTTAGTGGAATTATACGACACGCAATTTGAAAAGCGGGGTGGTTCTATTTTTTACCGTTAAGTAGTACTTAAATAATAAAATCTCACGCTGGAGTGCTTAGTGCGAGTTTTGTTACGAAATCGCGAATTTTTATGGTGTTGAAGCAGCGCCTTTGGTTTTTTTGGGCAGTATTAGTGGCCTTTGGCCTTTAGGCGCTTGCTGACACAGGGCACTAATAAAAAATGCTTTTTAAAAAGAAAAAGCTATTCATTTTGTCATATTATTATATGCTAAGACAAACTATTCCACTTGCGGGTTTATTATCATTAAAGGTTAGGTAATTAATATCAACATGGTTTGTTCCAGGTGATGTGTACAACGTAGGGATGTCGGTGGTCAAGGGCCGCCTAAGGCATGTCGTCGTCAAGTTCCCTTACACAGAAAAAGGTAAAAATTCATTCTAAGATCCATAATTTTATTTTATTTTTCCATTCAAGTAATAATTTTAGTATTTGTACAGTCATTTTCTGCAAAACTAGCACGTACGTTAAACGCAGAGCCCTCAGGGCCCTGAAGTTCCTGCTTCGGTTCCCAGCTGGTTTATATCTTATACTCGGTTGATTTTAAGTCATTTTTAGTAAGTATATCAGTAAGCTAGATCGACAATCCGGTAAAGTTTGCAGGAAGCCGCAACATAATACCGGCCATGACGGAGATCCTTCGGGGAGGCCTTTGTCCAACAGTGGACGTCCATTGGCTGATGATGATGATGATGATTTTGTTATATTATGATGATAATAATAATATTCATTGTCCAGGTGACATGTTTGCGGCGGCGCGCGTGGTGGGAACGCTGCGGCCGCGCTGGCCGCTGCATCCCTCCTACATGCACACTTTTGGTGAGTTCAATTGCGTTCAAAGTGTGAACGAGTACCATGTATAATTTAATGCGAATAAAATATTTTAATTTCATCGTTGTACTCTACAAGCTTACTAATCGCATCGTGTGAACATAAAAGAATATTAAGAACTTTACTAAACGAAACAAATAGCAATGTAATAAGAAAGTACTACCAACAGTACAGTAAAATACTAAAAAAAGTGTGCGAATCTCGAAAAAAATGGAATATACAAGACAGATAAAAAAAATCTGATAATAAATACAAAACAATGTGGAAAATTATAAATGACAAAACTAGGAAAACTAGTTACAGGTTGTAAAAGAATATAAAATTAAAAATAGATGAAAAAATTGTTGATTGTCCTAAAACTATTTGTGAAATATTTAATGAGACATTTCCAAACACCGATAACATTAAAGACGCAAATTTTATATCTGACGTCCACCGTGTTATAAACTCACCAATATGCTCACTGTATCTAGGCCCCGTTGATCAAAAAGAAGTAAAAAAGATAAAGATTAGAAGATTATATCTCTAAAACATAAACATAGCACAGGTGTAGACAAAATCCCACCAACATTGATAAAACAATGCGCCGATGAATTATCTAAACCATTATCATTTCTAATAAACCAAAGTTTTGAACAAGGCGCTTTCCCGGACTTATTAAAAATAGCGATAATAAAACCAATACACAAAAAGATGACACCACCTCACCAAATAACTATAGACCGATAGCAACTACCCAGCTTCTCTAAAGTTTTCGAAAAAGCCATGTGTAACCGACTGTATGTATTTTTAGAAAAAAATAATATCCTAGACGAACATCAAAACGGTTTTAGGAAAACTAAATCAACAACACTAGCTGTTTATCAATATATCCAAAGAGCTCTTAAACATATAAATGAAAAAAAATATAGTTTGGGCTTGTTACTGGACATGACAAAAGCGTATGAAAGTATAGACTACAACATATTGTTGTATAAATTGTATGGATCGGGCATACGTGGCCCTGGCTACTCCTGGTTCAAATCCTACTTACAAAACAGGAAACAAAAAGTACAGATAGAAAGCTACGATAACAAAAACAACAGAATTCAATCAGTAGTATCCAGCGAAAAAATATTAACACATTCAATACCGCAGGGAAGTGTCCTTGGCTGTGTACTTTTTCTTATTTACATAAACGATCTACCTAACATAGTTAAAAATGATGTAACCTTGCCGATTTTGTTTGCGGATGATATATCGATTTTGATAGAGTGCGAAAATACAACCAGAGCCAATACACTACTTAAAGAAACTATCGAAAATGCCTCGACATGGCTGCAGCACCACAACCTTAAAATTAATTACTCAAAAACAAAAATGATACAGTTCAGACCTTACAACAAAGCTCCTTTAGATATTGACATTAATTTTGAAAATAAAAAAATAGAATCCGTAGGCATATTTAATCTTCTAGGTATAATAATAGACTCTCACCTAAACTGGAAAAACCATATACAGCAAATTAAATCAAAATTATCGAAATTTACTTACGCGCTCTTACTTACTATATATCTACGAATTAGTACACAGCACGAACAAAGAAGCCGCACTATCAGCCTATTACGCGTACGCCTATTCGCAACTAAAATACGGAATACGGTTGTGGGGGAACAGCACAAACATAAACGATCTCTTCATAATGCAAAAAAAAATGTGTGAGAATAATAGCCCAAATTGAAAATACCCAATCTTGTAAACCTTACTTCAAAAAATTTAATTTACTTACCCTACCATGTATATACATATACGATATATGTATGTTTACATTTAAAAATATTCAGAGCTTCACTAAGGTAAAAGTTACGCATAAAATTAATACTAGGCATAGAAACAGATTGTACCTACCACCATCTAGAATTAAAATGCTAAATACCAGCCCTTACTACATGTCAGTCAAAATTTTTAATAAATTACCAGAGTATATTAAAAGCGAACAAAACATAAAAAAATCTCAAAAACTTTAAAGTCTCATTTAACCGCTGAATGCTACTATTCCTTGAATGAATATCTACATTCGTAATTAGCTGAATAGTAAATTAATTATATATTTTTTAGTAGCTTGTGAAATTTATAAGTGTACCTACCTAATATGATTGTACGTCAGGTCGACTATGTGCTCTAATATTGCATAATAATGTTTG
The DNA here is from genome assembly GCA_963921215.1 of Scoparia ambigualis. NCBI lineage: Eukaryota > Metazoa > Arthropoda > Insecta > Lepidoptera > Crambidae > Scoparia > Scoparia ambigualis. The sequence continues at coordinate 7,105,183 of OY992502.1, read as the reverse complement.
TCTCATTTTTATATAAAATTTAATAACTAAGTTTATAAGCTGTCCTCGAATTTTCAATACCCAAACGGTAACTAAGTTTTAAGCACTTCTTTTTTATTGTCACCATTTTGTACACATAGTTTGCAATAAACTTTTGATTGATTGATTGATTGATGTTTTTTTAATGTGACTGGTCTTATTGACCACTGCCAGCATAAATACCGCTTCACGCCCCGCTTAAAAGACCGGGACCATAGAAGCTGGGAAACACATTCGCCGGCAAAGCCAAATCTTACAGAGGAACGACTTACCAAATCTTTTGGTACGAGTGCTGATAGTCTGCACAGTATGATGGTAGTTCCTAAGACCATCACGTGTAGTCCGGGAGAGGAAAGGAGAGGGCGGGATTAGTTCAAGAAGCTCTTCAGAACACTCTTCGTAGTAATTCTGGTAGAAGACTTTGAGAGAAGCAAAGTCTCTACGCAGCTGGAGGTTCCCAAGAGAGGCTGTAACCTCAGCATCTCCAATAATGCGTACCGCTCGTCTTTGCAGTCTATCAAATGCTTCGCTTGCAGGCGTGACGTCAGAGCACTTCGTGATCGTGGAACAGCCGCTATGCGTGTCGCTTTGCGCGGTGCTGCGCGCCGCCGTGCGCCGCCGCCCGCTCGCCGCAGCACTGCGGTGGTGCCAGGGGGAACAGGTTAGCTCCACACACACAGGCCCGAAGCCAGGCTAAACACCAATTGTAAAATAATAAAAATAAGATTTTAATATACTTTTGTTGAACTGACCCAATTTTGTGTCTTAAAGAGTTGTATCTCTTAAAACAAACGATAACAGTCCCATAAAAGCCTGACTGGCTGTAACAACTTCTCCATGGTGGACTTAATGAAAACTTATAACCAAGTTCCAGTCACAATAAAGTATATTCCAAACACCGCTTTATGGACACCTTTCGAACTTTCCGAATAACCGTTTATGACTTTTGGTTTACGGAACGCAGGACAAACAACTGCTTTCCACCAGGGCTGTGCGATAAAACCATGCGGCCCGAGGAATAGGTACATCCACCAATATTATGTTATAATATTCGTTTTTCATGCTTCGCTCAGGCGGTGTAAAATGCTGACGGGAAATCATCTTGGAACCTAACAGTAACAGATTAACTTTTCGCTGCTGATGATTAATTACTAAATCTAGTAGACTTTATAATATATCCGATTTTTTTTGTATCTCATGAATTACTTACTTATCGATTTCAGACCAACATAGTTCTCATAAGCCGCAGCACAGGCAAAGAAGTGAAGAGATTCATCACAGATCCCATGTTCTACCTCCACATTATTAACTCGTATGAGAAGGATGGCAAACTAATCGTTGATCTCTGTGCATATAAAGACGCTAAAGCCATTGATGCAATGTACATACAAGCAATAGAGGTGAGTTATTACTCAAGAAGTTTGTAGAACTATTATTTGAACACCTAAATCTGTAGAAGGATGTCCGTAGAAATACAAAGTTTTTAATGTTCTGGACGAATAAAGGCGTTCAAGAAAGTATATCAGGAATTCAGAAGACTTACTTAACTTTTTTCTATATTATGGTTTAGTTAATGAAAGTATCCAGTTCCATCCCGAATACAACATTCGGGATGTGCCAAGGATCGTTACTGGGACCAAATTTGTTCCTAAGTCTATTTGGCATTTTACACTTGTGGTAAAACTACAGAAAATAATACACAATATTATCCTTTAGACAATGCAAAGTAACGCTGATTACGCCGAGTGGTTCCGCGGAAGGCCGACGCGGCTTGAGGTGGCGTTGGATGCTCCCAACCTGACGAAAATAAAACCCAAGCTCCTCTCTAACGTCGGCTGCGAAACACCGAGGATACACTACGATTTGTATAACGGTAACTAATCATAGCTTCTTATGTCACAAATAGCTAAACGTACATGGGGGTTCAATCGATAGGAATCGTAGTTAGGGAACTACGATTCGGTGATAGGGAAATAGGGAATTTCCTATCACCACACATCGGCTTGACACCTTCCTAGTAATAGCCTGTATAAAATCTTAATTTAACGCATGTTTAGAATAATAAGAATACACCCTACACTGGTAATCTTTATTCACCTTAAATGATGTTTCCTTATTGTGGCAAAAACCTTTAAAGTAACCTCCTATCCAAAGTCCTTGAGCGTCTTGTCCACAGTCAGATTAGTAAGTTCCTTTCTCACCATAAACTTCTAAACCCACTCCAGTCCGGCTTCCGCCCAGGCCACAGCACGGTCACTACGTTAGTTAAGATCACTGACGATATCCGCCTTGGAATGGAAAACGGCCAATTAACTGTGTTAACCTTGCTGGACTTCAGCAATGCCTTTAACACGGTTGACTTTGACATCCTTTTATCTTTGATGCGCTCTCTTAACATATCTCCAACGGTAATTGAGTGGTTTCACAGCTACCTCTATGGGCGCAGGCAGCGAGTTCGCCTTGAGGAGAAGTTCTCTTCGTGGTGTGACTCGAAAGCAGGTGTCCCTCAGGGTGGCGTTTTATCTCCTCTTCTATTTGCTATTTTCATCACTTCCATTTCCGAAAACCTTTCTTCTTCCTACTACCTATATGCAGACGATTTACAGATTTATTGCCAGGCACCACTCAATAATATCGCCGAATCTATTAAAACTACCAACGCGGACCTGGAACGAATCGTTGATTGGAGCCGAGCCTTTGGACTCAGGGTCAACCCAGGGAAAACACAAACTATTGTGGTCGGCAGTTCCAGATTGCTAGCTAAAGTAAACTTGAATGCCCTTCCTAAGGTTGATTTTGATGGAGTGACTATACCTTTTAGTCAAACAGTAACGAATCTGGGTGTGATAATTGATAGTTGCTTGAGTTGGGGGCCGCAGCTGCAAGCTATAAGCCGCAAGCTTTACGCATCTTCGGCATCTTTAAGAAGACTACGTAACTTTTTACCCACTGCCACTAAAATTGCGCTAGCACAATCTCTGCTGCTTCCCGTTCTAGACTATGCTGACGCCTGCTATCTTGATCTCACGGAGGACCAGCTAAACAAACTTGAGCGCCTTCAAAATCTTTGTATACGATTCATATTTGGCTTGCGCAAGTATGATCATGTTTCTGAAAACCGCGCTAAACTCAAGTGGCTTCCTATTCGTCTTCGCCGGAATACTCACTTCCTCGCCCTTCTTTACAACATCCACCTATTCTTGCTACCTTAAAGAACGTTTTAACTTCTTTCACGCATCCAATTCGCGCTCATTGCGATCATCGAAAAACCTGAGCCTTAAAACCCCTCTGCACAGCACCACCTTTTATGACTGTTCATATACTGTTCAGGCCGTTCGTCTCTGGAACTCGCTTCCAGTTGCGATCAGGCGTGCGCAGTCTGTGAACACTTTTAAAGAGCTCGTGAAAAACTTCTACCTCTCCTTCTAACATTATCCCGCTGCAAAGCTGCTATTTTTCGCTACTCTCTACCTGAGACTATTATGTATAAGTATTGTTTATGTATATATTATTACATTACACACTATGTATGTACGTATGTTTGTTTAAATTTTAATATGTATATATTTTTTTGTGTTAATTAAAAAGTTATGAAAACTTTGACATGTTTGCACCTCCGATTTTAAAGTGTTTAAGTTCTCTCCATCCGACTGGTTGTCTGGAAGAAATCGCTTTATAGCGATAAGACCGCCAAATTGTAACTGTGTAATGTACTTGTTTTTTATGTTTTGTGTTTAATGTAAACTGTTACAATAAAAGTATTATCTATCTATCTAAAGGTTGAGGGTCTGATACTTGTATTATAAATGGATTTTTTTTTAATACACAATGTAATTTTCATTCCTTTTCTTAATAACTTAAAGTCCCAAAAAAATATTTGTTATAATATAATATATTAGTTATAAAACCTATGTGTATGATGGCATGGTTTTTGTTTTGTCTGTTGGACTGCTATTTATTTCTAATCTTAATAAATTTTTGATTTATTTGTAGGTCGGCCTTATCGATACTTCTATGCAATTAGTTCGGACGTTGACGCCGAGTATCCCGGTGCCGTAAGTATTACATCAGTAACTATTTGTTTGTTAAAGATATTCGATTACATTTGCATTCCGCGTAGGGACATCTTTTCAGAAACTATTTTATTACCTATTTAATACTATTATTTATTTCTACAAAGCGTTATCATGTATTATATTATTTCTCTATATCTAAATACCATTTGTTTTTTTAGATAATTAAAGTAGACACTCAGACCGGGGAGGTGAAAACATGGAGCGAGGCGGACTGTTATCCCAGTGAGCCGATCTTTGTACCGACGCCCGATGCCAAGGTAAAAATTATTTTTTGATTTGTTTTTGTATTAATTTTTGCTGTAATCCGTATTGTCCCTCCATGTCCTGGATGAAGTACCAAATTTAACAGCCCTTGATCAGCCTATTCAAAACCAGAAGACTTTAGGCTCTTCTTAAGCTTACTTAAGCTTATGACAGTACCTTTCACTAAGGAGGAAGTTATAGGTTGGGGTTACATGAAGGATCCCGAGATGGGTCGAAGTGCTACTTCGAGAGAGGCCCCTCGGCAGGTCTCACTAAGAAAAGATAAGAACAGATGTTGTGGAGTTATTCTTGCTATGGAATAAAACTCTTGAAGATGTTGAATTTACAATGTGTAATTTTGCTGGTACATACAATGCTTGAAAAATCGAATCTTCGATTATGAGCACAGTGCCTAAAATGCAAGATGCCACTGCTGTTATAATACCTAAAACGCTAATTGACTAAGAAGCAGATTGCCTAAATTGCAAGATGCCACTGGTGCTATAATACCTAAAACGTTAATTGACTACTAAGAAGCAGATTGCCTAACCGTGAATCCTACTAGACATTGTAATCCTTAAGCCGAGCAGTAGGTCTTTTATAGGCTGAAGATGTACTTTTTTAATATGAAAAGGAGGCAAACGAGCAGGCCCGCCTGCTGAATGACCTGATGGAAAGTAATCACCGCCATCCATGGACACCCCGCAACTCCACTCTCTATATGTGAATCAAGGAACAGTAAATATAACATGATCCATCCCGGTGCCCCAACGTCCTGCTTAATTGAAAGTGCCCTTAAAGTTACAACGTTCAATTTGTTAACAGGAAGAAGACGATGGCGTGCTCCTCAGCTCGCTCGTGTTCGGGCGTGACGAGTGCCGCGTGGCGCTGGCGGTGCTGTGCGCTAAGGACTTGCGTGTGTTGGCACGAGCATCCTTTATAACCAAGTCTCCTGCACCAAAATGCTTGCACGGCTGGTTCCGGCAGGATGTGCAGACGACCATTACAAATAAATAAAGTCATCCTAAGCTTATAAATGTTTTGCTGGGCTCAGGCCTTCCCATATCGATGGCGCGTAGGGACATTGGGTCATAACCTACCAGGCTGGTTCAATTGGGCGGGTTGGTGGATAAGTGGGGAATTAAATAAGTATGCTAACCAATTATACGTAAACAAAAGAGGAAGAAACGAAATGCCCTTAGTTTCATGAATTAACACTTTGGACGCAGCGCTTGGACACAATAGGAAAAAAGTGCGCTGCCGCTGTTGAAAAGTAAAAAAATAGTTCTACTCAACTTTAACCCTTAAATGCCTGAAATCATGTATTTATTTTAATAAGTATAAATATATAACCTAATGAAAATTTTAAAAAGTTTTAAAGTTACCGTATCGTTTTTGATACTATAGGTTAAGAGTAAGGTAGTGTAGTGTGACAGCTGTTGGTGTCAATCAAGCGAGCGAGACAGAGTGATGAACTACAACGCTACGTGAGCGGGTCAGCAAGCTTCGCGACATTGTCAACTCGCAACCGACCATTACCTTTTGAAGAATGACTACCTAGTTAGTAAGTAGGTAGTATTTAAAAAAAGTTATTTAAATAAATTATAATTATAATGCAACATTTGTTGGAAAAAGTGTTGAATATATTTTTACCCGCTGATTAATTTTAAAAAATCAAAATTTTTTAGCTCTTACTTAATAGAAATTAGATGAAATATTATTGTTTTAATATTGTTAGATGCTTGTTGTTATTTATACGAATCTTTAAAATATAAAACTACAAAGGTTATTATAAAACTGATGCGATGGTTCTGCTTTATGCTAAAATTTTACAAACAACCTCAGCGTGAACATTTTTTTTATTGTTTTAAAGCTACTTACAGTACTAAGTTATTGAGTATGCTATCGAGTGCAAAACAGGAACAATGTAGATGGAATAGATTTTTAGTTATTATACTATTAGTCGTAAGTACTAGTTGTAAGCAATGTGTATAAGTAGGTACCTATTGACACTATTCTACGATTATACTTAGGTACATGTCTATAATGGGCGATTTTCCGAGATCAAAAAAAAAAAAGAAATTGGTTCGTAAATGACTTCATAGATGGCGCTTAGCAAAGATTAGTATGGCGCTTAGTAAAAGGCGGGTTCATGAAGAGCACGTGTATGGCTGCGTAATATTTATTCTATTCCAAAATAGAAATAGGTTCTGGATGTCCTGAATATAAATAGGTAAGTAAATACTATTTTTTTATTCTATTTGGTAGACAAGTAAAAGTGTAGAATTTATTACAGCCCATAAGTAGCCCAGCTTTCATAAAACGACATCTATCGAGTGTCTTTGAACTAATTTTTACTTTTTAATTTGGGCTGTCAGAAAATCGCCCATTATAGCAGCTTGAAACGTCTACCATGTTTTTGTTGTGTTGTTATTATTAATTTTAAGTGTACAGAAATACTAAGAAAATTTATAAGTACTAAACTGTTCATGTCACTACTGTGGGTACTCAGGCATTAATAATAACCATTCAAATGATGAAGGAAAGTTAAGTTCCTATTTATTTAAAACATGTCATATTTTCACACTGTTTTCACCTAAATCTCATAATTTCATACAATATCCACCTCAATTACAAAATCTCATACTGCACCTTAATCTAAAAATTTACAAGTAGAAACCTAGTTTAGTACTTACCTATATAATCCACTTCAATCTCATTGAATGAAAAAATGAAAAATGTATTCAATAAACTTAATTATAAGCACTATAAATCATTCAAAACATGTTTTTAACCTACCACCCATTTATGACGCCATTATTTTCCCTGTATGCATCTCATGTGTGTCAGAATCGTAGCAAATGGAAAGCTATGTGGCGTGATGTATGTATGTATGCACCTCAATCTCATAGTTTCACACTGTATCTACCTTAATCTTATAATTTTACACTTTTTACCTCAATCTCAGAGACTAGGCAATGATGACCGACACCACCGACCACCCTCTAGGTTTCACTAAATAACAACTGCACATGTGCTCAGCATGACAGGTGGTGATCCTATCTCCGCTTTATGCTGTTGGAGGTATGTGTAGTTTCCAGTCTCCTTATACGACACCCAAGATAAGAGATGGGTAGGTAGTAGTTTTTTAATTATCAATCAATCAGGTGAAAGAATACTACCTCCCCCTCTCTTCCCTTGGGTGTCGTAAAAGGCGACTAACGGACTAAAGACTGCACATACTTTACTTATCAACAGCATAGAGCAGCGATAGGCTCACCACCTGTCACGCTGAGCACATGTGCAGTCGCTATTTGGTGAAAAGTGGACTGTGGTAGAGGATTGCTTTTGCTGTCCTCATTGCTTAGTCTCTGACTAACCCTTCGGGGATAATAGTCGTGATTGTATGTATGTTTGTATGTATTCTTTTAATTATGAGCCACGCAGCAATTAAAATCAATACTATTCTAAAACATGCTTTCATTATGTATGTTAACGTTAGGTAAGTATAATACATTATTGCATTTAATTTTCTTTATCACGTCATGTCTGACTCTGACTTAACTTACCATTACGTAGGTACAAAAGATGCCTTCTAAACCTCAAGGTTTGCCTTATAATAATACACAGACTAACCGTTCAAATGGATTGTCATCAGTGCAAACAATAAGCATACAATACAATAATGCATCTAAAGGTATTCCATGTTACAACAACGAGTTAACAAACATTTGATTAATTTTCACCTTTATGACACATTTATATCGAACTTTTTGTTTAATGTATAATATGTAAGTTGTGTATGTTCTAATAAATACATTTCACTTCATTTTATTTCATCAGCCTGATTAAGCGTAGTATTTAAACGCGAGTTTCATCCGTAAAAAGTGTATGTCTAAATGTGTATGTTAGCGTAAACGTTAGAAAACATTTAAATACATTGTTGTTACTTGTTGCTACTTTCAGTCGAAGTTTGTGAGTAAGGTAGTAAGTGTGATTTTATGAATCTAACCTATGGCGTAATATTTTACACATCTCTTCATAAATTAATTATACATTCCAGCAAACAGCAAACTATTTCTCTCTTCTAATAACTGAACGAAAAGAGAAAAGGTTTTTGCTACAACAGGAATTATTAGGGACCGTCTGTAAGGACGTAGATAGGACGTTAGAACGCTTTTTAACTTAGGTTAGGTACTACAGTACACAGTGTATAAAGACTTAGCTTAGAGTCTCTCCTGAGTAGGGTTATTTATTATTTAGAAATTTGAAAAGTCCTGACAATAAGCCTGTTGGCTTACTCTTGAAACACAATTGCATTAATCAATTTCCAATCACAAATCTAAAAAATGTCAAATGGCACTTTTGTAAGCGACAATAGCGCCACATTGGAATTAAATTGCGTGGAAATTGATTGTACAAATTAATATCGAGATAGCGTTCCGGAATTAACTTTACTTATCCCAATATCGTTACATATCAATCGCATTGGAATTGTATTGAGATTGATTTTGCGTTCAAGAGTAACCCCCCTGACATTTCGATAAAAGTCTGGACTTTTTAGTCACAAAATGGAAACATTACACACTTTTTATATTTTGTTTTTAGATAAATGAGAAGTTAATAAAAATTAAAGACCTATTTGATATTACTTAATAATAAATATGTATATAAATTTGTTTGATATTACTTAATTAATATGTAGTTTTGTTACTGATATTCCAAAATCCGGACAAATTGAAGAGCCGGACAAACTCCGGACTACAGTCTAAAAGTCCGGACATGTCCGGAATAATCTGAACTTAATGTAATGAATTACTTAGTTCAAAGTCTGTCTTGCTTTCTATAAATAATATTTCTTCTATGGGTTTTAAGTCGTACTGTTGCATACAACAGATTACTACTAATAATTATTTAATATTGTTACGTCGATTATAGCTCAAACATAGTCGAAGTGTTACTAGTTTACATAAAAAATACAAATAATTGTTACTACTAAGACATTATTTTTTTGTAGGTAGGTACTAATGAATTACCTACAATGTTTGTAGAGCCTATAATTTTGGGTTTAGTCAAAATTTTACTTGAATATTTTAAGTTTGATGTAAATAATTTACAAGTAAAAAAATTTTGTGTTAGTCAATATTTTACTGAAAATTTTAAGTTTGATGTTATACTTAACTATTTTACTAGAGAACAATGTTTTTGGAGCGCATAATTTTGTGTTTAGTCAAAATTTTATTTTGTGATTTAAATTTTGATGTAAATAATTTACTGTCTATGCTTAGTTAAATAATTAAGATAGTATTCTCCCCCTCTCTTCCCTTGGGTGTCGTAAACAGCGTAGAGCGGCAATGGACTCACCACCTGTTACGGTGAGCACATGTGCAGTCTCTTTTTGGTGAAAAGTGGACTATGGTAGAGTCCTCTCCAGACTAGGTAATGAGGACAGCAAAAGCAGACGTTTTTGCTGTCCTCATTACCTAGGCTAACCTGTCCTGTCTGACTAACCCTTCGGGGATAATAGTCGTGATTATATGTACTTATGTATATGTACAGTCACTAGCAAAAATATGTAAACAATTGTAACTCTTAACACAATGGATTAAAAGTCAAAGTGTATACAATTTGGTGCTCGTGACTGTACAACACTGCTTGCAACGAAATACAAAGGAAATATCGGAAAGAGAATATAAAAAGAGGAACAACCTATTTATCTAATACACACATTGATAGGTACATTTTTTTTTATTCTTCAACGGGTAAGCTCTTGGCCTTTGTCTCACCTGATGGAAAGTGATGTTAAGGCCGAAGGTGGAATCACGCTTCACCCGGAATACTCAACACTAAGGAACTGGCTATCTTATCTCTAACTGTCGGAACACAACAATGCTATAAACATCGTTGTTGTGGTACCATAACAACGATGTTTATAATGATGATGTATGTATGTATGTACATACATGCACAAACTCACCACTGACTGAGCTCTCTCCCACGCGCTCCTATAGCAGAACGAACACAGGATACTAAACGACACACTAATCAAAGTCTTGTCCGTCACAATGTTGGTGTACACTATGTATGTACATACACACATACAATACGGTAATTTCCTTAATACCTATATATAAATCAGATGTATTATACACGTAGTAACTTTACTTAATCTGTGGTAATGCTGGTAAATACCTAAGGCCATAGTTCCATAAGTTGCAATAACGTGAACATATGAACAATCTGACTTATTTTCGCGGTTTCGAAGTGTGTCGCATAAAGATGTTTATGTATATGGCTTGTTCAGGGTATTATAACCCCTTTAAATGTAGCATTAGATTACATATGTATTAGGTATTAAAAATAAAAGTTGTTGAACGTAAGTAAAAAAGACGACCAATTATTGTGACTTTATAATTATAAGTACATATTGAATAAAAAAGGTATTGTATTTTACTGCATTGCTTTATTTCTACTGACTAGTTGTTCAGAGAGCGCCCAAAGGTCAATTCTGTTGTAGCACCTCCTAGGGATGGGCCAGGCACGCCGTCCACAAAGAATTTGCCGCTCACTGTACCGCACTCATCTTCCACGCACAAACTCACCACTGACTGAGCTCCCTCCCACGCGCTCCTATAGCAGAACCAACACAGGATACTAAACAACACACCAAGCAAAGTCTTGTCCGTCACAAAGTTCACTTGCACCTCCACGACGATGCCGTCGGTTGGGCGCCGGCCGCTTTGGGTTAACAACCCCGCGTTGTTTACCAGCACGTCTAACCTGCGCTCCGTACTAGCGATGTCATCGGAAAACTTCCTGAAGGATTCCAGCGAGGTCAAACCTAAGTTTTTGTAGACGACTTCGTGGTAGCCGGTTTGGGAAATTATCTCGTCCCTGGCTGCAAACGCTCGCCGCTCGTCGCGGCAGGCTAAGATAACGCGGGCGCCTCGCTTGGCCAAATCCTGAGCGGTGTGAAACCCTATGCCCGAGTTGGTTCCAGTCACTATCACCACTTTTCCATTCATTTTCTTCTCCGCTAAACATATTTTTATCTTGTATCTAAGGAATACTCGAAGGGTTATTATAACTATAATAATAGCTAATAAAATCACCTCGTCGATCACAAACATTATTGCTATCGCTTAACTGTCTGACTAAACCGGAAGCTGGTACAGCCGGTAATACTAAACGATACAAGTTCTTAACTTAACTGGATGATAGATAGGCACAACCCGCGCAACTAAATTAATCAAGTATTTAGGCCAGCGTTTCCCATTTGCCGGGTCGTGCGCGACCCGGTACCGGGCCGTGAAAACAACATACCGGGTCGCAACATTCCCGCCTTGTTTTAAAAATAATACTAACTACTAGTTAGTATTATTTTTAAAACAAAGTTAGTAACTAGCGGTGAGCAGCGCGCACCACAATGACAAAGAGACCGGCTCTAACACACGAGCAGCAGTTTGCAGTCGACGTATGTAACTGCAGTCAACGTTAGGAGTCGGCGGCTAGTTGACGACATGTTGTCGGCAAGCTGTCGACATTTCAACTGCTTGCCACAGACAGGTCGACAGCTAGCTGAAGACGGCAGACGCCGTCACCTGTCGTCGGCTAGCTGTCGACCTGCCTGCGGCAAGCAGTTGAAACGTCGACAGCTTGCCAACAACATTTCGACAGCTAGCCGCCGACTCCTAACGTCGACTGCAGTTGAAACCTCGACAGCTTGCCGACGAAATGTCGACAGCTAGCCGCCGACTCGACAGCTAGCTGCCGACAGGTGACAGCGTCTCCAGTCGCCTCTGCCGTCATTAGCTAGCTGTCAACCTGCCTGCGGCAAGCAGTTGAAGCATCGACAGCTTGCCGAAGACAGGTGACGGCGTCTGCCGTCATCAGCTAGCTGTCTACCTGCCTGCGGCAAGCAGTTGAAACGCCAACAGTTTGCCGACGACAGGTGACGGCGTCTGCCGTCGTCAGCTAGCTGTCGACCTGCTTGTGGCAAGCAGTTGAAACGTCGACAGCTTGCCGACGACAGGTGACGGCGTCTGCCGTCATCAGCTAGCTGTAGTTTACTTTATTTAATTTTTATATTAACAATCAATCAATCAATCAGCCCGTAACCACCCTCTGCTGGGTATAGGCCTCCCTTAATTTATGCCAGTCCCTTCTATTCCGTGCCGATCTCATCCAGGTGCTGCCAGTGACCCTGACGATGTCATCAACCCAACGTGCCCTCGGACGTCCTCGATTTCTTTGGCCAGATTTTGGCCACCACTCCGTCAAAGTTTTGCTCCATCGGCCATCACCACGTCTTACCAGGTGTCCTGCCCAACTCCACTTCAGGTTTATCGCCCTGTCACCAACGTCGAAGACTTTCGTTCGACGACGAATCTCCGTGTTGCGGACACGGTCGAGAAGGTTGATGTTGATGGTTGTTGTTGGTTGTTGTTTGTTGAATGTTGTTGTTGTTGTTGTTGTTAACTGCTGATGTAAAATTGCTTTGACTAAAGTGCGTCCGGGTTACTGTCGCTGCTTGCCGTATTACGGGTTTTCCTAGCTCGGCAACAGATACTTAATGTAAAATTACTTACTGTTTAGTCTAAGTTATTCTCAATTATATAAATCTCGTAATGTTTTTGTTGAATAGACTATTATCGTAGTACTATTATTTATTCTGTGCTATTATTACTATGTTAGGGGTGCGATTAATTTCATATTTAAATTAAATAACATTAATTGGATATATTTTTTACTTTTAGAAATTTAATTGTTCATGAACTGTAATAATATTGATATTCTTTGCATTACCGAGCACTGGCTTAGAGACCATCAGTTCATGTTCAATTTTAAGAATCATTTGGTAGGAAGTTCGTTCAGTCGAGGAAATATAAACATGGTGGCTCCTTAATTATTGTTAGTAAAAAGTTTAAATTAAAGGAACGCAAAGACATAGTAAGCCTCTCGGTTGAGCGAACAATATAAATAGCTTGTGTGGAGTTGGAGCAGTTTGTTGTGATAAGTGTATACAGCATTATAAGATTTTTTTGATTTATGTTCATAAAAATACTGAAATGTTTTCAAAAAACAGTGATATTCACAATGTAAACACTAGAAGTAAGAACAAATTAGCAGTACCTTATACTAGGCTCCATAAAATAAATAATTCTTTTAAGTGTTTGTGTGTTTCTGTGTATAAGATTTTACAACAAAGTACCAAATGATTTCAGAAATTAGATCTTAATAAATTTAAAATCAAAATCAAAGAAAAGCTTTTTAAAAAAGCTTATTACAAAGTGTCAGATTACACAGAAGACAAAACAGCTTGGATCTGAAATGCTCCAAGCACTCCAACAGCTATTTCTAATTGTCTTTAACTAATCGATACTACATTGTATTGTAGTTTTGTATTGCATCATTTATTATTTTTTAAATTCATATTTTGTATTGACCTGGTAACGACATATTCTTTTTTTTTGTTTGTAAATGTCGTTGCTTTTGTGCGCTGTGGTTTCTTGCGCCCATTCTTTGCCACAGTTAAAAAATGACGTCCTGAATGAGTGGTAGGTTAAAAAAGATTTGGACGATTCAAAGTACTTATTAATTGAGTTTATTGAATAAATATATTTTAACGTGACTTGACTTGACTTGGTGTAACTTCTACTTCTCTTCACTTAACTTCTTCTTCTCGGTCTACTTTACTTCCTGTAAATAACAAAATTACGTACCTAACTATATTATTCATTTGCGATAATTCTCTTATTCTATAAAAACTTTCTCCATAAAGCTATATTGGTTTAATAATCATATTCTTTATAAAAATTCTATAAAAATAGCATTTTAACTTTCGATCAAATATAAAAGCTAGACACAAAATCCCGTTGCTTGAAAAATAACTTACAAATGTGGTTTGGCTTGTTTTGCTCAAATAAAACCCCCCCATATCAGTTTTCTTTTCAACATTTATAATATTACAGACCTCAACCAGTTACAATTTTTATTAGAACAAGATTACGTAATTATGAATTTAAGGGTAATCTGCGATTTAGCTATACTAACCTGACAATGTAATGAATAATTATAAGAGTAGGTATATCATTATGTTTACACGTTCACGGACACGCCGTCGAGAGCCGGTTTTTATTTCGCGTACGATACGGCGCTGCGTCGACAGGCGGTGAACTTTAGCATGTTAAAATCGACGTACCGGCCAAAGGCGCTTAAATGTGTATGATAATAATAATAATAATAATAATAATAAAGCCGAGAAGGACAAGCTCAGTAAGTACCTTGACTTGGCTCACGAGGTTACCGCCATGTGGGATGTGGATTCAACCATTATTGTACCGATAGTCGTTTTGGCACACGGCCTTATAGCGAAGAGCCTCGATCAACACCTAGAGAGGCTCTCGCTGAAAGGTTGGGTCAAGGGTCAGATGCAAAAGGCAGTACTCCTTGACACGGCACGTATTGTCAGGAGGTTCCTCACTCTGCAGCCCTAACCACCGATAGCTTGGGTCTATCCCCGCTGCCGGTGGCAACCTAGGTTAAGTTTTTTATAATATTTTATATTGTAAATAGGTTTTTATATAAAATATTGTAAAAAATTAAACTTAAGAATAATGTTAAATAAAGAGAATAATAATAATAATTTATTTATTTGTTGCAATTATTACAAATGGTCCTTAATTCTAGCGGCCTCTGCACTAAGACAAGCTTGATACGCAGCAGCCAGACAAAATTTACAAAACCACTTTTTTGGTGGACTCACAGTTCAAACATTGTTATGTTGTAATAACTAAACAATAATTTTTTTTAAAAAGAAGAGTAAACTTAAAAAAAAATCTAAAAACTTCAATAGTGTAAAACGTTATTACTATAAAAAGGAAAAAAATGTGTGATGGATGTGTGTATCTGTGCGTGTGTAAGTGTGACTGTGTATGAATAGAGTATGTGTGTGAGGGGATGTGGTGAGTGTGGGTGAGTGGAAGGAGGCTGTTAATTAAATAGGTTTTCTGTCTTCTGTTAATCTAGGCCCTTCAAAGACTCAATTGCTCGCTTTGCTTCGGCAACGGTAAGCTTCTTGATATTAACTTTTCGGCATACAACATTATAGACCTGAGGCATTTAGCGAAAGTTGTGTGTATCGTGGGGGTTGGGAATTAAAATATACGCTGACTATTCAGACGTTCCCGGTCAGGGGAGATCAGAGCAAAGTGGTGAATAGAAACCGCAGCTTTTAACAAGTATAACTGTCTCACGCGTCGCACGTTGGACTCTTGGTAGAGCAGGTCAGTGGGGAATTTAAAGGGTTTGCGCAGCATCACCTTTAGAACACTGCGTTGGGCTCTTTCGAGTTCAATAAAAGTTGATTTAGCTGCTTCTCCACAGACTTTGATACAGTACGTTAAAATTGATTCACAGAGGGCTTTGTACACTAAGATGAGAGTATTCTTGGTAGCTGATTGACTTAAGCGTTTCAATATAAAAACTGTTTTACGTGTACGAGCTGATAGACTATTGATCTGGTATTTGTGAGATAGATTCTCATCCACTATGACGCCAAGGTATTTAACATGTTTAGTACGATCAATCGAGCAACAGTTGCAGTCAGCTAGTATACAGTGTAGGGATGGAACACATCTGTGAAACTTTAGAGCCTTAGATGAGTTTGGATGATTTGATTCCTTTAGTAATGTACGGTTAGCAACCGCACATTGGAATTTGATTTTATTGTAATAATTAAGTAACCTAAATAATTTAATGCTAAATAAGTAACTTCGAGCGCAACACGTAGTCACGTAGATTAACGCAAACCAGTTGTCATCTAACGCGCAACACAAACGCTACTTTACTGTAACTCTAACTCATTGTTAACTTTAGTACATCTCTTTTTCCTTAAAATTCTTTTATTCTTGTCTTTAACATACATAACTCAAAATCAACTCGTACATTTTGGTCCTTCGAGAGAAAATACCAGTGCCGAGTGTGGTACATTACGCTCGCGCCCGCGAAACTATTGCAACTCGTAAAGACACAGTGTTGGTTCGTGACGTGTACCAGATTGCTGCAGAACACAACCTGTTGGTGGTAGCTGTGAATTTGATGAGCACGTTCCATTTTATTCTTACGCTTACCGGAAGTATTGTTATTTTAACGCAAATAATTAACAATGGCATCTTACTCCGCTCTTCTTAACTCGCAATCGTCGCTTCTTGAAGCTATTGAGGGGATTCGTGATAACTTCAAGAAGGATAGTTAAACTCGAAAAACAACCATTGAGTATCACGACGAGAGGCTGGAAAGGCTGGATACCTATTGGACTCAGTTTAAGAACAATGACGTTCAACTATCTTTGTTTGAAGGGAAGAAAGTTGGCCCCTATTACGAAAAGAATGTTTATGAACAACTACAACTTATTTTCGAAGACGCGAAGCTAATAATATCAGCCTCTAAACAACGGGTATTGGATGGTCAGGAGGAGAAGAAAAACCCAATAGGGCAGTTCTTAGACGCAGAATCATCAGGCCCATCGGGTACTCAACCCGTTAACTCAAACATGAACGAATCGAAAACTCAAGATGAGAATATATCACCCGTTCAGCAAGTCCTTGACAAACGAACACAAGAGATGTTGAACGAGCAACGATCCAACATTAGGGCTTTTGAAGGAGCAGTTCGAAACATGGACGTTGATAAAAATGGCAACTCGAAGATAAACTGCGTACAATACCTCAACGCTGGGAGAAGAAGATGACACCTATTGGAAACTGGATAATGTGTTAATGGATACAAAGGCATATGAAGTCGATTATAACAGATTAGAAAGACTTTACGAATACAGCAAAGAGCTTTTAAATAAAAAAAATTGGATTAATAAACACCAAGAAAAATCGGCACCTAAAATTGAGCTTCCACTTTTCAATGGAAACTACGCGCAGTGGACTACTTTTAAAGATTTAATTATAGAAATCGTGCATTGTAACGCTTTTATATCCAATGCCCAAAAGATGCAGCATTTGAAATCGAAACTAATTTCCATTTTTAGGTAAATTAGGTAAAAATTTTATAATTCTTGTAAAGAACTATTTAATCAACAAAATGTTTGAAATCCTAATTACCATTTGCATAACTACCGTATTTTCCGTTACTCTAAAATAAATGGTAATGAGTAAATTTTAGAAATAGTAATTTTAATTGTGAGTCTTGTGTCTCACTATCGCAAACAAATACTAATTAGGAAGCTATCTGTAAAGTTCCGTAAAAAAATGTACGGAAAACACAGATAGTAAAATAACAAAATTCGAGATTTAAATCAGTATGATTTTTTTTATTTCAATGTGTTTTAGTCGCGAAAATTTTAAACTAATTATAATTAAGTATTTTTTGACAGAAATTTCACAATGCAAACAAAAGAAGAGATACTAGAGAATCCCATCATTGAAATCTAAACTAATCTTAAGAGGCCTATTACATCTCGATTGTGATTTGTGCTTAAAATTTCAAACAAGGTGTGAAGAAGCAGTTTGTGGGCCGGCAGAGTGAGGGTGACTGATGCTACGTCTCTTACGCTGCACCAGTTGTCCTCGCGCCTGGACTTCATTTCCACTTAACATCAGGTGGAGTGGGGTCATTTGTCGGGCTTTAATAGTAGTAGTATTAAAAAAAATGGCCAATTTTGGCGTTATGGATCTCAGAAATAAAAATACATTAACAATTATGACTTATTCAATAGTGTAGAATAGCTATTAGAATAGGTGGCCTCGCTTTTTGTAAATTTTGCTTAACTTTTTAATTAAACCCAAAATTGCAGAGAAAGATTTTCACAACAAGACACTTTTTTGAGCTCAACCAGTGAAATAAAAAAATTATAATGTTATCTCTTATATAGTCGAATAGGGCGTAGCGGCCTCGGAATTTTTAGATATCATTGATTATATATAGGAAAAAAATCTTATTCTAAACCAAAAAACTTCGAAAATCGCTATAAGTTAACTGTGAATTTTTCCTATCTACGATAATATTATTGAGCAAAATTTATGCCCGAGTAATTGTTACTTCATGACGAATAAAAATGTTATAATGAATGTATTATCCTATTTCGATAAAAACGATAAATAGGGTAATATGCCCAGTGTGCCGGCCCTCTCCAGTGCCCGGCCGTGCGACATGATTTTTAAATAAAATAAGAATAGTTAAATGAATTTGAACCTAAAATCAATTCTCTTAAAAAGTATTTTGAATTACCTACAACATAGACACAGCGACATCTACGGCAAGCTAAATTTTCTACGTTTAGTTGTCATCTAAAAGTGGCGGTCAGTGCACGCGTGACAATTTAACCACAACTTAATAAAAATATTAGTGCAGAGGTGTTTTCAACTGGTTAGTTCATGTATATTTTGTTATAATACCAATAAAGTTTTATATTTTATAACACGTAGGTATGTCTATTTACAGGATTTAGTTGTTAAATATGACTTTTCAACGCCCGTTATTTAAAAAAGATGGGAGCCGGTGGTCTGGAACAGAAAATGGCTATTTCCAGTGTCCGGCCCACCCCGGCCGGACACTAGCAATAACGGTACCATGATTTTTATGTATTTAATAATACCTAGGGTGTTGTGAAGTGGAAGTAATGTTAGTAGTGACAGGCCTTAGCATTAAACCTTAGTTATGGCCAGTATCCGATATCAGCAGAGAAAAAAATTATAGGTAAAATTACTTGTATGAGAATGGAATGGCCGGAATACTGGTAGCTATGACCGGATAGCCGGCCCTTAAAATGACTAAGCGGCCGGACACTGGCTATGGTACCAGTATTCGGCCATTATCTACTAATAAAAAAAATGTTAGTTTAATAATATTTAGTAACGTTTTATTATTAGTAAGAGTTTTATTATTCTATTTGCATTTTTATAAATATTACGTTTTGTTATTTATTTGCAATTAATATTTAGAAAAAAAAGGATTTAATTTAATAATTAGTGCTGGTTGCAAAGAAAAATCCATTAAAATAAATAGTTTAATTAAAGTTATTATTACGTCACATTTACTAAATAAATGTTTTGTAATTCAATACTTACTTTTTATTTTTTATACGTCTTTATAAATAAAGATTTGCGGTTCATAAAATCCGCAAGTAAATCCGTAGCACATTAGTTGTCAAAAATCCTTAGATTGTGGGATCATTACAATATAATCCTTATTCATTTACTCTGAGAGTTTATTATCCATTCAATAGCTGTAGGTTTATATTTAGGTGGCCGAACGCTGGGTAGCTAGTGGTCGGTATTGGGATATATAAGTGAATTAAGTCAGCTGAGCGCTTAAGAGGCCGGAGACTGGGCATGTTACCCTACAACTGCAAAATTACTACAAAATGCGATGCGCCGGCCGTCCAAATTCAACTTATGCTCACAGAATGGAGATTTGTAATATTATGAACAAATTTATTATCCTATTTTGATAAAAACGATAAATACAACTGCAAAATTACTACAAAATGCGAAAATGGGCATTTTACGCAAAAATCACATTCGAGATGTAATAGGCCTCTTAAAGACAACTAGCAGTAATTTGAAGCTACGATCAAAGCAGCATTATATTGACATGATCAGAATTTATTGTTTAGACCCGCAGACTCCCTCGACTTCTCGAATATATACAGGGTGTCCCAGATATCGACGTCAAGCCGAAACCGGGTGATAGGCCAAGTTATAATAGTTATCAGAAAAATATAAAAAAACTAAGTAACGTATTTTTAAAATTAGAGACATTTAAAAAAAAAATCAAAAAATCTACATTCCGTGACGGTTTTTTACCTCCTGTTGCTACAAATCTATAATTTTTTAAATGTTTTCTTTTGTTTTGTAATTCTGAATAATGCTTCTAAATACGTCGATATCTGGGACACCCTGTATAGCAAAAAACCACCTGTTTACAAAAAATAATGATTCTGATGATGATTTTGATATTTTTCTGACTAAAAACAGTTTTCCAAGTAAATTACAAACATTTTCTCAATGATAGTACTCATTATAATTAGTTTTGCAATATTTTTGTAAGTTTTTTATTTAAAGGTCTCAATCATGCTAGTCCTGTGAGTTCATTTTTAAATTAGTTTTTTTTTTAATAAGACATTATTTTTGTTTTGATTTGGATGCTTATTTCCAATTGCTACCCAAGACGTTTTAGTTTTTTTTTTAATTTAATATTAATTTTTGTTCAATGTATCGATAGACAACACGTAAGATAAGATTTTTTATTGCAGAATTAACCTTTCGTATAAAAAGAAACCCTCAGATTAATATTGAAGTGTATTTTTTTACCGCTTACTCACCAAGAAGTTCATTTAGTTTTGTTTTTTTAATTTTCAATAAAATATAAAATTACAACCACTTAACAGATTTAACAAATAATAACAATTAGGCAAATATTAAAATTTTGTGTGACAAATCAATTATCATTAAAAATAATTATTTAGCTAATTCGTTGATTTTATTTCAAATTTTTCAATTCAAATCTGAAATTTCTAATTTAATATAATATACATTATTTTCTCGTTTTACTATTCGGTAATAGTAAACGTACCAACTAACGGCTGCGGCTGTTTTCATTATATTGAGATATTGTTAATTATATCAGATTAAGTTATTATTAATAAGTATTTTAATTTTATTTATAACATTAACATAAAAATATATTCTGAGTGGTAGAGCCACGCTGCGTTGCAGCACGCATTGGGCCGGCTCGCCCGGCGTAATACCACCCTCTCACGAATATTCGGCGTGAAATAATAGCACTTGGTGCTGTTGTGTTTCGTCCGACCAGTGAGGGTTTCGAAGGCCCCTCCCCCCCCTCCCAATTCCTATTCCTTCCTTAAACCTATTCCTCCCTTAAAGGCCGGCAACGCGTCTGCGATTTCTCTGGTTTTGCGGGTGTCCATGGGCGGCGGTGATTACTCTTCATCAGGTGACCCGCCTGCTCATTTGCCTCCCTCTTTTATATAAAAAAAAATATATATTTACATGCATTTTTTCTAATAATACTTATTTAATTCTGTTTAAACTTTCTTAATTTCTAAACCTTAGTTATAACTCACTGCGACGACGACGGCGGCGCAGTGGGCGCAGCTGTGGTGTAACCCCGCCGATCAGGAGGTCGCACTGTCCTGCCAAAACGAGTACGATAATAATCATTGGAACCTGAACCCGTGTTGTCATGTCATAACGTTGTTGTACTGGTATGCTGGACCTGATGGATTTATTCTGAACTAAATCGTCGTAACAGCCGCGCATTGGTGACTCATCGGGACCATTATCTATTAATAAATGTTTCCTATTTCGTCTTACAATATTTCCCGAATGAAACATTGCAACCATATAAGATCGTGGAACTTTAAAACCGACTACTTTACCAGGTACTTGGAATGTAACTTATGATGAGTATTTTGTTTAATTTTAATTAATTAATTAATTAATCCTTTATTGCACATAGAAAACACACATTAAAAAAGAGAGATATATATATATATATATATATATATATACAAAGGCGAGCTTATCTCTAGAAGAGATCTCTTTCAGCCAACCCCAGCTGTGGTTCGGAGAGAAAGTCTGCGGGACTAATGATGACGAAATACTTACATAAATATTATATCATACATACATATACATCTTTATCTGACGTTAGCGCAGGTAACACGGTAAAATATGCTCTATTGTATTTATTACATTATAAAAACCGAACCCAAAATTGCGTGAACCCGCCACGGGTTCTTGACAATTGGTACCTGTAATTTGAACCCGTGGCTGGTTGGTTGGCAAGCAAAGGGACTGACCATTGACCCAACCTTTTAGCGAGAGCCTCTCTAGGTGTTGATCGAGGCTCTTAGCTAAAAGACCGTTTGCCGAAACGACTATCGGTACAATAATACTCTCCGTTAGCAAGATGAGAACAACCGGAAATAATATGTCGGAGTGATTCTCCAGGACGGCGGCATGCCCGACAGATATCGACCGTACCGTCCTTCATAATATATTTCCGGTAGTTATTCGTCTTGATAACTTCATCTTCAATGGCGCAGACAAAACCTTCGGTTTCCCCAAAGAGGTCACCGAAACGTAGCCAGTTCACCGAGGCAGGCAAATCTACATCAGGCCCAGTTAGAGCCCGATAGTAGCGCCCGTGTAGCATCTTCCTCTTCATTTTATGTCCTTGCGATCGAGAGTGCGTAGCACCACTGGTTTGCGCCAGTTTTCTGTTGCCAAGGAAAGCGGCGTAAAGTGTCTATCAACTGTCACGACATCCAAATGCATCCCGCACTCATTGTTAAGGAAATAATCCCCGATACTGCACACCTCACGGTTATGTAGGTCCTTGGCATGTAAAAGGCCGCGACCCCCACATCTCCGCGGGATGTACAGCCTCATAACAGATGAGCGCGGGTGTAGCATTCTGGAAGTTGTGATCATTTGACGAACTCTTCTATCCAAGGCATCCAATTCGCTCTGAGTCCATCTTAGTATGCCAAAGGAGTATGTGAGCAAAGGCATAACCCAGCCATTAAAAGCACGCGACTTATTGCCACCCGAAAAAAGACTGTTAAGAGCGTTTACGCCGAGCGCGAGACCTCAAGTTTAGGTTTTTAAGTCCAAATATCACGCACACAGAAGCGAGCTGTGAGCGCGCGCGACTGTGTGTGTAGAAAAGGCTAGTTCTGCTCACTGTAGTCAAACTCACTCACTTTGATCCGTTAGATCGAATTTGCTTTTTCGTAATAGGTACTTCGATTATTTTTTTTAATATGGGCGTAGGTAATGCATGAAATATGTAAGTATAATATTATATTGCACGTATTTTTATTAAACTTGCAATGTATGTGTCTTGTTCGGGTGGAATTTTGCAACTCAATTTTGACCCACTTCCCGTTTACTGATTGAGCTGAAAATTTGCATACATGTGTAAATCGCGTGACAATGCAAATTTATGATTGACATGGTGCTGATCTGATGATGGAGATGGAAGGTGGCCATTGAAACTTTGCAATAAAATAGCACAACCTAATCGAGTTTGGGCTCGTTTGAATCGTCTTGACGAGTAGTTTGTCTTTCAATGGTAACCAGGGTCTGATGATTGAGTTGGATGGTGGTCATAGGAACTCTGTAATAAAACGACGCAACCCCATCGATTTTCGGCTTGTCTTATTCGTCTTGACGAGTCCTTTATTTTTAAATGGTTACCAAGGTCTGATCTGATGATGGAGCTGAAAGGTGGTCATAGGAACTCATTGAAGAAACGACGCAACCCCATTGAGTCGCGGCTCGTTTGATTCATCTTGACGAGTACTTTGGTGCTAGATGGTAACCAGGGCCTGATGATGAAGTTGGAAGGTGGCCATAGGAACTCCGTAATAAAACGACGCAACCCCATCGAGTTTCAGCTCGTCTCATTCGTCTTGACGAGTACTTTGGTTTTAGATGGTTACCAGGGTCTGATCTGATGATAGAGATGAAAGGTGGTCATAGAAACTCAGTAAAAAAACGACGCAACCCCATCGAGTCTCGGCTCGTTTGATTCGTCTTGACGAGTACTTTGGTGCTAGATAGTAACCTGGGTCTGATGATGGAGCTGGAAGATGGCCATAGGAACTCAGTAATTAAACAACATAACCCCATCGAGTAAGGGCTCGTTTAAATCGTCTAGACGAGTACTTTGCTGTTAGATGGTAACCAGGGTCTGATGATGGAGCTGGAATGTGGCCTTTGGAACTTCGCAATGAAATAACACAACCTAATCGAGTTTGGGCTCGTTTAAATCGTCTTGACGAGTAGTTTGTCTTTTAATAGTAACCAGGGTCTGATGATGGAGCTGGATGGTAGTCATAGGAACTCTGTAATAAAACGACGCAACCCCATCGAGTTTCAGCTCGTCTCATTTGTCTTGACGAGTACTTTGTTTTTAGATGGTTACCAGGGCCTGGTCTGATGATGCAGCTGAAAGGTGGTCATAGGAACTCATTAAAGAAACGACGTAACCCCATCGAGTCTCGGCTCGTTTGATTCATCTTGACGAGTATTATGGTGCTAGATGGTAACCAGGGTCTGATGATGGAGCTAGAAGATGGCCATAGGAACTGAGTAATTAAACAACATAATAACCCCATCGAGTAAGGGCTCGTTTAATTCGTCTAGACGAGTACTTTGCTGCTACATGGTAACCAGGGTCTGCTGATGGAGCTGGAAGGTGGCCATAGGAACTCTGTAATAAAACGACGCAACCCTATCGAGTATTGGCTCGTCTCATTCGTCTTGACGAGTACTTTGTTTTTAGATGGTTACCAGGGTCTGATCTGATGATGGAGCTGAAAGGTGGTCATAGGAAATCAGTAAAGAAACGACGCAACCCCATCGAATCTCAGCTTGTTCGATTCGTCTTGACGAGTACTTTGGTGCTAGAAAGAAAGAAATTAAAATGTATTTTCATTTCAGGTTATCGAAGATGAAGTTCCACGAACAACAAATAAGGTTAAAGGTCGAAGACTAGTAGATTTTCAATACTTTTTGGACCAAATTAAAATACTTAGTAACCACAATAGAGCCACAGGATGTACAATTGATAATTTACAAGTGATAAAAGAGAATTAAGTAGGCTTATTATCTACATTTTTAATGAAGTATAACATTTACCTTTAGATAAGTCTAAGAATTATGTAAAATCTTGTTTACATAAGAAAGGTCAAAGTGTATTTAGTTGACAATACAGCCTGGTCATAATTATATTTTCACATTATAGTTTCTTAGTCAATTATTTTTATAACTAATTAATTTTACGCTGGTATGATAGCCTGTAACAGTAGTGTCTTACATACAATAGGTACCTACTCAAAATTTATGTTGCGTTTAAAGTAAGTATTGCGCGATATAAAATAAAATAAACAACGTCTTACAGTATCTCTGAAACAAGAAAAAGTAAGACTATTCAATACTACCAGTAAAAAATAAGATTGCAAGAGCAGACCAGCCTCCACAGGCGGCACCTGTTCACGAGTATGACATGTGAATCAGCCATGGCTTCGTTTAACCATGTTTGAGGGAACGTAACGACCCGACGCACATGCCACCACCGCAGAGACACTTTGAGAGAGCATGACACACTCGAGCAACTCCAACGAAAGTAAGAGAATATTACTTTAAACGCAACATAAATTTTGAGTAGGTACCTATTGTATGTAAGACACTACTGTTAAAGGCTATCATACCAGCGTAAAATTAATTAGTTTTAAAAATAATTGACTAAGAAACTATAATGTGAAAATATAATTATGACCAGGCTGTATTGTCAACTAAATACACTTTGACCTTTCTTATGTAAACAAGATTTTACATAATTCTTAGACTTATCTAAAGGTAAATGTTATACTTCATAAAAAATGTAGATAATAAGCCTACTTAATGCTCTTTTATCACTTGTAAATTATCAATTGTACATCCTGTGGCTCTATTGTGGTTACTATTTTAATTTGGTCCAAAAAGTATTGAAAATCTACTAGTCTTCGTCCTTCAACCTTATTTGTTGTTTGTGGAACCTCATCTTCGATAACCTGAAATGAAAATACATTTTAATTTCTTTCTTTCTAGCACCAAAGTACTCGTCAAGACGAATCAAACAAGCCGAGACTCGATGGGGTTGCGTTGTTTCTTTACTGAGTTCCTATGACCACCTTTCAGCTCCATCATCAGATCAGACCCTGGTAACCATCTAAAAACAAAGTACTCGTCAAGACGAATAAGACGAGCCAAAACTCGAGGGGGTTGTGTCGTTTTATTACAGAGTTCCTATGGCCACCTTCCAGCTCCATCAGCAGACCCTGGTTACCATCTAGCAGCAAAGTACTCGTCTAGACGAATTAAACGAGCCCTTACTCGATGGGGTTATTATGTTGTTTAATTACTCAGTTCCTATGGCCATCTTCCAGCTCCATCATTAGACCCTGGTTACCATCTAGCACTATAGTACTCGTCAAGATGAATCAAACCAGCCGAGACTCGATGGGGTTCCCTCGTTTCTTTAATGAGTTCCTATGACCACCTTTCAGCTCCATCATCAGATCAGACCCTGTTAACCATCTAAAAACAAAGTACTCGTCAAGACGAATGAGACGACCCGAAACTCGATAGTGTTGCGTCGTTTTATTACAGAGTTCCTATGACCACCATCCAGCTCCATCATCAGACCCTGGTCTCTATTGAAAGACAAACTACTCGTCAAGACGATTTAAACGAGCCCAAACTCGATTAGGTTGTGTTATTTCATTGCGAAGTTCCAATGGCCACATTCCAGCTCCATCATCAGACCCTGGTTACCGTCTAACAGCAAAGTACTCGTCTAGACGATTTAAACGAGCCCTTACTCGATGGGGTTATGTTGTTTAATTACTGAGTTCCTATGGCCATCTTCCAGCTCCATCATCAGACCCAGGTTACTATCTAGCACCAAAGTACTCGTCAAGACGAATCAAACGAGCCGAGACTCGATGGGGTTGCGTCGTTTCTTTACTGAGTTTCTATGACGACCTTTCAGCTCCATCATCAGATCAGACCCTGGTAACCATCTAAAACCAAAGTACTCGTCAAGACGAATGAGACGAGCCGAAACTCGATGGGGTTGCGTCGTTTTATTACGGAGTTCCTATGGCCACCTTCCAACTTCATCATCAGACTCTGGTTACCATCTAGCACCAAAGTACTCGTCAAGATGAATCAAACGAGCCGCGACTCGATGGGGTTGCGTCCTTTCTTCAATGAGTTCCAATGACCACCTTTCAGCTCCATCATCAGATCAGACCTTGGTAACCATTTAAAAACAAAGGACTCGTCAAGACGAATGAGACGAGCCCAAAACTCAATGGTGTTGCGTCGTTTTATTACAGAGTTCCTATGACCACCATCCAGCTCCATCATCAGACCCTGGTTACCATTGAAAGACAAACTACTCGTCAAGACGATTCAAACGAGCCCAAACTCGATTAGGTTGTGCTATTTTATTGCAAAGTTTCAATGGCCACCTTCCATCTCCATCATCAGATCAGCACCATGTCAATCATAAAATTGCATTGTCACGCGATTTACACATGTATGCAAATTTTCGGCTCAATTAATAAACGGGAAGTGGGTCAAAATTGAGTTGCAAAATTCCACCCGAACAAGACAAACATACATTGCAAGTTAAATAAAAGCTTGTAATAATTTACTCACCAAAGTACTAAGATTTGCAAATCAAGCTATAAATTTGCACTATCTTCGAACTTACGGAAAGGTCGACAACCGCGCCGGGCAGAGCGTCGAGCGACGTGACCATTCTCTCAGAGGCCTCGCGGCGGACTGATTTGAAGCGAGTGGAGCGCAGGGTTTTGTAGTAGTTTTAGAGTAGTTTTAAAATATTTGTAGAAAAATTATAGAGCTTATTTAGTAAAAACAATTTTGTTAAAATTTTAAATAACACTTTTTTCTATAGTATAAAGCTTTTATCTTCTAAAATATATTTAGTACATTAGAGAAAACAATCACTTTATCACCTATAATTTCTTTAAAAATTCACAATGTTTGGAATTTTATAGTTTTTGTTAGTAACCAAAATCAAAAAATGTTTTCAACAAACTATTTTGCTGAGGATCTTTCAAATTGAAAAAAAAATGTTGTTATTAGATTTGTTAGTAATTTAAACACATTTTTAAGCTTCGAAGTTGACGCGGAAAGTCAAATTATGAAAACCTCTGTTCAGTTATCGTGTTATAAATTCCAAAATATCCATAAATTTAAAAATGTTTTCAACAAACTATTTCGACTACAAGATCGCCTAATGATATAAGTATTTAACATATTTGTAAAGTAAGTATTAACAGATATTAAGAGGTTTAAAAAGTACAGTTTTTGAGCAAAACGGCGCAAAAGGACGTAAACGCTCTTAAGTAGTTTTCTTAGGCGGCAAAAGAATCGCTCCTGTAATGACTGTTTTATGTCTTTTTACTCAACACCCAAAGATTGTGACATACCTAGATATTTATAAATTTCAACTTCAAAGAAAGATCTGAAGTTGATCGTTTCGGAGAGTTGTAAATTGGTTGAATTTACTACTGTCCCACGCTGTACATGCATAACCGCACACTTATCCACACCAAACTCCATACTGATGGCACTGCTGAAAGTCTCAGTTATTTTTAGCAGTTTCACCAAGTCTTGGCGGTTTGGTGCGAACAACTTGAGGTCATCTATGTACAACAAATGCGAAATAACTTCACCCCCTCTCCGCAGTCGACAGCCTAACCTTGAATTTCACAACCAAATACTGAGAGAATTCAAAGCTAGGCAAAACCATAAAGGACTCAGACTGTCGCCCTGGAATATGTTACGCTCTATCCTTATAAGATCCTGCGTGGCAAAAACACTATCTCGACATCCTGGTTGACACAAGACCGTGCTCCACTGCCGCATACAAGACATCAAAAAGGATTTTAAAGTTATATCAATTTTATATAACTCTAAAATCCTCACCAACCATGTATGCGGCACCGAATCATAGGCCTTCTTATAGTCAATCCAGGCTGTGGAAAGAGTCCCTCTACCACGCCGAATCTTCTGGCATATGGTCATGTCAATGAGGAGGAGCTCCTTAGTACCACGGAACCCAACCCTTCATCCATTCTGAGACACGTCCAAAATGTTGCAATTATTATTAACTTCTATTGTGTCTGGTATAAGACAGCTGAGGTCATAAGTAACCAAATAGGTAGAACTTGGGTCTTCTTATCTGATATTTAATATATAGATAATAATAATAGTCTAGACTGAATAAGTATATAAGAAGACCCAAGTTCTACTTATTTCAATGGGGTTCAATTCCCAAGCGGGTCTTTTTAAAAAAGAACGGTTTTTCTAAATTGTTTTCGTGTCTGGGTGTTTTCTATATTTATATATATTTATCCGTTATCTAGTTTACAATTTAAACAAGTTTTATAAGTCTCAGTTTTTTTTTCTAGTAAACATTTTATCCATTATCTATGTAGCATTGTGAATGCAAAATTTCAACAACAGGTTTTGCGCCAACGCACTGAATGTGTTACATTCAGTGCGTTGGCGCAAAACCTGATCTTACTGCGAGTGCGTTACGAACAAATACAGTTCGTACGTACTTTTCCTGCCGTGCGTTACGACCAGTATTTTGACGTACTAGTACCTGAACTCCAAGGTCCACACAGACGTGGAAACTTATCATACCAAATACTTTTTTCAAAAAACCTATAGTTATATCCCTGTATATATACAGCTGCGGTAGCACGGTTAAAAGATAGAAAGGAATTTTAGAGTTCATTGATTTACGACTAGGATATATTGGACGTTTAGCATAAGAGCGAAAAAAAGATTTTTTTCCTATATAAAATCAATGATATCTAAAAATTCCGAGGCCGCTACGCACTATTCGACTATATAAGAGATAACATTATTTTTTTTTATTTCACTTCCTTAGAACAGAAGTTCAATCGATGAGCTCAAAAAAGTGACTTCGCGCACTTTATGAAAATCTTTCTCTGCAATTTTGGGTTTAATTGAAAAGTTAAGCAAAATTTACAAAAAGCGAGGCCGCTACGCACTATTCCAATAGCTATTTTACACTATTCAATAAGTCCTAATTGTTAATGAATTTTTGTTTTTGAGATCCATAACGCCAAAATTGGCCATTTTACGCAAAAATCACAGTCGAAATGTAATAGGCCTCTTAAACTGTAACACAAACACAGCAATGTTTACAGATTCTAATCCCTCCAATTAACAAAAGTAATCTTTTTCGTTGTCATCGCTACGTATGCATGAGTAGCAGAGCAATTATTTGACCACGCTGTGTGCGTGTGTTCAGCTTATTACGTGGCTGTTATCAAAGCAATCTCGCCGCTGTTATCACGGCGAGCTGAGGCACTTCGGGTCAACAAGCGTGACCGAAGCCTTGCGCATCTGCGCGGAGTGGTACAATTCTGCTCATATTGCGACTGGATTCCGACCTTCTTAGTTTCTTTCTTCTTCTCCCACTCTTGACAGAGTGGTCGTATATGGGTAGGTCTTGGTGGATGACGGCTCTCGGTATGCGTCTCCATTCGGCTGTATTAGTGGCATTGTGGAAACAGACGGTTATTATAGATTGAGTGAGGGATCTAATGAGGTCTACACATCTGGTTGGAGAGCGACCACGGGATCTCTTGCCCCACATTCGGCCTTGAACTACGAGACGCTTAATTGAGTCTTCGATGCCAGTTATGCGCTGGCTTCCGACGTCCCACCTTTTTCTGCCACCAACTAGTATGGTTTTACATTTATGGTAGGTAGGTAAATATATCCAGTGAAATGACAGGTCATAGAGGTATAAGAACTGAAGTTTCAGGGTTGGCCGCGCACCAGCAGGCGGGCTGTATTCGCACAATGTGGTATTAGTTTGTTGGATCAGTAGGTATAATAGAAGTAACGTCGTCACTACACTATAACGCTCTGGTGCGTCTGTCCAATGCTTGATTGCTTCATCTTGAACTTGGCATTCCACATATTCTGTAACAAATACAAAGGTGTTGTTTAATAGTAGACATTTTAATTTTCGTCTTAATTTTTGTTATAGATTTGCCAGTGTATTGTTTACCGTACGAGTATGTTTTATGTATTGGAATAACTAATTAAATGCATGTAATGTTTTAATAAAACTTTAAAATTAAATAACAAAATGATTTAGTGCCATGCTGGTAGCATAGCATCCAACAGCATAAACCGGCGATAGGCTCACCATCTGTCAAGCTGAGCATATGTACAGTTATCATTTGGTGAAACGTGAACTGTAGAGTGGACTGCTTTCACGATCCTCATTGCCTAGCCTCTGACTAACCCTTCGGGGATAATAGTCCTCAGTGTAAGTGTATGTATCCACGCAGTTACCTTAAGTGCTTTCCTGAACTTAGTGGACATCAGGCTGAACAGCATGGGGTTGAGCACGATGCTGAACCAGCCGTTGAACGACGCAAGCATCAGCAGAAGGTCCCAGTTCTTAAAACGGGGTAACGGAAACCAAAACGTATATTTTATGTTATTTTATTTGTTAAAGACAACCAACTAGACATACCACTACATATAAATATTACAAAAATAAGAAACAAATAATATATACCATCTTTAATATGTACCTGTGTGTCTTACCAAACAATATTGTTTTTATTTTTACTGAAATTAACTTAAAACATATACCTACTCGTATTATGTAAAGTTGTATTGTTTATACTAAAAAGCTGTGTGGTGGCGACTCATTAAAAGAATAGGTACTATCATAGATATAAACTGTTTATATCTATGGGTACTATCGACCCATTTGTTGCCTTGGGTGTCGTAAAAGACGACTAAGGGACCAAAGACTAGAGAAAGAAAGACACAACTGCACATACTTCCAACAGCATAGAGCGGCGATGGGCTCACCACCTGTCACGCTGAGCACATGTGCAGTTATTATTTGGTGTGCCGTGGACTGGGGCATTCAGACTACTTCTGCGGTCCTCATGCCTGTCTCTGATCAACCCTTTGGGGATAACAGTCGTGAATAAATATTGTTTTATTTTAATGGGGTAATTTAGATATAAGTACCCTCGATAGGGGTTTGATGAGGTGGGGAGGGGGAGGGTTATAACACCCCCGCCGCAACCCCCATCTGTCGGAGATACGTACATTTCGAGATTTATTTTGTAAACAACCTCTAAACAATAAAATATAGAAATTTAGCAGGAGAGAGGCTAAAAAGAGGTAGGGAAAGAGAGTATATGTAAAAAAATGTCGCACGTACAAAAACGTCGTTTCTGGCGCGTCGCTCGCTCGGCTCGCGCGTTTTTGTTCAACATACTAACCTAACCGACGAGTAACGAGGGTACTCGTATCGAATGCCAACCCTTTTAAAGTTTAATGTTTTATATTTTAGCGTTTTAATAACGCTTAAATATACTTAAGTAAAATTTTAAACACTGAAAAAAGACGACAACCTCAGGCGGGAAACCTTTTAATGTTTGTCTTAAAGCGCCTCTTGCTTCTGTCGCGCTGCCTGCCGTCGGATGGCAAAAGGCGTTATGATCACTTACATTGTTTAAAAGTAACATCGCTTATTTTGTTGTTCGAAGGCTTATTTATAAACTGGTAATATTAATTTTTTTTTAATAGTTAGTACCCAATTTATTAGGCCGGGCAATATGATGTAACTATCAAAAAATTATTTACTGTACCAAAAAGACGCTGTATAAATCGTAACAGTGTTTAGCCATAACACTTCCCATTGGTTGTAACAGATGTACAAGATCTTACGTTGTTTTGCCATAACAAGTAGTACATAATATACAGTGTTTTGCCAGGATATACTATTATTGAGGGTGTTAGATAAATAGTGTGAAGTTGCCGCGTATTGGCCGGTAAACTTATAATTCTAGTCCGCGGGTATTGGTGAATTTCATCATTGCTTATTTGTGAGTGGAATTGTTACATAAACACTACTACATAATTTAAATATTTGAGTGGTTATTTAATAACTATAGTGATCGATAACAGTAAACGGTAGTGATCGCATAAATTAGCAGCAAACATGGCAGATGGTGGAAATCTTACTTTAGATTCGCTAATTGATCGTAGGAGAATTCTTTTAAACAAAAAAAACGAAATATTATCAAGGTAAGTGTGTTGTTTAGAATAGCAATTAATTATAATTATTAATAAAATGTGCCATATAAACTGAGTGTGAATGATATAATGGGTGTTCGCGTAAAATACTGATTAAACTGTTAATTCTAAAAAATAAAATTCTTACAAAGAACTGCGGGCATGCTATTTTAACCGTATATTTCGCTAATTTAAAAATCTTAAGTACCAACCAACATTGTTCGTGACTCCACCTAGCGGTGCAGGACAGCACCACCGCCACCGAAAGCATCGCGACGTCGTCCGTGCTAACAAGCAGGAAGAAGACCAAATCGTGCAGCTATGGGTCCGCAGATGGCGCTGAACGAAGATAATATAAGCCCGCGCGCGCGACTTCGGAGCCCTATTCCTCCAACAGACATTAGTTAGGCCATAACTTCCATTTAATTTATTGTTAAAATCTATAATTGAAGGAAATAAATTATTGTTAAAAGAAACTGGAATAAAGCATTCATTTCATAACCGGCGCAAACATTGGACCTTCGAAGCCGCATTGAAACGAAGCACGAGCAAAAACGAAGATCGCATCAGCCACGTGGGATCAGCAGAAGGGTCTGGCTAGTCGTTCCTTTCCTTCCACTTTCATTCGCACTGTACTAAAACCGTATCTTTTCCTAGTTATCAACCGACTTCGAGGCAACGGCGCTGGTGCGCATTATATCACCGGTGTGCAGGAAAATCGTAAGTGCCCTTTCCTTACTATAGATTGCCAAAATGAGTGTCGATAGTGTTCCAAAACGCGTTAAATCTCCGGTTCTTCAACTAGGCGTAGATTCGAACGATAATTTAGCTTATTTAAATAAAAAACGCGGTACAATTAAGGGTAGACTGACTTTATTTTCTAAATATGTATCCTCTTTTGAAGAATCTCAATTAACTGAAAAGAATCTTACAGAGATGAAGTTGCGTCACGATATAGCCAAAACGTTGATTACAGAATTTAATAGCGTGCAAAGTTCTATAGAAGAAATAGTGCCTGACAGTGATAGCTTTAATCAATTGGAAATCCGTCAATCATTCGAAGACTCTTATTACAAGGCCATGAGTGAAGCCACTAACTTTCTTTGAAATTCGCACAAACCTACCTTTTGTAAAAGTGACAACTCTAGGTGCAATGATTCGCTAATAAAGTTGCCTGTTATAACATTGCCTACCTTTGACGGGTCTTACAATGCTTGGTTGGAGTTTAGAGATACATACATTTCCATGATTCATAATTCTAATAAGCTCGATGAAGTTCAAAAGTTTCATTATTTGCGATCAGCGTTAGTGGGTAGTGCAAATGAAGTTATAAGATCATTAGAGTTCTCATCCAAAAACTACATAATAGCATGGGACTTATTGAACGAAAGATATAATAACACCAATTTATTGATCCATAATCACGTAAAAGCATTATTTTCCTTGCCTGTTATAAATAAAGAGTCACCATCTCAGATTAGAAAATTAATTGACGTTGTGCTAAAGAACTTAAGATCGTTAAAGTCCCTGGGTGAAGCCACAGATCAGTGGGACACTCTTATAATGTTTATGGTTGTATCTAAGTTGGATGTAGGTATTGAAAAAGAATGGGAACAATCTAAATGTACACTCGCCTCACAATCTAAAAGTAAATTCAACTTAAATGATTTGCTCACTTTCCTAAAAGGCAAAGCCGACACATTAGAAATGTTAAAAGCAGGTCATTCTTATAATTCTAACACTATTCGTTCGCATTCGCACGAACCGGTTAAAAAGCCACCACAACAAAAGGTGCATAGTTTTGTGTCTACGCGAAACAAGAATAATTATAAAAGTACCCGCGTTTGTGTAATGTGCAAAGGTACACACTCGCTATACGCATGCGATCAGTTTATAGATTTATCGAGCAAAGACAAACTCGCATTTGTCGACAAAAACAAGTTGTGTGTAAATTGCTTACGGGTAGGCCACGGAGTGTCGGATTGTTATTTCGGACCTTGTCGTCAGTGCAATAAAAAACATAATAGTTTGTTACATAACGAGTTTAGTGCTAATACGTCATGTTCTACGTTAGTACAGCAACCTCAGTTGTCATCTGTGTCCGATAATGCCACTGTAGTTTTACATACACATTCCCAGGTAAAAAACGTCGTTAACGAAGGCGCGAGTCTCTTAAAGACGCATGAATTTGAGACAGTTTTACTATCTACCGCTTTAGTTGAAATCGCACGTAACGACAACACTTATTACCAAGCTCGCGCTTTATTAGACAGTGGAAGTCAACATTGCATAATAACTGACTCCTTACGTAAAAAATTAAAGGTTGATTCGATACAGTCCACATATAACATCGTAGGAGTAGGGCAAGCCGTTTCCCAGTCTCATGAGATTTGTAATATTGAATTTAAATCATTAATTGGTAACTACAATACTCGCATTAAATGTTTAGTTTTACCTCGCATAACTAGCCTACTGCCCGGCGTTCGCATAAATAACGTTGTAGGTATACCCGACAATTTGAATCTTGCCGATCCAACATTTTATGCCCCTTCACAGATAGATTTATTGATAGGTGCAGAATGTTTTTGGGATTTAATAGTCGATGGCAAAATCCGTTTGCCAAGTGGGCCATTCTTACAAAACTCTAAGCTAGGATGGATAATTTCCGGTCCCATTGTTACTAATAATAAGTCGCGCATTAAACAAGTACAATGTAACTATACGCAAGGCTTAGAGTTCAATGAGCAGTATACGCATAATTTAGAGTTAAATGAACAGTTGAAGAAATTCTGGGAAATGGAGGAAATTTGTTTACCTAACCCATTGTTAACTTCTGATGAGCAGTTTTGTGAAAATCTGTTTACCGCAACAACTAAACGCGAAAATAATGGACGTTTTTCAGTTCGCATTCCGTTAAAAGAATCTGCCGAGGTGTTGGGTGAAAGTTACGGTATTGCAGAAAAGAGATTCTTATCACTTGAATGCAAGTTTAGTCGATCAGAACCACAATACAAAAAAATGTATAGTGACTTTATGCAGGAGTATTTAGATCTCGGACATATGACGCGCATAGAAAATTACACGATGCCTTGTTACTTTTTACCTCACCATGGTGTACTTCGTGAACAAAGCACAACAACTAAGCTAAGGGTCGTATTCAACGCCAGTCAAAAAACGTCTTCTGAAAAATCATATAATGATATTCAGATGGTTGGTCCCGCGCTTCAGAACGACTTATTTTCTATTGTTTTACGCTTTCGCCAATATAAGTACGTAGTCTGTGCGGACGGGGAGAAATTTTTTAGGCAGGTACTTATCCATGAAGACCAACGAAATTTGCAATTGATATTATGGCGTGACAATCCGCAGGAATCAATTAGTGTCTATCGCCTCAATACCGTAACTTATGGCACGGCATCAGCGCCCTATCTTAGTAATCGCTGTGTGAAGCAGCTAGGGTTGGAGTGCAATGATAAGGATGTCGCTGTTATTATTTTAAACAATACCTACGTTGACGATTTAATTACAGGGAATGACTGTAAGGAAACCTTAAAACTACTTTGTGAAAAGATAACTAAAGTGTTTTCGTCCGGGTGTTTTCCATTACGAAAGTGGATTTCTAATTCACCTGATGTTGTTCCTAACGTAAACAATGTAAACAATGAATCAAAACAATTGTCACTAGAAAACTGTTCTTGTACCACTCTTGGACTTGGTTGGTATAATAATAGTGACGAGCTCCATTTTACTTCAAGTTTAAATAAATCCGCTAGTAAAGTAACTAAACGCTTAATTTTATCTGTTGTGTCACAAATATATGATCCGTTAGGCTTATTGAGTCCTATTGTAATAGTTGGTAAAATGTTATTACAGAAATTATGGCTCTATAAATTAAATTGGGACGATGTGGTGCCTCGTGACATTCAGTCGAATTGGGAAAAATATATTGCTTCATTAGCGAGCTTACATAGCATTAGAGTACCGCGTCGCGTTTTCGAGTGTGACAACCCTACGCGCATTGAGTTGCATATTTTTACAGACGCAAGTGAGGCCGCGTACGGAGCTTGCGCCTATGTTCGCACCACTAGTTTTGACGATGACGTCACAGTTAACCTGCTATGTTCAAAAAGCAGAGTTGCGCCGGTCAAACCTATCAGTGTTCCCAGACTAGAATTATGCGGTGCGTTACTCGGTGCAAAGTTGATGAACAAAATCGTAAATTCATTGAGATTAAGTTTTAGTAGTGTTTGTTTATGGACGGATTCAACTATTGTTCTCGGGTGGTTGCGAACGTCACCACACAAGTTAAAGACTTTCGTTCAGAACCGCGTTGTCGAAATCTGTGACATGACAAGTGAAGCAACATGGCGACATGTGAATAGTAAAAATAATCCAGCGGATTTAGTGTCGCGCGGAACTAGTTTAAATGAAGTTCTTTGTCCTTATGGTGGAACGGACCTACATTTTTGCAGCAAATTAATACTTTCGTACCGTATAATGGAGATGGAGATGGAGAACAAAGTTCTAATTTACCAGAGCTAAGAAGTGTTAGTAATGTTGTGCAGTGTAGTAAAGAGGTTAGTTCTTGTATTGATTTTCATAGATTTTCGAATTTTAGTAGGTTACAACGTACTTGTGCGTATGTACTTCGCTTTATAAATAATTTACATACGAAAAATAAGACAGAACGTCACACCGGGTCCTTAACCGTAAGCGAGTTAGACAAATCTTTGATATTATTAACAAAAATAGCACAAGCACAATCGTTTCCTTCCGAGTATAGTGCACTTACAAAAACATGCGTATCAAAACCAAAACGTAATATTTCGGGTTTGAATTTATTTTTAGATGACGATAATATAATTAGAGTGGGTGGTAGATTGGCAAATTCAATTGATTTTACTTACAATAAGAAACACCCAATGTTATTATGTAGTAAGCATTACTTTACTGTTTTGTTGTTTCGATTTGAACATTATAAGTTATTACATGGTGGACCCACTCTCCTTCTTTCGCATATTAGAGAAACTTGGTGGCCCTTAGGGGGTAGAAACTTAGCTAGGAAGATTGTTCGACAATGTGTTAAATGCATGCGTATTAGGGGCAAAACAATACAACCTCTAATGGGAAACCTGCCTACTGAAAGATTACAATCTGGCTATCCCTTTATAAGATGTGGGGTTGATTATGCAGGGCCTATGTTTATTTTAAATAGAAGGGGTAGAGGGGCTCGATTGGAAAAGTGTTATTTGTGTCTGTTTGTTTGTTTTGCAACACGAGCATTACACCTAGAACTAGTCACTAGTTTGTGTTCCGAGAGCTACATCTTAGCCTTAAAGAGATTTATGTCTCGGAGGGGCAAACCTTTACAAATTTTCTCAGATAATGGTAGAAACTTTGTAGGCGCTGTAAAAGAATTTCCGCAATTTTTACAGGACAGCTCTCAGTCTATTATTGATTTCACTTCAGGTAACCATATAGAATTTAAATTTTCTCCTGCATATGCGCCTCATTTTGGTGGTCTGTGGGAGGCAGGGGTAAAATCCTGCAAACACCACATTACTAGAGTGTTAGGAAATATAAACTTAACTTATGAGGAGTTCAATACGGTTTTAGTGCAGATCGAAGCCGTCCTGAACTCCCGCCCTATGTGTCCTATGTCTTCAGACCCAAGCGACCTTACTCCGCTAACCCCAGCGCACTTCCTCATTGGCCGGCCCTTGACTGTCCCTGCTGAGAAGGAGGACTTCACGACTACAGCCACGCACACCTTGTCACGTTATAAACGTGTTGAGCAGCTGCGGCAACAGTTTTGGCAGCGCTGGTCTCAGGAGTATGTCACTGAGCTACAGAAACGTACTAGATGGCAGACGAAGAATGAAGACATAAAATTAGATGCCTTAGTCATAATCAAAGAAGATAACCTGCCACCGCTTAAATGGCGGATGGGCAGAATTTTGTCTGTTTTTCCAGGCAAGGATGGCGTATCCAGGGTCGCGTCCATACTTACCGCGACGGGTGTAATACGGAGGGCTTTTTCAAAAATCTGCCCGCTACCAGTCTCCGCTGATGATCCAGATGCTTCAGCTGAGCCAATACAATCCTGTTGAGAGATGGTTCTCTCAAGGCCCGCCGGCATGTTCGTGACTCCACCTAGCGGTGCAGGACAGCACCACCGCCACCGAAAGCATCGCGACGTCGTCCGTGCTAACAAGCAGGAAGAAGACCAAATCGTGCAGCTATGGGTCCGCAGATGGCGCTGAACGAAGATAATATAAGCCCGCGCGCGCGACTTCGGAGCCCTATTCCTCCAACAGACATTAGTTAGGCCATAACTTCCATTTAATTTATTGTTAAAATCTATAATTGAAGGAAATAAATTATTGTTAAAAGAAACTGGAATAAAGCATTCATTTCATAACCGGCGCAAACAAACATTGATTCTATAACTAAATTAAATTAGTATTATATTGAAGCCAAGTTAAGTTCAAAAATATACAGTCGTGGTCAACTAATTAGGGACAATCTCTAGTTAAGCCAAATTGTGAATTTATTTTTTATTTTCCAACGAGTCTTAACAATATTCCATATCTTTTACACGTAAGTATAATTAGTCATTGATGTGCCCGATTATACAAACAATAACAACTTCTTAAACATTAAACCTCTTTACAGTATAGCTGATAGATTATCAGTGTGCTATTTGTTCAAAGAATGCTGGCTGGCCATTTAATTAGGGACACTGAGATATTGCGTTCTATTTTCAAAATTTGAATCTCAATACTTTTTTATTTCTTCTTTTATTGTTTTGTGGTAGTTTTGGCGGCAATCCAGATTTTTAATTTTAAGTTTTGAGAATTATTTTGAAGAAATATGGGCAAAAATAAAAGTTGCGATCCAACACTACGAACAATTATCATGAAGTTTGTCGAGCGTGGTTGGTCATATCGAGGGATAGCAGAACATTTAAATTGTTCAAAAACTATGGTATGCAATGCAGTGCAACATTTCAGGCGCAATAACACAGCTTTAAATGTGCCCAGGACAAAAAGATCGAGAAAAACAACTCCGCAAGAAGATAGAATGATAACCAGGTTAGCTAAGAAAGATCCGTTTCTAGGCTCTATTTTAATTAAACACGAAGTGTTTGGGGCAGACGAAAGAGCCGGTGTATCAGCGAGGACCGTTCGACGACGTCTGGTAGAAGCAGGGTTGTTCGGAAGAGTGGCTCGCAAAGTACCGTTGCTGAAGAAAGAACATAGAAATGCTCGTTTGGCGTTTGCACGTAAATATGGACATTGGACCTACGCCCAATGGCAACATGTATTATTCTCTGACGAGACCAAGATTAATTTAATTTCTTCAGATGGAAGGCAATACGTACGGCGTCCTGTAAAAGCGGAAATGAATCCAAGATTCACAAAAAAGCAAGTGAAACATGGCGGTGGAAACATTAAAATTTGGGGTTCATTTTCTGGACGTGGAGTGGGACCTGTGAGAAAAGTTCAGGGTAACTTAGACCAACATCAATACAAAACAATATTGGAGGAAACTATGCTTCCCTATGCTGAGGAGCATCTCCCTATTATATGGACGTTTCAGCATGATAACGACCCGAAACATACCGCCCGTTCAGTCAAGTCGTTTCTTACCAGTCAGTCAGTATCGGTGCTAGATTGGCCAGCAAATAGCCCGGACCTCAACCCAATTGAGCACCTTTGGCACGAAATCAAGAAAAAAGTTTCAACTTATCGTACCACAACTTTAGATCAACTTAATCAAGCTTTTTGTGAGGCATGGGCAAACATTCCTATCGAAACATGTCAGAAACTGATAATGTCTATGCCACATCGGTGTCAAGCGGTAATTACTAACAAAGGTTTTGCTACTGGGTACTGATTTTACACGTAATAAAATGGAGCTTTTAAAAATATTATAATACTGGAGATTATTCGTTTTGTTTAACTCTATTCATCATTATACTTTACTGTCCTTAATTAAATGTCCAGCTACATAATTATACCTTAAAATTTAATACATGTTCAACCTTTGATATTAAATACTTTTTTCTATTTAATTATTCTCTTATTTACAGCCATTTATAGTATAGTAATCGGACCAAATTATGCAAATAATAGGTGCTGAAAAATCAATAGGGTTTTATATTTATATGTACATAACCGGTTATTGCTCTTCACTATCTTGAATGTCCCTAATTAGTTGACCACGACTGTATATCTAGACAAATGTTACAAAAACTCTCTCTCTCTCTCGTTTATATGCTGGTATTAAGTATTAATTTTTTTTTTCAGAAATTGCACTTCTACAGATGCCAATAAAAATATTCATACAAGACAGTGATTACTGAAACTAAAGAATATCAAAGTGGAAATATTTTGGTTTGTACTTTTTATTATTATGTTTTTGTAATCCTAGTCGATACCTACTCAAAATCAGACATATTAAAATTAACTAGATTTATTCATTTTAGATGCAAGATGATTCTTACACATAAAGTGCGGACCTTGCCGCCGAAAGCACGGACCTAACAGAACTGCAGATTGTGGATCCTTCATTTTTTGATAATAGCGAACATTTTGACATAGCTGTAAATAATCTGTTAGGCGACTTGCAAAATAGTGACAATGCTAGCATTAACGACTATTTTCTTAATTCTACTGACAATATTAGTTTCTAAGTTTCGGATTCACATGCAGCAAAATCGTTGTTAAATCAAGAACAAGTTAATGAAACGGATGATCAAAAAACCACCTACAAAAAAAGTGAAAATTGCAGAACAAAACCAGGAGTATGATAATGTACGCAATTCTGAGTTAGAAGGTTTGAGTCTATAAAATAATGTTTATAGACAAGAAACTTGTGGGACAGAAAATAATGAAGAAAATACTATAATTAATAAATTAGTTTGCTCTACTGATTCTGCTTTGGAACAAAATCATATGGGTGCTGATAATATTATTCATCCGAAAAAAAGAATTCGAGATCCTATCAAAAAGCAGGAATATGACAGGAATAAGCATCCAATGCTCGGCTCTTGTTTAAATTCGTGTAAAAGAAAATGTTCTGAAAAAATATCAGAATCAGAAAGACAAGAAATACATTCATTATTTTGGTCATTAGATAGACAGAGAAAACGTGATTTTATTGCCTCAAATGTTAGCCAGACATAAAGTTGCAAGAAAAAATATGATTAACAATTCTAACAGACGCAATGCAACCTTAACGTGGAAATAACTACTACTAAATAACCAAAAAGTAGTATGTAAGAATATGTTTCTTAAAACAATTGGTTACAAGAATGATCAAGTAGTTGTAGCAGTATTAAAAAGTACATTTAAAGCTAATATTAAGCCAGGTACTGTATCTGCTCCTGAAAACATGTTCCTGCGAATGCTTTTCCGAATGAATATAGTGATGAGCTAAATAATTTTATATTAAAATATAACACCCTTCCTTCTCATTATAATTTAACTCATGTTCCTAACAGAAGATACCTACCAATGGGTGTTACATATAAAAGTATTTTCACAGATTTCAATAATAAAATGAGAAATGAAGATAAAAGACTTGCAGTTGGACTTATTTTTTTAAGCAATCAAGGCGTTGAATATTTCTTCAAGTGTACCTGACCAAGGTAAGTGTACTAAGTGTTTAGAACATACTAATGTTCATCCCGATTTAAAAAACGGAAATCATACTTGTGACGATTGTGAATGTGCAACTTGTCTTACATATAAAACACATTATTCTAATAAAACAGAATCTAGAAATCATTTAAAGCAATATCAAGAACTGGCATCTCAATCTAAGGGAAAGTCTTTGATAATCACCGTAGATATGCAAAAAGTTATAACAATGCCAAAACTCTCAATCAAAGACTTCTTTTTCTTGCGTAAATTAATATTATTTAATGAAACTTTTGCTATTCCTGGTCCAGGTAATCGTCCCTCATATTGCATTGTATGAAGCTGAAGGAGGTCGTAAAGCATTTAATATAGCAACATCATATATACTATTCCTCAAAAAATTTGCGAGGGACTTTAAGGAACTTTTTATTTTTGCAGACAATTGCAATGCGCAAAATAAAAATAAAATTCTGTTTTCTGCTTTAGTGTGGTACATAAATGATAAAGATACGACTGCAGAACTCATCCGAATTGAGTATTTAGAACCAGGACATACCTATATGGCAGCAGACAGTGTTCATGCATCTATTAGTGCCAAGTTAAATGCCGCTGGTGATCTTTTTGATTTCGAAGATTATGTCCAAACAATTGAAGGTTCACGTCAAAATCTGCATGTACACACCGCTAACCATCAAGATTTTATCATTTTCGAAAATGAAGCCAAAGTAAAATTCCCACAAAACTACAATATTTCATGTTTAAAGATTGTAGAGTTTAGACGAGGGTCAGTTAATATTATTGCAAAAAATGATTACTTACAAGAAGAATTTAAGGAATGCAACGTTTTCAAAAAGTCTCTCACAAATTCATTAAAGAAAAGCATATCTAAAGTGTTCAAAGATTGTTCACCATCGAATGTATTGTGAAACAAGATAAACCAAGGGGAATAAGTCAACAAAAAAAGTCTGATCTTGTATCCATAATTCCATGCATACCAACCAACAAGAAAAATTTATCCTGGAATGACCTGTGACTGATGACATTTTAGATTTAGACCAACACCGCGAAATAGACTACTAAAAATTATACTTAATATTTATATTGACAAAATAATACTCGACAAATTTGTAATTGCTTATTACTTTTGTAATACATAAAAAATATATAGTATATATAAGTACATCGA
The DNA here is from genome assembly GCA_963921215.1 of Scoparia ambigualis. NCBI lineage: Eukaryota > Metazoa > Arthropoda > Insecta > Lepidoptera > Crambidae > Scoparia > Scoparia ambigualis. The sequence continues at coordinate 7,061,298 of OY992502.1, read as the reverse complement.
ATAGTTTTAATATAAAGAGGTGATATATTAAGCTTAAAATTTAAAATAACCAAAACTACTTATGTAGTGATTATTTTTATGATTTAGTCCTCTTGAAATTTTTGGCTTTATTTATCACTCCTTTCAACTCTGAATATCTGTTAGCTTAAAGATCGTATTGTCGGTCAAAGAGCTGTAAATCACGTGACAGCAATCTTCCATAACACGTCTACTAGGCACATATTTTGACAAAACATTGCAGATACATTTTATTGCGTTATGTCTTTATATGGGATGCATTACCTCATAGGTAGGAGTTATAGCAAAACGCTTTATGGCTTAAATTTCATTATTTTACTTGCTTTAATGAAAATTTGAAAAAACAGCCGTGTTGCCTATAACAAATACTACAATCTTAAATAGTTTTTTTTATATTTTGTCTCATTAAATCATACGAAAATGAATAAAACAGTCAAAATACTTAAAGTTCTAAAAACTCGTTATGTAAGTATTTCAGTTACAGCCTTTTGCCATCCGGCGGCAGTGCAGCCGTTGTGTACCTCTCCGGGAAACGGACGTATTAATATTAAGTAATATTATTACTATTAATATTATTATTATTAGTAATAATAAGTATAATATAATTTGTCGACCGGCCATTGAGAGTCTAAATAACATTGGCGTATGTTTAAATGTTTATTAAAAATTGTAATTGTTCTTCAAAAAATATAAGTTGCTAACCTAACCTAACTTTCCTTTTTTTGGTGGACATTCAATGAATTTTTATCATTGGGACATTTACTCTCTTTTTTAAACGTTCGAAGCGGCAGTGATTTTTCTATTCTTTCCATTCCTGCAGTACAAGGCGTTGTACGGTCGGGGTCACCGTCACTTTACCACTTTGCAGCGATTTTCGTATGAAGCGTACCGACCGCCCGGGTACGTGCCCGTACCAAATAGACGACGCGGTGTGCAAGGGATTTTGACCTTTAGACTGGTAAAGCGACGGGAGTCCGCCATTCTGGTCCTATAACTATCGTTGCGGCGGTACCTGCAGCGGCACGTTTAAGAAACTTAAATCCTTTTTAGGCTTCTTAAGGATTCGTCATGTTTGTTTGTCCGTCCGTATGTCACAGCCACTTTTTCCGAAACTATAAGAACTATACTGTTGAAACTTGGTAAGTAGATGTATTGTTTTGTTATTGTTTGTATGATTTTTTTTGCTTTGAATATATTAACAACAATGAATTAATTGACACAAACCTGAAGACGTACCTCAACAGCTTGTTTTGTTTAAAATTTATAGCATTGAGCTATAATTTATAAAGCTCAATGATTATAGTTATAAAAAATATAGAGTCTTATGCACCCTGTTCCGCACTGAATAAGGGAAGTTTTGTGCGTATTTTATGGATGACATTTAGTTAGTTTTCTGGTAGCTATTTTGTCTAAGGAATTAGCTTTGCTATGCAAAAGGGCAACGCTGACAGCCATTTGGAGACTTTGCAGATATGCTTTTATTAAAAGATATTTTTAAGTTTTTAGTTTTTAAGATATTCAGTTTCATGTTTTTAGGGGGTTATAGTTACTCGAATCCGTAGGGGGAGTTAAAATTTCTCGCGTCCGTAGATTTACCCTTGAGACCCTACACGTGACCCCTGGGTGGTGCTAAATGAGTGACTGAGTTGAGTGGTAGAGCCACGCTGCGTTGGAGCGCGCATTTGGCCGGCTCGCCCGGGGTAATATCACCCTCTCACAAATATCCGGCGTGAAATAATAGCACTTGGTACTGTTGTGTTTCGTCCGGCCAGTGAGAGTTGCGTAGGACCCTCCCCCCCTCAGAATTCCTATTCCTTCCTTAACCCTATTCCTTTCATAAAGGTCGGCAACGCATCTGCGATTCCTCTGGTTTTGTGGGTATCCATGGGCGGCGGTAATTGCTCTCTATCAGGTAACAATCCAGATCGTTTGCCTCCTACTTATATAAAAAAAGTTTATCATGGTTTGTTGTTTTCTTTTCTGTTTGGTGTAATAAAAGTAGGTATAATATGATTAATTAAAGATAACGTTAAGATAAGACTACTTTATAGATTCGCAATATTCGATATTTTTATTATGTTTTAATGTAAGAGAAAACGTGAGAGACGAAGAAAAACTACATTAATTATGTTTTTCATTGAAGCATTAATTAATATAAAACAGAAGTTTCCTTGACATTCCACACATTCGGTAATAATTTTCTTGACTTTAATATTATCATTGTCAATAGAATCTAACGATATAACACTCGGCAGTTTTTTAGAATGTGTTCTGTTTGTACTGTCTGCACTTTCAATTCTATCGTCGTCGATAATAGTACCTAGTCAATTTGACGATTATTGGCAATTTATTTAAATATAATAAACTGCCAATCATTGTCAAATCGACTAGGTACCTACTATTATCGACGACGATAGAATTGAAAGTTTTGTTCTTTGGAATCGATATTTTCCGGAATGTTTCAATAGTGACAGAGACTTCTATAACATTTCTTTTTCAGATTTGGTATCTAAATCTTCAGATTGGGCGTATTTTGATGTAAAATATTGATTCTCTCTTTTTTGTTAAGGTGTGTGAAGAAGTTTATTTTTTTTCTTCTTTTGCGATTTGTCACAGTCCAGTAAATTAGAGTGTGATATTTCTGATAGAGAACCAGCTCTACTCTCCCGACCTAAATGTGGAAAGTCCGATGAGGGGGATCAAAGTATTTGAGGGACTTCTATTTTTTTTAAGTAGTTGCCTTGTACAAGAAGGGGAAAGTGCAACATTCTGTAACACATGACTTGTTTTTCTGGTACTGGGGCTGACATAAATAATTTCTTTTGACTGCTTGTTTTCACTAAGGCACATCAAATGATTGGTTCTTTGATATAAGTCCTGTAACAATGAGATCCAATGGCCGCGCGAGGCTAGCGCGGGGTGCGGTACAAAGTGCGCGGGGTACCAGGAGCCTTTGACCTGGTTTCGCACTGTGATTAAATTTTATTTCTTCCGTGCGGTACCAGGTCTAGGGTATCTGGTATTAAGGTAGGCACACCACTGGACTCTATTTTAATAATACATCTTAGATATACAGGGTCTATCAAAATCAATAAGCGAACGTTTAAGGGCGGTATCTACCTATATACATCATTCTGAACACAATGGCAAAAAATGGGCTCCAGTTTTATAGTGACTTTTCAAAGTTATGTTTTCTAACAAACTAAATAAAATAATGCACATCATGAAACATGCTGTATCTTTACTAACACGCACGCAAGCATCAATAGAAAGATAGCTCAGTGTGCTCCGAGTTTAGTGTGCATGTTCGGCTATCTCTGTGTGCGTGTAGTACAGTTGTACGGGTTTGGAAAGGGTGTATTTTTGGTTAATTATGATACTTAATGTTTTGTTGATTATCTCGGTAACGAGCCTGTAGTTTTGAACCGAATTTGGTGAGCATGATCAGTGTGATGTATAAATGCTTCCCTTAAACTTATTGATATTGTTAGACCCTATATTCAACTATTTCCTACTCCGAACCAAAGACAAAACACAGAATAACTATTCCGACCTTATTCTCTTTTTATTTGTAAGGCACTAAGTGTTTTAGATCTAGTTTCGCACTCAACGTTTTATTGTGCGATAATTTTTTGTTCCCGATATTTTTTATATTATCTCTTCTACCCTTCGATCACTTAAGCTTTTACCTTTATCTGTTCTACATCATGATTTACAGCATGTCAAGGGTATGCCTATTTAAACCAAACACACAACATTCTAACAAATTGACGCACAAACCTTTATGTAGAGTAGAGATTTTCGCAGCTCGGTGGAGAATATGAGGACCCTCAAACCGAAGAATGGCAGGTAGCAGCAAAGGAAAGAGAGCGTCAGAGCTACTGGAAACCAGACACCTTACACTCAGTAAATGAAGCAGAAATTTAACAACTAAAGACAACAATACAAAGTTCAGAGGGAGTTGGTAAAATCAATTAATTCATACAGTTGAATAATCACTTAGTGTATTTTTACACTTTTATGCTCCTAATAACAACGAAGACATTGTTAACAGTAGAAAATATTTACTCGCATGGAATTTGGTATTTTACAGAAACTCTTTGTCTTATCGGAGCATTGTATGTGATATGTATTGTGACTAGGAACATCGTCATTTGCACACACAGAACAGAATAACTCCTCTTTTCTGTAATCAAGACGAAAAACTACTAGGCAGAATAGCACCTAAGAACTCGGGGTTAAAAATTAACACATTTTGAATGCTACGAATGCTACAAACCGACCAACTCCAGTGTGAGCTTTTAAATAATACAGAAACAAAAAAAATACCTATAAGCTTATTGACCTTGCTGCTGTTGTTGCGATGGTTAAAGACCTGATCCCGTTTGTTGTTCTTTTGCGTCACATTCACCTTGAAAGCAATCATTGTGTAAACGAAAATCATGATACCGAGAGGTATCACAAAGTTGATCAAAGCCAACACTATGTTAACCCATCTAGCAAACGTCGTTGGCACTATGTAGCAGATGGTGAAAGTGTGTGTTTTGATTAAAGCAATCGTCCAGATTTCTGGCAAAGTTTCCAGAAACGCGACCGTCCAAATCAGAACAATAATTTTTGTCACTCGCCGCCACACTGGTTGTGAATTCAGTAACATCGGGTGCCATATCGCGATGTACCTCTCGATTGCTAGAACTGTCATCACCAAAACACCATTGTTCCATAACGTAACCACCAAAAAGAAATGCGCTTTACAAACTATATCACCGCCGTGGTTTTTGACTATCACATCAGTTCTCAAGTATCCTGCGATCTCTAGGATGATTCCGAATGCAGCTAAGAGATCTGAGATGGCCAGGTTGAAAAGGTAGTAGTTGGTGGCCGTGTGCATGGTCTTGTCAAAGTATATGACTACGCATGTTATGAGGTTGCCAATGACGCCGACCACGAACGTTACAAACATGGCGACCACAAACAGAATGCGTATCCAATTGGAGCGGTGGCTGACCGATTTCTCCAGCAGCTCGGTCCACTGCTGTATGTCCAACACATAATTATTTTGTACAGAATCAGTCAGATTGGACATGGCTACTCCCAAATTATTGACACTTTGTACACAACTATCACTACCAGTTTCGGCAACGTTCCGTATAAGACTGGACAACTAATTGGTTGGAGTATTCGCTGCACCCTGACTCTTAGCGGAAAGGTTCAGTGTGTTGACTGTCCATATTTGCCCGGCGCCTTAATGGATTAATTTGTGCCTTCTGTTAATACACTTTATAGATTAGTGACAGTAAGGAAACGATGACCATATTTTTCGCTATCAAGTTTTTGTAGTTTAATTAGTTAAGACTTCTTCAGTGTACTTAAAAATGAGTTACTGGTTAATACACAATACTCAATACTTTATTGCATTACATAATGTTTACAAATAAGTTTGGTAGGTTTTTACAATGGGATCAATTATGGACCCTGTCGGGCACAGCATAGTTTAGTAGGAGAGCGAGAGGAAGAGAGATAAGAGAATAAGTTTTTTTTATTTCTGAATAATTATTATATAATAGATGTATTTTAATTAATCATTGGTTAAATAAAATAAAATTGAAGTAGAATTAATAATTTTTAGTGAATGAAATTATATATTTTTTATTTATCATATAAGTATTCCTTTATGCCATAATAGCTTTTGTTAAGCAGAAAAATTCTTAATTTGTTATTTTAGGTCCTCAGCGTGTATTTGTTTTTAATATGTTCAGGTAACTTATTATATACTTTTATTGACATAACCAAGGGACCGGAAGAGTGCATTGTCATACGGGAAGTAGGAAGATTTAGCCTGTTTTTATGTCGAAGTATTATTTTGCTTTAAATATTTTTTCTTGTATTAAAGAATTCAGGGTATTTTCGGACAAACTTACATAATTCAAAAATGTAGATGCAAGGTAAGGTTAGGATGTTAAGTTTTTGAAAGTGTGGTTTGCATGAGTCAGTTTCGTCAATATTTACTAAAATTCTTTTGCATGGTAAATACTAAGAGTGCGTCTGTACCAGTCTGTACTATTACCCCAAAGCGTAACTCCGTACCTGAGCCAAGAATGAGCATAGGCGTAGTATGTAGTCATGAGTAGGTATGGGCGTTATTTAACGTAACCAGTTTCAGTAACAGGTTATGCAGCCTGTAACGGAATCACTAGTTTCGGCTTGAACAATGAACCGGTGATTTTTCGTAACCAGTTTCATAGAGCAACGACGTTATGCACAAAGCGCGTGTAACGCCGACCGGTGACAAATGTGACTGACACAAAAAAACGTAATGTAACAAAGAACAAAAAAACGTAATTAATGTAAAAATGTGTAAAAGGCTAGAAAGAACTATGAAAATTTGTTAATAATCAAAAGGTGTAAAAAGACAGAAACGATTCTTTATATAACTTTTAAAACCTTTAAGTGAAAATGTTTAAATACTCGTAACTGTATATTATTGTATTAATTTCAAATCATTGTATAGAATGAACTTTTAAATACAATTTATCCTTCCTACATAGTTAATGCAGTTAGTCCTAAACCTGGATAAAGTATGAAGGAAGTTCATTAGATCAATGCATAATTACTTCTACAATAATTATATTGATAGATAGATATAACGCTTTATTGTACACACAAAAATATAAAAATATATAAAACTTGTTTAAATTGTCACTAAGTTCCGATAATAACTAAATGACGGTAACTAGCTACAGCATACTCATGCATGTGGTGTCACTAGTCAGGCTGTTATTAGGTTAATCATTGTCAAATTACTTGTAAAAATCACTGGTTACGAAAAATCACTCGTTTCGAAACAGGTGACGACATCGGAATAACTGGTTACGTTTCGTTTCTTTAGAATCGCGCAACGACTCATATCTAGTCATGAGTGCAGTTTGTTGGTCTGTGGCGGTTTTGACTTCGAAAGGTTTATTTATTGGAAAGCGAACAACGCTGTTTTATTTAGCAAACAAGGTTATCAAACTGATATGTAATGCCGATAGCGTGATTCAGAATCTAACAGCGCCATCTATTGACATTTATTGGAACTAAAATAAATAAGCTAACAAATGATAAAAGTGATTAGAACACTGATTAAAATGACAATATTATTATGCAAAATCTACTTATCTATTTGGACATACCGCCCACCAAGGACAGCTGTTTGTGTCCTTAACACAGCAACCGCCCACCATGAGGCCAAGGGGGTGAAATACAACTAAATTACTTTATAATATATTACAATACGCAACATTACTTTGATATAGGAAGAATACATAACTTGGACGTAGGCCTTTTGATGATAGAGCCGTTGCATTTGAGAGTAACGACTCGCGTGACTTTATCCAAACCTGGATGCTTTTCTACTACCTTACCTAAGAGCCAGCGTGCAGGAGGAAGATTATCCTCCTTTACAAGCACTACATCACCCACGTCTGGTTCTGGAGTATGCTTTGCCCATTTATAGCGGTGTAATAAATGAACTAAATATTAATTATACCACCGTCGCCAAAAGTCTTGTAGCAGTCGTTGCGCTACTTGCCACCGTCTTAAACTACTCAAAGTTGAGTCTACATAACTACAGTCCGGAAAAGTGATAAGAGGCTTACCGATTAAAAAATGACCTGGTGTCAAAGGGTTGGTTCATCGTGGTTGTTAGATAACTGAGAAATAGGACGCGAATTGAGGCAAGCCTCAATTTCGCAAAGAAGTGTGGCCATTTCCTCAAAGGTAGGAGTTGCGTTGCCAATTACCCTTTTTAAGTGGAACTTGGTCGATTTTACCCCTGCCTCCCATAGTCCACCGAAGTTGGGAGCAAGCGGCGGGATAAAATGCCAAGCAACATTGTTGTTGTTTAACCAACCTCTAATTTCCTTAGCCACCGAAGAACTCTCAATTGCGAGAATGGTTTGTAACTCCTTGGCAGCTCCAACAAAGTTCTTTCCATTATTGCTCCAAATCTCGCTACAGTGACCTCTCCTAGCCACGAACCTTTTAAACCCTGCAATGAACCCTTCCGAAGTCAAATCACTGATGGCTTCTAAGTGCATAGCCCTCGTGACCATGCATACAAATACACAAATGTAGCCCTTATAGCTTTTGTTGCCTCGTCCCTTGGACATCCTAATGCTAATAGGCCCGGCAAAATCAATTCCGCTTCGCAGAAACTGAGCACTGGTAACACTTGCACATTTTAGATCGTATGTGTCTTTGCATAGCGCACAAGTCAAATATCGTCTGCTTTCTAAAATTTCCATACATTCTGCGCATTTATGTGCCATTTTATGGGCACTTTTGTACGAACACTGGACCCACCACCTTCCAAAATTGTGCAACAGTGATGAAACGTAAGTTATATGAAAGCTCTTGACGTGTACTTTATTTCATTCTATAGCAGCCAAGTTCGAATCCTGCGCAAAAATGGCGTTTTGGTACATTCAAAAATTATTCTAAATGTAAAATCATCAAAATCATTAGGATATCATATTTATAAATGTGGCAGATTAGCTTCCATCCTTATGAACGCTACCCTTTGCCTGTTTAGGGTTTTCAGTGTAACAAAGATTCGGCAAGTTGATTTTTTCTATAGTGAGTTGAGTATAGTGAGTTATAGTCCTAGCTACTGACTGATAGCTAATCATAATTTAATATCGAAACAAAATATTTTTTCAAAAACGCACCAAAACTCCGTTTTCGCGCTGGATTTGAATTTAGTTGCCATATAATAAAATAAAGTACACGCTAAGAGCTTTCATATGACATTTAATTCATCACTGTTGGATAAAGCTAAAAAGTGGGTCCAAAATGACGCATGCAATAAAGTCGGTTGTTTGGATTAGTATAAGACATTGGCAATTTCTCTTTGTTATTATGTATAACGCCCTCTATTTGATGTTTGATGAAATACTAGGTCGGCTCGACTTCCTAATGACAGCTTAGCATGCTTTACTCGATCGCAATCTATCAGATGCTTGGGCTAAGTAGTGACGGAGATTTTTAGTAGATGGCGTTAGTTGGATGATCTATGATCAAGTTTAGGTATGAAGATGACAATCAGCACTTTTTAGGTTATTCACTGTTAAGAGATCTTTTTTCACACAATTAGACACTGTCCTTAGTTAAATGTGAACTCTTTGACATTACATTATAATTATTAATTAGTTAAAAGTGCAAAATTTTTAACTATAGATTACTTATTTACCGAAAGTACGTTTTTCTTTTGAAAATTCTATATAGTCATTGTATTTTTAGTAAGTAGTATCTTCGTAAAGTTGTCACTGTTTGTATGTATTTGAGCACTTTTCGCTACTTTTTTTTTGCAGTAATTGTAATTTTTATTTCACTTTATACATAGACTTGATGTAAACAGACACAGTCGCGTCCTCTCTTAGTTTAATTAGTTCTCAATTCGTTTAAATCGTTAAAGACTTGTGCTTTTTTGCTTTTCTTATATTTTAGGGATCGTAAAATATTAACATCATCCGCCTATACGTCCCACTGCTGGGCACAGGCCTCCCACAGCACGTAGGGAGATCGGGCCACAACCTACAACGCTGGCTCAAAGCGGGTTGGTGGGATAGTAAATGTATTGTTACCTAATGTTCTAAAATTTAATTACGCGTGCGTCGAACTAATCGAGCGGTTGTTAGAGAGTAAAATCCAAAACAAATTACTTAGTAATATTCCTTTCGTATCGAAAGGACATTTAAGTAAAACGTCCTATGAGCACAATGCCCTGAAAGCAAAAAGACCTGTGAGCAGCTCGTTCTATTAGCATATTTTGGTACCTATGTACTGGAAAGAACCGCCAAGAAACACAGCAAGGGCACTGTTTTGCTCATCAAAAAAAACAGTCTAATCAGTCTTCTACCATTATGTTACTTTAATCTTACTAAATGCAAATTCCCATCCAAATTTTGCATAGTAAGATTAAAGTTATTTACTGCTCTAAGAGGTGACAGATAGGGTCCCAGGTTACCAATCTATGACCATGTATAACTTTACAACCAGTTATAATAATTAAACAATCATATATGTCAAAACGTTAAATAACTTTAAAATTTGAAATTGAAAACTTTGACTCCGGTTTCAAATAATAATGTGTAATATTGTAAATAATACGACACTTTATTAACGTGTTATCAAGCAGCAATATCATAATGGAAAATCGAGTCTTCCTACAGTCACGTAGCTAGGTAATTGTAGCATGGTTACATGGTATTATGTACAATAATATGACTGTGGTTACTGCGCTGGAACTCATCAATCGCATAATATGTTTTAATATGTATATAGCCACATATAATCACGACTATTATCCCCGAAGGGTTAGTCAGAGACTAGGCAATAAGGACCGCAAAAGCAGTCTACTGCCACAGTCCACGTTTCACCAAATAATAATAACTGCACATGTGCTCAGCATGTCATGTGGTGAGCATATCGCCGCTCTATGCTGTGGGATGTATGTGCAGTCTTTAGTCCATTAGTCACCTTTTACGACACCCAAGGGAAGTGAGGGGGTGGTAGTATTCTTTCACCGCTATGCGACAAGGTTAATTTTATTGATCTAAATTAAAACAACGATCGCTTGAACTATTCGATTGATATTGTTTAATACAAAAAGCGTATAATTATTCATTACATTGTTAACAGGTAAGTATTGCTAATCATTCCCCATAATTTATATCATAATGATATAAAACTCTCTTAGTTAGTCGATACATTTTTATCAGGTAAGAAAAGCTAATCTTATGTTACCCTTAAATTCATAAATACGTAATCTTGTTCTTATAAAATTTGTAACAGTTTGAGGTCTGTAACATTATAGATGTTGAAAGAAAACTAATATGGTTGGTTTTTATTCAAAGTCAAATGCTTTATTCATTATAAACCTTCACAGGTACTTATTGACGTCAAAAATATGTACCTAAGTATATAAAATAAACAGTTAACTACCTGCCTACCTAATCTATCACCAGTTCGGATTTCGGGAGAGCCTTCGACTGAGAAGAAGTTGGCAAGATTCTCAGTAGGCCTTACTTATTGCAAAACAAGCCAAAACAATTTTTTTATGTTATTTTTTTCAAGCAACGAGATTGAGTATCTAGCTTTCGTGATCGAAGTTTAAATGCTATTTTTATAGAATTTTTTATAAACAATATGATTATTATACCAATATAGCTTTATGGAGAAAGTTTTTATAGAATATGAGAATTATCTCAAATGAATAATATACTTACGTAAAGTTGTTATAGGAAATGTATTTAGACAAAGTAAAATTTATATCCAATGAATGTTTTTGTTATTTAAATATGAAATTAATCGCACCCCAATAACATAGTAATAATAGTGTATTCATCAAAAACATTACGAGGTTTAATATTATATTAGAGAATAACTTAGACTAAATAACAAGTAATTTTACATTTAGTATCTGTTGCCGAGCTAGGAAAAACCAATACGGCAAGCAGCGCCAGTAACCCTTCGGACCCACTTTAGACAAAGCAACTTTACATCAGCAGTTAATATAAAAAAATAATTAATTAACGTACCTACCTACAGCCCTTAGGCTGTCCCACTGCTGGGCAAAGACCTCCATCATTAAAAAAAAATAAAAATAAAATAATAAAATAAAATTCGTTTATTTATAAACACAAGTCACTAACAGTAGTGGGGTGAGTCTCAGCCCTTTAAGCATTAAAACCTGTATTAGGTTGAGACTGCTCTTACAAAGTGTCACTATGGACTTGTAAAACAAAGAAAATGTTTACAAATGAAATTAAAAGAACAATACGTAACATTCAAATACTGCTATTACATTCTTACATTATCCTGTTTTTATAATTATTGTGCGGACAGTAGTGTTCAAATGCAAGCTAAATTATTTAAAAGATTTTTCAAAATGTAAACCTAATACCACAGACCTGAAAAGATATTGCAGAATTAGCATATTATGTTAAATATCTATATTACATATACTATTTTACATTATTATATCATATTAAATACATCATATAACATATAAATAGGCAATCCTAAAGAATATTTATGTTATATTACACTACTTTTATCATAGAATAAGAATAAAATGTACTTATATAATAAAATACTTACTTAATATATATATAGTAAACCATTTTATTTTTATTTTATTTATTAGAGGACAATAATGCTTCTGTAGCATCATAATCAAGCTTCTTTAACCAGTCCGTAACAGTTATCTTACATCTATGATTCGATTTATTGTAAATGCCGAGTTTTCTATTTATTATATTGTAAAGTCTTTTAGATTGAGCATCAAACTGCACTATAGCAAATTTAGTTCTTACAATTGGTGGAATGACGACGGTACGTGGAATACATTTATTCAAGATGTTAGGATGCGGAGTGAGTGTTTCGTGAATATTAAGTACACACTTCAAAATGTACAACTGTCTGACAGTCAATAGGTTACAATCTTGGTATAGGTTAGAGGTACTATATGTGATTTTGTTGAATGTCATCACTTTTAAAAGCGACCGCTGGGCCCTCTCGATGGAAATAATTTTAGTTTTATGAGAACCGCCCCATACAGGCAAACAGTAGATTATGATGGACTGCACTAAGGTTTTGTAGATGAAACCAAGTCATCGCTACAAATCTACAATCGATGGGTATTGGCTTAACCACCACGCATGCCAAATGCGGGTTGGTCGACCACGAAGGCGATACCGGGTAACCTAGAATTCCAGAGAGACAACCACCAACTAGTCTCTCGATTTCTTGGATACGGCCCCACGACAGAGTGAGAGGGAACGAGAGAGCGGATGAGTTAGCGAGGGAAGCCGCCCTCAAACTGAAGACCAGAGCGGACTATGGCTGCAACCCTATCTCGTTCGTTAAACGTAATTTACGGGTAGAAACGATCGAGCAGTAGAGTGCAGGTATAGGACCGAAGCCACAGCCGCGACCACCAAGGTCTTTTTCCCTAATGGGGTGGAGGCATACCACACTGTGAGGAAGATGTCCATCGACCGGACGGCGTCGCAAGTTTTGACAGGCCACGGGGGATTCTGTGCATACTTGCACAGATTCAAGCGCAGGGACAGCCCTTCGTGTGTCTGCGACGATGGACGAGGACATCTTCCACATACTACTCGATTGCCCAGTCTTAATTAAGCAAGGAGGAGATAATGAAAATAATAAAAGAGAGAAAGCTCTTATTGGAGTTTGCTAAAAGTATTGTGATGATTGTAAATAAAAGAAACAATTAAAATTAGAATGAATTGGGATAATTAGAATAAGAAATTAAGCAAGACCACATTGTGGCAGTGTATGAATAAAATGCGAGTATTCAATTAAAACTTTATATATTAAATAAAAGTAATGTAAATTAAAATTGGACTATACAAGCAGCGGGATAATGTAGAAGAGACAGTGTTGACATATTATGTAAGAATTAAAATAAATTATAACTTAATTTAAGTGTTGTCAGGTTACAAATACAGGGTGGGCCAAAATTTTTTGCAAATAGCAACAAAGATTTCTCGAAAACTGTTCGAGAGAGAGAGACACGCGGGTGGCGAGCAACTATACGTCGCTTTATGCAATTTTAGTCACAAAGGAGCGCTTCACGGGACAACAGCGTGTTTTTTGTGTAAAACAAATTTACAAGAACAATGATTCCTACGTTACTGTACGACGCCTGTTTAGAATTGAATAGGGATTACGCCGTGTAAGTGAGTGTCCAAGTGTTAATTTTATCAAAACTTGGGTCGTGAAGTTCGAGTGAACGGGATCGACAACGAATATTAAACAAACAGGGCGGCCACGTTCAAGAAGAAGCGATGAGAACATTCGAGAGGTAGAAATTTCAGTACGGAACGATCCAGAATCATCAACGCGTAAGCGTTCGGCGGATCTGGAAATACCAAGAACTAGTCTACGGCGGATTTTGCATCTGGACCTCAAACTGCACCTATATAAGCTTCAAATTGTGCAGGAGATAAAACCAAATGATTACATTCAACGTAAGTTATTGGCTGACACTATGCTGGAGTGGTTCTCTAGCCTTGTGAATGTATTGTTTACGGACGAGGCCCATTTTCACATCAATGGGCACGTGAATAAGCACAATTGTTGATATTGGAGCAGGGACAGTATGGGCTGCCATATCAGCAAAGGGCATAATTGGTCCGTATTCATTTGAAAATAATCAAGGAAATAATGTAATTCTGTGAATTCAGCGGAATACCTACTATACCTACCTACTATAAAAGAGAAGAAATGTATTATTAGTAAGTAAGAAATAATGTATAGTATGTAAGAAGGAATTGTAATATATAAGTAAAGAAATGTAATAGAATTAAGAAATGTATTAGCTTATTTAATCCCTTAGAAATGAAAGAAAAGAAAACAAAAACAGATAAACAAAAACCTGCCAAAAAGCAGCCAGCAAAAAAAATGCGGGTTGGTGATGATCACAAACCCGAGCTGTGCATAGAAAAATCCGAAAACACACTTTACCCGACTTACAAAAATATTGAATTAACTATTATTTTAAAAATAATCTATTCTCGTAAGCACGGCTTCGTTACGTTCAAGGAATAGTAAATTGTTGAGGAAGTCGTTTCAAAGAGGTCAATAACAATTACTTCTTCCTCAAGTACTACTACGTGAGGAAGTTTGATGACTTGAGATTCGTGGGTACACTTATATTGTAATAGAGCATAAGTAGGGGAGAGCTCCCTCTCCCCTAGTAGGTAGGTAGTTATATAAAGTATAGTGTTATATAAGTAGGCAAAGGAGCAAGCGGGCCGCTTCATGGTAAACGTCACCGACACGGTCGTGGACATCGCCAATATTCAGGGATGTTGCTATTACTTTGCGCAAAGTTAATTATTAAACGGGAACTTTCACTCCTATATAGGTAGGTATACAAAAGATCATTGTGTTTTTATTAAATATTTTTTATTTAAGGATAAAAATCCCAAAAATATAATTGTGGTACTTACTTATGATTTTTAAACAAAGCCTTGCTTGCCCTAAAGGTTGTAGGGTTACCCTGGGTTACCCCTTATCTATCTCACCTGTAACTGTTTTATGTTTATGTTCTGCCAGAAGGTTTAACCTTGTAGGAAACATAAAACCGCGAGTCACCCAGCTCTTCGTGACAGTCTCGCCTAGATACCTGATTAATCTAGTTGCGCCTATCCATCGTCCACTTAGTTAAGAACTTGTATCGTTTAGTATTACCGGCTGTCCTAGCTCACAGTTTAGTCAGACAGTTACCGATCGCAATAATGTTTGTAATATACACATTAGTGATTTTATTAGCTATTATTATATTTATAATAACCCTTCGAGTATTTCTTAGATACAACATAAAGATATGTTCAGTGGAGAAGAAAATGAATGGAAAAGTGGTGATAGTGACTGGAGCCAACTCGGGCATAGGGTTTCACACCGCTCAGGATTTGGCCAAGCGAGGCGCCCGCGTCA
Source organism: Scoparia ambigualis (assembly GCA_963921215.1). Lineage (NCBI taxonomy): Eukaryota > Metazoa > Arthropoda > Insecta > Lepidoptera > Crambidae > Scoparia > Scoparia ambigualis. The sequence continues at coordinate 7,045,770 of OY992502.1, read as the reverse complement.
TCTTAGCCTGCCGCGACGAGCGGCGAGCGCTCGCAGCCAGGGACAAGATAATTTCCCAAACCGGCAACCACGAAGTCGTCTACAAAAACCTAGATTTGGCCTCGCTGGAATCCGTCAAGAAGTTTTCCGAAGACATCGCTAGTACGGAGCGCAGGTTAGACGCGCTGGTGAACAACGCGGGGTTGTTAACCCACAGCGGCCGGCGCACAGCCGACGGCATCGTCGAGGAGATGCAGGTGAACTACTTCGGGCCGTTCCTCCTCACAGAGCTTCTGCTGCCCTTGCTCAAAAAGTCTGCACCCAGTCGTATCGTGAACCTCGGCTCGTTGATTCAATACTTTGGCTATATTGACGTGGATTCCATCAATGAAGGCCGCTACAATCGCGTGATGACGTATGCGAACAACAAGCTGTACGACATGGCCTTCACAGTGGAATTGGCGAGGAGGTTGCGAGGAACAGGGGTTGTAGTGAACGCAGTCCACCCCGGTATAGTGTACACCAACATTATGACGGACAAGACTTTGCTTGGTATGTTGTTTAGTATCCTGTGTTGGTTCTGCTATAGGAGCGCGTGGGAGGGAGCACAGTCAGTGGTGAGTTTGTGCGTGGAAGACGAGTGCGGTACAGTGAGCGGCAAGTTCTTTGTGGACGGCGCGCAGTGGCCCGTCCCTAGGAGGTGCTACAACAGAATTGACCTTTGGACGCTCTCTGAACAACTAGTCAGTAGAAATAAAGCTATGTAGTAAAATACAATAACTTTATTTATTTTAATTTGTCACAATAATTTGTCCTAATTATTCCTTACGTATTAAGACAACATTTTTTTTTATAAGTACCTAATAAATATGTAATCAATGCTAGATTTAAAAGGGGTATAATACCCTGAAACAACCTATAAAATAATATAAACATCTTTAAGGGACACACTTCGAAACCGCAAAAATAAGTCAGATTGTTTATATGTTCTCGTTACTTATATGCAACTTATGGAACTATGGCCTTAGGTATTTACTAGCATTACCACAGATTAAGTAATAGTTACTACGTGTATAATACTGCTGATTTATATATAAGTTTTAAATATATAACCGTATTGTATGTATGTACCTATTAATGTGTGTATTAGATAAATAGGTTGTTCCTCTTTTCTTTTAAGTACCCTTTCCAAACTTTCCTTTGTGTTTTGTTGCAAGCAGTGTTGTACCTACATATACATACTTACACATAATCACGACTATTATCCCCGAAGGGTTAGTCAGAAGGTAATGAGGACAGCAAAAGCAGTCCTATCCATAGTCCACTATTAACCAAATAGCGACTGCACATGTGCTCAGCGTGACAGGCGGTGAGCCCATCACCGCTCTACGCTGATTACGACACCCAATGGAAGAGAGGGGGTGGTTGGGTAGTATTCTTTCCCCGCTATGCGACACGGTTAAGCAGTGCTGTATTTACTAATATATTATTAATTTTAATTATTTAACCATAGACAGTAAGTTATTTACATCAAACTTGAAATAACAAAGTAAAATTTAGATTAAACACAAAATTATACGCTCCAAAAACACTGTTCTCTAGTAAATTAGTTACTTACATCAAACTTAAAATTTTGAAGTAAAATATTTACTGACTCAAATTAAACACTCCATAAACATTGTTCTCTACAGTAAATTATTTACATCAAACTTAAAAGTCTAGTCATAGTCGAAAGTCTTAGTAGTAACAATTATTTGTATTTTTTATACATAAGTAATCTAGTTGAGCTATAATCGACATACAATATTAAATAATTATTAGTAGTAATCTGTATGGAACAGTACGACTTAAAACCTATAGAAGAAATATTCTTTATAGAAAGCAATACAAACATTGAACTAAATCATTAAGAGAAAACACTACGTCGAAGTGGCATGCAAAATTCTCATACAAAACACAGAAAAACGACGTTTCGTAGTCCCCTGTTTCTCCTTCGGAACTGGACCAATTTTTAATACTTTATCAGAATCGGTTAAAGAAAGAGATTTTCTATGTCTGTATGTTTGATTTTTTTTAACCAGCCTCTTAATGTTTCTGAAGACGCCTTAAAACGGAGTGATTTCGCTAAATTTTAAAGGCTCCTGGTTATTTACTTAGTTTAGCTTAGACTTAATGAAAAAAAATCAAACATACAAACATAGAAATCTATTTCTTTAACCGATGCTGAAAAAGTAATAAAAATTGGTCAAGTTCTGAAGGAGGAAAGGGACTACGAAACGTCGTTTTTCTGTGTTTTGTATGAGAATTTTGCATGCCACGTAGGCGTAGTGTTTCCCCTTAAGAGGGTTTACGCATTTCGGTTTCCCATACAAACTTCCAAGTCGAAATTTTTAAAAACCAATAAGCCAACTTTGGTGAAACTTTGCATGCTAAAGCAAAACACAGGGTTCTAAATAGTTTGTTGAAAACATAAAAAAAAAAAGTTTTTATAGCTGAGTTATTGCGATTTAAAGTTTACCATAGAAAGTAAAAAATCGCAATGACTCAGTTAAATAAACAATTTTTTTAAAATGTTTTTAACAAACTATTTAGATCCCTGTGTTTTACTTAAGCATGCAAAGTTACATTAGAATTGGCTTATTGGTTTTTAAAAATTTTGACTTGGAAGTTTGTATGGGAAACTGAAATGCGTAAACCTTTTTAACATTAAAAAAATCCATTTACTCAGGAGAGACTCGAAGCTGTCTTTTTACACTGGATACCATAGTAATACGGTAATATCATCGATACGTACCCTAAGTTAAAAAGCGTTCTAATGTCCTATGTACGTCCTTACACATACACACGGTCCTTAAGAATTCCCGTTGTAGCAAAAACCTTTTCTCTTTACGTTCGTTTATTAGAAGAGAGAAAAACTTTGCTCGAAAGTATATTAAACACATAAAGTAATGTGTAAAATATTACGCATTAAATTACCTACGTCAGATTCATACAATCACACATACTACCTAACTCACAAAATTCAACTGAAAGTAGCAACAACAATGTAGGTATTTAATCGTTTTCTAAGGTTTACGCTAACACACACATTTAAACAAACACTTTTTACACGGATGAAACTCGCGTTTTAATACTACGCCAGGATAAATCAGGCTAATTATAATAAAATAAAATTAAATTAAATGTATTTATTAGAACACACACAACTTACAATTATGCATTAAACAAAAATTTTGATAAAAATGTGTCTTAATCGTAAAAATTAATCAAATGTTTGTTAGTTCGTTGTTACATGCAACACCTGTTAAATGCCTGCTTTTTGCTTGCACTGATGACTAACCATATCGGGTAGTAATTAGTCGAATGGTTAGTCTGTGCATTATTATAAGGCAAACCTTGAGGTTAAGATGGCATCTTACGTACCTACGTAATAGTTAGGTTATTTCCAATGTACCTAAGACATGACGTGATAAAGAAAATTATATGCAATAATGTATACCTAACGAAAACATACATAATGTAAGCATGTTTTAGAATAGAATGATAATTCAAACAATACATACATACATAATATAATCACGACTATTACCTATCCCCGAAGGGTTAGTCAGAGTGGCAATGAGTACAGCAAAAGCAGTCCTCTGCCATAGTCCACTTTTCACCAAATAGAGACTGCACATGTGCTTAGCGAGACAGATGGTGAGCCTATCGCCGCTCTATGCTGTTTGCTGTTGGAAGTATGTGTAGTCTTTAGTCCGTTAGTCGCCTTTTACGACACCCAAGGGAAGAGAGGGTGGTAGTATTCTTTTACCGCAACGCGACACGGTTATTTAAGAATACTACTACCTCTCTTATCTTGGGTGTCGTATAAGGAGACTAGAAACTGCACATACATCCAACAGCATAAAGCGGAGATGGGATCAGCACCCACGCTGAGCACATGTGCAGTTCTTATTTAGTGAAACGTAAGTGTTGGTCGGTGGTGTCGCTCCTCCCTGCCTAGTCTCTGAGATTGAGGTTATACAGTGTATAATTATGAGATTGGGGAAGATAGAGAGTGAAAATAAGAGATTGAGGTGGATACAGGGTCAAATTATAAGATTAAGGTAGATACAGTGTGAAATTATGTAGATACAGTGTAAATATAGAGATCACATATAGCTTTCCATTTGCTACGATCCTGCATGACACATGAGATGCATACAGCCACAGGGAAAATACTGACGTCATGAATGGGTGGTAGGTTAAAAACATGTTTTGGACGATTCAAAAGTGCGTATAATTAAGTTTATTAATTATTACTTCAACATATTTTTCATTTTAATTTTTTATTTTCATTAAGATTGAGGTGGATACAGTAAATTTTTAGATAGTGTCAATTATACACATTGCTTACAACTACTTAGTACTTACGACTTATAGTATAATAACTACAAAATCAATTTTTATCTACATTTTTCCTGTTTTGCACTCTATAGCGTACTCAATAACTTAGTTATTGTAAGTAGCTTTTAAATAAAAATGTTCACGCTCAGGCTGTTTGATAAAATTAAGCTTATGGAGAATCATCGCATCAGTTTTTTATAAATAGTTTTACTAGCGGCCGCTCGCGGTTACACCCGCGTGGTTCCCGTTCCCGTGGGAATATCAAAATAAAAAGTATCCTATGTGGTAATCCAGGTTATAAACTATATGTATTTCGTCCAAATCCTTTCAGTAGTTTTTACGTGAAAGAGTAACAAACATCCATCCATACTTACAAACTTTCGCGTTTATAATATAAGTAGGATATTCTAATGATTCTATAATATAAATAATAGCAAGCATCTAACAATAACATAACAAGAATATTTCATCTAATTTCTATTAAATAAGAGCCGCAAAAAAATTACCAGCTGGTATAAATATTATATTCATTACTTTTTCCGACAAATGTTGCATTATATTTACAATTTATTTAAATAAGTTTTTTTTAAATACTACCTACCTACATACTTGTCATTATTCAAAAAGTAAATGGCCGGTTGCGAAGCGAATTGGCAATGTCGCAAAGCTTGCTTCGCTGACCCTCTCATGCATGGGGGGCTCCCATGCAACAAACGTGATGTTTATAGATAATGGTACGGAACCCTTCGTGCGCGACTCGTAGCGTAGCGTTGTAGACTTGTACTAATTTGTATTCTGTGGCTGTGTAGTTCATCGCTCTGTGTCGCTCGCTCGATTGACACCAGCCGTCACTACACTACCTTTAAAGTTGAGTAGGACTATTTTTTACTTTTCAACTGCGGCCGCGCCTTAGATTAAATCATTTTTGTTTGAATCTTTTCTATTGTGTCCAGTGGCACTGCGACCAAAGTGTTAATTCATTCTACTAAGGACATGTCGTATCTTCCTCTTTTGTTTACATAAGTATAATTGGTTAGCACACTTTATTTAATTACCCACTTTATCAATCCACTAACCTGCCCCAATTGGACCAGCCTGGTAGGTTATAACTACTTACTTGCATCGAAATGTTGATATTAAATGGATCTTCCCGGGATTTCTAATGGACAATCCCGTGTGGAAAAATAAAAGACAAAATCTAGTACATTTCGTTAAGCGTGGAGTGCTCCGCATTTCCGTTATTGTTTTCTTTTGTTTTCACAAGCTATGTTGTGCGAACTACAAATTTTAATGTGGCAACATCGCGCGTGTGCGCATTGGAACTTTGGAACTTTGCGACTTCGGACATCCGATGTCGTTGATGTAAATTTGGCAACGTCACGCGTGCAGCGGTTTAAATTGTGTAAAAGTAAATAACTTTTTTATTTAATATCACATAATTTTTCTGCTCTTAAAATTAATTTGAGGCACATCCACTTTATTCTTTCGCTGTATGAAATCAGTGTAAGTACATAAATAACTCTACCTAATTCCGACCTCCGGTTATGACCCAATCTCCCTACGCGTCTGAAATAGTCTGTTTTAAGTGTTACTTGAACCATGTTGGCCCTGCTCTAAACGCTTAAATTGAAAGCAGCCTTAAGGCCCATCTCTCCCAACTTCGAGAATAAGTGATACTGTCTGAGTAGCTACGCTGCGTTGCATCACGAATTAGGCCGACTCGCCCGGCGTAATACCACCCTCTCACAGAATATTAGCGTGAAACATGGCAGTCGTTGCTGTTGTGTTTCGTCCGGTGAGTGAAAGTACCTGAGGCCCAATCTCTTCCCCCTCCAACCTTCACAATTCCTACTCATCCCTCAAAGATCCTACTCCTTCCTCAAGGTCGTCTGCGATTCGTCTGGTGTTGCGGGTGTCCATGGATGGCGGTGATTACTTTCCATCAGGTGCCCCGCCTGCTCGTTTGCCTCCTTTTCATATTAAAAAATGTACATCTTCAGTCTATAAAAGACCTACTACTGGGCTTAAGATCTGTGTTGAAATTGTGATTACAACAACATCAGCGTGAAACGGAACGCACTACGCACAGCGGCACCTTATGAGGGGGTCGGGGGGAACCTTTTCCGGCAACGGCCATTCCTTTTGATCTCGTCTTCGAAACAAGATTCATTTTTTCAAGCATTGTATGTACTAGCAAAATTACATATTATAAATTAAACATCACGAGTTTTATTCCAAAGCAAGAATAACTCCACAACATCTGTTCTTACCTTATCTGAGACCTGCCGAGTTGCCTCTCTCGCAGTAGCACTTCGACCCATCTCGGGATCTTTTTTATAGTGAAAGTTACTGCCATAAGCTTACGTAAGCTTAAGAAGAGCCTAAAGTCTTCTGGTTTTGGATAGGCCGATCAAGGGCTGTTAAATTTGGTACTTCATCCAGGACAGGGAAGGACAATACGGGCTACAGCAAAAATAATCACAAAATCAAAACAAAAAGGAATTTTTACCTTAGCATCGGGAGTCGGTAAAATATTGGCTCACTGGGAAAACAGTCCGCCTCGCTCCATGTTTTCACCTCCCCGGTCTGAGTGTCTACTTTAATTATCTAAAAAACAAATAGTATTTTACATGATAACGCTTTGTAGAAATAAATAATAGTATTAAATAGGTAATAAATTAGTTCCTAAAAGATGTCCCTACTCGGAATGCAAATATAATAGAATATACGTTGTAACAAACAAATATTCAGTAGATAGTTACTGATAAAATACTTACGGCACCAGGATACTCGGAGTCAACGTCCGAACTAATTGCATAGAAGTATCGATAAGGCCGACCTACAAACAAATCAAAAATTTATTAAGTATTAGAAATAAATAGCAGACCCGCAGACAAGACAAAAGCCATGCCATCCCTTAACTTAAAAACCTTGTGTCATACACATGGGTAATATAACTAATATATTATATTAAAACAAATAATATTTTTGGGACTCTAAGTTATTAAGAAAAAGAATGAAAACTATACATTGTGTATTTAAGAAAAATTCCATTTATAATACCAGTATCAGACCCCTAACCTATAAAGGTCTTTTGCCACAATAAGGAAACATCATTCTAAGTGAATAAAGAGTAACAGTGTGGGTGTATTCCTTTAATCTAAACATGCGTTAAATTAAGGTTTTTATACAGGTTGTTACTTGTAAGGTGTCAAGCCGATGCGTGGTAATAGGGTACTACCATACCTATCTACTGAACCCCCATGTATTCGGTGTTTATATTATTTAACGGGTTGTTTCAGGGTATTTTTTTTGCTACTGCTTCCCGCTTTTTTGCAGGACTTTTTTACTGTTTTCTTTCATTTCTACTTTTGTAAAGGGGTTAATAATCATGAGCTTTAAGAGCTCTACACTGTTATGTTTTCTTCCTTCTAATTTTCTACTTTTGTAAAGGGGTTAATAATCATGAGCTTTAAGAGCTCTACACTGTTATGTTTTCTTCCTTCTAATTTTCTACTTTTGTAAAGGGGTTAATAATCATGAGCTTTAAGAGCTCTACACTGTTATGTTTTCTTCCTTCTAATTTTCTACTTTTGTAAAGGGGTTAATAATCATGAGCTTTAAGAGCTCTACACTGTTATGTTTTCTTCCTTCTAATTTTCTACTTTTGTAAAGGGGTTAATAATCATGAGCTTTAAGAGCTCTACACTGTTATGTTTTCTTCCTTCTAATTTTCTTTTATACTTATCTCTTTATCATTTATGTCTATATAATATAGTTACAATATTTACTTATTTCTAATACATTTCTTGCTTATTCTTAAAATTCCTATTCTTACTGTCTAATATATATAAGTACCGTAGAACGGGGTTATTTGGTAAAAAAGTAGAGATACAATTTGAATATTTATTTTTCCTTTAATTTTTAACAGATAAAGAAGTGTGTTGCTTATAACAGATATAACTCTATAAAAATACAAAAATAAAAACATAGAATGAACAAACAGTAAGGTTTATTTTAAAAAAGAAGGTGCCTTTCCGAATAGCCCCCAGGGTGGGGTTATTTGGTATGCATACAAAGTGACATAGAAAATATCTTTATAAACTGTTTTTATTTCAATATAAACACGGACGGCGATATTTGGTAACATACATTTAAAAATTTACAAATAATGCAAAAGTCAACATTAAATAATTTAACATTTTTACTTAAAAACTAATTTGGAACAAAACTGACAGACTCTCGCTAAATGTAGTTCATAACATCACACGCGCGGTGTTCTTTTCTCTGATTGGTCGAGATTGACAGATAACGGAGTTACCAAATGTTAGAGAATAAAAAGGTTGCGTTCACGTTAATATGTTTGCGTTCATTCAAAAATATTATTTTTTTCCAAAAACCGGTTACCTAATAGCCCCGTTCTACCGGTACTAAGTTTTATTCTTTTACTTTATTTTTTTCCTTTTTGGGCTTAATGCTTTGGAGCATAAGTGCTCTATTTTTTTTATTTTCTCATAATAGTAATTTATTTATCTTACGCCTCTTTTCTTTTGTGTTTTCTATTTCATTTTGCTATTATTTCTTTTCCTTTATAGGTATATATATATGTATATATATTTACTATTTTTTCTTTTTTTATTTCTTTTTTATATACTGTTACAGTTATTTTCCTATTACTATACATTTCTACTTCATTTAGCATTATTTTCTTATTATATATTTTCTTTCTCTTACATTTCATCTATTTTTCTCTTTTCTTATCTACCTCAGTATACTTATACAATATACTTATATTGTTTTATTTAATATTATTATTACATTTAAATTGTATTTACTTTCTAATAACTCATTTTGATTAATACATTTATATATTTCCTATTTTACATTTCCTCCTTCTTTTGTTTCTAATATATTGTTTTCCCTTTTACTTATTTATATTTTTACGTAGAAATTTAAAATCCTGCTCTAATGTGACCTTTGCTTTCATAAGTTTCTGTCCTATTTAACTTTTATTTTCTATAATATAAATTCCCATGTTTATTTACCCTTTCGGTTGCCTCTGCTTATTGTGTGCTTTTGTGATTTGTGTACCTATCATTTTTGTTGAATTTTCTACTTTTATTACCAGGGACAGGGGGGTTGGTGAACACTACAGCCACACGTTTTAGCCGTAGAATCATTTCTACGGGGTCTTACTGGGGTTGAACGAGCCAATTCTGTTTGGGAGTGCAGCCTCCATGAATGGAGGGTCGTAAAATCATTTTTATTTCCCTTCTTATTTTGGCTGCCTTTCCTTTCATTATTCTGTGGTCCTCGTTCTCTCCCAATTCCAAGACCCCTGGATCAAAACCGCTGGTCACAGCGTGCGCCAACTCCCTTAGGCTAATGGTAATGCCGTTCCTCGTTGTTGGTACCTTTGCACATCTGTATTTCTGTTTTAGAGTTGCCGCGGGGCTCTTAGCAAATGTATGTTGTGGCGGCCTGCGTCGCCACATAATTTATTATCCTCACGTATTGGTTAAAGAGTTTGTAAGCACATTCCTAAACGCGTGCAGATTCGATAAAGATATGACACGGCATCATCAGTGGCGGTACCTTCATACAAGCCGAAAAGCCCGGCTTGCCCTAACAAAAACTCAATATCACTACTGGTAAAACGCAATTATTAAAATCACTTAATATTTTTTACCATTGTTAATTTTCTTTCATCAGCATTCAAATTATCAATTTTATAAGTTTCTCATAAAACAAATCGCATATAAAGCTGCTTATAAATCGTGCAACGCTTTACATCTCTCTCGCACAAGTTGGCTTGCAACCGGGCTTCGGATTTAAAGTATATCCGCTCTCTTCTAACTTTAACAAAATTGCTACTCTATAAACATAATACTGCGTAAGTATGTATAGATTCTATGAGAAATTCATACTCTTCGTCAAAGCCAGCTTGCGTTATGAAGTTCGCAAGTAAGGCCTTCTCCAAATCAGGCTTTATTTCTACCGAATCACGTGCAACTTAAACGCGGGCGAACCAATCAGAGGCGACCGACGACAGCTCGGGCTCGGACGAACCCATCAGAGGCGAGCGTTAATACGCGATTGTGCTGTGCAGCAGCGTCAGGCAGCAGCCAGCCATTTTTTATTCTTTGTTATTGTCACACTTCACTTTGTTTGAGGGATAGTTTTTAAGTAACAAGTGTTTTCGTAATTTGTGATAAAAAAAATGTGTTCCGAGTTCAGTTCGTCGCTTTATTGGTCTCTGTGACGAACTTAGATGTGTTGGGCATGTGATGTGTTGCAAACAAATGTGTACTTAAACGTGTTGATGATTGGCATACGAAAGGCAGAGGTAAATAAATTCTTTGAACATCACACATGATTTATGTATTTCGCAAACTATTAAAAGTCATCTAGGGCATTAATTATAACAGGTCTATGTAAAAAACTCTTGGGATTGTTGGTTGCTTCCATTCAAATAATTAAATACCTAATAATTTATAAATTAAGTGTAGAGGCCTACATATCGGACTGTGATTCCCGCGCAAAATGCCCATTTTCGCATTTTGTAGTAATTTTCCAGTTGTATTTATCGTTTTTATCGAAATAGGATAATAAATGCATGCTTAATATTACGAATCTCCACTCTGCGAGAATAAGCTGAGTTCGGACGGCCGGCGCATCGCATTTTGTTGTAATTTTGTACTTAGTTGTATTTATAGTTTTCATCGAAATAGGATAATAAATTCATTATAACATTTTTATTCCTCATGAAGTAACAATTATTCTGGTATAAATTTTACTCAATAATATTATCGTAGATAAGAGAAATTCAGTTAACTTAACGCGATTTTTGAAGTTTTTTTGGTTTAGTTTCATTTTTTTATTTCATTTGTTTAGAACAGTAGTTCAATCCAGGAGCTCAAAAAAGTGCCCGCAATTTATGAAAATCTTTCTCTGCAATTTTGAGTTTCAATAAAAATTAAGCGAAACTTACAAAAAGCGAGGCCGCTACGTACTATGCCAATAGCTATTCTACACTATTCAATAAGTAAATAGGTACTGTTAATGTATTTTTGTTTCTGAGATAAAGAATGCTTAAATTGGCCAAAATAAAATTCTCAAAAATCACATTCAAGATGTAATAGAAGGTAGCCAATGATATTTCTAAAAGGTCATTGGTAATAGCCTGTTTTTTTACCAACGACAAGAATGTTTGGAATGCCACGGCCTATGACGATTTGAGTAAAAAATGTGGCTAGTGTCACAAATGGGCACCAACATTGTACCTAGGTAGCAAGATTAGGAACTTCAGGTTTCGTGGCTTGCCCCAATCTGAAGCCCTAGGCACGCCACTGGGCATCATCCTTCCAACATCTACGTAGTTATTATTGTATAAATAGTCTTAAGGTTTAGATAATAAGTTAGTCACAATGTAGTCACTGTAAATATACAACATCACATTAAGAGACGCAGTCGTTATTTACCATCGCCATGGAATCACTCCATCATCTTTACAACCTCGCATACTACATCAGCAAGAAGAACACCCACACGCCCGACGGAACACTGGTGACCCCGACGTGATCATCATCAACATCCCATACGTCGCCAGACGGAACACTGGTGACCCCGCTCAAGCAACAAGCAACCTTTCAATGGAGTACTACGAAAAGAACACGTGAGTCATTTGCAATATCCACACATCAACTATGGCAGTAACATTCTGTTCAGCGACGGACGCAACAAGATTTTCAAAATAAAATCACTACGCCGAGCCACACCGAGCTGCGACTGCGTCATTTAACATCATTCTTGGCTTTTACAACTCACAACTTTGGCTTCCTTTCCGTCACATCGTATCAAGAACGTTACATCGACCAAGGCAAAGAAATAAGGTACCCAGAAAAACAATGCGAAATAGAATATACTAAAGATTTCATAACTGTACACATTATGTTATAAATTGTGCGGCGCGCAGCGAACGCTTAAGAATTTCCGACGCAGCAGTTTTCGCCGTTTGCTTTACGCTTGCGCAATGTTAAGATCACGGCATTAATGACTATGCTGCTATACGGAATGAGTTTTGTACAGAGTTGTGGATTTTTCTATAGAAATAAATAAATAGAATCCGAAGGAAAATAGCATAAATGTATACAACGAGTATTCACCCGTTTAACCGCCTCACTTTTACCGACTGACAAAGTGGTTTGAGGTATGTTATGGTTATTTATACTTACGGGAAGAGATATTTAAAAGCATTAGTTTACTAGTCGATTGTTTTATTATTATATTTTATATGACAATTACGGATAAAGAGTAATTTACTTAAATGCTCCTAGCTACCTCCAGGCGAATTGATTTCGGTTATCTGATAAAGAGCCAAGGAATACGCCACTTTGAGGATAAATATGAAGCTATAATGAAGTACCTCTACTCAAAATGAAGGTATGCAACAAGTTTAAAATACTTTGATTGTGCAATAAGAACACAGTAGAATAAATAAGCACAAAAATGAACCATGTTTGGGTAACTAATGTAATAATAAGATTTTAGTCAATTTTAATTAAATTTTTTGTTATTTACGTATTTCCTTATAATATATTGAATGCAACATGTCTTATCTCTATGTAATGTTTAATGTTAGTCAATTCTAGTTTATTTTTTTGGTATTATGTCTGTTTATTAAGTCTAATAGTTCAATTTATTATTATGCGTAAAGTTTATTGTTGTACTTATGTTAATTTGTGTATATATTATAGTCTCGGTATAACGTGATAAAAAATTGTATTAGTAACAGTATTATGATGTTGAGAGGAATTTTATACATTTGAAAGAAAAATCTAGTTTTTCATAAAATTATTCGTGTAATCGGTCGTTTTACCTATAATAAGTATTTTGTTTAAACATTAAAAACAGCTCTCATTAGCAGCATTCAGCAAGCCATCTAGCCTCAAGGTTCCATCGCAGCAACGTAACGCTTCCTGGATCCTCGGCATCACTCGACGGTCAAAAAAGTACCGTCGCACTCCACACATCTCGACTCACCCCAGACATGGTAGCACACGCTCGTCTCGAGTCATTGTAGACTGGAGAACACTCGTATTGTCAACGAAGACTTGAGCACGCTCATCACGACTTAACGTGGATTAGAGCACCACTGGCATCTCCAAGCTGAAGACCTGATGGTTTTTTCCCTTTTTCTAGAGGGGGAGTACTGTGGCGGCCTGCGTCGCCACATAATTTATTATCCTCACGTATTGGTTAAAGAGTTTGTAAGCATATTCCTAAACGCGTGAATATCCGATAAAGATATGACACGGCATCATCCCTCCAACATCTACGTAGTTATTATTGTATAAATAGTCTTGTAAGGTTTAGATAATAAGTTAGTCACAATGTAGTCACTGTAAATATACAACATCACATTAAGAGACGCAGTCATTATTTACCATCGCCATGGAACCCCTCCATCATCTTCACAACCTCGCTTACTACATCAGCAAGAGGAACACCCACACGCCCGACGGAATATATGCCACCTTAGATCGAGCCAGCCGGTCCCATTTCGATCTTATTGGGCATTCTGTACTAAAAGTGTTGTGGCACTTATCTTCATAGCCGGCTCTCTTGCAGTTAAGGCAGCTAGGGAAACTATCCTTCTTCTCACACGTCGCATACAAATGGTTGCCCCCACAGTGGCTGCAGCTGTCCAGCTGCTCCTCACAGACCCGCTTGATGTGGCCGTAGCCCAAGCAGCGGGAGCACTGGATTAGCGGGGACTGATCTTCTACTCTGGAGATACCCCATTACAGTTGAAGAGTCCCGGACTCTGTCAGCTGCTGCCATATTTTGGGGGTCACCTTGACCACCATGTGTCGTGCGGATTTCTTGTTTATCTTTCATACATTATTTCTATTTCCTTTTCACCATTCTTGGTTTCTTTCTCTTTACTCTTGCCTGTTTTCCTTGTAATAGCTTCTTCTACTTGATCTCATTTCTTGTCCCCCCTTCCATATTTAACTACTATTAGCGGCATCTTATTCTTTGCATTTTCTATCTTAAGTGTCTTTACTTTTTCTATTCTTTTTTGCAATTCTTCTGCATCTTTCTCCGTGCCACACCCAATTATCACTCTTTGTTCCTTAGCCTTCCTTATCTTTTCTATTTTAATCCACTCCCCCTCCGAATCCAATGCCGACTTCCTGACCACTTCGATCACCTCGTCGTCGGTCAGGGCCTTGTCGGTGGACTCGATAATGAGGGAGTGGAGGGTCTTGGGTTTGGCTCCTCGTCGGCCTTCTGCTGCCACTGCAGCATACGAGGCCTTCTGCGGCTTATCACTGTGTTGCTGTTCTATCATTTCTAATTTCTTCTGATTTTCAATTTGCAGCTTCCCGTATCTCTCGGTTGCTGCATAATTGTCCGCTAATAGTCTTTCTATGGCCCCCTATCTTCTCCCGGTTTCTCTTTCGAAGTCGGTGCTGTCACTTACAGTCTTTGTGTGGACAGTCTTTTCATATACAAGTTCCTATTATTTAAAATTTTTTGAATGCGGAAGGTGCGTGGTTCGATTCCCGCCTGAGGTTGTCGTCTTTTTTCTGTGTTTAAAATTTTACTTAAGTATATTTAAGCGTTAATAAAACGCTAAAGTATAAAACACTAATTCCTATTCTTTTCTATTCTTTCCAATATTTCTAACAACTCTACCACCATCGCAGTACATTGGTCTCATTCTGGATGGTGGCCTTACCCTCCTTGGTGACCGACCGATGACCGGCGCTTGTCTCCAAGTCTCCAACTGTGGGAGTACGAACCACCACACGTCCCTCCATCGACCAGACGGCCCAACGCACTCAGCTCATTCGTCGTCTGTACATGTGCCCCCACCACAGCTGACAGAGCACTCGAGGGAGCGTCCCAGAAACAGCAGGCGGCACGAACCCGCACATGCCAAACAGGCGCAACCCAGCTCTGCTCACAGAGCCAGCCCGCCCAGGTCCGGTTCGCCAGGTAGGCCCCGCGAACGCCGCCAGCAATTATGACTCCCAACTATCACAGAGCACCCTAGCGAAGAGGTAGATTTAGCCCATGCCCAGTCAACCCATGCCCACACAGCTGATACATACTCAGCTCATACAATTTCAGCTGATACTCAATCAGCTCATTCACCTTCTGTGCCCACTGGCACACCCATTTTGTTGCCAACCGTCTCACTAAGAGTCGCGGACGTGCATGGCCATCTTCACACAGCCAGAGCTTTATTGGACTGTGGCAGTATGCTGACGTTAATAACGTCACGCATGGCACGACTTTTAGACCTGCCATCAAAACCCCTTCTTTAAAAATTACAGGAGTTGGGAATCAGCACAAACATGAGTCAAAGGCGGCAATAACAATAGTATGCCGACCCACTCACAATGATACTCCTACAATCACTGCCACAGCTCACATTTTAAAAAACGTCACTGGCTACCTTCCCTTAGAGAAGGTACCAAACATTTCCCACGTACTAGGCCAGCCACCCGTGCCATTGGCTGACCAGCTTTACCACACACCAGCCCCGATCGACCTCTTATTGGGGTCGGACGTTCTTGGCCAGGTGTTGGACGGGACTAAGGTCTCGTTGGGCCCGGGCAAGCCCATAGCCTTCGGCACGATTTTCGACTTCGCGTTGATAGGACCCATTGAGGACTTGTATGCGCAGCCGGCGCATACAACTCAGCTCACGTCGTCAGCTCACAACCAGACTCAGCTGAATCAGCCCAGGACATACGTCAGAGTCTGGAAAGGTTCTGGGAGTCTGAGGAGCCCCTCCCTCAATCTCACACTCATAATGATCCCCTGGAGGAACAATGCGAGGAAATCTTCCGCTCTACCACTACACGCGATCCCTCAGGCAGATATACGGTCGCTCTGCCCTTTCTAAAGGACGCCCCTCAAATAGGTAAAACTCACCCTATCGCATTACGCAGATTCCTCAATATTGAGAAGAAGCTAATGACGAACCCGTCTCTGCGTTCTAAATACGTCGACTTCATGGCCGAATACATCGACTTAGGGCACATGGCTCCCTGTCACCCAAATACATTCGCCCATAAACCTCACTTCTACATCCCTCACCATGGCGTATTTAAGTCAGGGTCGGACAAGCTGCGCATTGTTTTTGATGGTAGCTGCAAAAGCTCCAATGGTGTCAGCATAAATGAATGCCTACACACAGGCCCCGCCCTTCAACAGGACATTGTGGACATCATCATGTCCTTCAGAACGCATCCAGTCGTTTTCAGCACTGACATCCAGAGGATGTTCAGAAATGTGCTGGTTGCCCCAGACCAGAGACGGTATCAGCTGATACTATGGCGGTCCTCACCAGATCACCCTCTGCTCACCTACGCCCTCAATACAGTCACGTACGGCTTAAGATCAAGCCCATATCATGCAATCCGCACTCTGCTTCAGCTGGCTGATGATGAAGGCCATCGCTACCCTGGAGCCGCTCAGGTTCTTCGCAAGTCTATCTTCGTTGATGACATCTTGTGTGGTCATGACACGGTTGAATCCGCCCAAGCACTTCAGGACGAGTTGATAAGTCTGCTAGACCTAGGCGGCTTTCAGCTCAGTAAGTGGACATCTAACTCGCCTAAGCTGCTCGAGAGATTTCCCGACAACCAATGTGACATGCCCAAGGACTTCGACATGAACCCAGAGTCCACGTCCATTAAGGTCTTGGGTATACAGTGGAGCCCTCAGTCAGACGAGTTCACCTACCGCATCTCTCTGCCCCCCATCACACATGTCACAAAGCGGTCTATTTTAAGCACCGTAGCCTCACTTTATGACCCAAACGGCTGGGTTTCTCCCGTTATCTTCCGCGCAAAGCTGCCGCTTCAGCAATTGTGGCTACTGAAGCTGGAATGGGATGAGCCCACTCCCTCTGAAGTGCAAACGGAGTGGCACCACATCTCAAAGGATCTGCCGCTGTTGTCTAGCATTCGCTTCCCTCGGCACGTTTGTGCAAACAAAGGCTCAGCTGCATACTCGCTTCACGGGTTTGCAGATGCCTCTGAGGCCGGGTTTGCCACCGTTGTTAACCTCCATGAGCTCGATGCCTCCGGAGATACTTTAGTACACTTGATTGTCGCCAAGTCGCGAGTCGCACCAATCAAGAATCGCCTCACAATCCCCAAGTTAGAGTTGTCGGCCGCCACCCTACTCTCCCAGCTCATGATCCGTGTGTCGGTTCAGTTATCGGCCCACATCAGTATACAACAACATATATGTTGGTCAGACAGTACGATAGTCCTGGCCTGGCTCAATACACCGCCTCACCGTCTTCAACCCTTTGAAGCCAACAGGGTAGTCAAAATCAGCTCAGGCTCACCAGAATGTACCTGGCGACACGTACCTTCCGAGCTCAACCCGGCAGATTGCGCAAGCAGAGGGATGTCTGCGCAATCCCTGTCAGCCCACGACCTATGGTGGTCTCCCACGTGGCTTGGACAGCCTTGTGAGTCTTGGCCTGCGATGCCCTTAGCTCTGGGCCATCACGCCCTGCCCGGCCTTAAGCCCAAACACGTCCCGTCACTGGTCACAGTGCCCGGTCTTGACTTTGACCTGCTCACTCGGTTCAGTTCACTAGACAAGCTCGTCGGAGTGACAGCTTGTCTAAAACGCTTTCTGCACAACTGCAGACACCACCCAGATTCGCGACGCTCAGGCCCCTTGTACGTCAGTGAACGAAGAGAGGCCCTACTTTACTGGGTGCGCAGTGTCCAGCACAATGAGTTTGCGGAGGACATCCACCGCCTTCAAACTGGCAAAATCTGCTCCGTCAGACTCCAGCGGCTGTCACCTCTCATTAAAGATGAGCTCCTTAGAGTTGGTGGACGACTGTCCCATGCGTCTATCCGATATGACGCGCAGCACCCGCTCATACTTCCCAGCTCTAGCCCACTTGTAGACCTTATCATTGACCACTACCACAAAATACACTGCCATCCTGGCGCTGACACTTTACACGCTATCCTACGCCAACAATTTTGGATATTGTCCGCGCGCCGCATTATTAGACACCGAGTTTTTAAATGCATTAGATGCTTTCGATGCCGGGCCCAGCCGCAAGCGCCCTTCATGGCCGACCTGCCAGCCGATAGAGTTACGCCTCAGCCAGTATTTAGTCAAGTCACGACCGATTTTGCCGGACCATTCCTCGTTAAATCTAGTACCCTACGTAATGTTAAACTCTTAAAAGCGTACTTTTGTATATTCGTGTGCCTCTCAACTAAGGCGGTTCATTTGGAACCGGTCTCGGACCTCAGCACGGAAGCGTTCCTCGCGGCATTACAGCGTTTTATAGCACGCCGCGGTGCCCCGGTTCTCATCCGCTCGGACTGCGGTACAAATTATGTAGGCGCTAAAAATCAGCTCATCGAAGTACAAAACTTTCTTGCCTTAAACAATGACACGATTGCGCACAAGCTCGCTGGTCAGCACATTACTTGGTTGTTGAACGTCCCTAAGGGACCATGGTTCGGTGCGTTACATGAGATCAACGTAAAATCAACAAAGCAACTTTTATATCGCGTAATTGGCGAACAACACCTCACATTCGAGGAATTCTCCACACTTTTAGCTCGAATTGAAGCGGTCCTCAACTCAAGACCTCTCTGCCCACTTTCGTCTGATCCTTCAGACTTTGAGCCGCTTACAGCCGGACATTTCCTTATAGGCCGCCCACTAACGGCCCTTCCCGAACTATCCGTGGAAGACAGGCCGATCTCCACACGTAGGCGATTCCAGATGGTACAGGCCCTTTCCCAGCGCTTCTGGACGCTGTGGACCCAGTCCTACCTGCATACCCTTCAAACCCGCTCCAAATGGTTGTCCCCATCCTCCCCTCCCCGAGTCGGCGAGCTCGTCCTCATCAAGGAGGACAACCTGCCTGCCCTTCAATGGAGACTGGGGCGCATTACTCGCACCCTGCCTGGGAAGGATGGCGTCGTGCGGGTGGTGGACCTGGACACCGCCAATGGACACCTCCGGAGGCCTGTGTTCAAGATTGCCAGGCTCCCTCTGGATGAGACCACCCCTGGGGCCCGGGAAGATGTTTGCGCCACAGCGCAACGAATAACAGCCGTCTCTGCGCCGGAATAGAGTGCATATTGGAATGCACTAACCCGTCGCGCGGCCATTTTGACTGACGGCGCCCGCGCAAGACTAGTGCCTTTTGAGATCTCAAGACGAAACCACGCGTCGCGCGCCCTTGAAATCAGCCTTCGAAATAAAGCAATAACAATAATAGCATATGTGTAAAGTTACGCCTAACGCCTAACGAACTGCCCCTAGTGAATAGTTTAGTGTAGTGACTGTGCGCCAGGAGACCAACAAACCTCGCCGCCCGTGGTCAGCTCGCCCCCCGGTTCCTGTGACTCATCATCCCTGTAAATACTTTATTCCCTTATACCTCCTGCCTAACCCTTATTTCGCCGCTGTTACTGCGAACGCCTTTCGCCGTAACAGCCTTCATCATTCTATTTTGTGCCTTCTTGGCGTTTGTTCTTATGTCCACATTGGACATCCCCGGGAGGAGGTGCGTCAACTCTAAATCCATCGTCTTGGGCGTCGTCGACGACAGTTTTGTCTTCGGCTTGGGAGGTGGGGTAGTGTTTGTTCTATTGAGTACTGTTGTATAAAGTGTAGTGTTGTTTTGTGTGTGATGTGTCTGTGTTGTTTAATAAGCAAAGACCTCGGAAGCAGCTTTGTCAAAGTCAATTTAAAACCAATACAAGTAAAATATATAAAAAGAATTCAAACGGATTCTGGTCTTAAATACACAGAACACAATAAAATCCTAATCCTAACTAACCTATAAAAGTTTGTTAAAGTTTTATAAGGTCCGCTTTGGTCAACAGAAATTAATCAAAATACACAAAAATAAAATAATTAATTAAGTGTCTTAAAGCTAGTGCCTGTCCTCAATAGAGGTGCAGGAGTCCTAAATTAAAACAAATTGCAATAAAATATGGTCAAAATCAATAAAGTTAAAACAATGAAATAAATAATTTAAAATGTCTTATAATAACTAATGCCCGTTCTCAAAAGAGATGCAGGAGTCCTAAATCTAACGCTATATGGCAATTGAAATAGTATAAAACTGTGATTAAAATAGGATTAAAATTAAGTTCAATAATATAAATAATGTCAGAAATAAATAATTTAAATCCTAAATCTAAATCACAGTGGTCCTAATAGCTAAGCCTGACCACAATAGAGGTTCAGGTGTCAAAATAAATTAAATAAAAATTGTATATAAAAATGTTAAAATTAATTTTCCGCGGCTCTATGTTTTCTATGTAGAGTCTGCGTGGGGGTAAAAAAATAGAGCGCTGCTCTCCGGTCCTAACGGTACCAATTTGGTCCCAATCGGGCCGGGGGGTCCGGGGATACTTGTAAATACTATTTGGGGTGGGAACTAGGGGTAGGGGGTGGTAGGATTATTAAAGAAAGGGATAAGGTAGGATGTGGGGATAAAAAGTAGTCAATGAAGCACCGACGTCTGACACGTGGTTCCTGAGCTATAAAACTTTTTATTTATGGGGGGGGGGGGGGGGTTTGGGAAGGTTTGGGGGATAAGGTTTTAACGGGATAGGATAGGGAAAGTTAAGATGGTAAGCTTTCGCTAAGGAAGTACACCCGCCAAGGATATACTTTCTCAGCAAATGAGGTTTCCGTTTGGGATGTGATTAGGGGTTTGGGGGTAGGGGGTTGAAAAGGTAGGGGATAGTTAGAGGGCAAAGTAGGTGTAGAATTTGTCGTGGCGCATGGTGGAGCCGAAAATAAGCCTCTTTTTGCTCTATCTCCGATAGTTTCGGAGATAGAACCAAATTAAGTTGTTGGCACAACCGGGATGAACCTGGGAACTTTTTCAGGAAAAAGGAAAGGGTGTTTTATTATGGGAATGGATAGGGTGGGTGATTTGGATAAATTTTTCACGGGTGCTATAGGTGGCCGAAAAAGGGAAGTAGAAGAAATAAAGAATTTTGGGAAATTTATTAAGTTTTTAAAACTTAGGGGTGGGGGTAGGGCTTTGAAAGTGGGGGGAAATGGTTTAAGGGGTGGAAACGTTTCCGTAAGAACCACATTTTTCTTCGTTTTGCTCTATCTCCTATAGTTTAAGAGATAGAGCAATAAAGAGTTTTGTATGGACTTCAGGCAACGGGGAAGAACCTGGGACTTGGGGTCGGGAAAAAGGGAGTGGTTTTTTGGTGTGGATCGATAGGGTGGGTGATGGGTGGTATTTGGGTCTTAGGAACTATACCTGCCAAATGTATAGTTCCTTGGGTATATATAGGATTAGGAATATTTTTTTTTTAAAATGGGGCGTTGCGGGTAGGTGGTTGGAGGGTAGGGGGATAGGAAAGTAGTGTACAGTTTTGACTTTGTCTCCTTTGGGGACTAAAGCCAAATCCGAGCTCCTATCCGTTCCATCTCCGATAGTTTCAGAGATAAGACGGAATTGAGTGTGACACCACCGGGAAGAACCTGGGACTTCGGAAATCGGGTAAGGTTTTTTGGTGGTATCGGATAGGGTAGATGATTGGGAGGATTTTCTCTTAAGGAATGGTATAGGTAGGATGTGTGGAAGTGAGAGAAAATTAGGGGAGGGGGTGGTGGGGGTAGGTAGGTTTAGGAAAAAGGGGGTGGTTTTTATGGATTTCAGGGTAAGGAATCAGTGCGTGAGTTGGAAACAAATAGTATTTTATAATTTTGTAAAGTTAATTTTTGATTTTTTTCCTAAAATATGCTAAGTCTAGGAATGCGTATATGTATACGTGTATTGATGTTTGTGTGTTTCAGGGTATTATACCCCTTTTAAATCTAGCATTGATTACACATTTATTAGGTATAAAAAAATCCTTAATACGTAAGGAATAATTAGGACAAATTATTGTGACAAGTTGAAATAAATAAAGTTATTGTAATTTACTGCATTGCTTTATTTCTACTGACTAGTTTTTCAGAGAGCGTCCAAAGGTCAATTCTGTTGTAGCACCTCCTAGGGACGGGCCACTGCGCGCCGTCCACAAAGAATTTGCCGCTCACTGTACCGCACTCGTCTTCCACGCACAAACTCACCACTGACTGAGCTCCCTCCCACGCGCTCCTATAGCAGAACCAACACAGGATACAAAAAAACACACCATAAAAGGTCTTGTCCGTCACAATGTTGGTGTACACTATACCGGGATGGACTGCGTTCACTACAACCCCTGTTCCTTGCAACCTCCTCGACAATTCCACTGTGAAGGCCATGTCGTACAGCTTGTTGCTCGCGTATGTCATCACGCGATTGTAGCGGCCTTCGTTGATGGAGCCCACGTCAATGTAGCCGATGTATTGAATCAACGAGCCGAGGTTCACGATACGACTGGGTGCAGACTTTTTGAGCAAGGGCAGCAAAAGCTCTGTGAGGAGGAACGGCCCGAAGTAGTTCACTTGCATCTCCTCGACGATGCCGTCGGCGGTGCGCCGGCCGCTGTGGGTTAACAACCCCGCGTTGTTTACCAGTACGTCTAACCTGCGCTCCGTACTAGCGATGTCTTTGGAAAACTTCCTGACGGATTCCAGCGAGGCCAAATCTAGGTTTTTGTAGACGACTTCGTGGTTGCCGGTTTGGGAAATTATCTCGTCCCTGGCTGCGAGCGCTCGCCGCTCGTCGCGGCAGGCTAAGATGACGCGGGCGCCTCGCTTGGCCAAATCCTGAGCAGTGTGAAACCCTATGCCCGAGTTGGCTCCAGTCACTATCACCACTTTTCCATTCATTTTCTTATCCGCTAAACATATTTTTATATTGTATCTAAGGAATACTCGAAGGATTATTATAACTATAATAATAGCTAATAAAATCACCTCGTCGATCACAAACATTATTGCGATCGCTTAACTGTCTGCCTAAACCGGAACTGGTACAGCCGGTAATACTAAACGATACAAGTTCTTAACTTAACTGGACGATGGATAGGTGCAGCTAAATTAATCAGGTATCTAGGCGAAACTGTGGCGAAGAGCTGGGTGACTCGCGGTTTTATGTTACCTACAAGGTTAAACCCAGTGCCGTCGCAAGTCTATTCGGCGCCGGGGTGCAGGGCTCAGCCTGCGCCCTCGTTTTCTTTTACACTGCAGCGTGGCACGCGACCGACGACACACTGCAGTATTAAAGGGGTTCTAGTCAATCAAGAAAACACAATACACGTAATTTTAATTATTTATTTATTTCTCTAAGAAACAAAACTAAAATTAAACTTAAACTATACAAATTTAACCAAATTATACAAAAAAAAACTATTCTCCATTCGAGACATTATGTCCATTTTCTGGAATTAACACTCTTAGAAAAGGTACCTACTTCTTTAAAATAGTGAAGAAGAGGAGAGATTTTCCGATACTTTTATTTTATTAACACGCTTTTTAACACGCTTTTATTACAAACTATGTAATGGAATCTATGGTAGGTAACTAATTTAACCATCTTCCATGGGTGGTAGCGTAATGAAAATTGGCAGCTGTATGTAGTTCTGATGACAATACAATAATATGGTACTGTCGAACTGATCTGATGATGGAGCCTGAAGATATGAACTGGACTTCATAATGGAAAATCGTATCATAGCTGTTTTGGATTTCTTAGAAAAGTCTTGTAATGAACTTTGACCACGATTAGGTTTCAAGGTCTGATGATGAAGCCGGAAGATAGGCACTGGCATTCCATGATAGAGTATTGTATCTAGTCGTGTTCGCACTTGTGAGAAAGGCCACGTTATGGACTTTGAACATAATCAGGTTTCAAAGTTAGACCAAAAAGTATAAAATAAATTAATAGTTTAAAACACTACAAAAACACGCTTTTATAAATGCACGTAAAAACAAAAAATAAATTATGGATCGTTCGAGTTGTCTCTATTTCTGGGCTAAAGTGTAAACTATGTGCTTTTAATTACAATATTTGATTGTAAAAGCGTGGGGCGCTGGAACAGGAAAGACTTTCTTGTTAACAAATACTAATACTAACTTCCTGGCGGAAGCTGCATGAGGTCGCACAAGAGCATAACGTTTATGCCGCCAAAGGGTTACTAAAGGGAACCAAAGATATCTCGTCCACGAACAAGAACTCTGTATTCTGCCACTGTTGACGCAATTACCCATATGTACTTAATTTCCTGAAAGAAATGTTCCCGTTAAAAATGTCGGTGAATGTCGTATCTCCTCGCTGCTGGCGCATGTTTTGTCTGAGTTCGACAAACTGTCCTACTAGTCGTGCTGCAACTCCAGTTAGAGCGCCAATCTGTGTAACCTGCTTCCCGTAACATCGTTTAACTTGATTTCTCAGCAAGTTATACAAAAGTCTTTCCTTTTCCAGCGCCCCACGCTTTTACAATCAAATATTATAATTAAAAGTACATAGTTGACACTTCAGCCCAGAAATAGAGACAACTTAAACGAACCTCAATTTATTTTTTGTTTTTACGTGCATTTATAATTTAATTATAGTTTATTTATTGATATAGTTTAATTTATCGCCTCGGTGGTCGAGTGGTCAAGCGCTCGGTTCGATATCCGTAGGTGCCGGGTTCAATTCCCGAGTCGGGTAAAGTGTGTTTTCGGATTTGATGCCCAACCCGGGTTTGTGATGACCAACCCGGGTTAGGCAAGCGTGGTGATTAAGCCAATACCCATCTATTGTAGCGATGACTTGGTTTCAATGATGGAGGCCTTTGCCCAGCAGTGGGACAATATAAGGGGTGTGCTTTACTTTATTTAATTTTTATATTAACTGCTGATGTAATATTGCTTTGACTAAAGTGCGTCCGGGTTACTGGCGCTGCTTGCCGTATTACGGGTTTTTAATAGCTCGGCAACAGATACTAAATGGGTTCATGCATGTATAAGTTTAAGACCTTTAATGTACCACATGACGCAATAAACGCTCTAAATCTATCTAAATGTAAAATTACTTGCTGTTTAGTCTAAGTTATTCTCTAATATACCTATAAACATCGTAATGTTTCTGATGAATAGACTATTATTATTATGTTAGGGGTGCGATTCATTTCATATTTGAATTAAATAACATTCATTGGATATAATTTTTAATTGGTCTAAATACACTTCCTATAAATAACAACTTTACGTACTTAACTATATTATTCATTTGCGATAATTCTCATATTCTATAAAAACTTTCTCCATAAATCTTTATTGGTATAATAATAATAATATTCTTTATAAAAAATAAAAATAGCATTTTAACTTTAGATCAAATATAAAAGCTAGACACACAATCCCGTTGCTTGAAAAATAACTTACAAATGTTGTTTTTGGCTTGTTTTGCTCAAATAAACCCCCCACCCCCATATCAGTTTTCTTTTCAACATTTATAATGTTACAGACCTCAACCTATAACAATTTTTATTAGAACAAGATTATGTAATTATGAATTTGAGGGTAATCTGCGATTTAGCTATACTAACCTGACAATGTAAAGAATAATTATAGGTACTTAGGTATAAAAGGTATGCGTAGAATGCCTTTATTAAGTAGTTTTGCGTTAAATCCCGTCTAAATATGTGTGCATAATGAAACGCGAAAGTATAAAAGTGTATAATTATAGGTATTTCATTATGTTAAGAAATATTGGATGATTAGCAATACTTCAGGTAAGTATTGCTAACCATTTCCCATATTTCTTAACAATGTATGAATAATTCCCTGTTTGTATTTTAAGCAATACCAATCAAATAAGTAGGTCAAGGGATCGTTGTTACCCATATTAGAGCCTGAGTTTTTGAAATTATATTTTTTTTGTTTCGCCTTCGATCCTCCACGTGTTCTACAAAACCGATGCGCACGTTGGCTGCCGCCTATTTCGCCCGTTGTCGCTCGAACCGATCGGACCTTTCTTAGCTGCTGTATTTAGTCCGTTAACCACTCACTCGTGGCCCGTGGCACTTTTTTATCAAAAAATTGGCGCAACTGTCAACGTCAAATTTGACAGAATCGAGCATAGACTATGCGATATTTTGCGTTCAGAACATTTACGCCTTTAGCACACCGACGCCGCGAACCGCGATAGCGAAAACTTAGCGAACACGAAAATGCGGAAAATAAGCGTAATTCTAGCGGTCGTTTTCACACCTACTCGAATATCGCTTGTTTAAATTTGTTATTTTCAACTCATTCGAATGCAATAATAATAATTCGTCTGAGCCAGACTGGTTTCTTTCTGAATCTGAAGAAGAAGAACTATTACTTCTTGTATCAACATTAAGAAAATGACAAAGTATATGGGTTTTTGAAATTAATCAAAAAAGAAAGAAGTAATTTTTTGCCATGCTACATCTTTTTTATAAGTTTTCCTGTAATCTATATGCCCTATGAGATATATTTCTGGATAATCTCGAATTTCAATTATAATTTTCTCAGTTTCTGCTTCCGTCACCTTGTTTCGCAGCGATATTCTGTCCAAAAAGACAAACCACGTCGTTTCTCTCCGAGTGGCGAAACGAAAGTGGCGGTACACCGGCGTCCGTGTGAAACAAGTATCGCGAGTATCAGCGATAATATAGGGCAATTATAGGTAGCCACAGACGATAGAGCGAGACGCAACATACGCGATACAATTTGATGTGTGTAGACAGATTTACCGCAATTTCGCTACCGCGGTTCGCGGCGTCGGTGTGCTAAAGGCGTAACTAATTGTTTTGAGATTTTGCGATCACGATACCTAAGATGTACCACAGAACCGAAATAATGAAACTTGTTCATACTAAAGTAGTCATACTAAAGTAAGTCTATAAAAACACGGTACAAAATCAAGTGTGTTTTTGTAGGTGCGGTCTCATGCGACCGCTTGGGGCCTGAGGGGTTTTTGTAATTTATTTTCAGTTAATTTAAAATTGTTTGAATAATTAAAATTATTTCTCGAGTTATCTTTTTTTATGGCGTATCCCTGGGGTTTATTTGTTTCAGAAGTGGGATATGCCCTGAAAAACGTCTACTAATTGCTAAACTATTCTATTTGCTTCATCTCTAAGCTTGATAAATAATGCCACCCGGTTCGAATCGAGCGAAGCAACGGCGAAGGGAGGTTACTCCGCCTCCGCCCACAGATTTTTCACAGCAATTGGAAGCGATCTTCAACCGCCTATCATCGTTGGAGAGGGCGGCCTCCGTGGGACCGGACGCGCTGGTGGTACCTCGTCCGTACCCGGAATCGGTCAGCAACGCAAGTCAAGGCGTGAGCGCGATGTCTGCGGGACCTGCATTGCCGGAGCTACCCTCATCGTCTCCACCATCGGCAGTCGGCGAGAAGACCGGAGACACCACCCAGCGCCTAATAAAAGTTCTCAATGCCCTGAACACGGTGAGATCAAACCATTACTATGTCTCCACGATTGACCCTAATAGCTGTGGAAATAAGCGTCGATTTTGGGCCAAACCTTGCACTTTTGTTTCGGAAGACGCCACTTGGTACGATTGTTCTCTAGGTTATTCTGAGCTGATTTAGCCCGGTAGCCACGGAGTTACCCCCCTCTGGTGGGCACCAGGAGGGGGGGAATTATTCGTCTCCCGCGTTGCAGTCGGTGCATAGTTCCTCTCCACTTATAGCTACTAGGGCAAGTTTGGTATCGTTTTCGTATAATTTAAGGATGGAAAATTTATTTTTCGAACAAACTTTTTACCCCATCATAGAAAAAAAACGAAAAATTACAAAAATGTAAAAACAAAAAAAAAAAAAATTTTTTTGGTAATGCTTTACTACTGCGATACCACGTGGATTTTCGTTAAATAAAGAATATGATGTTATAGCCTATTTAATTCTAAACCTAAAAAGTGTTACTCGAATGATTGCTTCCAAATAAAAAGTTCGTCAAAAAAATATTTACATTACTTACGCAACCTACGATTTCACCTGTTCGTTAAGGGATTTGATATGAAATGATCACACTTTCGCATTTAAATCTCACTATAAATCGTTAATATGCAATCAGCCTATAAACGTCCCACTGCTGGGCACGGGCCTCCCTCGTGAACAATAGCACGTGGGGATAATGGGCTATTATAACCCACCACGTTGGCCCAATGTGGATTGGTGGGTTTTAACGACTGTCATTTGCGACAACAACCGGGACCAAACCTAACGTGCCTTCTGAAGCACGGTGGAGCTCGAGATATTTTTAATTGGTCACCCATCAGGCGACCCCGGCATTGCGAAAGTTGTTTAGCGGGCAAGATCGCAAGCCGAACGCGCTTGCCGCTGAGCCATCTAGCTCCTCGCCTAAATCTCACTATAAATCGTCAATATGAAATTATATTTGTAAACAGAAGCTACCGCCCTGTTAGGAACGTATACATATACCGAGAAGAACCAGCAAGAACATGTTATGAGCTAAGGCTAGCTTAAGATTTGACAAAATAACTATTTGTACATAATTATTTTGTCAAAGCTTATCTCTAATTCATACAGTAGCTCTTTCAGACACAGGAAAATTAATATTTTATTTGCAAAATTAAGATTGCTCCCCATGTATTCTACTCAATTATGATTAATTATGCACCCGCACAAATCTGTACACTTTAATTTTCTTTTGGTACAGTTGCATCTGTTATTTCCGCAGGTCACCTTGTACTTGCATCTTAACAGTTCCAAACATGGTTTATCAGCGAGCGGTATGTGGTCCAAACAGGCTTCCAAGTTTGGTCTTCTTTGTATCATCCCCACTTAGAAGGACAGGGCAGGTCTTGATTATGTTGTAAGATTTGACATGTCCTCTCTGGTAGACAAGCTCGCAATAGATGCTGAGTTAAAGCGTCTCGATTGGGCGGGAAATTTTCAATGTTTCTGTCCCTTATTGTAAATAGATATTTGCGACAGCTATTTACATCGGTGCAGGAGTCAGATCTAAAACAAAAAGATTTTAAGCACGGCCATAACGGGGAGAATTTAAAAAAAAATACAAATAATCTGTAAGTGAATGTTGTGTTTTACTTACTTGTCCTACATCTACATAGCAAATTATTCAAGAACAATGACAATCTCACCTTGAATGGCCAACCTGAAGCCTTCAATAGCATTAGGATACACTTCCTAGGTTTCAAAAGCAGTTTTTTTTACCTTTACCGCAGAATAAAGATGTGGTGTCACAGCCGGAAGAGTTGTGGGTACATATAGGAATAGAAAAAAAGCATCAGTTTGTGTCATGCCATGGGATTTCAGCGTCTGTAAGTACAGTAAGAAAGCGTAGACATTATAATGCATCAATTTGACACACATCACGTATGGAATTTGTGTTTTTTTGTTTCAGGATCAGATACGACAAATGTTTTACCAATGTTTCACGCCTTTACTGATCTAAACTACGCTATGGGTAAGACATATTACTTGAAGTTAGACTGGGTCACAAGTCTTCCATCCCCTATGAGATGTCTGACCTACCTTCGATTTTCACTGAGGTGGCAATGCCAGCCCTGTTACTCTGTCAAAGATAGTGTGTTCTTGAGCGTTGTTATACAATAATAACGCCAGCATTATAGAATACAATCAAATGCTTCCTGGGCAAGCCCAGTTGAAAGGTAATTGGTTTCGTAATGGCACTGTTCAGTATCCACACAATTACCCCGAAATACTTCATTTCGTTAACAGGTTCGAGTTGCGATTGCAATAAATTTACTTTAATAGTCACTTTCCATTTAACAAAACAATTCAAGTTAATATCGCGGCTCGAATTCAAATTTAGTGTGCTCTATATAGCTCGGACGCTTCCGCGAATGAGAGTTATTTTATAAATTATGATTTATACCAAGTGCTTACTTGGTATAAATCCTAATTTATAAATGTATCATTTATAATTTATCCAACTGAGACTGCCGCGAGGCAAAAGCACCTAAAGTATGAATCTTTACAGGCTCAGTACCTTTTTGTCCCCTTTGCGGTAGAGACTTCGGGAGTGTGGGGCTCGGAAGCAAAATCTTTTATTGCCAAAGTAGGGCACCGCTTGGCTGATCGTAGCAACGATCGCCGCTGCAAGTCATACCTGGTTCAAAGGATCTTCCTGGCGATACAGCACGGCAACGCGGCCGGTATTATGGGAACCTTTGAGCCAGGAGTGACCCTATTAGATTAAGTTGTTTTTTTTTGTAAGTACTACGAATTTTTTTTTAAATTGATTTTTGTTTTTTTGTTATTGTAGCTTTTGTTTTTTAAAGTTTTTTATGTTAAGTATATTTATTTTAATTTATGAATTATTTATTTTAATTTGTAAGTTTGTAATGAATGTATAATTGTTTAGGTTTAACATTTCTTTGATTATTAAATTGTAGAATAAAGTTTCATATCCTTACCTATGTTTTTTAGAACAATGCGTAAAGATTTATCCAATAAAATGTAATTGACTAAGACTTGCAGGTGAATTCTGATGAAAGTTTAATCTATAAACTAAGATGTATTAAAATAAATAGTTAAAAACAAATAAATGGTTATGAGAGAGGAGAGAGATATTTTAATGCAGTTACATAGTCCATGGACTTAAAAGATGGTAGACTGTTTGTATTTTGTAAGGGGAACTGTTTATTTCATTAAAAAGATAACTTCCAAGAAAGCCGTAGATGTTATGCGAGAAAGCGGTTTTCAGGGTAGGTATGGCGCATACAGTGCCTATGCGACGTTTCCCTTTAGTTTTTTCAGGGTCGTAAAATTCTTCTGAGTGCTTCTTCAAAGTTATTTTAAGAATAAACGTTTGCATAACTAAGAGAAGTCAGTAGTCCCATTTTTCGTATAGCTCAGTAGTGGGAAAACGATAACGTAAACCCATTGCAACCTTTAGTAAAAGGCGCTGGGCCCGTTCTAGACTTAGCATGTTCGTTTTGGCCGTCCCACCCCAAGCTGAGATACAATACTCCAGAAGAGAGTGATAAAGGGCATAGTAGACTATTCTAATAACCTTGTGATCAGCGATGTGCTTGAGGTTTTTAAAGATGTAAGTTAGTTTTCTTAACCTAGAAGTGAGCGTATTGAAGCTATTTGAAGTTAACCCTACCGTGGTCGCGTCCCCAAAAGTCACGCAACTAACGATTACATAATTGTAGTCCGTTTTAGTTTCAGGGTTTTTTTAAATTATTTTAATCATTTTCTTTAATAACATTTCGAGTAAACTTATCTACTTCTCAATATAAATTGAATGGAAATCAAAATCAACATAATTCTTCTAAAAATCTACAAAAACATAAACTTCTTAAAAATTGTAATATGAGTAAATATTACTTATATTTATTAATTATTTTCTAAACATGAATTGCACACATATCTAGAATGGTCCGGGCTAAAATGTTTGCTGCATATATTGCAGCATCTTCGGGTGCTCTTATTTTTTTTCTACAAAATCACAATAAAAATTACTTATAGTTTTTAATACTCTTAGGGCCGATTTTTCAACAGTCAGATAAAACTTATTTGTCTGTTAAAGTATTGCACAACCATTTTGAAAATCTATTGTCATCAGTCTTTTCTTTCTTTACAGGTGAGATTTTAGTTTGA
The DNA here is from genome assembly GCA_963921215.1 of Scoparia ambigualis. NCBI lineage: Eukaryota > Metazoa > Arthropoda > Insecta > Lepidoptera > Crambidae > Scoparia > Scoparia ambigualis. The sequence continues at coordinate 7,013,819 of OY992502.1, read as the reverse complement.
TTGTGTTATACTTTATCAGACGGATAAGTTTTAACCGAGGATTGAAAAATCAGCCCTTAGTCGATATAATATCAATACGTAACAACACAATCAATATTATGCACTACAAATAATACAACTACCTTCAAATGTAAAAATTTGTTTGAAAAAAATGATCACGTAATAGGTCGCGCGGATTACGTTTGTAGACCGCGCGCTTTCACACCCTCTCCTGAAGCAACCACCCGTCGCCAATGCGCGAGCGCAACTTAACGGGGGCGGGGACTATCGAGCTTAAAGTACATGGAGTCTGAGCTAACAAATTTGAACCGTTTGCGAAATATTCAGTTTTTTACCACCCTGGATTACATATGTAATCCGCGCGACCACTGCAGGGTTAAGACACTGATCCAATATTACTCTTAGGTATTTGATTGCGCTCGTTCTTTCAAGGGTCGGGCAATCGCAGGAGACTCCGGATGGTTTAACAAGGCCCTTATGGACGGTGAGATTGTATGATTGCGATGGAAGTAGATCAGTTCTGATAGTGAAAGCTATATATTTAGTTTTTGTAACATTAAGTGTCAGAACGCTGCTTTTCAACCATTTGGTGACCTTATTAAAACCCATCTGAGCATTGTCAAATACACTATCCCAGGAGTCCCCAGTATAGAATAAAGCTGTATCATCTGCGAATGCGAAAATCTTCTATAACGATGTGAACGAACTAGTTACTGATTTTTAAGTACATTGAAGTCTTAATTAAACTACAAAACTTAGGTAACGAAAAAATGGTTATCGTATCCTTACTATGTCACTATAAAGTGTATTAGCAGAAGGCACATAATAATCCACTAAGGCGCCGCGCGCTGGGCAAATATAGACAGCCAACAACACACTGAACCTTTCCGCTAAGAGTCCGAGTGCAGCGCATACTCCAACCAATTAATTGTCCAGTCTTATACGGAACGTTGCCGAAAATGGTAGTAATAGTTGTGTAAAAAGTGACAATAATTTGAGAGTAGCCATGTCCAATCTGAATGGTTCTGTACAGAATAGTTATGTGTTAGACATGCAGCAGTGGACCGAGCTGCTGGAAAAGTCGGTTAGCCACCGCTCCAATTGGATACGCATTCTGTTTTTGGTCGCCATGTGTGTGACGTTTGTGGTCGGCGTTATTGGCAACCTCATAACATGCGTGGTCATATACTTCGACAAGACCATGCACACGGCCACCAACTACTATCTCTTCAACCTGGCCATCTCAGATCTCTTGGTTGCATTCGGAATTATCTTAGAGATCTTAGGATTTATGAGAACTGATGTGATAGTCTGTAACCAAGGCGGTGATTTAGTTTGTAAAGCGCATTTCTTTTTGATCTTTACTTTGTGGAACAATGGTGTTTTGGTAATGACAGTTCTAGCTATCGAGAGGTACATCGCGATTTGGCATCCGATGTTACTGAACTCACAACCAGGTTGGCGGCGAGTGACAAAAATTATAGTACTGATTTGGACGGTCGCGTTTCTGGAAACTTTGCCAGAAATCTGGACGATTGGTTTTATCAAAACGCACACTTTCACCATCTGCTACATAGTGCCAACGACTTTTGCCAGATGGGTTAACATAGTGTTGGCTTTGATCAACTTTGTGATACCTCTCGGAATCATGATTTTCGTATACACGATGATTGCTTTCAAGGTGAATGTGACGCAAAAAAACAACAAACGGCATCAGGTCTTTAACCAGCGCAACAACAGCAGCAAGGTTAATAAGCTTATAGGTAACTTTACTATTTCTGTATTATTTAAAAACTCACATTGGAGTTGATAATAATATGTTTGTAGCATTCGTATTATTTGAATTGTGTTTTATTTTAACTTCAATTTCAAGTTCTTTGTTGTTATTCTACTTTATAGTTTTTTGTCTTAATCACAGAACAGAAGAGTTCTTCTGTTATGTGCTCTTAATGTTTAAAAAAGTTCTAACAATAACTTAGCTACATTTATTGCTGTCTATAGCAAACATATAGGCAATTTTCTGTGGTCTAGTGGCTAAGCTACCTGTTTCAGACCCAGAGATCCCGGGTTCGATTCCCAGCGGGGGATACATCTTTGTGTGCTCGGTTTGGTTGGTGGAAGAGCTGTTAAGTCCGCCTGGCTAGCTACCACCATTTTATGTAAGTCTGTCGCCATAACAACGATGTTTATAGCATGTTCCGGCAGTTTGAGATAAGATAGCCAGTTCCTCAGTGGTTGAGGATTCCGTGTGAAGCGCGCTTCCACCTTCGGCCTTATCGTCACTTACCATCAGGTGAGATGAAGGCCAAGCGCTTACCCGTTGTCAATAATAATTTTAAAAAAAGAGCCTCCCTCAGAACTGGAATTACAGACGGGCTGAAAGTGCCATAAATGACGATTATCCCCGTCACATAATCACAAACAATGCTCCGATTAAACAAAAGAGACTCTGTGAAATACCTAATTAGGCATGCATGCGAGTAAATTTTTGTTGTTAACAATGTCTTCGTTATTATTAGGATCTTAAAAGTGTAAAAATCAATTAGGTAATTGGTATCCATAGCATAATATCTCTAGCTGTATGTTTTAATTGATTTTACTAACTCCTTCTGAAAATTGCTGTCTGTAGTTTTAAAATTACTTCAATTGGTTTCCAGTAGCTCTGACGCTCTCTTTCGTTTGCTGCTGGCTGCCATTCTTTGGTTTGAGGGTCCTCATAATCACCACCGACATGCGAAAATATCTACACCACATAAAGGTTTGTGCATGAATTTGGTAGAGTATTGTGTGTTTGGTTTCAATAATCTTTACATCTACCATTGACACGTTATGACATGATGTAGAAATAGATCCGGAGGTCAAAGCAATATTTATAAAGTAAGAAGATAAAATAAATAAAAAGCGATTATTGGAAACAAATTTTGTTTGCACATTATAAAAGATAAATTTTCACAAAAAAATTAAAAATTGGCACTAAAGGTTAGGTTAGCAGCAATTTACAATTTTTGATAAACATTTAAACACAAACCAAACTTATTTAGCTCTCAACGGCGGGTCGAAAATTACATACTTACACACGTTTTCTGGAGAGAAACGCAGAGACCTACACGACTCTCGCGCAACTAAATGCCTAATGTGAAAGCGCTTTACATATAGATTGTAATTGTAATTAAGTTGTAATTAAATTTAAGTACCTGTGTAAAATACTTCTTTTTCTTCTTTTACTCTTTAAGCATTCTTTTCGCATTTAGGCTCGTCGGTTTATACAATACATTATCCAAAATCTAAATACATTTATAGGTAGGTTTTAAGTTTATTTCAGTAAAAACAAAAAACAATATTGTTAAGCTTTAACCATTTAGCCGCAACCTTAAGTAAGACAGCGCATCGATTTGTTTTTTTACATAAACTATATGTTTTGATTTCCGTTTCCCTTTAAAGAACTGGGACCTTCTGCTGATGCTGTCGTCGTTCAACGGCTGGTTCAGCATCGTGCTCAACCCCATGCTGTTCAGTCTGATGTCCACTAAGTTTAGGAAAGCACTAAAGGTAAAGCACTAATAATAATGTTAAAAAGTTTACTAAAATAAAAAGATACAAGTTAACATTGCCCGATCCCCCAAACTAGCCCGTCCTATGGGGAAGTAAACGATCTATCAATATAATGATTTCAGGCATTAAATTACATGTAGTAATAGGTAATTTAATTGTGTCGTGTAGCGGTGAAAGAATACTACCAGCCCTCTCCTTCTCTTGTGTGTCGTAAAAGGCGACTAACGGACTAATGACTGCACATATACACAACAACATAGTGCGGTGCGGGCGATGGGCTCACCACCTGTCACGCTGAGCACATGTGCAGTCATTATTAGGTGAAAAGAGGACTATGGCAGAGGACTGCTTTTGCGGTCCTCATTGCCTAGTCCCTTTGGGGATAGTAGTCGTGATTATGTATGTATGTATGTAGGTTTCTAAACAAATTACTGTTATTTCTTAGTGCAAACATCTAGTTTCACTTGGATTTTTATTGCTTTTTGGAAGAAAGACATCATTGTTAGCTGTTTTCTGATAAATATCTCAAGAAAACGTCGGGGTCACCAGTGTTCCGACGGGCGATGCGGCTGGGGTTGTGATGATGATGGTTCCATGGCGATGGTAAATAACGACTACGTCTCTTTATGTGATGTTGTATATTTACAGTGATTACATTGTGACTAACTTATTATCTAAAGCTAACAAGACTATTTATACAATAATAACTACGTAGATATTGGAGGGAGGATGTCGTGTCATATCTTTATCGGATCTACACGCGTTTAGGAATGCGCTTACAAACTCTTTATCCAATACGTGAGGATAATAAATTATGTGGCAACGCAGGCCGCCACAACAATTGCTTCAGATTATTAGTTCTAGCAATATCTTTCATTATTTTATGTTTCCCAGTCTCAGTAAACATTGGAATGACACTAGATATTAATTTGCACAAAGAAATCTCAAAAATTCTGTTTTGTTTACAACATTCTTTATCGAATTTGGCCGTAGGCAATGGCGACCGCGAAAAAGTGCACTTAAACACTGATAACAACCTGTAAGTGTGCTCAGAATTATTAATATGTAAGGTGACTGCTAGAAACTGCAAGAAACTTCAAGGGCTGGTCAGGTCAAGTGGTTTAAACATGACCAAAATGGCAAAAAAGATTGCAGACTAACTATAGGTAGGTAGGTACTTATCGCTCAGCTGACGCGGACGGGTCAACGGCCGGCCGCTGCCCGCGCGTTGTAAATAATCGTTGTTAATTTTTTCATTTTATTTTTCTTATGTTATTGCTTTAAAATACTCAAAGACTATCAAATTATAATTCTTAAAATGAATATTTTAATAAAAAATAAAAAAGCACTAATTTCTTTTTTGTCATTTATATCATGTCTAAAATACTTAATCTGACCAGCCCTTAAAGTTTCTTGCGGTTTCTAGCAGTCGCCTTATATAAATATTATATTTTGATTTTCTTTCTTTTCTCTTTATATTATTTGATGAAAGAAAGAAATATTTATAAAAGATCTCTTCCAGCGAACCCAGCTTTGTAGGAAAGATTGAATTTTTATTTTTTAAATAAATTAAAATATTATTAAAATATTTACCTACACATTATAAAACGAAAATGTCTATTAGCAAATAACAACTTTGTAGGTATTTGTTTCAGAATATGTGGAATGCCAAGTTCAAGATGAAGCAATCGGGCATTGGGCCGACGCACCAGAGCGTTATAGTCTAGTGACAACATTAACTTCCATTATACCTGCTGAACCAACAAACTACTACGGCTCGCCTCCTGGTGCGCGGCCACTGCAGCCCATGGACGAGCGCTGCCCACCCTGAAATTTCAGTTCTTATACCTCTATGCCCTATCATTTCACTGGTTATAGTTAAACCATACTAGTTAGAATCAGAAATAGGTGGGTCGTCGGAAACAAGCGCATAACTGGCATCGAAGACTCAATAGAGCGTCTCGTAGTTCAAGGCTGAGATTATACTTAGGTACATGTCTATAATTATAGCAGCTTGAAACGTCTGTTGTGTTGTTATTATTAATTTTAAGTGTACAGAAACACTAAGAAAATTTATACTAAACTGTTCATGTCACTACTGTAGGTACTCAGGCATTAATAATAATCATTGATATGATGAAGGAAAGTTAAGTTCCTATTTATTTAAAACATGTCATATTTTCACACTGTATTCACTTAAATCTCATATTTTCATACAATATCCACCTCAATTACAAAATATCACACTGATATATATCCACCTTAATCTAAAAATTTACAAGTAGGTACCTAGTTTAGTACCTATATAATCCACCTCAATCTCATTGAATGAAAAAATGAAAATGTAAAATATATTTATGTATTCAATAAACTTAATTATAAGCACTTTAAATTATTCAAAATATGTGTTTAACCATTAACCTACCACCCATTCATGACGTCATTATTTTCCCTGTTGCTGTATGCATCTCATGTGTCATGCAGTGTGTGTCATGCGTCATGCAGGATCGTAGCAAATGCAAAGCTATATGTGGTCTCTATATTTACACTGTATCTACATAATTTCACACTGTATCAACCTTAATCTTATAATTTGACCCTGTATCCACCTCAATCTCATAATTTCACCTCTATCTTCCCAAATCTCATAATTTTACACTGTATCACCGCAATCGATGAAGAGCGACACCACCGACCAACGCTTACGTTTCACTAAATAACAACTGCACATGTGCTCAGTGTGGGTGCTGATCCCATCTCCGCTTTATGCTGTTGAATGTATGTGTAGTTTCCAGTCTCCTTTAACGACACCCAAGATAAGAGACGTAGTAGTATTTTTAAATAACCGTGTCGCGTATAGCGGTGAAAGAATACTACCACCCTCTTTCCTTGGGTGTCGTAAAAGGCGACTAACGGACTAAAGACTGCACATACTTCACATAAGAACAGCATAGAGTAGCGTTGGGCTCACCATCTGTCACGCTGACCATGTGTGCGGTCGCTATATGGGGAAAAGTGGACTATGGTAGAGGACTGCTTCTGCTGTCCTCATTGCCTCTCTGACTAACCCTTCTGGGATAATAGCCGTGATTATAATGTATGTATGTATTGTTTTAAGAAGACGTGAGTGGATGAAGGTGATATGTCGCATTTTCGGATTTTGGTGTTTTTTTGCGTAGATGAAGGTTATATGTCGATACAAATGGCTACAGACCTTAAAACTGTCGATTTAAGGCACATTTTGGATAATAGAAAGTTGAAAAAGGTGTTATGTACAGTTCAGTTTAAAAATGGATCTGGATGTAAGACGTATGGGCCCATATCACCAACTTCCAAAATAAATAAACAATAACAAATGTTTTTGTAACATCGAAGAAGGTGATATGTACGGACATAACACCTTTTTCCACTAAGCTTAAGATGCTCGAATGACGCGATGTCAGTTTTCAATGAATGAAGGTTCTATGTAACATACATAGTTATTATCACCTTCATTCATTCTCGACATTCAATTGTTTTCAGGAAGCATTTTAAGAAACTAATTGTATACTTATGTAGAACTTAAGGTCCGTATAAACTCTTATATAAGTTCACCGAGCATCTTGACGCCTCATACTGGCATCTCAAAACCATTATGATGCTTTACACATATAACGGATGGATAATCGCATGTCAAAATGCTTTTGTAAATCCTTTAGTTGTAGTGCTGCAAATCTAAACGGAACTATACAGATATTAGCTGTTTTTAGTGCATTTGGATATACAATAGCATTCTTAAATAATAGATAAATGCTTAATGCTGTTTAATAGCATAATAATGAACTATTATAATGCCACGTATATCCATTATACAGATTTGAGCTGTTTTTAGTGCCCTTTGTTGTGTAATAGTACTTTTAAGTGGTAAGTAAAAGTCTAGTACTGCTGAACAGCATAATCGTGATTCAATGTAATTCTTGCATTTTTAATGATCAACTGAGTTCAGTTGTACAGCTAACAGCTCTTTAATCAAATACACGTGGTTATTGTAATGCGTATGGCTGTATATACATTCATTTTACTGTATTCGTAAAGTAAAACCATTTGTTTATCGGCCATTTTGGAAACGAACGTATATAACTAAAACCAGCTACTGAGAACTGGTGACGTTAATAATGCCCAATCTATAGAATCACAATAAATGCCCTTGTTAATTGAGTGATATGGAAGTAGATACTCGAATGAAACTATATCTAGGTACTTTCATTTTTTTTGTTGACAGCATCATAATCATTTTAATAAGCCACGCGCTTTGGTTATGTAGATAATACGTTCAGAAAGAAAAAAGTTCCTTATCTCTAACCATCAACTCTTGGCAAACGGACTCAAGTAGTACAAAAATTCTGAAATGGGTTTAATTGTTTTGCTCAAGGATCCCCAAAATGACTTTCAAGTAATGGCACTATTTCAGTCTACATCATGTCTATCTACCTGTCTACCTGTGAATTCATATAGAACTACTTTATAGAAAAAGGCACTACAATGGTCCATCACATGTCTTCTCTCTGGCCTTTGGCTAAATAACTAAAATTAAAATACTTAAATTATGTTTTCACAATCTTATATTACAGGACAAAGTAGTTTAATTACAACTTCAATGTATTATAAACATTTGTACCGTGGTGTTAGAGATGTTTTTGCAATAATGTAGGGTTTATTAAGTTCTAACTGTGAACACTTAAATAGCTCGTCTAATGTTTTTGTAATGAAATTAACATCTTCATTATCAAAAATATTGCTAGCTTAGTGCTTCTGTAATGCGATTAGCAACTTCATTGATCATAACAATGCTTCTTTAATGCAATTGTCCCCTTCCTTAACTACAGCTACTTGCAGACTTTCTAGAAGAGCGGAGAATTCGTGTCCTTTGTAAGAGTAGTTCCTCCGCGTTCTACAAAGCCAATGCCGGAGTGCCTTAGAGTTCTGTGCTCTCACCTGCTCTATTTATTTTGCATATTAATGACATGTTATCTTTGGGCAATATTCATTGGGACATCCTGCGCAAAGCAAGCCGATATCGTGGTGAAAAGGTGAGAACTGGTTGCCAAACTGAACCTGGCTCTCGATCGTGTCTTTAAGTGGGGATCTGAAATCCTGGTCGAGTTGAATGCCAGCAAACCCCAGGTTAGTGCATTCTCGTCCAATTCGCTTCCTTACTCCTCCCTTTCTTCAAAACTCTCCGTTACCCATTTCGGTGAACCTCAGCATTCTTGGCATGGACATCGGCCAGGAACTGAATCCAAAATGTTACATGGAGAGTGTTGTTTTAACTGCCTCCCGTAAGTTGAGTATTCTCAATAAGGTGAGGCGGTTTTTACTCCCGGGCAGCGCTGTTTGCTGTACGACACTCAGGTGCGATCGAGTATAGAGTATTGTTCCCATCTATGGGACGGCTCCGCTAAATACCTCCTCGATGCACTTGATAGACTGCACAGGCGAGCGGTACGCATTATGGAGATGCTGAAGTACCAGCCCCTCTTGAGGACCTCCAGCTGCGTAGAGACATTGCTTCTCTCGGTGTCTTCTTCCGGAATTACTACTAAGAGTATTTCGAAGAACTTTTTATCTAATCCCGCCCTCTCCTTTCCTCTCCCGGACTACACGTGCTGGTCTTAGGAACCACCATCATACTGTACAGTATTAGTACTCGTACCAAAAGATTTGGCAAGTCGTTCCTCTGTAAGACCATTCGGCTTTGGAATTCCCTGCCGGCGCATGTGTTTCCCAGTCCCGGGTCTTTTAAGCGGAGCGTGAAACGGCATTTATGCAGGCCGTCATGAATGGGTGCGCTTGTTACCATGCTTATTCCACAGTAGGGAGCGCTCTCTTCTTATTTTGGAAAGCATCGGCTGCTTACCATCAGGCAGGATGCGGTAACTATGACGAGTCAATATAAAAAAACGTTAATGCCAATATAATGCCTCTGTGATGCAATTAAACAACTATTGTGAAACTATTTAAGATCTAAAGCCGTATAATTTGTGCCCAAATAATCATTACAGGTAGCCGTATAAACTTTTGTAATGCTTAAGTAAAATTTTTTAACACTGAAAAAAGACGACAACCTCAGGCGGGAATCGAACCACGCACCTTCCGCATTCCGGGCGGCTGCCTTAACCACTTGGCTACCGAGGTCTGGCTTTCAACCGTCGAAATTTGTCAGTGCTTGATGCTTATGTTTTTAGTCAACATTGCTTCATCAAATCTTAGAAGTTTTCACCTCTGAGATCCGAAAGAAATATTTTTACAAATATTTGAACATTCGGTTAAGATGAAGCTGCGTTTACAGATTAATGTTTTATATTTTAGCGTTTTATTAACGCTTAAATATACTTAAGTAAAATTTTAAACACTGAAAAAAGACGACAACCTCAGGCGGGAATCGAACCACGCACCTTTCGCATTCCGGGCGGCTGCCTTAACCACTTCATCTTAACCGAATGTTCAAATATTTGTAAAAATATTTCTTTCGGATCTCAGAGGTGAAAACTTCTAAGATTTGATGAAGCAATGTTGACTAAAAACATAAGCATCAAGCACTGACAAATTTCGACGGTTGAAAGCCAGACCTCGGTAGCCAAGTGGTTAAGGCAGCCGCCCGGAATGCGGAAGGTGCGTGGTTCGATTCCCGCCTGAGGTTGTCGTCTTTTTTCAGTGTTTAAAATTTTACATAAGTATATTTAAGCGTTAATAAAACGCTAAAATATAAAACATTAATCTGTAAACGCAGCTTCATCTTAACCGAATGTTCAAATATTTGTAAAAATATTTCTTTCGGATCTCAGAGGTGAAAACTTCTAAGATTTGATGAAGCAATATTGACTAAAAACATAAGCATCAAGCACTGACAAATTTCGACGGTTGAAAGCCAGACCTCGGTAGCCAAGTGGTTAAGGCAGCCGCCCGGAATGCGGAAGGTGCGTGGTTCGATTCCCGCCTGAGGTTGTCGTCTTTTTTCAGTGTTTAAAATTTTACTTAAGTATATTTAAGCGTTAATAAAACGCTAAAATATAAAACATTAATTTTGTAATGCTACTATAGAACAAACTCAAAATGCGAAAACGATACAGAAATGCTGTAAGTCGGCAGTTATACTGGCTATACTGCTTTGATGTGTTACTTGGGGCTGTTCTTAGTTTAGGTTTTTATTGATATGGTTTAGTTTTAGAAAAAATGAGACAATGTTTACCCACACTCGTACATAACACCCTAATTTTAAAAAGCTAAAAGTATAGAAAAGTTCACTTTTGTTCATGGAAGAAGGAGTTATGTTCAGTTTTTCTTTAAAATATATAATAATATTATTACAAGTGTTTAATTAATATCATACCCTTATTATTTTAGGTAATTTAAACAAGTTTGCATGATAGTTTAGTATAAAAATCACTTATGTACTGACTTATCTCAGAAAATAAAAGTAAAACTTTAACCTCGATTTGCTCAAAATTTGAATTTTGTGACTTATCACCTTCATCCACTCACGTCTTTATACTTACAACTGTCTATTTTCATTTTCTTTTCTAAGCTCAATGTCGATCTAGTTTAGCAACTTTCACAATGTAGTTTCGCAAATTATAAAGTGACTTTATGAGCCACGCAGCAATTACGATCATTACTATTCTACAGTTTTCGTTAGGTATACATTATTGCATATAATTTTCTATATCACGTCATGTCTTAGGTACTTACATTGGACTTAACCTACCTATTACGTAGGCACGTAAGATGCCGTCTTAACCTCAAGGTTTGCCTTATTGTAATGCACAGACATTAACTGTTCCACTATTACTCCCGATATGGTCATCAGTGCAAACAAAAAGCATGCATTTACAGGTATTAGAACGAACTAACACACGTTTGATTAATTTTTACTTTTATGACACATTTTCATCGAACTTCTTGTTTAATGCATAAATTGTAAGTTGTGTGTGTTCTAATAAATACATTTAATTTCATTATAATTGGCCTGATTTATCCTGGCGTATTTAAAGTTTCATCCGTAAAAAGTGTTTGTTTAAATGTGTGTGTTAGCGTAAACCTTAGAAAACAATTAAATACCTACATTGTTGTTGCTACTTTCAGTTGAATTTTGTGAGTTAGGTAGTAAGTGTGATTGTATGAATTTAACGTAGGTAATTTAATGCGTAATATTTTACACATCACTTTATAAGTTTAATGTACTTTCGAGCAAACTTTTTCTTTCTTATAATAACGGAACGAAAAAAGAAAAGGTTTTTGCTACAACGGGAATTCTTAGGGACCGTGTGTAGTGACGTACATAGGATATTAGAACGCTTTTTAACTTTGATTACCTATCGATAATATTACCGTGGCACTATGATACCCAGTGTATAAAGACTTAGCTTCGAGTCTCTCCTCAGTAAATGGATTTTTTTTTATGATATGAGGAAACACTACGCCGACGTGGCGTGCAAAATTCTCATACAAAACACAGAAAAACGACATTTCGTAGTCCCTTTCCTCCTTCAGAACTGGACCAATTTTTATTATTTTTTCAGCAGCGGTTAAAGAAAGAAATTTTCTATGTCTGTATGTTTGATTTTTTTTGCATTTAAGTCTAAGCTAAACTAAGTGAATAACAAGGAGCCTGCATAATTTCGCGAAATTACTCCGTTTTAAGGCGTCTTCAGAAAGAAAAATACAGACATAAATCATACATACAGACATAGAAAATATCTTTCTTTAAGTGATTCTGAAAAAGTATTAAAAATTGGTCCAGTTCTGAAGGAGGACACAGGGGACTACGAAAAGTCGTTTTTCTGTGTTTTATATGAGAATTTTGCATGCCTCTTCGATGTAGTGTTTCCTCTTAATGAATTAGTTCAATGTATTATTGCTTTCTATAATGAATATTTCTGCTATAGGTTTTAAGTCGTACTGTTCCATACAGATTACTACTAATAATGATTTAATATTGTATGTCGATTATAGCTCAAATATAGACGAAGTGTTACTAGTTTACTTATGTATAAAAAACACAAATAATTGTTACTACTAATACTTTAATGTGTCGTAGGTACCTACTACTAGTGAATAAAAATGTGTGTAGAGCGTGTAATTTTATGTTAAGTCAATACTCAAAAGGAGATGTCCCAAAATGGGCTGGGTCTATGTACACCATCTAAGAAAATAGAAAAAAAAAACAGGAATTCCGAGAAAAATGCAATTAAATAGATATTAAATACCGTTTAGTGGTAATTTAAAAGAAACGAGCGATTTTTTTACTTTGGATAGGACGTGAAAGATGGCAACAACGAACAACTGTCACTGTCATTGAGTCGAGTCGAAAACGAAAAGTCGAAAGCAATTATTATTCTTCTTTGGGTTTTGTTTTGTCATTCCGTTCTGTTTGTTCGTTGTGTTTGAGTTTTTGGATTATTTAACAACATCGCTTTCGATGACCTGGCTTCCGTTCTTATAATGTTTGATAAGGTACCTACCTACCTTATCTGTTGACCCGGCTTGGCTTGTGTTTTAGGGACTTGACTTCGCTTGCGATTTCAACTGTGTTGTTACGAATAATACGCTCAAAAAGATCCATCAGGTAATCGAGTTACGTTACTTACCTACTTATTATGTACTTACCTACAATGAATAATAAATTATCCTCTAAAGTATTACCTACTTTATTGTTGTACAACAATAATGGTGCTCTGTATTTTGTGTGGTTCTGAAATACATGATGATTGCCAATGTTGTCGGTGTAGTAATATGGGCTATGAAATCATTTCTACAGTTTAATGAATCCTTTGGCCATGAGGTGAGCAAGAATAATATATTTGGTGTTATGATGTTTAATTCCTGTGTAATATAATAATTAATACCTAACACAATGTTAATCTTTTACAAGGTGAATGAAAACTGGACCATGTGTGAAGATTGTTTTGCAAATAATGTCTGCAGCTCCTGGTGACTTATCTGTAGTACATGAGGAATATGAGTTTCAGCATCGTCATGAGCAAAACAATTGTGTGTGGTGTCAAAGCTCATTATTCAATAGGCGCACTCACAACCTTCCAGACTGTGAAAGATAGTTTATTGCTGAAATGATATCACTAAGAAATGTAAATATGGTACTTACTTTATTTTAATATAAAATTAATAATATTTTTGACATTAAGTATAAAGAATTATG